>NW_004624730.1:75017497-75048767 GCF_000247695.1 Heterocephalus glaber
ATGTAAATGTATTGTATACCTAAAATGTACCAATAAAAGAATTTAAGAAAAAAAAAAAAAGAAAATCAGCCCAGATTCAAGGGTAGGGAGGTGGATTCTACCCTCAACAGAAACCTGCTGAGTCCTGCTGAGTCTGTCACAGCAGGCATGACAGAGAGTGGCTGGGTGGTGGGAAGGATGGGAGGATAGGAATGGTCTCTACTAAGGTGACATTTGTGCTCCAACCTGATGTGTAAAAAGGAAGAGCCATCCCTTGACACAAGAAAGCATCTCCTGGGAGTTATTGGGAGAGATGCTCTCCCATAGAAATGCCCACACAGGCCCATGGTGGGCACATGGTCAGTACTGACTCCACAGAGAGCCACAGGCAAAAACACAACGCCATCACACTCTCCCGGCACCTCCTTCTAACCCCAAAGGCCCCATGAAATAGTTTTGGATCCTTTAAGAAAATGCCTCCTAAAATGGGGATGTGGGTGAGAGGAGGGAGTAAAGGAAGAGTGAGTGCTGGGCATTGTGCAAGCCTGTAATCCCAGAACTCTGGGAGGCTGAGGCAGGAGGATCCCAAATTCAAGCCCACCCTGGGCAACTTAACAACTTAGCAAAATTTGTTTTAAAATGTTTTTTAAAAATGTTAAAAAGCTAAGGATGTAGCTCAGTAAAAATCCTAAGTTCAATCACTAGCAACACACACATACAAATGAAGATGAGAGAAATTAATAACAAGAAAGCAGGAGAGGATAGATAAGAGCAGAAGTGTTTCTGGAAAACATTTGGTAAATACTCATAGAATCAGTGGAAGGATGAGGTCACTGCCTGTATGTAAACACATGTGCACGCACGCACACACACACATACACACACATAAAATGAAGGAATAAGGAAGGTAAAGGACACAGAGAAGACATCTCTACTGGGGTTAGGGAAGCTATGTGGCCTCCAAAGCTCGTGTTACAAGGTGAGCATGAAGAATCCTTCCCTGGGTTTCACACAAGTCTCTGAGGAGTGGAGAGGAGAGGGCCAGGGAGGGGTGGTGAGGGGAGGGGAGGGGAGGTGAAGAGAGAGGAGACAATGTCCAGGAGGAGCAAGGGGCTTGAGGGATGCTCAGGGGGCAGGAAGGGGCTTTGTGTGTTTGAGTTTGGGAAAGAAGCAACATGAGTGAGGGGGGGAAAGGTCTTCCAGAGGAAACAGGACTTCATAGAATGTGTTCTGGGGAGCTTCGAAGGAGGGGAAACACTATGATTATGAGCAAGGCATAGTAAGAAAAGAAAGGCAACTAGAAACTCCAGGAAAAACAAAAGGCTGTATAAGAAATGAATTGCAATGATTGTCATTACTTGGCTATTTTACAGTCATTACAGACTATTTTTCGATACTGATTAAAAAATACTACATAGAACTATACAATAAGTCCCAGACTCAGGAACATTCAAGTTGGGAACTTTCACAGATATGAACAGACCTTGCATTACAAACATTCATAGATGAGAACAAATCGCAGAAGTAGCTCCCGTGACTGCTGGACTCTGTCAAAGTTGTGCTGCTGTGTGCTTGTCGCACAGTGCAACCGTGAACTGTACACAAAGCCTGCAGCAGCCGTTCAGAACCCCACCCGGTGCTACAGAGTCATCTGTAATGAGAAAAAAAGCTACTCCTCAGACATCACTGACGTTTCTTCAAGAGCATAGACAGAATCGAGTCCATCAAAAAGTGCATGTCCTCAGCATCAGATGTGAACAAAATTCCATCTCCCTCCTATGCTGATGACCCTTAGCTCCACCCTCTCCCCCACCTGCCCTCCTCCATCAGTAACCCTCTTCTTGTCAGTTTACTCCCTGAAATCCCCTGTATGCCAGTTGTACCATACTGTACTGCCATTGTGAGGCAAGAAGAGTTTATTTACAGTATTTTTGTGTTTGGTCTTTTTATGCTTTCCATTACATATTTGTGTCAGAGGTGTGTCACTTTGTTGGACTTATGAACAAATCCTAATTACAAACCTTCTCCGAAAATGGAGCTCATTCGTAAGTTGGGGACTACTATATTGTAAAGCTGAGAAGTACGTGAGGCTGGTATAGGAATGAAATCCTCACCTGTGGCTGCAGCCATTATAAGTTAATATTGTCTAAAATTGGGCTGGGCACAGTGGTCCACAGATGTAGTCCCAGCTACTAAGGAGGCTGAGGCAGATGATCATTTGAGCCCAGGAGTTTGAGACCAACCTGGAGAACACAGCAAGACCCTAGATCGCAAAAGAAATTATATAACTGATCAACAAAATACACAGCTCAGTGAATTACTTGTCATCTTCTAATGCAAAATGTGACCCACAGATCAACACCAGCGTCACATAGCAGCTTGTTAGAAGTGCACTATTCCAGTCCTGCCTCAGACCAAAGGAGTCAAATCCACATTTAATAGTCCCCAGGGGCACAGATACTTGGGAACGTTTGAAAAAGCTCAAAAGCTGATTTGGGGACTAGGACAGGACTGGGAAGAGTGAAACAAGAACAAGAGTTTCTAGTCTGAAGTATTAATTCTTCAAAGTATTATTTGACCATTATTTAACCACATGCATGTAATTCTTTGATATCATGAATTGATAATGGTGTAAGTAATAAATAGCTGGGTGGATTCTGGTGCCTTTCTCACAAGTACCTGTTCCCATCACAGCTTAATCCTCCCCTGACCCTGGCTTAATTAGAGAGGTCTTTCTAAGATGTGGCAGTCCTCAGGCAGGGCAGACACACCACCTGCCCCCTATACAACTGTGGCCAGAGAAGAACCTTTCAATCCCCACCCCAGCAGCCTAAGAGACCACAGCCACTAAACTTCCCTAAAAGCTCCCAGCATCTCTTTTCTCCCAAATTAAAGATTTCTCTGGCAAGTTATCAACAGCCCTGTGGTCCCCAAAGTGCACCCCGAGATCAGCTTTAGTGTCACCTGGAAACTTGGTAGAGCTATGGGCACCTCAAACCTTCGAGTCAGAAACCAGGGTGTGTGTGAGGCAGGAGATTAGGTCATGGGCAGCCAGCTGGGTGAGTGGGTGTGACCTGTTTATTCTGGAGACCCAGGAACACACAGAGAAAAACAGCTCCTAAACCCTGCACCTGGGACCAGCCAGAAAGTGCTATCTTCGCTTCTGGTATGAAATCAAGCAAGTTTTGATAGGACAGCCCAGATCTGGTGTCAGAATGGGAGGGTACAAAGCCGCTGACCTTGTGGCCGATAGCAGCTTCCTTTCACACGTGTCTTGCCTAATTCTTTGTTCAGGACACCATGAACCTGGAGAGAATCCCTGGAAAGAGCCCACAGCAACCAGTAATAGACAAGCCTAGGAACCTGCAGCTGCACAAACCCTCAGGAAAGCCAGCCATGTGCCAATATTTCCCTGTTCTCTTGCTGGGTTGGTTTCTTGTGAAAATCACCTGGGCTCATAAAATAGCATCTTCACAGTGTTAGCTTCATCCCAGCAGTCACTGTCACAAAGGATGAAAGCATAACTCACCCTGAGCTGCTTTCTAAACTGAAGGAGCCTCTCCCCAGCCCATCTTTTAAAATATTTTAAAACAGAAGTTTCAAGGGTTATGTCCACTTATCCCGTTCTCTGCCCATGGCACAAGCACACCCAGTCACCAGGAAGCCAGGTCCTGATGCAGCAAGGAACCAGCCCCTCCTTCCCTCGGCCCTGGGTTCTTTGTGCCACAGATGAAGGGATTCAGTCTTGACTCAGGCCGAGCAGAGGTCTACGTAGAGTTTACTGTAAGGCAAATACAGAGTTATGCCTACCAGCGAGAAGGTGGGCATCTGCTCCAAGTGCGAGTTGGATGCCTTTTTAGTCCACAAAGGTGACCTTGGGATTCCGGGAACTGGAGAACTTACGATGTTTATCGACGTTTTACTCAGCGGTTACTAAGGAGCTGCAAAACGTTTTCCTGTCCTTTTAGGTGGTCAGTGTTTCCTGAGGGCTTTAATCACATAAGAAACCCACAAAAGATAAATTCTTAATCTAACCGGCCGCCCGAGGCAGGAGGGTCTGAAAAGAACACCTCCTTCCTGATATCCGTGGGCTGGAGGCTGTGGCGGCCAGGGACGCCTGTGCCTTGTTCTGGAGTCAGATGGTCTGCCAGTGTCAGAGGAACGTATGGCATGTGTCACCTTACGATGTCACTGTGCCCCGTGGATCGCTCTGGGTCTGAGACCTCCCCTTCCTCACTGCCCTCTCTGCACCCCATCTTCTCCGCGTCAGCTTCCCCCCCCCCCCCCGCCCCGAGATGCACGGAGGAGATACACTCTGCTGCGGTTCTGGGTGACTCTGACGGAGCCCGGGCCTCTGCTCTTACCCCTGCCGCCTGGCTGTCTCTGTCTCCCCGGTAACCGAGAGCGATGGGCCCCTCAGATAACCCCTGCGGGAGCCACAGGCTCACTTCCTCAGCGGGGCAGCCAGTAAGCCCCAGCTCAATCCCGAGCTCCTGCGGGAAGGCCTAGGTGAGAAAGAGGCCGCCCTCGGGATTGCAGGCCACAGCCGTGCGGGTCTGCAGACCTGGGGTGCGGGTGAGAACTGGCGCTTGCGTTTCGGGACGAAGCGTGCAGCAGCCGCCTGACTTCTCTTTGCCTTTCATCTTTGCGGGTGCCAAGTTCGGGGGGCTTCACTCTATTTGTAAAAGATGCGTGGGTGTCAAAGTCACGCTACGGAAAAACATACACGCCACAGCTTTTTTTTCTCCATTGCAGCTGCTTTTTGTGACTTTTTGAAATAAAGAAAAATATCTCATATTGTCTGTTACCAACTGCTTTTTGCAGTCTCTCTTAGAAAAGTTCTTCTCCCATAAACCAAAAAGAAAAATGTGCAAATGAATGCACATTTTCCCCCTGTTGGAAGGGAAGAGAAACATCTGAACCAAGGGCCGAGGATTTAGCTCAGTGGTTTCACCGCCTGCTGCGCAAGCACAGGACCCAAGTTTGATCCCCAGTATCAAAAAAAACCCCATCTGAACCAGCCACCAGGGCATACATGTTAAACAAGAATAACGGTTTAGACCAATCGTTACGAGTTAGTACACAGCACTGGGGAGGAATCACGCACTGCCGCCCACGCCTGAGAATGTGAACACTGGTCCCGCCACACAGGCAGGGGAAGACCAGCTAAAGTATAAAGTCTGTTTTCCCTAGGTCCCATCGGTTCCACTCTGCCATCCCCGCTGGACAGATATGCACGTATCTCCAAGAGACGTCACAACAAAGATCACGGCAGCCTTTGCTCTTAATGGAAAAGATAGAAAACCACCTACATGGCCAACAGGAAGGCAATGATTACAGTCACTCTCTGGAATACTATGCAGCCATTAAAAATAATGAAGTGGGGATATAGTGATCCACAGAGGTCCGTGTTTATAGCAGCACAATTCATAATAGCTAAATCTTAGAAGTGGCCTATGTGTCCATCAACAGACGAATGGATAAAGAAGATGTAACATTTATACACAATGAGTACTACCTTGCCATAAAGAAGGATAAACATGAATCATTTGTAGTAAATGGCTGCACCTTGAGACCATAATGTTAAGTGAAATAATTCAGACACACAAATATGCCTTAAATATGGCATGGTTTCTCTTATATGAGAAACCCAAAGTATTAATAGTTTAAAGAACAAAATAAACAATGGGCAATAGGAAACAGGGAGACAGAGCTTTTGCAAATGGGAAGGTATCTAGAGATGGAGATGGGCAGGGGAAGGGAATAAAAAGAATTAAGATGTGTTAAGTATTTGTGCCTACCCCTGAAGATGAACGTAAACATTAGGTACTAAAACTTGTACTAATAAAAAAAGAATGGCATGGATCTACCTACACTCACGTGGAAAGGGCCTCAGAGTTTGATGCTGAGAGAACAGAGCAACTTATGGGTGACATGTTCCATTTTTGACAGCATTAAAACATCAAAATGTTGCGACCTATTTGTCTAGGAGCATAGACTGTGATTCCAGAGGAAGGGCTTTGCAAGGCTTCGCACACACATGGCCCCAGGATGGAGCCCTAGAAAGGAGTCAGGCTTGGGGGAGGGGGTAGCTGAGGAGTTTAGCTTGTTCTGGAGCCACCCGGTATTTTACTGCCGGAGTGTACCCAGGAACAGGCTGCATGGCTGTGTGATGATGTGAAACATTTTAGAATCCAGCAAGTGTTTCTGCTGAACAGCATCACAAAATCTGTAATTTGTCTTGAATGTTAAGTAGACTTTGTATTTGAAGAAATACATGGTTGCTTCTCTTTTGAACGTTGTTATAACACCAGCCAGCCATGGCAGTGCACGCCTGTGATCCCAGCACTCTGGAAGGCTGAGGGAGGAGGATCACAAATTCAAGCCTAGCCTGGGTAACTTAGCAACTTAGCGAGACACTGCCTCAAAATTAAAAAGAGCTGGGGGCCGGGGATGTAGCTCAGTGGTTCCAGCGCCTGCCTCTCAAGCGCAAGGTCCCGAGTTCAATCCCCCGTTCCAAAAAAAAAAAAAGAGCCGGGATGCAGCTCAGTGTGCAGGCCCCACGTTCACTCTCCAGCACTACTAAGAAGGAAATACAAAGGAGACAGCAGTTATAAAACCAGCCCACTGTCACCCTCCCGGTGTGCAGCTGATGGTGAGGACTCGGCGGTTCCCAGGCTCGGGCACAAACACGCGTGTGCACACAGACACCAGAACTCATCCTGGACACGATTTCCACACCACAGCACCACGCTGCCACCCAGCATGTGGAAACCACATCAGAGGGGCCTGGCTGATGCGCCGATAGCACGCTTCCAGGCTTCTGTGCCACCTGACTGTTGACTCACAACTTCAGGGGCGCGGATGCAGCAGCTGGTCGTGGCCCTGGTCTGTGGGTGGAACCTGACACCGGGCGCCTGGTTTCCTGACCCCAAACCACATGCTTCCCATGTGGGCTCTCCCTGCCCTTGGAGCAGCACCTGAAGGCAGATGACACCAGGGACCAGAGTTCAATCCCAGAGGGAGCCGTGTCAGCCACAGGCTGGAGAGCGATGCAAGCATCGGGTTTCTCCCCTCTCCATGGACCACGCATGCGTGAACGCCTTTTGACTCCAATCAAATGGAGCCTCGAGGGCTCCAGAGGGATTGTTCAGTCCCTGCCAAGGCTGTGCCAAGCTAAGGCCAGCTAGGGGCTTCCACGAAGGGCTGTGCATCAGGGATGTTGGCCAGTCCCCATTAAACTAGAGGGGGGCAGGAGAGGGATGGCCCTGTATTCCCCCGTCAGGGGCAGCAGGACCTGTGGGCCAGCTACCGTCCAGCTGGTCAAGTCACTGAGACCCTGACCAGGTCTCCCAAGAGGAGCATGAAAGACCATGCAGACTCAACCCGAGACCAAGAGGAGAGTTAGGCCCATTCATAGCAGATGTGGCCTCTTCTGTTTCCTGTGCTCTAGGGGGTCCGTGGGAGGTTTCAGCAAGACAAGTGGGTTGGAATCTGCAGATGGAGGTCCAGCTCCTTGTGTCCTGAACCCAGAACGGGACAAGGCCCACAGAAGAGGCAGCGAAAGTGCACACTTATCAAAGCAGAAAAGAAATTCACTCTGCAGAGGGAGGCCAGCAGTGAAAAGGCTCACAGCAGCCCTGAGCGTGAGGGAAGGGGTCTTTTGTACCCAAGATTCCCGGGTTACCTCTGGCCCCTGCAAATGAGGCATTGGGAGGGTCGTCCTATCAAACAGTGGGCATCAGCCAGGCATAAATTATCCTATGAAAAGCTCACTTGAGGGCCAGGGATTTAGCTCAGTGGTTTCGCTGCCTGCTGTGCAAGCACAAGGACCCAAGTTCAATCCCTGGTACCAAAAAAACAAAACAAAACAAAAAAAAGCTCACTTGACTTCCTGCTGTATGCAGATAAAGGATCAAGAACAGTGTCTTTTGATTGGTTGTGCCCACATGCAAATGAAGGACTGAAAAGGGAATCTTCTGATTGGTCCTGCAGACAGTGCCATATTCAAAGGAGGATTGAAAATAGCAAGTTTCTGATTGGTCCAAAATAGCACTTTTCTGATTGGTTCTGTATACAGTGATTATGGCTTCAAAGAGGTACAGATACCTGGGACACCATAGTGCACAGGAAAATGCAGGGTGTGATATTCTCACTTTCTATCACATAAATTAGCTACTGTGGACTGGGGTGCTCCCTCCTGCCACTTACTGCCTGGAGGTTTGAGAAAGCCACTGAATTTCATTAAGTCTCAAATCCCTTAGCTATAAAACAGTAGGTTGTCACTTCAGAGAAACTGTATTCGGATATATTCTGCGTTTATGTATAGTCATACATTTATCTTCCTCTTTGTTGATGAACAAAAGCTGTGAGTGTGAGTGAGTGTGAGTGTGTGTGTATGTGTGTGTAACTCACTAAACATTTCTATTAAGTGCTGAACTTGAGCCTGGCTAAAAATCCCCTCTAAAACTGTTGAATGAAACAGCTCTGGGCAGTAGCCTGGTTTTCTGAGGTCTTCAGCCCTTCTCAGGAGCCCAAGTGATTTACGGTTTGCACCACACCTTGGCGATGCTCACTGTTTCCTCCAGGTTTTACTCGGTGGCCCTGACAGGCAGCAGAGAGCAGGGTGCACCAAGTGCGTCCCGAGAGCTGGTGATGTCTCCGACAACTTTCTGAAGAGGAGGCTTCAGGTCAGGACACATCATGCCCACCCATGGGGAGAGGATCCTGCAAGCAAGGCATTTGGATGAGGTCGGGCTGCGGTCCCAAGTCACGCCAGCGCGGAGGGTGCTGTTGGCGCCTCCGGCATCAGAGTGTCCCCCACACGCCCGACATGCCGACTCTGCCCCATCTCGCCGAGTCCCCGTGGCCACCTTGAGAGGTGGGAACTGCTGTCACGACCACGTTACCTTTCTGGTAACTCACGGCAACACTGCACTAACAAATGAGTTGAACAGATGGAAAATGCGGTATCTTACTTTACCTGCACGATGTAAAAGTGGGCGCTTAACCAATTCACCTGGACCCGTTCAGTGCTGTGGAACAGCCCCACGGCATACACAATCTTTGCATACAAAGCTGGACGTAGCACACGAAGAAGCGCTAATGCCATCCTGTGAAACGAAGAGGGCAGTAATTCTGCATCCACTTGTTTCTCTAAACGTCATTTCTCCACCCTTGATTTTCTGGCACAGCTCTGCAAATACAGCTGGCGAACTGGGCAGATTAGCCTGTGTTGAGCCTGGTAGACTTGAAAATTTCTTGGAAGAAAACCCCCCAAATGTTAGCAGTTGTCTTTTCAAGGAAGTAAGAGTTCTTTTCATTTTATTCTCCATTCTCAGATTATTTCCAAGTGTTCCAGAGTAGGAATCTATCATAGAGTCTTTGAGGTATAATTAGCATCCCAACAAAGTACACTTCTTTAAAATCTACAATTAGGTGAATTTTGCTGTAGTACAAAGCAGTGAAGCCATCACCCCAGTACAAGCAGTGAGCACCTCTGCCACCCCTAAAAGTGTCCCTGTGGATTTTTATGATCCTCCTTCCTGCCCACCCCAACCAATCCCTTCCAACCACAGAGCTGCTTCCAGTCACTCTAGTTTGGTTTGCATTTCTAGAATGTTATATAAATTGCAATACTGTATACAGAATATACACCTTTGTCTGGCTTCTTTCATCCTGCACCATGTTGCTGTGTGTGTGTGAAGATCAGTCCCTCCTCAGCATTGAATAGCTCTCGATTATGAGGCCTCTTGTCATCCAGGTCTGCTTGGTGGACATGAGTTCGCTTCCCCTTTGGGGTCAACATGGATCATTCTGCTGCAGCCCTTATGGTCAAGTCTCTGTGTAGACAGATGCTTTCTTTTGTCTTGGGAAAATACCTAGGCGTGGAATGACTGGGTCCAATGGCAATTCTGTGCCTAACATTTTTGAGGAACTGCTGATCAGTTTTCAAATGACTGCACTGTTTTGACCTTTCTACTAGGAGTGGATGAATTTATGGTTCCTTCTTGTTAAAAAATCGCTAAATGAATACATCCTGTTGTAAAAAGAAAATTTTTTAAAAATGGAAATATATAGAACAAGAAAAAAACAGTAAGATTGCTTTCTTCTGTCCTTTTCCTAGTTCTTCATGGATATTTATTATTGAAAGTCTGAAGCTGAGAATGGGGGCATATGCTTGTAATCCCAGCACTCTAGCAGGCTGAGGGAGGAAGATCTTGAGTTTTGAGCCCAGTCTGGGCAATTTAGCAACTTTGAGAGACCCTGTCTCTAAATAAAAAAGAAGAGAAGCCTGGGGATATAGCTTAGTGCGAATGTCCTGGGTTCAATCCCTAGTAACTCCCCCCAAAAAAACCAAATTGATGTGCCTTTCACCTTTTCTTTGTATGTGTGCGTGCATCCATGTGTTTGCGTGTGAGTGTGCGTGTGAACAGGTTCATAAGCTCTGTTGCTTCACTCTACACACCAGAGGTCAGAGATCTTTCCTCACCGACGAATGTGGCTCTACCTCAATCTCGTGAATTTTTGTGAGCACTCTACTGCAATAATCAGAGTGGAAAGGGGTTTTCCAGTGTGGTTGGATTTTATTTACCCATCTGCTGGGGAGACAGGTCCCCTTGATATAGGGGGAAGAGATGCAACTCCCAATCTGCTAGATATCCGAAACTCGAGTTCATGTTCTCTAAAATCAAAGAATGAATTCTAGGAACAACGGAGGTTAAGAGTTGGAAAAACTTATTGAGAGAAAGATAGTTTCTAAGAGAGACAGAAGGGGGACCACAAAGTAGGTTGTCCACCAACCCTGCTTCTCAGAGGTGTTTAATGGGCCAAAGCCATGAGGCAAGGAGGGTTCAAGGTGGGACAAAACTATAGTCAACTAGTAAGATTGCACATATAGCTGTGTAGGTAACATTGATTAAACAGGGATCCAATGGGGAAACAAGTCACATAGCAAGTGTATAAGGAATGAGCAAAGATTTTCCGTGGTAAGGGGTGGGTCAGGGATCTTTCATGAAAGACATTGGCTCCCAACCCAGGTGATTGATACCTATTTAGAATATCAATTGCTGGTATTCATACTATGCGTGTGTGGTAGTTTCTCTTCAGTGAATATGTCTTGATTGTCTTCCATGTTGGTTCCTCAAAAGCGGGACCTGTCTAACTGCCTACAAGACGCATATCTACAATCCCTCAAAATCTTAAGTTACCGTGATGGTTGGGGAGGCTCTTTGTCTTTCTGTCCCTGAGAAAGGCTGCTGTGGGGGAAGGCGGGCTCCTCTGGGTGGGCCAGGGTCTCCCTCCCAGCTGCAGGACGCTGCAGGACAGTGGGAGGTGGCCGCATGGTGACCCTGGTCCCGGCAGCTGGTGGGTGTCTCCCGAGAGCTGCAGCAGAGCTGCCCGGGCCCCGTCCAGTCTTGGGCTGGATGAGGAGGAGACCACTGAGGTTTAGTCATTCTGAGAGGGCAAAAGGCCTTCAACTCTTCAACTTTCAGCTTGAGAGGTGAGTGAAATCAGGAGTTCCTTATCGTCATGTCAGAAAATTCACCACATCTGCCAAATGCAGTGACAGAAGTGGCTCTTTTGTGTAAAACAGGCGATAGTGGCATCCACACTCTGCCAGCTAGCTCAATGATACTTTCCTGTCCCCACATGCATTTCTCTCTCTGTTTTCCCTTAACAATCACTGCTCCAGGACCACACAAGCCACCTCCCTTCACTGTCTCTTGGCAGCTGCGGGGCTGAGGGCACTGTCACTCAGGCCCCATGTCAGGGTCGCCCCTGGGCCCCCACCGAGTGGCTGCTGGTCCCCCCCTTCCCAGGTGTCCTCATGGACATGAGTGTGTTCTTCTGAACTATCCCTGAGTCTTACAATGCCACTCTCAGCAGAAGCAAATGCGGCCATGACTGAGTTTAAATCGAACAGTTTCAAAGTAAGATTGGCTCCCAATACAACCAGCAGGCATTCTAGGAAGGGGAAGCACTACTTTCTAAGAGGGCAATGCACGATCGTCTAATAAATGAGCATTGTTTTTTACATCTGTGTCCACTCTGCATCTTCAAGATGTGGAGAATTCACACAAGGCATCTGAAGGAAGCTGCAAACCCAGGCTGCTGTTCCTCCCTGACAACACAACCTAGAGAGACTCAGATGAGGGCCAACAGTACTCGATCCACCCAGATTTTAAAATGCTTCCAGCTGGTAGGATGGTGCGTGCCTGCAATCCCAACACTGGGAGGCTGAGACAGGAGGATTAAGAAGTTTGAACCCAGCCTAAGTATCTTAGCAATTTAGTAAGATCCTGCCTCAAAATAAAAAAGGGCTGGGGATGCAGCTCATTGTAAAGTGTCTGGGTTCAATACCCAGTGCCACACACACAAAAAAGTCTAAGCTACAAAACCATTTTTAAAAATATTTTTGTCCTCTTTGCAGCAAAAAAACTAACCTTGTGTTTTCCCCACATGACAGACCTCAAAAAGCAGCAGAAGGACCTGAGTTCGATCCCTGGTACCAAAAAAAAAAAAAAAGAGTGGCAGAAGGGCAGAGCCCATCTCAGCTGGGCCCGGGCGTGTGCCATGGTCTCCCCGCCACAGTTTCTAGAAGAAGTGCCGGTGCTGGCGAGCACAGCTGTAAGGCTGGTTTGTCCTCACAGAGCACGGCGACTGCCTCCTCCTCCCCGAGGCCCCAGCCGCAGGTGGTGCCTGCCTGGCCCATCAGGGGCTCTGTCATGGCACCTGTGATGAGCAAGGACCTGGTTGTCTAGGATCCTTACTTTCTTGGGAAAAAATGGGCTCCTTAACACTGAGAGAGCTCATGACCCCGAGGTGGGGAAAAAATACCCAGACAGTGACGCCGGGCCTCAGGCGAGCCACGTGGCTTTTCTGCAGAATGCATTGCTAATAGGTGATATGTTTCCTGCGTGGCTTTCAGCTTCTATAAGCAGATTTCTGTTTTAGGTAAAAGGTGAGAATTTTTTTTTCAGTTGGTTACCCCAACCGATGAAATTCACGAAGCCTAGGAAAGTTGTAGACCTCAAACTACTTGTATGCTTTAGCTTGTAATACAGTGACAGTCTTGGGTGTTCACGATCTCATCTGTGGTCCTTTTAACCTGTGGCTGTGTCCCTCGTATCTGCAAATCAGCTGGCGTGAGGAAACACTGACAGACACCTTTGCACATAAAATGCTCTCATGCCTCAACCGACCGACAGGCAGTTGCCCTGCTCATCAGCCAGACGGTTTTCAAATCTGTCCCTCACCCTCCTCAGCACGCGTTAACGTCAGGAAAGTAGGTGGCTTTCATCTCAGGCGAGCACTTAGAGGCCCTTTGAGAGTCTCATGCCGCTACCAACCGAGCCAGCCAGGCACTCGAAGCCTTTTAGGAAGAAGCCCGGGCAGAGCCGCCAGCTCCCGACTCACAGAATGCAAAGCAACCAAACAGCCCGTGTAGGCTTCCTGAACTTCAGCATTTCACCATTACTCTCAATCTTACTCACCATCTCTCTCCTCTTTTGACATTAAAAATAAATCCTTTCTTGAACTTTTGCCCTCTGAAGTTTTGATCTCTGATGAGGTTTTTTTCCTTTCATTTTGCTTCTTTGCATTCTTTCAAAATAACGGCAGCAGCTGCAGTACTGGTATTAGGCAGCTCGGAGGCAGCCCCACTCCCAGGCCCCGCGTGGGGCTTCCTGGAAGCCTTCTCCACCTCCCGCACACTCCGGGGCCCTGCACAAACCAGGGGCACTTCTTTTCTCTATATCTTCTCTCTAAAAATAATCCCCAGTAAAAGACCCGTAGGAAATATCCCCAGATGAGAGTCAGGCGGCCACGTGGGAAGACTTGCCTGAAAATTCCTCCTACCGCTAGAAAAAAGGTGATTTTTTAAATTACCATGGGAAAAGGGGAAAATGGTTCCCACATAGCTCAACCTTGCAAGCCCTGAGCTGTGCTGCATTCTGGGGTGCTTTGGGGGGCTCACTGCCCACCCTTTCTGTTAATGGGACCGTGTTGCAGCCCAGATGGTCTCGGTGGGGAATCGTGCCATCTCCACGCCCCTGAAACCCCCAAGCTCTGTGGGCAATCCAGCCCCACAGAAGATGCTGATGCATCTGCCTGTAACCCGCACTCACCCTGGTCTCCAGGGTAATTGCTATGGAAACAGCTCTTTACTGTATTGTTTAGACAACAAGGGTGGGCCTGGGATTTAGCTTAGTGGTTCCCGCACCTCCCTTGCAAGCACAAGGTCCTGAGTTCTATCCCCAGTACCAAAAAATAAATAAATAAGGCTCTAGACAACAATGGTGAGGAAAAACATCTGTTCATGTTCGCTACAGACACAGATTCTAAAGTACTTTTAGTTCAAAGATGTGGAGGGCCAACTATACACACATATATGGCCTGTACTCATACACACATGTAGACTCAGGGACACACGCTCTTCTTCCATTCCCTTGGCATAATTTCTCAACAAATTACTACTCTCAGATATGAATTTTTAAAGTTATATTAAATTTTTATTTTTCTCTCTTAAAAGACCAGTGGCTGGGGCTAAGTGTACAGCTCTGTGGTGGAGTGTGTGCTTAGCGTGCACGAGGCCCTGGATTCAATTCCCACCACATGCCTCCATACACAAAATAAAGTAAGAGCAGCTGTCCATCCTACCGTGATGATGAGTGACTACTAGAAGCACATTTTATGACTGATACATAGTGAACACCATTGCGTTTCAAATTGCCAAAACTCTCATTTTTCAGAAATGAAATGAATTTTCTTACAATATTTTTATTCTGTCGCCTTCTGAGGGCATGAGCCACGAGCCTTCATTTTTTCCTTTTTGTCATTTGGAGCCGAGATAGCTAGGCCGTTGATGTGTCTCAGTAAACGCGTGTGAAGAGGTTTTATCTGGGGAAATCGAACGGGGCTGAACCTGGGGACACTGTGGTAGGCTGGGCGGCCTTGGTGCGGCCAAGGCACAAGGGTGAGGTCCAGGCTTTACCAAGAGAAGCGAAAGCTATGTGTGATGTTTTAAAGGAAAGCTCATTGGCGCCCGCGGTCTTCTGGGACACCTGGCGAGCTCTGACTGGCAGGCGGCTGGAGTGACAAAGGCCCAGCCCCTGAGTCCGGAGCCGCGTCCCTGGCCTGGACTCGCAGGGCAGTGCACTGGGAAGGGCTCTTGCTGCCAGCTGTCTGGGCGGCAGATCCCCGCAGTAGGCCAGTCGTGCCTGAGCGCCTTCCCCTCCCTGGTGCCGGGGTGAGGCTGGCGGTTTTCACGGTGGCTTCGTTGGTGGAGGGGTGTGTCCTGGCGGACCCGAGAGGCCCAGAAGGCGTCCCTCCCTTCTGCGGGGTGGTAGAAGACTCAGACCAGACTTTTAGGCTCATTAGAACATGAAACATGACCTCTGCTGAGCAGATTTTTTAAAAACACCAAACCCAGGCAGGGACGAGCTCCCACGTCCACCTCGCCCGGCTGTAGCGTCCACACTCAGGGCCCTGGAGCAGGGAGCCCCTGCATCCCATACACTCACCCTGAGGACCGCGTTTGCTTTTGCCTACCAGGGGTTTTGGTGAGGAGCAACGCCTCCACCACATCCCCAGCCTGCGCTAGAGCTCCAGGGAATCCAACCAGCCTCCTCCGGAAACCGCAATCTACAGCTCTTAAGTGAACAAACACCAGTTTGGGGCAGTAAGCACAACAAACGTCTGCAACCTCAAGGTTCACGTCAACATTTCTTAGAATTACTTTTTAAATGATGACTCTCCAGGAAAACTCTGCTCTTTTTGGCAGGAAGAGACCCAACTTTTGGCAAAGATGCAGTAAGGTCAGAGTTAAGAAAAGGCACCCTACTTTTCACTTGGATATAAACAAGGGCACTTCCAGCATAGCTGTGTCTCTGGCTTCTCACTCTCTCAAGATTCCCATATTTTAAAAATTGAAGCCAGGCGTGGTGGCGCACACCTGTGATCCCAGCACTCAGGAAGCTGAGGCAGGAGGCTCACCGTGATCGCAAGGCCAGCCTGGGCTACATAGTGAGTTCAAGGTCAGCCTGAGATACATACCTAGACCCTGTCTCAAAAAGACAAAAAACTAGCACTTCCTTTACCAAGTGATCATTATGATTAAATAACCAATTTGCAAGTCACAAAACACTTTTTTTATTTAAATGAAAACTGAAACCAAACAGCTACCATGAACTGTGGGTCTTCCATGTGATATTGTGCTGGCCTAGGTTCACTAGTTGTCACAAATGTGCCACTTGGGTAGGAGTTGCTGATACCAGGGGGGCCGCGTGTGGGGGTGCAGAGAGTCTATGGGAAATCTCTGTACCTCTCGATTTTGCTGTGAGTCTAAACTGCTCTCCAATGTAAAACCTATGTTTTTCAATGGACTTTCAAGTTAGGTGCCTGAACGTGATGCCTCTAGTCCCAGCCACTCAGGAGCTGAGGCAGGCAGATCTCTCGAGTCCAGGAGCTTGAGACCAGCCTGGGCAACACCCTTTCAGCCTATTTACCCAATAAATAGGTTTAGCAGATTTCTTTTTGTTGTTAATTTTTACTTTAAATATTTTATAGGAGCTCTAGCCCAGCGGACAATTCCGTCGATGTGATTAATGTCTAGGTTGGTGGAATAGTCCACAAAGATTTTCCTAGATGCAACTTAATTTTCCTGTTCAACGCCCCCTTCACAGGGAGGGTGGAGGAGACCCTCAGTGCATGATTCACCCACACACCCTTCAGCAGCTCTTCCGTGAAGCTAGCGTAAGCTCCAGTAGGGGAATCTCTGTAAAGTGACAGGCACTGTAGACGCGTTGGAAGGGTGTTTAGGTTGTTACCGACAGTGTTTGGTTGTTGTTGTTGTTGTTGTACTTAAGAGTGTCACCCACCGGGCTTGCTCAACTGCTATAGGAACCAAGGACGGGCAGTTAGCTGTCCGGCTTCCAGGGCTGCAGCTCACTCTCCTAGCACCTTCCTCTCTGAGCGCTGGGTGCCAGGCCTCTCAGCTCTTAACCCTCACGGTCCCGGCAGCCAGGCCTCAGAGCCTCTCGGCCGCTCTCTGGGCTCACAGCGCCTTCTCTGCCTCTGTCTCTTCCACTGGCCCTGCAGGTCATCTCCCCAGGTCTCTTCGGATCTCTCCTTCTCGCCTCTGTGGCGCTCCCTGGAGCAAGTGGAGGGGAACAGCCCTCAGTGTTACCAGCTCCACCCAGTGCAGTCTGCTCAGCCCACCCTGCCCAAGACAAAGATCACGAATAGGCGTCAGGGCCCTGAGTGAGCGCAGGCATGGTGGTCAGCTGCTCCTTGGAGAGGGGGCACAGAGGGCTGCAGCAGAGGTAAAGGGGCAGCTGCCAAGTCAGCCACAGAGGTGGCCAGCTGCCCTGGTCACCCCAGGGTGGGAGGGGAGTGGGGTGACTACTGTCCTGGGTTCCTGCCCCCTGTGGCTGGCAGAGGGGAAAGGGAAAGGTGGGGCTTCGTTGTCTATCTCAAGAAGAATGGGAGCAGAGAAGTCACTCTTAAAATGAGGAAGGGCCTGGTGTTTTTCAGGAGAAACAGCAGAAGAGAGAGAACTCCCAGTGAGTCTCCGCCGATCCAGGTGGTCAGGGATACGAGGAGGATGCGGCAGTGGCAGTGGTCGAGGAGAATCTTCCAAGGGACACCAACCCCTGTGGGTAGGCAGCAGGGGGGAAGCCAGGGACAGCAGGAGGGAGCAGAGGAGAGCGCAGAACCCAGAGGCAAGGGCCGGAACAGGGGGTGAGTGTGGTGGCCTGAAGGAGACATTCAATTTAGAAGCCAGGAGATGACCTGGTGGCTTCCTAGAGGCCACTTGCGGTAGGAGAAGGCAGCCAGGGCACAGTGCGCATGAGCTACAGGTGCAGGGAAGCCAACCGAGGCCAGGTTCCCAGCAGCGTGGCAACCAGGAGGAGGAAAAGTTAGGGCCACCGACAGCAGGGAAGGTTTCCATAAAGGAAGGGCTGGGTTGGGGTTTACTTTGTCATTGTTTTCTAAATCCCCGGCCCCTGTCATTGCTTTTTTATGAGGCAAAGACTCAGAATAGTCATTGAGTATGATTTTAAACTGAAGAAGGATAAAAGAGGTGTGGTGGCGCACGCCTGTGATCCCAGCACTTGGGAGGCTGAGGCAGGAGGATCACCAAGAGTTTGAGGCCAGCCTGGGCTACACAGTGAGTTCAAGGCTGTTCTGAGCTACATGGCGAGACCCTCTCTCAAAAAAAGAAAGAAAAGAGAAAAGGAGAGAGAAAGAGAATGAAGACACAGGAGCCCAGAAATCTGAAGGGGTAATGAAGGGACTGGGCCCTAACAGAGCTGGAGGACGGGCACGGAGTCATCCTTGGACACAGGTTCTTCTGGAGAACCCATAGGGCAAGAAGAGAAGGCACACGAGTGCTCTAGAGGCCAGGTGAGAGTCTGGATTCTCTTCACAGCCCGACTCACACTGGGTAACTCTGTCTTCCATACCCGGGGAAAGAGTGCATAATAAAAGGTGACTATAATCACTCTTCTAAGTCACACTAGATGTATGCGCACTGTCCCCCAAAAGACATCCCCATTCTGCCGCCAAGATAATGAGGCTAATGCTTAAGGTTCCTGCATGTTGTGTCTCCGTGTCCCTTGAAATAAATGGAGGCTTGTTTAATTTTGCCATTCATTATCTGAATGGGGCCTGCCCCATGGCCCTAATTCAAGTCAGACCCAGATGCTGACAGGGCCTCAACAAGCCCAAGCATTCCTGCTCCACCAGAGGCCAGGAAAGGGGTCCAAGCCAGCCGCAAGGGAAGCCCTCCCGCGTGCCCCGCCTCCCGCGTGCCCCGCCTCCCGCGTGCCCCGCCTCCCGCGTGCCCCGCCTCCCGCGTGCCCCGCCTCCCGCGTGCCCCGCCTCCCAAGCGGACGGCCGGGGCCATACCACCACCTGGACCAAAAAGAAAGAAAAGGCTAAAAATAGTGGACCACAACCCAAATGAAAATATCTAAGTGTTGGCAACAGTGTTCAGAGCGAAGAGGAAGGGACAAGTTTCTCTGAATGGTCCCCATCTGGGCTTCCCCAGGGCCTGGAATCTGATGCTAACAGAACAGAGGTTTGTCCTAAGAAGCCACTTGATTGTGACAAGCAACTGAAACCATTGCAAATGTCACAGGGGTGTTCTGTTGTGGCTCTTATTTTCTCTTCATGTCATTAAATTATAAAGGTCATAACTGCTTATTAAATTCAAACTACAGATATGTATACAGTAGATATCTACAACCCTTTTTCCCTTCACATACTTTGGCATAAAGAATATACTGCTCAGGCCAGGGATTTAGCTCAGTGGTTTCGCCGCCTGCTGCACAAGCACAAGGACCCGAGTTCGATCCCTGGTACCAAAAAACAAAAACAAAAATAAAAACAGAAGGGGGCCGGGGATTTAGCTCAGTGGTTCCACCACCTGCCTCACAAGCTCAAGGTCCCAAGTTCGATCCCAGGTACCAAAAAAACCAAAAAACAGAAGGATTCAAGAATGAAATAATAAAAACAAATCCCTTCTTAAAATAATCCCTTCAGAATTCTAGACGTTACACAGCTATTTCAGAATTACATTTAATAAAGGAAATAGAGACAGCTGAGTGTATTTGATAGCACAGGTTATACTTTCCAAGAGGAGGACCAAAATCAGCCCACAAACAGGATCCAAACACGGCCAGAAAGCAAAAATGTTTGTAAAGATGCTCCTGTTTATCTTGATTCAGCTCTGCATGCCTCACTCAGAGCTAATGATGGCCCAGGCCATGCTGGTCTGCTCGGGTTGATCACATGAGAAAGATGCTTTCCTTGGAGGAGCTGTATTAGTGGGGAAGACAAACCTGTATCGCTAGCTACAAATGACATTTCCTTTCACCTTCACTGTATTTCTGGGTGTTATTTATCCACACTCCACTCGGGCGCTAACCTCAAGGATTAATTCCTTGATAAATTCAGAGCTGACTGTGAGTCAGGAGGGGGCCTGATTTAGGAAGTCAATAGGTCAGTGACCTCAAAGGGCTGTTCTCTCTGGGTGGTGGCCAAGCCTCTCCATATCCTGGCTGCCATGAGGTGAGCGGCTTCCGTCCACCACACCCTTCCGCCATGATGCTTCTGCCTTGGACTCAGCTGACCATGGACTGAACCCTCTAAACTGTGAGCCACAGTGAGCCTCTCCTCCTTTATGTTGGTTTTCTCAGGTCTTTGGTCCCAATGATGAAAAGCTGACTGATATGAAGAGTTTATCTTTTTTCGGTAATTTTTCCCTTGAAGTAACAAATGAACATCTCTGGACGTTTCTCTTCTGCACATCTTCCAAGGCCATCCTCAACTCCACTGCCTTCTGGAAGGCTTTATGAGCTCTCCTGTCCATCCTCAAAGAAGGGACCATTCATCCCCATCTCTGAGCCCCCTTACTACTTAATGTTGGCTTAGAGGTGGTTTTGCAAGCTTGCATTTTATCCTAACTTGAAAAAAGGCCACCTTTGAAAGAGATGAATCCTATCTTGCCCATTGTTCTTTTCCATGCTGTCTCACACATCTGGCTTTCCGTGACCCATCGGTGAACACGAGGACTGGGCTCCTGGCCTTGGCTCAAGTGTGAATACGTATTTGTGGGGTAAGATAAGGTTTTGGTGCCATCATCATCTTTACAATCAATGTATGCTTCTCATGCGCCATAGGAAGGTATTCCTCACCACCAATTCTTAACATTCTTTTGAGTTGGACTTCCCTCTTTTATAGTTTTTGTGTTTGCTTCCTTTGGGGTGTTGTTAACGTTGGAGATTTATCAGCAAGACTAATCTATGATTTGGGCTCATTGCCACCATCCACGCCATCTTGAAGGGAGTGGTATGGTGAACCACTTCCTGGCCTGACCTCCTTTAATACACATGATACGATTCAAGGGACCTTATTTCTCGGCACCCACCCATACCCTACCTGTCACTAGAGAGTTTGAGATCAGCTGAAAAGAGCCTCTTGTCAACTGGTTCTCAAATACCAAGAAGTTCCTCCAGGGTCCTTTAATCCTGGAACTCTCTTCTTTAATGCCTTGGCTGTTTCCTTAGTTTCAGCTGGGCAAGCAAAGGAAATTAGCGAGGTGTCTGATAAAATTACACACAGGAAGCCACACTCCAAAGAGTCACCTCCTTCAAGGTGATCCCCCAAAATGATCGTCCCTAATCCCTTTCCGTCTCCTATCCACACAGTGTTTCTCAAACTATGCTCTTTCCCATATGACCTGCAGGAGTTTTGCATTTCTCAGGGTGTCACCCGTGCTATTTTTTATGAACCCCTTTTTCTTACTGCTTTCTGTTTATTTAAGTGAAGCATCTGCCCTCCTCCCTCACCCCAAGGTCTATGGAGCAGGGCCGCTGAGGTCCTCTGAGCCCTGTGCTTCTTCCCTAAGCCTCAGTGTCACAGGCACAGAACCTCACACGGCAGGGGCTCCGTCAGCGTGGCACAATGGGGGACTCTGTCCACGTCCCCAAGAACGCCTCCTTTTGCCAAGTCTAGCTCATATCAACCTCAAAATTAACAGCCTTAGCATTGTATCTGAGAATTGAGCTTCACTTTACTTATGCTGAAAATACTAAATGGCTTTGTGTGCCTCTAAATTCACTCTCATCCTCTCTCCTTCTCCCTCTCCTCTCAAAATTTTCCCCAGCAATTAAAAAAGGGGGCAGGGGGAGGTCTAAGACTCAGTACTACAGCAGGGTGGGGCTGTTCTCTCTTCCAGTTTGAACGGTTTGTCTTGGTGACCAACCCAAGCTAGTAAACAACCTCAAGGGCAAGTTCAGCCTTTTCATGAACCAAATTCATCACTTTAAGACTGAAACTATACGTTCCTATTTGCTGACGGTATTTAGATAACTTAGGTAACAACATTCAACGCTGCTGGGTGGGCTGACTGTGAAATTTTAACCTCCTCGGTACAAATTTTAAATTAAAATAAAATTTTATAATAAAATAATTAGCTGATACATTTTTTGCAGAATAACTTTAAAAATTCCCCAAGCCCCAAACATTTTCACAAATGAAGTATTTGCACTATACACTCACTTAGTTCCCTCCATTATCAACATTCGGCGTGCACAGGGCTTTGCCTGCAGGAAACACACCTAAGTTTCTTTGGCAGAGAACAACTTCGTTTACTTACTTACATGTCATAAGCGTTTTTATCAAATTCCTCATTCCTCTAGTAAAACAACCTTGTGTTCTGCGAACATAATCAATGTCTCCAGAAAGAAAAATGAATCAGACACCCTGAGGATTCAGTGCTGGAGTGGAAACCAGTGTGTCCAGTCCCCAGCCAGCCCTAAATCACGGCGACTCCGGCAGTTGAATTCGCTGACCCTGGCTGGCAGAAATGGGAGAGGTGGCAGGAGGAGGGGAGGGTGTAACTGAGTTTGGAGGGCACGTGTGGAAGGTGGGGGACCCACCCTAGGCACCTGCAAGAGGACAGAGACTGTGTCCGGTGCTCCTGGGCACCCAAGGGAAGCTGGACACAGTCAAGCCAACCCTGCCAGACTGGAGAGCTCCAGCTTCCACGTGGGGGACCTGACTGCGGCTGCTGTCCTCCCTGCAGTCACCTCAGGACCATCCAGGCGAAGGACTCTTAGGTCACAAGACTTCCCTGAGCCACACCCAAAAGACAAAGCAGCCCCCCCCTTTCCCACAGGCCTGGGATACCATGCAAGGGGGTGGAACCTCACCTCCAGAGGGACGGCAGACGTGTGTGGGACAAAGACCTGGCCGCTGTATACGGGTGGGAGGAGTGGTCAAGAAACCCTCCACAGTTGCAGTCGAGAGACTCGCTTCCAGACCTGCCCCCAACCCCAGGCAAGACCTGGCCGCTCTGAACCACCTTTCCTCGTCTCGAAACAGCCTTCTAGCTCTTACTAATTTGGAAATTCTCCACTTTAATTATTTCTATCTTACCACGTTAACCATTTGGCTCATTAGCATGTTTTCATTGCTGCTCCTCTTTTTCTGAAGATAACATTTTGACAGTGACCTTTATTCTAAATCATGTACCCGCTACCACTTTGGCCTAGCAGTAAAAGTTTCAAGTTTATCTTTAAAAAGTATTGAGCTCCGTTCCTGGGACAACTGCTAAGCTTTGTACATAATTTGGTATTAGTTTGAATAAAATGGCTGCGGCAAGAAAATGAAAAGAAAAATGAAATTCTCGAAACCAGAATGTGATTTAACACCTGCTAGATCAGGATAGTTCACACCTGCCTTCTGGTTTTGCTGTTGAAAACATGTTTGTATTGGCTTCCTCCCAATCAAGCTCCACCTCCCCAAGCCCCAGCCCCAGTCCCCGCGCCCCGAGAGGCTCAGACGCCTGACCCTGGCTCAGAGCGTTTCCATCCACAGGAAGGTAGAACCAGGTCCCTAAAAGCCTTTCCAGATCTAAAGAGCATTTGGTAGTGCCCCTAATCAACGCAAACCCAAGCGATACCTAAAATTAGCTTTGCTGTGCATGACTCAGGTCCAGTGCCAGGTAACCTCTCGCCCTCAGCAGGCAGACGCTCTTTCTGTGCCTATCAGCCTGTGACGCTTCGCTTCCCACCCTGCTCTCGCCCTTAAGAGAACCTAGGACTCTAGGTTGCAACAATCTATCTCTTCCTAGCACCTCTGACTTTTCCAGGACTGTGTTTCTTGAACAGTGGTGTGACACTGGGCATGGTGGCCCGCGCCTGTGATCCCAGCACTGGAGGCTGAGGCAGGAGGATGGCTGTGAGTTCAAGGGCAGCCTGGACTACAGAGCGAGACTGTCTCAAAAAAACAAGAAAAAGGGGGCAAAAAGTGGTCTGTGGTCCCTCTTGGAACCGTGACAAAACTTGCAGAGTCTGATGACCCACGCTGGACCTGGTGAACCACAATTTCCCAGGATGAAGCCAGAGATGTTATTCAAACTTCCCTAGTGATTCCTGGCTTGCACTTTTTGAAACTCATGGCTCTTTGTGCAAACCGATGTTTTTGAAACTTTTTTTAAAGTAGAAAATGTTAAAGGTTTTTAACAGCAATATCAGAGAAAATAATTACAACACACGAAGGAGGGGCAACGTGGAAGCGCTGGTGCGGGCGGCCTGCCTCCGCCACTTGGACCCCCAGATACAGCCTCAGGAGTCAGTCTGCGCCGCCCCACGCCGAGGGAGGGCGCTGAGAGGGCTAGAATTAGCTCCGATCGCCACGGTACCTGATGCCACGCAGCCACCAGCAGCTCTGGGCCTTTTCTGCCCAGCACCGCAGCCTGGGACGGCCCCGGGCGCGCAGGCGCACTGGGAGGGTCCCCGGAGGCCCCGCCTCTCCCGTTACTGTTGGCAACGGCAGTCGGCTCCCTTAGAGAGCCTGGGGCTAAAAGGCGGGACTTCCGGCTGTGGAAACTAATGAGCACGCGGCGGTCTGCCAGTCACACAGAGCTTACTGTCGCGTGATTTTAAGGACCAATCAAAATGCGTAACTGCGGATTCACGTGGCTCCGTTCCCATTAGCAACCTGAGGCTTCTAAACAACCTCCATTCCTTCCAGCGGTCTGCGGTCCGGTAGCCGTTGTTGGGCTCAGGCTGGGCACGTCCTAGCCTGCCCTCGCTGGCTCCTTTAGGCTTGTGACTCCCGCTCGCCACCATGGTGAGTAGCGGCCGCGCTGGCGCGGAGAAGAGGCTGCGGCGGGGGCTGCAGACGCGGCGCGTTGGGTCCGGAGTTACGGCGGCCCGAGTCCCGCTCCTGGGCCCTGGGAGGAAGGGAGGCTGCGCTGGGTGCGGGAGTCCCGCCTAACCTCAGCCCGCGACCACCACCCCCGTAGTACTGGCTGACGCCCTCTCCTGTTAGTCTCGCTGTACTTCGTCGCTTCGTCCTTTCGACCCAGTGCGGCCTGGAAGTGCCCCAACCCGGTCACAGCTGGCAGGTGGCGGTGGTGATTAGAGCCGGGACGCCGCAAAGAGTTCGAACTTTTTCTGTGTTACACCCAGCGACAGAGAACCAACCAGAGACCGATATTAAATCCACACAGGAGTTTATTACCGGCCGGGACCCGAGCCGAGCATCGGACTCGAGCCCCGACTTGGGGGGAGACAAACATGTTTTATACACCTTTGAGGCCAGCAGTTTCTAGGCCCCCCTATGGAATAGAACTAGTAAAGCAAGCAAAAGGTACAGAAGCAGAACGTCCTGCTGTTAGAACGTTTGTAAAACAGTAGTTGCTTAATTGTTGTTTCTAAGAGACTCTCTAAGGGGAGGAGGATTCTAAGCTTCCTCCTTCTGAGTTCATCTAAAGGGCAGGCAGGTGGGTCAAGCAGCAATATGGAGTCTGACTTGCTAACAAGGGTCCTTCATTCTGAAAAGCTCAAATTTACACTCACGCACACACACATACACGCATACACGCGCACGCTCTCACATTCCTTTGACAGAGTGGACAGTTAAGGGTCGAAGAGAGAACACATCCAACTTTCTGTGTGAAATTGCTTGAACCCAACTTTCTGTTGTGGAATTTTTTAACATGTAAGAATCCAAGAACCCTCTTTAGCAGTTGAGGAAATTTGGGTAACATTTCCTTTGTTTTGACCTGAACGAGAAAGGGCACTGAGCTAGGAGTGTAGCTGGGTGGTAGAACGCGGGGTCAGCATGATGGAGACCTTAGGTTCGATCCCTAGCACCAGAAAATAAAAATGAAAAGGCCATTAATTCCTCCAGCAAATATAGCATGCCAAGTTGCAGTTGTACATAAAACAGTCCATAATACTGAAGTATTCAAGAGAAAAAAGAATGAAACCAGGTGTGAGAGAGCCACTTAAATTGCCTACTGAAACACTTCAGCAACTAGAATTCTTATTTAGTCCCCACTGTGTTCCAAGTACTGTCTCCATGCTGAGACTACAGCACTGAACAAAACAGATTGAAAAAAAAGACCATTCCTTACTTTTTGCTATGTTGCCAGGCTGGTTTCAAATCTCCTGAGCTGAAGTTATCCTCAGTCTCGTGAGTAGCTAAGACTACAGGCAGGTGCCAGTACGCCCTTCCCCAAAAATTGTCTTAAATTTTTTTTTTCTTATGTGTTTGCAGTGCCGGAGATTAAGCCCAAGGCCTCATGCATGCTAGGCAAGCACTTTACCACTGAGCCACACCTCCAACATCTTCCCCTTCTTGAGCTTAGAGACTGTCCTACTCCTCATGATTTCCCTAAAAAATAACAAGGATGAGTTGATGAAAGGATGATGGTGAGATCACAAAGAGTGATACCTGGGGCCAGGGATTTAGCTCAGTGGTTCCGCTGCCTGACCCACAAGCACAAGGACCCAGAGTTTGATCCCTGGTACAAAAAAGAAAAAAGAGATACCTGTTCATGTTCTGTCTTCTGTCATCTTCCATCAGTTTAACCGAGGCTTTGGAATCAAGCTTAGGTTTTTGTTTAGTAAAATGCAGATAGTTACACTAGGGGTGTTAAAATGATAAATGACAATGCATGGACAATGAGTAGCATGATACCTGCCCAAATATTAAGCAGTGCTTGACCTGCCCTTTGCTTGCTATCTCAAAGCACTCTTCTGGTTTAAAGTCCAACTGATGGCTACTTCCAAATAAAATATACTTTTTGAAGTTGTATTTAATGGAATGCAGTTAAGTTGCTATAATAGAGACCAAAAAACTAATGGCTTCAAGAATACAGAAGTTCATTTCTCATTTAGCCACCTCACTGCTCATTTGAGTTTGCCACATGGCTCGATGCTGCCCCCATGAGGTGGGGGACGTGGGTCCCTTCATCTCACTGTTCTCCCACCACCTGGGCATTGATACTGTTTGCGTGGCTCAACCGAGTCACCACTCTGCCAGGTTTCGGAGAAGCAGGGTTGTAGCAAGGGTGAGCCCCGTGTTTCAAGCCCCAGGCTTTGAAAATAGCCCACATTCACTTCTGTTCACATTGGTTCCTGAGAAGTGGCAGGAGTCGCATGGCGGGGAAGCACTGTTTAGCTGGGCAGCCCTGTAGCCAGGAGGAAGGGAGAACAGAATTCACTGGACATCTAGCAGTATCCTGTATATTTTATTTTTGATTCTTTTATCAAATCTTCAAGACAAATTCTCCTTTTCAGGCAGAATTGGGCCTAAATGAACACCATCAAAATGAAGTTGTTAATTATATGCGTTTTGCTCGTTCCAAGAGAGGCCTGAGACTCAAAACTGTGGATTCCTGCTTCCAAGACCTCAAGGAGAGCAGGTATGGGGGGGGGGGGGGTGCTGTACGGAGCCAGGAGGAAAGTAGTCCCTGGGAGCTGGTGTGGGGCTGTGGGGGCATGACAGAAGCATGACAGCCCTTTTCCGGGCTCCTCACCATCAGTTAATCACTGAGGACAGCTGTACCAAGCTTCTTGCAGTTGGAACTCAAGACACTGGCTTGCCCATGGCTCTAGATCAGACATGTGTGTGTCGGTAGTTGTGAGATGGCAGAGTTGCAGACAGGTACTCAGGAAATTGCATGGGGCTTGTGAATCGATGATAGAGAGACCCTCACTATAATTGAGTTATTCAATGAAAGACTAGAACATAAGACACAGCAATGACAGGAAAATACCCGTGCTGTTCATCCTGAAGGATTAGGAGAGGGGAAAACAGCAAGAAACCATCCCAGTCTGGTAGCTGGTCTGAGGCGGAAGATGATAGTAAGTTCCGTGGGCCAATAATGGACAGTAAAGGTCAGGTCAGTGTCAGGGCCGAGATCTGTGTGAGCCGCAGCTGTCAAAGAGCCCTGATCTCCGCCCAGGAACGGAGGACCTCAGCCTTGGATTATCATCTGTGCAGCTTATTAAACTGAGCTGCTTTTCTAGTTCCCAGCAGGTGAGAATTGCAGTTTGAATGGCAAGAATATAGTATGTTCTATTAAAGAGTATAGAAAAGTATTAATACATGTAAAAAGACTTTTGTAAGTTAAATTTAGGGTTTTTATGTGAGGCTACATTCAACATTAAAGAGCAATAAATTAGAGGCCACCTCATAGCTCCCAGGCAGGAGGAGGCTTCCAGGTAGGCATGCCACAGCCCCCAGCCCAGAGGAGACCTCCAGATCAGTGCGCCATGGCTCCCAGGCAGGAGGAGACTTGTGGGTAGGCGTGCCATGGCTCCCAGCCTGGAGAAGACCTCCAGATTGGCAAGCCATGGCTCCCAGGCAGGAGGAGACTTCTGAGTAGGCGTGCCATGGCTCCCAGCCCACAGGAGACCTCCAGATCGGCGCGCCACAGCTCTCAGGCAGAAGGAGGCTTCCAGGTAGGCATGCCATGGCTCCCAGCCTGGAGAAGACCTCCAGATTGGCAAGCCACAGCTCCCAGGCAGGAGGAGGCTTCTGGGTAGGTGTGCTGCAGTTCCCAGCACAGAGGAGGTGAGCCGCAGGCACCAAGAACACCACTACCACCACCACCCTCCACCGTGTCAAAATGAGAAGACAGGTAGAACAAAGGAGCGGCGGCCGGGAACGGACCTGCCTGGCCTCGTCTCCTCGCCGCTCGCCCCCAGGCCCGGCTGCCGACTCCCCCAGCTGTCCAACCATGTCCACCATGGAGAAACACCTGTTCAACCTGAAGTTTGCGGCCAAAGAACTGAGCAGGAGTGCCAAAAAATGCGACAAAGAAGAAAAGGCCGAAAAGGCCAAAATTAAAAAGGCCATTCAGAAGGGCAACATGGAAGTGTTGAGGATACACTCCGAGAACACCATCCGCCAGAAGAACCAGGGTGTGAATTTCCTGAGAATGAGCACGCGCGTTGATGCGGTGGCCGCCTGAGTGCAGACGGCAGTGACCATGGGCAAGGTGACCAAGTCCATGGTCGGTGTGGTCAAGTTGATGGACGCGACGCTGAAGACCATGAACCTGGAGAAGATCTCCACCCTGATGGACAAGTTCGAGCACCAGTTTGAGACGCTGGACGACCAGATGCAGCAGGTGGAAGACACAATGAGCAGCATGATGATGCTGACCACTCCCCAGAACCAGGTGGACCTGCTGCTCCAGGACATGGCCGACGAGGCAGCCCTCGATCTCAGCATGGAGCCGCCTGCAGCGCACTCCCCGCCGGCTGCAGCCTGACACGCCGTGTGGCCCCCCCGTCTCCCACAGCCGCCTCCCCCAGGCATGGCACAGGGCCTCGCCTCACTATGGCAGCAGCATGGCACAGCACTCTCGACTTCATGCTCGGCGCCAAAGCTGATGGTGAGACCATTTTAAAAGGCCTGCAATCCATTTTCCAGGAGCAGGGCATGGCAGAGTCGGTGCATACCTGGCAGGATCATGGCTACCTAGCAGCCTACACAAACAAAAATGGCAGCTTCACCAATTTGAGAATTTATCCACATGGATTGGTATTGCTGGACCTTCAGAGTTACGACAGTGATATCCAGGGCAAAGAAGAAATCGACAACCTTTTGAACAAAGTAGAAGAGAGAATGAAAGAATTGAGTCAGGCCAGTATTGGGCGGGTGAAGTGTTTACCAACCATAGTTTGAGGAGGGGCCATCGACAGATACTGGCCCACTGCTGATGGGCGGCTGGTTGAGTATGACATAGATGAAGTAGTATATGATGAAGATTCACCTTACCAGAACATTAAAATTCTACACTCAAAGCAGTTTGGAAATATTCTCATCCTTAGTGGGGATGTTAATTTGGCAGAGAGTGATTTGGCATATACCCAGGCCATCATGGGCAGTGGCAAAGAAGATTACACTGGCAAAGACGTACTGATTCTGGGAGGTGGAGATGGAGGCATATTATGTGAAATAGTCAAACTGAAACCAAAGATGGTCACTATGGTAGAGATTGACCAAATGGTGGTTGACGCATGTAAGAAATATATGTGCAAAACGTAGTGACATCTTAGACAATCTTAAAGGAGACTCCTATCAGCTTCTAATAGAAGACTGTATTCCAGTACTGAAGAGGTATGCCAAAGAAAGGAGAGAGTTTGATTATGTGATTAATGATTTGACAGCTATTCCAATCTCCACATCTCCAGAAGAAGATTCCACATGGGAGTTTCTCAGACTGATTCTTGACCTCTCAAAGTATTGAAACAGGATGGGAAGTATTTTACACAGGGAAACTGTCAATTTGACAGAAGCCCTGTCACTCTATGAAGGACAGCTTGGGCACCAGTATTGTCCTGTGGAATTCTCGAAGGAGATCATCTGTGTCCCTTCATACTTGGAACTGTGGGTATTTTACACTGTTTGGAGGAAAGCTAAACCCTGAAGATGGATATCCCAATGAGGTGTGCTGCAGATAGCCTTCCTGACCTCAATACGGTGTACATGCCATCAAAATGAGTCAGGCAATTGATTGTGACTTCCTTAAAGTTTCCTCTTTTTCATTATTATTTTTAATTTTAAAAAGCAAATGGAAAATGTATATTTTGATGAGCTAGGGTGTTATTTTTTTGAAAGTCAGCTGAAGGACAATTAGTACAGCAAAGACTGCTAAATGCACTGACCCCCTAGAATGTGATTTTTGTTACTTTTTATTTCTGTGTGGTTTTTTTGTTTTGTTTTGATTGTGGTGGCACTTAAATTTGGACCTTTGGAGGAATGAGCATCGTTTTTGTTTCAGAGGGAAGTTCTTGATGGTTTTTAAAAAATTGACTTAGATTTTAAAATTTGGTGCTTTTAAGAAAGAGTTAAAAATGAATAGCAATGCTTCAATTAAAGTTACAAAAGAGAAAAAAAACACACAAAAAACATGGAGCTGCTGCAGGACCAGACCGGCTCTGTGGGCACCAGCGTGGCCTTGGCCGAGCAGGTCGAGCTGTCCCAGAGACTGGCCCGCCTGTCGGACCAGGTGTGAGGTGGGCCGCACCCAGCGCCCAGGTGTGCCGTGCAAATGCTTTCTGAGAGATACACGCCCTGGAATGTGCTGGAAGCTGAGATGCCCTTCCACCTGCCTTTGGGTTTACAACATTGAGAATTCCAGTATTTCTTCGCCCTTAACTGGATCTTCAAGTTCTGTATCACTTGTAATGATGTGTATTTTTATACCTGCCTTTTAACAGGATTCATTGAATTGGTGTATATGGATCTTGAGAATTCGATCTGAATTGTAGCTCCCACATACTCAGTTTCCCATTTAAAATTATCAGAGTGAAGGGGTTTTGTTTTAGTGTGATTGGTGATACATGGATGGCAGGTGGTACATAAAAATTGAAGAAGAGGGCCTGGGGATTTAGCTCAGTGGTTCCACACCCTGCCTTTCAAGCACAAGGTCCTGAGTTTAATCCCCAGTACCAAAAAAAAAAAAAAAAAA
>NW_004624730.1:75059837-75109112 GCF_000247695.1 Heterocephalus glaber
GAAACAAAGTCTTTGTAAATACGGAGGGATGGAGGGGTTGAAGGGAGGGCAGGGGAAGGGGGAAAAATAAGAACCAAGAGAGATTATGTAAAGTTGCATATCTCCAATGATGAATGTCATTATATTGTATACCTAAAATGTATCAATAAAAGGATTTTTAAAATAAGTAAATAAATTAGAGGTCATTAACTTGACCATGACGGGGCTGAGACTCCATGCAGCTCAATCTTGCTCAGTCTCATCCATTTGCAAGAGAGGAAGAAGATGCAGCTGAGGTGGGGTGGGGATTGGGCTGGGCTGAGTCTCTTAGGGGGCTCTTGGGGTCTTTGAAGGAGGCAGGAGAAGGTGCTGTCATTGCACACAGGAGCTGTGTGGAGGACCCGGCTGCTGGCAAGCACCTGAGTTGCTGGAACGGTCGCAGGCTTGGTCACCCTCGAGGGACGAAGCGGGTCTCCTTGCCTTCCCTGTCTTCTGTTCCCCATAGTCAGGGGAAGGGAGGAGACCACCGAGGCCCCTTCCAGCCTGAACTGCCCCGAGCGAGAAGAGCTTTCTCCTGCTGGTGTTGACAGTTTGTTTGTGGTCCTGGTGTAGTAGTGGTGCTGTAAGATAAGTTCAGTGATTCTCTTTTCTTTTGGGTCCTATAGATGCTAAGAGAGACAATAGATACTTCTCCTTTATATCTCATCGGCAGTCATTAGCATGTGACCAGTTTATACGTGACTAAAATGCTAGAGAGACGAGAAAAACACGGATGTGGTGCCACAGGCCTGTCATCCCAGTATTCTGGAAGGCTGAGGCAGGTGGATTGAAAACTGAAGCCCAGCAGGGGCAACTTAGTGAGACCCTGCTGGGGTTCCGGCACCTGCCTTGCAAGCACAAGGTCCCAAGTTCGATCCCCAGTACCAAAAAAATAATAATAAAATAAAAAATAAATAAAAATAGTAAAAAAGGGTGGGGGACATAACTTGGAGGAAAGGCCCTGCCCTGGGTTTAGTCCCCTGTGCAACCAAAAACAGGAGAAACCGTGCCTTCCACCTGAGTTTTGAGATTCCAGATGATTAAATGTGCTAAGATCAATTTTAGTGGAGATTGAAGTAAAAAAATATTTTGAAAAATTAAAAGTAGACGATAGTTTGGGAAATATTTTTCAGCACATATTTGTATTGAAATGCACACATTTGAAGAATCAGCCACGACGTAATCGTTGTAGTAGATGTCATGAATGGAGTTTACGTCAGTGGCATTGCTTTATCAATGGAAATGTAGTTCCCGGGAGATCTTCATCGCAATGCCCAGACCCGGGGTGACACGCGTGTGTCTCCCTCCACCGCACCCCGCGTTGTCTTGCAGGCTGGCGGAGGAGACCTTCACGGCGGACGAGGTGGCAGACGTGCTGAGCGGGCTGCAGACCGTGGTGCACAGCGAGGTGGAGTCCGAGCTCATCCACACGGCGCACACCAACGTTCTGCTGCTGCGCCAGCTCTTCGAGCAGGCTGAGCGCTGGTACCTCAAGCTGCGGACCGACGTCTCGGAGCTGGAGAACAGGTGACCGCAGGCGCTGCCCGGGACTGGCTTCTCCGGTCTCACCGCTCCTTACGCAGCTCGGCTGCTCAGTGTCGCAGTAGCTCCTTAGAGATAGGTCAGGAGGAAGTGAAGCTTATCAGTTAGAAATTGATTCAAATATAAGAAGTGCCATAGATTCAGACTAACAGCATTAGAAACTGATCCTCAGTCATTGCTTTCAGATCATACACTTACTGTATAGTAGGAAACAAAATATTAAAAAATTTATAACCAGAACATCTAAGGGCTTACAAATTTCAAAAGCTATGGTAAAATCCATAAAGTCACAACCGATTGCAAGACAAGGCGTGCAGGAAATCAGCAGGGTGGGAGCACGGAGCCCCAAACTGCTTCCTGCAGGTGAGGCCAGAACCCCATTCCGTTACTGCAGCCTTCAGCCGGTGGGCTGTGACAAAACTCTAAGAAGTTGATTTTGTTTAATTTGGTTTTTTGTTGCTGTTTGTTTTGTTGAGATTAAGTCTCACAGTGTAGTAGCACTCACTACCTACCGCTTACAGCAATCCTCCTGCCTCAGCCTCCCAAGTGCTGGGATGACAGGCGTGCGCCACCACGCCAGGCTGAGAAGTCAATCTAGGAAGTTCAGAAGCCTCATGTGTGAGTGCGTGCACAGTCAGTCAGCTCTCCTTCATCTTTGCAGGTCATCAGGGGCCCCAGCCCACACCATCCCCTGTCTTTCCTGGGAATACCTGAGGCTGTTTTCCGTAGATACGGTGGCATTTTCCGGGCTGTTTCACTAAAACTCAGCTTGCCCTTCTTAGCTTTCGGTGTGTGTGTACGGTGTGTGTGTACTGAGTGACAGCAGTCTCATGGCGCCTCGGCAGTGAGAGACAGAAGTGTGAGCGTCACGGAATTGCGCTGGCGCCGTCACTTTTAGCTGCCTGCAGGGACTCGCTGCAAGCTGGGCTCCCGGTGCTGCCGTCGGCTGCCATCGGCTGCCCTGTGTCATGTTTAAAGCTTGGTGCGGCCCATGCTCCTCCGCCTTGCATGTGCTAGGTTCATGCCATGACTTTATTCTTCTTTTGTGCGATACTAGTCTATTCTAAATGAGTGTTTCTTTTGCATTTGCTTTCATCTTCAAGAGAATTATTAGAACAAGTTGCAGAATTTGAAAAGGCAGAGTTTACATCTTCAAGAAAAAAGGTAATTTTGGGTCCTCCTAAGTCCATACCTCTTAACAGTGGGCATTCGAGGGATGAAAGGAATTCTCAAGGAGAAGCATTTGAGGGCGTTCCAGACCTGTCTCTCGGAGCTTCAGCCAGGAGACAACAAGTGGAGGAAGTAACTGTGAAAACCTGCTTCTGTCTGTCAGGACCTGCACACACCTGTGTGGCACACACGCACGTGCGCATACGTGCCATCCCTACAGTGCAGTGGGAATCCCGGCCCTGGCAGCCCTTTCTCAGTGGAAGCAGAATGCAGGGATGGGACGAGCCCCACTGCGTGCATCTGCCCTGTGTCCATTGGCCCCCGGCCTTGCAGCCTGCTGGATGGCTGAGCCACGTTTGCCTTGTTTCTTCCTTTTTTGTCCTGGGAGCGGAGCCCGGGGACTCATGTATGCTCTGCAGATACCTTCCCATTGAGCCACACTCCCAGCACTTTTATTTCTTTTCTTTTGAGACAGGGTCCCACTAGGTTGCCCAGGCTGTCCTCAAACTCCCGATCCTCACTAAGTGACAGACTATAAGCACAGGAAGCAGTTCCGGTTGCTCCCTTGGGGCATATTTCTGGCTAAGAAATTTCTGGCCCAGTGGGCATGTATTCCTTTATTTTGAGTGCTTTCATCTGTAATCACCCTAGTACTCGGCAGTACTGACAGCTCTTGCAGTCTGAGGTTCTGCAGAAATCTTTCGGCTCCCACAGATAAGAACCCCAGTCCTAGATGTTGGGAAGTCTGTCACAGCTGCCACAAGCTCCTGCCTCCCTCTCTTTCTCTTTTTCCCTTCCATCTGTGTTTTAAAGGTGTAGGGAAGGTGGGTCTCACCTTAGCTTTAGCCTGCCTCAGGCACTGGAGCTGGGACAGCCTGGGCCTGGGGCAGACAGGCAGAACCCCGATCCATCGCCCTGGGCCAGGGTGTACAGTGCCCGCACTTGGGAAGCTCTGCTGCTCGGCGCTGACTGCGCCTGGTTTCTATTTCATCTCAGCCCATCATAGACACCGCAAAGCCGAAACTTGTTCCTCTGAACGAAGGTGGAACAGCAGAGCTCCTAAACAAGGTATGGCGGACATCACTTGAGAAGCAGAGCCCTGTGGTTCTGTCCTTCTGTGGCCTGAGCAACGCTAGGGCGGGAAGCAAGGGAGTTGATGCTTCGCTCTGGTGCCTGGTGGCCAGCAGAGGGCACCCTGGCCTTCCCAACCAGGGTTCTGGCTGGTATTTATTAGGGACAGTTAGTCTGTGAGCCATAACAAGGAGGTTTTTGTAAGTCTGAAAAAGTTCCCGATCTGCCAGTACTTTTATGGCTCCCAGACTCTTGCACAGATCTTGCTAGGGAGGAAAGGCTGTGTAGCACCTGGTCCCTGCCTCAGAACCCTTAGTGTTTCACTGGCTAGGGAGCTGATGTTCCAGGAGCAGGGACAGGGAGCGCCGCCAAGGGCAGCGGAGGGCAGCAGCCCCACAGGGCCGGCCGGTGCCAGCAGCCGCACCGGCCCAGCAGTGGCGCCATCCCAGCAAGGGCAGGGAGCAGAACAGTCAGTGGGGGAGGCCGGTGGAGGGCTAAGGGGCACCCGGAAGATGAGTGGATGTTTACATTGCTCTTTAAATTTGTTACGTAAGAGACACATGGCTGTGGGTCCCCTCAGAGTCCTCCTCTCTCCAGACACACTCATCTCATCATCTCAGCCGCTCTGCGGCAGCTCTGGGGTCCTCTTTCCAGCTGTGATCAAAAATACGGTGACGACCGCTGCAGAGCACCGTCCACCAGAGAGGCAGCACGTGAGAACACAGCGCTGTGTCCTTGTCCGCCTGAGTCACCAGGTCTGGCACCGTGAAACTCCTGGCTCTTCCCCAGAGCCAAAGTGACTGCAAGGCCAACATTTTGAATCGATTCAGGACATTGTGGAGCCAGAACAGGAGAAGTAAAGACCCTCAGGAAGGAGGGCTCCAGAGCTGCTGCAGGAAGTGGCGAGAAGGATGGGACGAGTGTGTTGGAACCAGGGGATGCTGAGGGGGTTCTGGGCAGCGGCTCTCACTGTAAGAGACTTTTAAAAACTTAAGAGTGACCGTATTTTTCAGTCCCACCCTCCATACGTGGAGTCTAGTGAGAAGGAAGGCAGACCTGGTGGGTCTTGGGTTAGAGCAGTGGGAGAGCAAGGCTGTTGGGTCTCAGCTGGGCCAGAACCGTTTGGGGGCTTGTGGCGTGGCAGGGGAGGGGACTCAAAAACAGCTGGCGGGGGCCGGGACTTAGCTCAGTGTGCTGCTGAAGGTCCTGAGTTCGATCCCTGTTACCAAAACAAGAGAAAAGAAAACAGCTGGCAGGCCTGAAGGGCCGTTGTATAAGGCAGAGAGGAGGAGCTAGAAGATTTGAGCCAAAACCAACACAGGTGCGGAGGCTGTGAGCCTGGCGAAACTGGGATATTGTCAACAACCCAGGCACGGGGCGTTTTGAACTGTTATGTAATTTCTGTTTACACTTCAAGGGAGACAAGTCATAATTTCAAGAACTGAAAGTATGTTGGTTGAAATAATAAAACTTGAATTTACTCACAAAGGAAATTTTAAGACTTCAAGAAGAGAATGAGAAGTTGAAGTCAAGGCTGAAGACGATTGAAACGCAGGTAGGCGAGGCTCCCTTTAACAAGGCTGCCGCCGCGATGCCGCAGACCCTGAGCGCCTTCCGTTTCTGCTCGGTTCTTGTAGGCTACGAATGCCTTGGACGAGAAGGCGATGCTGGAGCGAGCGCTGCAGGATTTACAGCTGGACAAGGGGAAGCAAGAGGTGATCATGTTTCCGCTTTTTCATGTTGTCCAAATAGAATCAGCTTATGGCGTGAGACTGGGTCCTAGTCACCGTCCATCGTCCCCACCGGCAGTCCCCGCACAGCACCCCCGGCCCCTGCACTGGGACATCCCCATGCCCAGGCCAGAGACTTGTCTGGGGTTGGATTGGTAGACGCAAGGCATGCCTGGTCACAGTGGAGAAACGAGGGGGCACGCTTCTAGCTAACCGGAATTACATCCGGGTTGTACTGTGGTGAACGCTGCGGAAGTGTGCCCCAATGAGTGACAGGTGGAGTCATCAAACTGCCCTGTGCCCCTCACCCTGGGCATCAAGGTGAGGTCAGCTAGGGCTGTTCTTCCGAAGCCCTCTAACAGCAGGTACCCAGGAAGCCGAGGCAGGCCGGTCTCCTGCAGCTTTTCCAGTGGTTGTATTGTCAGTGTCTGCTCAGCGATCTCAGAGTCTGCTTCCTTCAGGGTTTGTTGAACTTTTTTCTATGAAAATCATAAACACAGACCAGAGTAGAGAGGCCAGTACAGTGAGCCCTGTGCCCCACTCAGGGCCCTGCCCTCCACCTGGCTCATCTGGCTTCACATCCACCTCCTCCCTCCGTGTCTTCTGGACACAAATCTCCGACACTGCACTGTTTCCTCTGTGGGTCTCTTTCAGTTAGGGGGATATTTCTTATGTGCCTAAAAAGAGGAAAATGTGTATGATTTTTCAGTGGAAATACGGTGGACCCTTGGCTTATGAGCTCAATTCATTCCCAAGGGCTGGTTGTAACTCAGGTTGGTCAGCTGAGGCTCAGGGTCCTCTACACAGCCTCCAAGCGTCTCTCCTGCGCACAGGCAGATCTCAGTGTCCTTAGAGAGACACTGGCCCAGGATTTCTCAACTAACCCCACACAGGAAAGGATGCTGTAGTGCTCCTTCTGGAACTCTTTAAGGGTTAAATCCGTACCTGAGACCATCTGGGAGCACAAGCGGCCGGCATTCGGGTCATAACTCTAGACTTTATTCGTAAGCTAAAACTAAAATTCCAGTCATAACCCAGGTTGTTTGTATGTCAGGCCAGTCATAACTCGAGGGTCCACTGTACGCCAAGAACCTACTAGATTTATAAGCTAGAAAGCTGGGCCTTTGAATGGCTCTCTCATTGTCCAAAGTACAGTCGCAAACATTTTCAGATGCTGAATTTGTTTAAAAGCTATTTGGGGCTTTGCTTGCATTTTACTTTAAGATTCTTGGATACAGAAATTGAAGAGTAAAATAAAGGAAACGGGGAGGGGAAAGGAGAAAAAGGATCAAAATGACCAAGAATTGATGCCTGTGTCCCAGTTCCCCCAAACCAGTGTAATAATTGGGCATCACAAACATACACTAATAAAACATACGTTACAGAGCTGAAGCCAGGTGTGGTGGCACACGCCCGTCATCCCAGCATTGAGAGGCGGAGGCAGGCTTTAGCGCACAAGTCCGGTGGCGCTCAGGCCCCCCTGGAAAGCAGCTCCCCGCCGCACAGCTGTGGCTGCCGGGCCCACACTGCGTCCGTTACAGGTGCTGTCGCCTTTCAGAGAGCGCCCGGCAGTATTAACCACATGGCAGCGGCCGTGTGATTAAACATCTGAGGGGAAATTCCAGCTAGGAGAAACAGGCCGGGGGGAAGAGATGCCGCTGTCAAGTCACCCACTGACCCATCTGAGTGGAGCTTGGGCAGACGGGTGGCCCCGTGCAGAACCTGGCTCCCCGGGTTGAGCAGCGCGGCCCCAGGTCGCCTTGACGGTAAAATCAGGCTGATTTGGCTCAGAACCTGAAATGACGACACATTGTTTTAATTATCTAGAGTCCAAGTGGCTCTGTTGATAACTAACAAGACGAATTGGTTATCTAGAAAGTGCTACACGGTGTCCAGCCAGTGTTTTGTCTGTCTGTTTGCCACGGCGGGATTGAACCCAGGGCTCCATGTCTTGGACACAGGCCGCTCAGGGTTCCTGGGGCTCAGAACCTGCCTCGCGTCTGTCCTGGGCCGGGGAGCGTGGTCCAGAAGACTAGCGCAGAGGAGGCTGTAGGGGTCATTAGCTGCTTCCGCCTGATATCGTCAGTTAGGCGGGTCTGAGTTCAGAGTGAGCCTCAGAGACACTGCATCCCAGCCTTTGATAGCCATTTGTGTTCAGGCTCACTCCTTAGCCCTAAATGTAAAACACCCAGGTGTTTCATCATATCCCTTTCTTGTTTTTGAATTTCATTCTATATGAATATATTTCATATTTGAAAAATAAATATATCTGATGTGCTCAGTAATTCTTTAGGTTGACTGTAACCGCTGTGTTTCCAAGCATTTATTAGTTCCTTCAAGATCCAGGGCTCAAAAGCAGAGCAGACTCATGCTTTTATCAGTTACAATGGAATAAGGCTTTTTAAAGACTAAACTTCAAAACTGAGCAGGGCCTGGGCATGGTGGCACAAGCCTGTAATACCAGTACTCAGGAGGCTGAGGCAGGAGGATCGCTGAGTCTGAGACCACCCTGAACTACATACTGAGACCCTGTCTCTAAAAAACCAAAAATATGAGCAGGAATTTTTGTTGAAAAGACTGTCCCATCTACATATTTAGCAATTATAGACCATTTTCTTGCCATAGCGATACAAATCTTTTTTTTCCTTCGTGAATTTTATCACTCAAAACCCAAGATCTGGAGAGAAGATCCAAGCTGCAGGTAAATTATGCAAAACTGCACACAGCTCCTTGACGTGGGGTCACTGTCCTAGCGTCATTCCTCAGTGGGCAGTTACGACCCTGTGTTTGCGTCCCACAGGACTTAATAAAAGCACAAGACTTGAGCGACTTGGAAAACACGGTCGCAGCTTTGAAGAGCGAGTTTGAGAAGACGCTGAACAACAAGACGGAGAGCGAGAAGTCCCTGGAGGAGCACCTGGTGACGGCCAAGCACGAGCTGCTCAGGGTGCAGGGCCAGCTGAGCCTGGCGGAGAAGGTCAGGAGGCCGGGTCCGCCCGTCCCATCCCAGAGGGGCGGATGTGGCCGGGTGTCTGCTGGCCGGCGGCAGGGTGGACGGGACTCCTGCCCTCGAGGTCCTGGCCGGCAGGTGGCCTGAGAGCTGTCGCTCTGAGGCTGCCATCCCAGTGTGCAGCCACTGGGCCCTTCGCTGTCCTGCACCTGGCCACAGGGATGGGTGACCTTTTCTCTTGAGACTTCTATTCCTTTTTTTATAACATACGTGAAACACAGAGAGAGCTTAGTTGTTCACTGTAGGGGTGAGACGTCAAAGAATACGGGGCTAGCATAATTTAAATGCTCCTCCTGCCACTGCTTTGGGACTTGGAAGAAGCCTGTGCTCATTGGACTTGAAAATGGGTTTAATATTTCAGATAGATTTCCAGGTCTAGGATTTACTCTGCTCGAGTTATTTATTAATATTGTACTTGGGGAAATATTACTGTTTTACTGGCTTCTCACTTGAAATAACAGTTTTCAATTTGAGTAGTCTTAATTTTACGTGAGTATGTCTTGTAAGGAAGTTCGAAGATAGTGTAAGTGAACTGTCAGTAAATTTAGAGCAACAGTAGGCATTTTCATCACATTTGTTGTGATTGCCTTCACTGTTGCTTGGCAACGGGCTAATTTTTTTTTTTCTCCAAGCAGGAATTGGAGAAGAAATTCCAACAAACAGCGGCATACCGGAACCTGAAAGAGATGCTCACCAGGAAGAACGACCAAATCAAAGAGCTGCGGAGGCGGCTGGCGAAGTAGGCTGGGGCCCACCTTGGGGTGTGGGTCCTGCCCTGAGCTGAGCTCGCACCCCCCAGGCCGCGGCTGTGGGCAAGGGCAGCGGGCCAAGCCGCCTGAGCACTTCTCCCCTGCTCTGGCCCACTGGTCCACGTGTGGGCGGCCAGCTGGGGTCGTTGCCAGAGACTCACTGGGCAGCTCTGGCTTCATCAGAGTTCAGGGGAGGAGAGCTGGGAAGCGACGGTCAACTGACCTGAAGGTCACACTTGTCCTTGGAGAGGGACCAGTGCGCATCGGAGGATGTGGATCATGGCACTGCACAGCCAGAGCTGGGTGCCAGGCTCAGAGCGCAAGCCAGGGGGCCTGAGTCCTGCTGCCCCAGCCACCCCTCGTCACCGTGAGGGCACTGCGCACGTGGCAGGGCTGGGTAGGGATCGTGCAGAGTGACTAGTGAGTCACTCATTCGGTAGTGTCCTGACGCTCTGATTGTTATCCCCAGGCACGAAGCTGAGGACTAGAAGCAGAAGAGCCCTCGTCTAGAAGCTGCCTCCCACCTCCGGAGCATATTACTGTCATATTCTTCCTCCTTATTCCTCTGATGTTTAGACTTTGCTTCCATATTTAGAACTCGAGTTCCTGTTCTCACTTGTCTAACTGAGAAGAGAAACACAGTGATTCCAACCGGCTGTCGCCCGCCCATCCATCCCTGCCCCGTCCCGTCCGTCCGGGGTGCTGAGGACCCTTACGGTACAAAGCGTTTGGAGAGGGAAGAAGAGTCTCACCCTTTGGCATTAGAATAGGAGTTAGCGAGTTAATAATATCTATGCTTGTACATTCCCCAGAGGTAAAAATAAATACTAGAGTTCTCGAAGGCACTTAGTACAAATCTTATTTTTAATACTGAAACCGGTACCCGATTTGACAATTTTAAAATGTGAGTTCGTTGAAAATGTGAGCACTGTCTCACACGCAGCCTCTTCACCAGCTCTAAGGAAGGAGAGCAGCAGTGAGGGTGAGGACTGGGTTCCCTTCCTCTCTGCCCCTGCCAGCCCAGGCACGCACGTTCTGGCGGGGGCAGCTGCAGAAGCCAGGTCCCCCCTTACTGCTCCCTTCCACAAGCATCTGGACTTGGGGTAAATGCGACCTTTCACTTGTTCCCAGAACTCCTTTCCAGCTAAGTAAGAACTCTTTTTAAACCTATACTCAGCCTACAGCCCATTGCAGACCTCAGACCGGGCCTGGGCTCGCAGTGGTTTCTGTGCACCTGAGTGGCAGTGTATTCCGGAGCCTTAGTCCATTTCCACTGGTCCTGCTTCCTCGTGGGTGACTTCAGATGATATGGTTAGAAATGGCAGCTGTGTGATGCAGCAGTGTGCTGAAAGGGTAGATGAAACGAAGCCGGAACGCACTGCGCCTCGAGAGCAAAGCACGCACTTTTCCCACGTCGATGCTTAGGAATGTTTCACACTTTCCAAGAGCAAGGGCATCATGGCCTGCCTGAAGCCTGAAGGAGGTTGCTCACTCCCACTCGTGTAGATCTCCCCGACGAGTTTACTCACCAAAGCATAAGTCTCATTTTTATTCAAGTTTTTAATACAAGGGTGGAATGCATTATTTTTCTCGTAGGGTGTATATTAAATTACTGAAGGAACAACAATAAAAGATAAACCCAGATAAAAGATAAATCCAGTTGGAAGCCAGCACTAATTACCTGCTTTTCCTCTCCTGTCTCTGACGTTGGCCCGCCCATCAGGCTCCACGTCCTTCAGTCCTTCACAGTGCTGCCTGAAGGGCCTGGGCCGACCTGTGTCTTTGGCTGGACTCGGTGCCCTCCCAAGGTCCCTTCCATTCTCCGTGCACCCGGGTGCTGGGAGGGCTCTAACAGGAGGTTAGCGTAGCGGAGAAACCCTCTCCGCCTTCCTGGGGCAGCAGGCGGGAGGGAAGCACCCCGAAAAGCCTGTGTTCCAGGCTAGAATTTCAGCTTGGGCTTTGGTAGCAAGTTAGAAATAGGCGGTAGAGTGCGTTCTGCTTGTTCAGTAATGAATTCAAAAGTATTTCTGAAAACTTAAAACCTCAAAGACAAATGTGATGCATCTGGGCACAAACGACATTGGAGTGCTTCAGGTTCTGTCATCGTTTTTGTTGGGTTTTTTTTGGTACTAGGGATCGAACTCAGGTCCTTGCGCTTACGCAGCAGGCAGCGAAACCACTGAGCTAAATCCCCAGCTCCTGCCATCGTTTTTTAATTCATCCCCCTCAGCAAAATGCCATTTTCAATTCGTATTTCCTTCCGTGGCTCCCTAGCTTTAGGGTTTATCTCCTGTGACGAAAAGGGGCCCGTGAAGTGTCTGTGATCACTGGCCAGGGTGTGCAGAGCTTTGTTTCACCTCAGAAGTGAAGGTTCTTGCCAGGCTCTGACTCGGACTTCTGTTGGCAAAGCTTTGTTAAAATTCCCTGACGTTCGTTCAAGTGCTTTATTTTTTCTGCTGTACGGTTACATTTTGCAGCAGTGTTAACATTTAAATGTTTGCTTCTGTCTTACAAAATTCAACATCACTCTACTGTGAGACCAAAGCGACTCCATTTTGCTAAAATCCACCATTCCCCTAGCCTCTCAAATTAATGGTTAAAATGTGTTTGCTCTGGAACAAAAGATAGAATCTGTAACAAACCAAAGTTCCTAAGTTAATTACTCAGCCATCTGTTTACCCAGGAAATGAACATCCTGGGCCCACTATCTGTAGGAACCGTCTGTCAGTGTGCTGACTGTCAGTGCTGGGTGGTCGTGACCATTAGTCACCGTGTCTGCTGACCATCAATACGTGACAGTTGCCCACTAACCTTTGTCCTTCTTTTCTTTTGTAAAACCTATACATAATCCCCCCTTACCCCTGATGAGTTCAGCCAATCAAAAATGTACACTTCATGCTCGCTAAATGTTAACCAATCATGTAACTGCTAAGTGGAGAATCTCCAAACCTTGCTGTAACCTCTATAAAAACCCCGCTAATTTGGAACTCGGGGCTCTCAATCTCGATCCGCTGCGTCGGTGACAGTTGAGAGTCCCTGCTTAAGCTTGAATAAACGACCCTCATGTGCTTACATCGGAAACGGCCTCCTGGTGGTCTTTGGGACCTTACAATCTGCGCACAACACTACATTAAACATGTAATTCTCTTTGAGAAAGCTTTGGTGCTGTTATCTCTGTTCTCCTAACTGAAAAGGGCTTCGGTGTCTGCATTTCCGCGCATGGTGTGTTAGATGCACACGTTGGGTTGCCAGAATTTGGCACACTCTCCGCTCACACATAAACTCTGTGTTCTGAAGTTCAGGAAGAGCCGGCTCCCCTGCTGTTCCTGTTTGGACGCTGGTATTTACAACTTCTTAAAACAATTCTCAGCACCTCATAGGAGCAAGTGTGGCATTATTCCTGAGGGGAAGATCATGCCCAGGCAAGGTTGTAGCCTCATCCTTGGAGGGGACCCTGTGCCCCTGCACCCTGGTCACCAGCTCCTCGGCAAGAATGGATTAATGAGAGCCGTGAGGTTCTCCCAGGTGTCCAATATCGCTTCCTCTCCTACAGGTCAATCCACCACTGCTGTTAGACAAAGTGGAATTGAGCTATGAGCATCCTGTAGAATTTTAAAAGTAACAGATCTCCTATCAGATTAACAGCATAGGAAATGGGTTTTCATGAGCACTTGGGAAAAGAAAGCTAACTTCCGCAGGCCAGCAGGGTCTCCCGAGAGAGAGAGGCTCAAGTCACCTGTTCATCGTTGTGTTCGGGCGCTGTGGGTGGAACCCTGTTGGGAGCAATGCTACAAAATTCTAGAGAAAAATCATTTGAGTAGGCCTGGTTCTCCTGCCTACAGGCCAGCTACGACACTCCAGACATAATTGCATTTTGGCCTCGGGTCACAACTGAGACCTCAGTGATCCTCGGATGCTGTCATCTCCAGGACCAGACCACACCTGCGGGAGACGCCAGGGAGGAACCAAATCGCCAGGGAGGAACCAAATCTTCATCTGCATAGTTCCCCATTGTTCTTAGATTTCCACTGCCCCAGCCTTTTGTTACACCTTGTTTATCCCACTGTGAAGTACTGAACTCTGCAGTGCACTTGTTACACCTGCTTCCCCAGGTACTGAGTAAAAGGTGCTGCAAGCTAGGGGGGCTTTGTCTTTGCCGCCCAGAGCAGCACTGATCAGACCCAAAGCTCAGCTTCTTCTCAGTCTCATTTGTCTACCTTTCCTGTAATTCGCCGTGTGCTGCCGTGGCTCGCAGGAGACTAGGACTCACTGCAGAGGTTCTGGTTACGTCCCCTTCCCCTGTTCCCTACAGAACCCAGGGCCTCGCACATGCTAGGCGAGCGCCCACCCCAGGTACACCCCAACCCCTCACTTGTCTCTCACAAGCATGAGAAACCAGGTGTGGCGCACAACTGTAATCCTAGCACTTTGGGAGGCTGAGGCGGCAGAGTCACAAGTTCAAGTCCTGCCTGGGCAACTAGATGAGAACCTGTCTCGAAAATAAATAAGAGAATACATAATAAAGCAGGCTGGGGCTATAGCTCAGTGTGAAGGCCCCTGGGTTCAAAGGAGAGAAAAACCCAAACAAACTAAACCGGGACTTGAGGCTGGGGCAGGGGCCTCACCGACCTCATGACAGCCTCTCTGACAAGTTCCAGTCGGGCTCTCCAAAGCGCAGGCCCTCGGGACTTGTGTGCAGATGGTTTTTCGGGGAAGTAAGTCCAGGAGGTCCTACCAGAAGCCTGTGTTCCTCTTCCTGCCCCCAGTCCAAGCCTGGTGGGAGTTTTGGTGACTGCTGTGTCAGCGTGACTCAGTTTACCCCCACCGAGCTCACCAGCAGCTGTGGTGCTCTGTTGTCACCCGGCCAGCCCCACATACAGATGCAGGGGTCCTTCTGGCCCTGGCTGTGTTCGTGGTGCTGCCCCCAAATCCAGAGACAGGGCTTTTGGTCGGTTGTTGTAGGCACCAGGGAGTTAGGAGAAAGGGCCAGAGCAGAGTGAGGAGGCTGGGGTGTCTGCCGGCCCTGGTTTATGGAGTGGGAGGCCCCCGGGACGGTGACCCCAGCACCACGTAGGTCTGGCTGGCCATGTTCCTGTGGCTGGCAAAGGGCCTGGGTGAGGACACAGAACCTTTTGCAGGCAAGGATACAGGGGTGCAGGTGGTCCCACCATGCCTGGGCAGACAGAGGCAGAGGGTCCTAGCATGCTTCCTTAGGTGAGATGGGGTCTTCCTATATAGTTCAGGCTGGCCTTGAACTCACAGCAGTCCTCCTGCCTCAGCCTCCCAAGTGCTGAAATTACAGGCGTGCACCACCACACCTGCTTCTAGCATGCTTTCCTTACTCGCCAAGGGTCTGTTCACTGGAGAAGTCACAAGCCCTGCTCAGCACTTTAGGCTGCAGCCTCACATGACCAAGCCACAACTACCTCTAAGTAGTAGATGTAAAAAGAGCAGCCCTGCGCCAGTTCACCTGCAGGCTCAGGCCCTGAGCACCTGCTCGTTCCAGCGTTCATGTACTTGGACCTCTGCTTCCCACTCAAGTCCATTCTGCTTATTAATAAGTAAGTGGAGATAAACTCAAAAGCACCACTGGGCTCGCTCTGCTGCACTCCACCATCTGTCTTTGCTGGTTTCCCCATTTCCTGTCCTGCTCGGCTGGAAGACCATTCCCCTTCCGGTTCCCAGAGGTGTCTTCCAGCCCCAAGAAGCCCAGGGTCCTGGTTCCAGGTAGAGAGTCCGAGCCCTTCCTTCTTTCCTTCTCTCCCCACACCACATGGTCTGGGATTTCCAGTCCAATGTCAAGTAGAAGCAGTGGGAGAGGACGTCCAGGCCTTGTCCTTCTGTCTGGGGACCCCTAAATAATTTAACAATCAGGATGATGCTTGCGATCTTCTGTATCAGATTCAGGAAGTTCTTTTCTATTCCTAGTTCACTAAAAGCTCTTATAAAATTTTTAAACGGGTTAGCTGTAAGACCGAGAGCCTTACCAAACGCTCCGAGGAGGTGACTATAGTGAAGCACACCCAGGAATCCCAGCGGTGCCTTCAGAATGTAAGACCAAGAGCCTTACCAAACGCTCCGAGGAGGTGACTATAGTGAAGCACACCCAGGAATCCCAGCGGTGCCTTCAGAATGTAAGACCAAGAGCCTTACCAAACGCTCCAAGGAGCTGACTGCAGCGAAGAACACCCGGGAAGGAACACACCGGACAAGTTGGAAAATAAAACAGACCTGTATTAGTCTGGCCAGACGGCACTCCCAAAGCAAAATAGCTTAGAGAGGCAGCTAGCTCAGAGTCCGAGGCTGTTTTTATATTGAGGGGGAAGTTAACATATAGAATTAAAGAAAAGGGGACAAAGGTTAGTGGTCGACTGTCACGTATTGATGGTCAGCAGACATTTGCAGCTTGTTCTAAAAATTGTGGTGCCCGGAACGGGCAAACAAGGAGTTGAGTAGTTTACTTTGGGACTTTAGGTCTGTTACAGATTTTTATCTAGTGTCCCAAAACTAACAAGCCTCTTTATCCATTAACTCACATTTAATTACAATGGGGCTGGAGAAAAGGAACAAAGGTTATGCAGTCCCACATAGCACACACCTGTAGCCCCAGCTGCGAGGGAGGCCAGGAGTTTCAGGCTGGCCCAGGCCACACGTCAAGGCCCGATCTTTCGTGATGGTGTTGAATCTTGTCCAGTACCTTTTCCGCCTCTGCTGAGCAATTCTCCTCTGCCTCTGCTCACGCGGTGAATGCTGCTGCTTCACTTGCTCTGCTCCTGCACGGCGTGCACTGGCTGCTGGCTGTTTGGTCAGGGCGCTCTCTGACCCAGAACACCAGAGGACAGAGGTTCTGAGAGGTTCTGAAGAGCTTATGACAGGCCCTGTGGGCCGCAGTGCAGACCCGGCCCCTCTGCACGGAGTCCAGGCAGCACACGTGGCCCTCCGCCCGGGGCCGTTGTGCTGTCCTCCAGGCAGGAGCGGGTGGGGACCAGGAAGCTGCTCTTTGGGCTGCTCTGTCTCCCACTGTCTCTGTGCTCAGCCACCTCTGGGACCTAAGGGCAGCTTACAGGACCCTCACCAGCGGGCCTTGGCTGCTGCTTCAAGCTTAGTGATCAGCCCCCGGGAAGGAAGGACGAGCCCAGGGCTGGAGGTGACGGCAGTGACCTGGCCTCCGGGCTGCCCTGCCCAGGTTCACCCTCCTGCCCAGGGCCGCACTCTGACACATGGCCTGCAGAGACAGCGCCAACGCCAATGCTGGTGCAGTTTGACATTAGAAAGTCTCCCCTGCAGGGCTCCTGTCACCCAGGGCCACCCACGGCCCAGCCTAGTTTGGTCCTGAGGTCCTCTCTGGGTCCGTCAGCTGATGGCTGATGTCTTATTAAAAGCTGTTCCATGAATACTCACAAGAGACACTTGGTCTGGAATTTTCCTTCCTTGTATAACGTCTTATTTGAAAGCCTCCACAGTGTTTCTGAGCCCATAAATGATTAACCTTGTTTTTTTTTTCTTTGAGAATGGGTCTCGCTATGTAGCTCAGGCTGACCTCAAACTTGCAGCGATCCTCCTGCCTCAGCCTCCAAGTGCTGGGATGACAAGTGTGTTTTTTTCGGCTGACTTTTTTTTTTTTTTGGTACCAGGGATTGAACTCAGGTCCTTGCACTTGTGCAGCAGGTGGCGAAACCACTGAGCTAAATCCCCGGGCTTCGGCTGACCTTTTTAAAAAGTTTGATGCCTGATCATATTCCATGAAACCTTTGAATACTTTTTTTTGGGTACCAGGTATCAAACTCAGGACCTTGGCTTTTGAAGCAGGAAGCAGCACCACTGAGCTACATTCCTGGCCCAAACCTTTAAATACTTTAAGGAGTGATTACTCCACCTCCTAAGTACCATCCACACCCAGGTAAGCCCAGGTTAAAGGAAGGACAGGTAGACAGGGAGGATCCAGAACGGGGATGGGAAATAAGCACCCCAAGGTCGCCCAGGATGTGGCTTCTCTTGTGACCCAGGAAGATGTGCGACCCGGGATCCACACAGCGATGGAGCAGCAGGCGAGGACCCCTCATCAGCGCTGGCCGCTGGGCGCCTCCTTGCCCAAGCTCCTGCTGCCGCCCACTGTGGGCTGCTGGTCTTCTCAGGTTTGTACCCCTTGCTCCCTGCGCTGCTTGTTCTGTGGGGCTGCATAACCCTAAGCATAAAACTCCCCTAGCCCTAACTGTGATTGAATGTGAGTAAATAGATAAAGATGCTTCTTAGTTCCAGGACACTAGATAAGATCGTATCAGCCATAATTATCCAACTCTTTGTTCCGACACCACTATCTACAGAACAATCTACAAAGCATCTGCTGACTATCAGTACATGTCAGGCTAATTAACATGCAAATGTAAGACCACTAACCTTTGTTCCTTCTTCTGTAAATTCTGCCTGTTAACTTCCCTGCAAGCCCCTATAAAAAGAGCCTTGGACTCTGGACTGACACCTCTCTAATCTACTCTGCTTTGGGAATGCCCTCTGGCCAGACCAAGGTCTGTTTCACTTTCCAACTTGGGTGTGTTCCTTCCTGGGTGTTCTTCGCTGCAGTCAGCTCCTTGGAGCATCTGGTAAGGCCCTTGGTCTTACATTCTAGAGGCACCGCTGGGATCCCTGGGTGTGCTTCACTATAGTCAGCTCCTCAGAGCCTTTGGTAAGGAGAGCAGTCTTACAGTTCCTGCCGCACACTCTTGGGCCCCTAATAAAATAACAGCAGAGGCATGTCCCGGGTGTGTCCTGGCCCGCAGCCTGGACTCTCCCGCTCAGCGATCCCTGCGCTGGGCTGACTCCGGCAGCTGCCTTCTCCCTTGCTGAGGCCCGGTTTGCACACAAGCAGGTGCCCCCACTGCTGGCACTGTCTGACGGGCCTGGCAAATGCGGGGAACGTGCGACCTGCAGTCAGAACTGGGGTTCTCAGCACCCACACAGTCAGGACCCGGCAGCCCCAGACCATGGGCCTTCCTCTCCAAAGAGCTCAGCTCGGCCTCTGGAGTTCACACGCGGAGCCCACAGCTGGCTGCACATGCGCCCCTTCCTGCAGCCACAGGGGTCTGACTCACCCACACACGGGCATGGGAGCTGGGTCCCCTTCTCCTGGTGAGGGCCCGCCTGTGTGTACAGCCAGACCTCAGAACACTTCAGCCCATACTCACCAAGTATTGGATTCACAGATAAAATCAACTATGATGTAGCCACTGGTATTGGAAACAGTTCGTGAGCAGAATGGACCCTGTGTGCCTTGTGGGGCTTACACGGAGAGAATATAGAAAATAATACGTAGTAATAAGTAAATCTATAATTGTGTTTGTTTCCTAGGGCTGCTATAACAAATCACTGTCGCTGGTGGCTTACGATAGCAGAGTGAGTTCCTTCCACAGGCTCTGAGGGACCTTCGTTTGCTCCATGACTATCTCATGGCTCCCAGTGGCTGCTGGTGATCCTGCCATTGTATGTCTCATAGCACATCCAGTCTCTGTCTCGAGCTTCCCATCACCATCTTTTCTCCTTTGTCTCATGCTGTCTTCTCCTTGTTGTTGGATTTCATGCCCTCCCTAGTCCAGTGTGCTCTTGTCTTGAGATCTTTAATTTATTCAGGTCGAATCCTGGGGCTGGGGGGACCTGTCCTTTGAGGACTGCCATCCACACCCCATGGGATGTTAGAAGAAAGCACTGGAGTGGTGATGGCAGCGAAGCACAATGAGGATGACCAGGGCCGCCCGGGCAGGGTGGGAGCAACCCTGGTGGGAGGCTCGGTGTTGGCCTCACCCAGGAGCCCCTGAACCGAGCCCACGAGGGAGGGGCCACCAGAGTAAAGACTGGGGTTCTCACTGGAGGGAATGAGCAGCTCAGCAGGGTCAGGGCAGAGCAGTTAAACCGGGGACTGAACTCACGATGTAGCCCAGGCTGGCCTCAAACTCACTGTGATCCTCCTGGCTCAGCCTCCCCAGTGTGGGAATTATAGACACTTGCCATCAAGACTGGCTTAAAAACTGAGATAGTATAATCTCTGGATGAAGAACTGAAGAAGGAGAAAGAGTGTGCTCTTGTGTCTGGTTTTTGAGACAGGGGGTCTCTATGTAGTTCAGGCTGGTTTTGAACTCACTATGTAACCCAGGCTGGCCCCGAACTCATGGCGATCCTCCTGCCTCAGCCTCCCGAGTGCTGGGATGACAGGCCTGCGCCACCACACCCAAGAGAGTGCTCTTGAGCGCTGGAAAGCTTCTGTTTCTTTACCTGAGTGGAGCACAAGGGCCCTTGACTTGGATTTGCTACACTGCACATGTATCTATGCACTCTTCACAGGCAGTAGGCAAAGCTCTAGAGAAAGGGAGCAAAGCACAGCAGGCAGCAACAAGAGTGTGACTCGGGGTAGAAGGGGGAGCAACACCACAGGAAAGTTCTGGAAGGTGCCACTCCCAGGGACACAGCGGACAGAGCGCCGGGCAAGCAGGGAAGACTCGAGGCTCCTCAAGGCCACTGAAGAACAATGCAACTTTCCCTGTGGACTCCAAACGTGCTCTAGAGAAGGATTTGCTTAAAGGAAAAACCAGCGGGCCGAAAATGAGGGGTTGAGGGAGGCAAAGGGCTACCCGGGCTGAGGGCGCCCACACCCTTCACCAGCGGAGGACCATCCCTCCCGGAAGGGTGGCCATGCCACAGCCATACGCAGGACATCTCCACGCCCGGAACCTCTCCTGGGGGCCGTGCGCATCATGCTCAAAGCCCCAGAAACGGCCTGGGGGAGCAGCAGGTTTAAAAAGCCAGGGTGCCCCTGAGGGGTTGAACCTAGGGCCCTCGCACTGAGTTACAACCCAGCCCCTTTTTATCTGAAACAAAATCTCTCCACGTTGCTAAGTTGCCCAGGCTGGGCTCCAACTTGCAATCCTCCTGCCTCAGCCTCCCGAGTGCTGGGATGACACCACCTCACCTGGTTTGTTTGTTTTTTTGTTTTTAAAATCCAGCCTTAGAGCCTGCATTTCTCACAACTCCTGGTGCTGCCCAGGGCACTGGGCCATAGCCCACATTTTGAGGATGATGAGGTGAGAGAAACCGAATACCCTCTGAACCTGGGTGCCCAGGCACAAATTCCTCTCCTGGTGTGAAGCAGGCAACAAGCTCAGAACAGCCCAGCAGTCCCAGGCAGGCTCCCGGGGTCACAGATGGGGGCCAGGGGCCCCCACGCACTTGCCGACCTTGGGAAATATTTTCACAGCATGCCAACTGTTTCCCTCCGCAGGCAGGATAATCCCGAGATTCTTGCTCCCAGCACAGATTCGCGAGGGGAAGGAATGAGTTTAGCCAAGACCAACAGGAAGCTGGACGGCCGCCCCATGGCCAGGAGAAGCCAGGGGTTTCACCCCAGCTCCCTCTGCGCCTGTTGGCGCTGCTCCCCAGCCCACTGAACACGCCTACTTTGGATTGCTGTGAACACGACCACCGTTCACCACTGGCCCGCCTGGCGACTGCCTCTCCACACTGCGTCCTGTCCCAGAGGTGGGCGCTTGCAGGAGAGGACTCGGTGGCTGCACTTCCTGTCCTCCCCTGTGAGTCTCAGGAAGCTTGAGCATCCCCAGTGGGTCCCAGGAAGACATAGATTCAAACATTTATCTGAACGTCTCCCAACTGCCGATGGCTGCACGGCCTGCAGGCTTTCTGCTTCCTTTCACTTCCTCTCCTCCCAAGTCCTCTGGTGCCTCTGTCCCTGTCACGTCCCAGGGGATGCGGGACGGGAAGCCGCCCTGGCCTGGAGCTGTGGCCCGGTCCTGGTTCTGTGGCTGCCACCTCATCTTCCTTCCCCATCTTCCTGGGCACTCTGTGCCTCTGGCCGATTTGCCAGGTGTCCTATTGCTTGGAAGTGTTCAGGGGAAAGTCAGGACCGCCCAAGGCAGGCTGTGAGGAGCTAACCCCACGACTGGTTGTTTATAGCAGTGAGCCTGGCCGAAGCCTACGTGCCCAGGTCAGAGTAACTCGCACCCAAACCCCGTTCCCACAACTAAAACCTTCAGACTAGAAGGACAATGTTCTAATTACAACCATATATTTTGTGTATTCTGTTCCTGATTAGAGAACACTTTATTTTGTCCTTTATGGGCCTTGTTTACCTTAATTTCCATAGAACCTGCACGTGGCTCACCTTTCACCCAATTGATTGCCTGGGACTGGCCAGGGCCTGTGTCGGTTGCACTGGCATTGGTTGTCCTGGCCCCGCTTTCTCTCCTAGCTCTGTCTCTTAGTGTATTTATTTCTCAGGCCTGCATCGCACACTGGGCAGGTGGGGACTAGGAACTTACTGCAGGAATCTGGCAGTTCGGCACATGTAAAATGTGAGCTCAGAAAGGTATGAAACACGGAAGGTATGGGTTTCTTCACAGAATTCATCTATGACAAAGACAGCTGATTGTCAAAGCAAATCTAAAATGCGCGCGTGTGTGTGTGTGTGTGTGTGTGTGTGTGTGTGTGTGTGTGTGTACCTGGCTGCTGAAAATCTCTTGAGCTGAGGGGGATCATTTGTTGATGTAAGGATTTTTTCTGTGCAATTTTCTGTGTCTCATGATGAAAAGTAACAGAAAAGTGGACATGGCTACAATGTATCAGTCTGGTCACTTCCCAGAGTTCCCATCACTACCACTACAGAGACCCTTGGGGCGTGGGGCACAGTCCTCACTTCCAAGCGCCTTGTGCCTGGGCTGCACATGGGGGACACAGGAAGTGGGAGGCACGGGCCACCCTCCAGCTCTCTGTGGGCCTCACAACTTCCATGGTCACTGGGGCAGGGACGTGGGAGAAGGAGAGGCCAGAACCTGGGCTGGGACCCCAAGCCGGGTGTGGGGAGTAGGAGGCCCCACAGGGCCTGGCCCCCGCCGCTCCTGTCCAGGACAGCGGGGGTCCCGCGCCGCGGGTGGCAGGAGGCTGAGGAGCAATGCAAGGAGCAGGGCAAAGGTGGCCGGAGGGAGCCAGGCGGAACCAGGCAAGCATGAGGCCCAGGCCAGCGAGGGGGGACAGAGCCGGGGAGGGACAGCATCAGAGCCGAGTGCGGAGAGCAGATTCTGGGGCTCAGCAGGCAGAAAGGCGGCTGTGCAGGAGGGAGCCCTGGAGACCCCGTGGGGATGGAGCCACCTTCGGCTCAGCTGGCCTCCCTGGCCAAGGATGAAGAGCCGCAGCCCTGGGGGAGCCTGGGGGGCCCTGGTCAGCGCCCCAAGACGAGGAGGGGAGCAGAGGACATGGAGTCTGGGGCCAAGGAGGAGGCGCGGAGAACTCATTGACGAGAACAGAGCTTACAACAGAGCGCGGAGGGAGTAACACCTTCTTTCTGTCTATGATTCAGCAGCTTGCTTGCATTTATCTATTTCTTCATTTATTTTGGAGGTACCGGAGAATGAACCACAGCCTCAGTACTGAGCTCCATCCCCAGCCCTTTTAATGTTTTTATTTTGAGACAGCATCTTGCTACGTTGCCCAGCTTGGGCTTGACCTCGTGCTCCTCCTGCCTCGGCCTCCCAGAAAGCTGGGATTGCAAGTGACTCACCAACACTAAACAGGCATCCCTATCAAATCAAAGCTCAGGGACCCAGCACAAGAAGGCCCTGGACTGCGGCTGGTGTCCTCATGGTGAGGTTGTCATCCTCCTGTGGGGTGGGGTGGCTCCCTCTGAGGATCCTTGGCCCTTACTTCGTCGTGGATTTAAATCCTCAATCCTCAGGAGTATCTTTGTGGCCTGGGGCTGGCAAGGGAGCGAACTTTTAAACAGGGCATAAGAAAAAAACTCCAAAAGAGAAGCGTAACAGACACACTTGCCAAACTGACTATGGGAAAGTTGTGACTGGCTCTTGATTGGAAGACGCTGGCACAGCCCGGGGACAGAGACAAACCTGTCACACACAACAGCGACAAGGCCATGCCGGGCACAGGGAGGAGCAGGGGTCAGCGGGAAGAGAGCAAAGATGCAGTGGGCCCTGGCTGGGTACTCGGAGTCGCCTTAGCTGTCAGGCACACCCATGGGAGCAGCAAGGGCATCACCACCACGACAAGCGCGGGGCAGCCACGGAAGCGAGAGCATGGAACTGGTCCTGCTGCTCCAGGCTGGTAGCAGTTAGGCAACCTCTGCTGAGGGCGCCGGCCTCTGCAGCCCACTCAGGAGTTCGGGGAAGCAGAGCCCAGCGTCTGGGACGCTGCTCCCTAAGGCCGGAGGCGCCATTGTGGGAACCCTGAGGTCCAGGCCACAGTGGGCCACCCGAATCATGTGGTTCCACTCCTTGGAGGAGGCAGGGGTTGGGAAAGGGGATTGGAATCTCAAGCTTAAACTGGAAGTCGTGGGCTTTGCTCCTTTGCTTTCTGGGGCGGAAAGTTCGGGGCAGATGTTGGCCTGAGCAGCTCCAACCTGCTGCCCAGCCTCCGTTCTCCCGCCCAGGCCCCAGGGACAGCACAGGGGACAGTCCCTGTCCTGAGCGCCATCTCCTTTTGGCTTCCAGTAGGAGTTCACCAACAGCTCTGCCTTCTTCTTAACTTTGCTTATTCATTCAGCATTTTATCTGTCACCAGGTCCCATGCGCTGCTGGAAGCCGGGGTTCATGTGAACTCGCTCACCGTGCGGCCAGTCCGTGGCTTCCTTCCTCCTGCAGTGCCCTCGGCCTCTTAGCTGAGCTCTTACTCGGGCCGGTGGGAGGTGAGGCTCTCAGTTCGCTCCACTGAGCCCTTCCTTGCAGGAGTGTGTGAGGGGAAGCTGTGTCCTTTCCCCTACACAGGAGGAACAGGCTCAGAGGTTCAGCGCCTTCTGAGTCACACGGGGAAGTAGGGCGAGTCGGGGCACAAACTATACCCTGGGTTACGTAAGACTGCTGGGCTCCAGCCGCGTCACCCTGCGGGCCCAGAGCAACCTGAGGCCTCATCCTGGCCTGGCCTGGCCCCGGCACCCGGCAGGCGTCCCCTGCCCTGCATACATGCCCTGTCCGCTTCTGGGAGCCTCGGGTCCCTCCGCCTCGGTTGTTCCTGGGTCTCAGTCTGACACATGGGGATCAAAACACGTGGCGGCGGTGATTGTTCACATGTTTAAGGATCTATTGCAGTAGAAGCCACTGCCATAATTCTCCTTGGAGCACCCGTCGCTTCCAACGCAGGATCCTGTCGCTATTGCTCCTCTCTGCAGCCGCTCTGGAAGCTTCTTTCATGGGTGTGTTTACAAGGAGTGATCAAAAACAGGCCGACTGCTGCCGCCCAGCGCCATGCGATGGAGGTGGGATGGGACGTAACAGCGGGCCTGGGCCCTCACCCTCCTCATTCATGGAGCTGGCGCCGGGCGCCGGGTGACGGGTGACGGGTGACGGAGGCAGCAAGAACCGGGCAGCTAGAGACGTTCAGGAGAGAGGGCTCCAGAGGGGCTGCAGGAGCGGCACCCTAAGGACCAGGGATTTCGAAGGAGGGGGGAGGATCCGCCTTGTGTCTCTTACGGTGATAAACTTAAATTTAATAAATGTCATAAGCGTAAATTTAGTCCTCCGCGGGCCGTGTGACCTTGCCCTCCGCCAAGGGCAACCAGCTGGGCCCCGTGGCTCCCAGCCCCGCGCGCCCGGGGGCGGTGGCCCGGCCTAGGCGGATCTCGGTCCGACCCCGCCCACCCTCGGGCCGCGCCGCGGTGCAGCCAGGAGCGGAGCGCGGGCCGCAGCCGGGCCATGGCGAAGGCGCGCGCGCGCTGGGGGCACCCGCTGCAGTTCCTGTTCGCCTGCATCTCCTACTCCGTGGGCCTGGGCAATGTATGGCGCTTCCCCTACCTGTGCCAGACGCACGGCGGCGGTGAGTGGGCGGCCGGCGTTAGGCGCCAGGGACCAGGAGCCCCGTCATTCCGGTTTTTAAATTAGTTTGGGGAAAAAGTTTGGGTTTGGAATCACAGGAGGGAAAGGGGAATCATTCTATTCTGGACTATTTTCTTCTAATCCTGGACCTTGCAGCTCAGGGACAGACGGACAGACAGAACCCCGGAGCAATCCAAGCACCTTCGTGGGGACTGTGTGCGTGTGTGTGCGTGTTTGCGCGCGCGTGTGTGTGTGAGAGAGAGAGAAAGAGAGAGAACTTTCAAGTCTCAGCCTTTAAAGTTTTTCCTGCAGTTACTGCATCTCCTAGAATTCTGCCCGGAAGAAAGTGCTGTAACAAGTAGAAAACACAAGAATGTCCTCGCCTTCAATGAGACCAAAGCGCTGGCAGCTTCCCGAGCCAGGCAAGGGCACTGGGGGCACAGCACCAGCTCAGGGGCGGGCAGGACGCTTTGTCTGCATATTTTTTCATACCGTGTAAGTGGAGAGGGGGAGTAGGGTTCAGAGGTGTATAAATCGGAGATGAAATTTTAAACAGTGATGTTTAAAAGTATTCAGAGAAAGCCGGGTGTGAGGATGCACCCCTGTAACCTCAGCATTGGGGAGGCTGAGGCAGCAGGTCGTCATGAGTTCAAGCCCAGCCTAAACTACATAGGGAGACCCTGCCTCAAAAAATAAATAAGTAAATACATAATAATAATAAAGACACTCAAAAAAAAGAGAATTGGGAATATGTACCTAAGTGTTAACAAGACTTACGTCAACGCTGTCCGGTGTGTGTGCACAGGCATCTCAAATAATCAGCGTTGCTAGTCACCGTAAAGAACGGCCGGGCCGATGTGAGAGAAAAGTGCCTACAGGGTTTGACCCCTTTAAGATCTTGGCCAAGACCTAACCCACTCCTCCTTCCCTAACCCCCAAGCTCAAAAACACCTTCCTTCAACAAAATGTTGATTCGTATAGTTTTTCAAAGTCTGTCTGGGTCCCCACTTCCTCTTTTTAATCCGAAATCACACTGGCGCCTCCGGGGGTATGAAAGGTGAGTCGGCCTGAGGCCGCCGGGCGGGTTTACCCTCAGAGGAGATGAAAAGCGCTCTGCCTGGCCCACCTGCCGTGACACCTGGGGGCCGGCTCCTCGCTTCCCTAGCAGCCTTCACCTAGTGGCAGGTGACCCTCACTGCCGCAGGAAGCCATCACCTGCACAGCGTACAGGTGACAGCAGGTGAGGCCAGGTGGCTCTGGAGTCGCAGACACATCAGGGAGTTGCTAAGGAAGAAGCAGGAGAAATATGGTCGGCTGAGGACGCTGGGGCCAGGCGGGTGCACGGCGGCGGACGCTGGTGGGGCGGACTGGTGGGCGTCGTGGCACAGATGGCTGGAGACAAACAGTGGCTCCTGGGCACCCCGCACCTGCCCTGGGTCCCGCCCGCTCGGGGACCTGGGCTGCCCCTCCGTGCGTGCCAGCACCCTGCCCTGGCCCCCAAACAAAGAACTTGTTTATAAAGCCCAGAAGACACCGCTGAACCCAGCGGATTAGGTTTGTGCTCCTTCCCCGGCCAGGAGGCGAGAGGAATGTTAATTTGGCAGATTGCATTCCAAGGACCGGGCGGTGCCCTGCTGGGGCTGCCGGGGAGCTGGGCAGCTGAAGGCGCCCCAAAGCCCTTTGGCAAAGTGATGGTTGAGGAGGAGGAAAGCGGGGAGGTGGAAATACAGGGCATTTTTCTCTTACATCGTCTCCGTGTGAGATTCCAAGGAGAAAGAGAAGAGCCCGGCCGCAGTGGGGTGCGCCGCTCCCGCCAGCCCCCCGGCTCACTGGCCCCAAATTGTGGAAAGCGTTGCAGCGCACTCAGCACCCTCCGGAGCTCCTGCCCCAAGCAGGAGTTGGCGATGCTCCGGAGGCCCGTGTGCCAGGCCCATCGGGGGTCGCTTAGTGCCTGGGCAGGGAGCAGGACCCCACTCACAGCATTCGCTGATTGATGGGGTTGGGAAGAGGTGGGGACAGCTGGCTCTTCAGAGCTGGCCTTGTCCCCAGAGAGGGCTGAAGGAGGTCTCCAAGGTGGGGCTGGGGGCCTTGATTGCACCAGGGAGGGCAGCTTGCAGGTTCGCTTTTATCACAGAAAAAGAACTTCCAGGATGCGTCAGTAGGAGGCGTGAAGGGGCTTATTAGGCCGGATTGAAAAGTACGTGCACACTTAGAGAAATGCCGTGGGCCTCGAAGGGCGAGGGGCCTGGAGCTGGGTCTGTTCATGGGCACTCGGGGCCCTCAGTGGGCTTAGGGTGCTCAGCAACTGGGCTGTCACAGGGCAGGGCGGGCACCTGTGCAGAGCTGAGCCTGCTGTCCCTGCCCCGCTTGCTGAGGATGGGTCGGCCGGAGGGAGTCAGGCTCACAGGTGAAAGGCCCAGGCCTGGAGCCCAGCGTACAACATTACAGACTGTGAGGCCCTTAGGAATTTTTCCTGGGCAGGAAACAAAGCTTGAATAACTTTTGTGTCCTGAAGCTTCAGTTTTTCTTAAAAGGTACAATTTCGGGCTGGGGATTTAGCTCAGTGGTTTCACTGCCTGCTGCACAAGTGCAAGGACCCAAGCTCGATCCCAGGTACCAAAAAAAAAAAGGTACAATTTCACTATTACAGGTTTCTTTTTTTTCTTTTTCTTTTTTTGGTACCGGGGACCGAACTCGGGACCTTGCGCTTTTGAGGCAGGCAGCAGAGCCACTGAGCTAAATCCCTGGCACTATTATAGGTTTCCTTGTCTCCTTTCCTACTTATCTTTATTTCTTTTCTTTTTTTGGTACCAGGGATCGAACTCAGGACCTTGCACTTGCGAGGCAGGCAGCAGAGCCACTGAGCCAAATCCCTGGCCCATCCTTTCCTGCTTATCTTTCTTCTCTCTGACCTCAGCCCGAGGCCCCCCACATACACTGGAACCCGGTGCTGGGGGTCACCCAAGGGCAGACAGGGACTACACTGCAGTGATTCATGTGTGTGTGTGTGTGTGTGTGTGTGTGTGTGTGCGCGCGCGCAGCTTTGTGTGTAGTGTGATGTGTGATAAAGGCGCCAGGAGCAGCCGCCTCCGTGCCAAGTCCTGCGTTAAGTCCCTGGTCCCCGGCTCTGAGTGACCTACACAGTGGCTCCGCCTGGCCGTTGCGGGCTGTGAACTCATCCCTGCAGCCCAGAGCAGCCGGGGCTTTAGCAGTGCAAGGCTGCATCACATGGAAGAAGCAGTGTGTGCAAAGCCACAGCAGATCCTGCACTTAAGGCGAGTGGCTGGGGTCTTCTCTGGGTGGTGACACTGGCAGGAGAGGCGGCAGGGAGACACAGAGTGGACGCCTGCAGCCTGAGGTCCCTGCACCCGGCCTTCATTATCAGGAGCCTGGCCCAGCTCCCCTGTGTGACAGTCTCAGGGCCACCTCCACGAGGGCGAAGGAGAAAGTGCACCCTGAGCTGCCCCCACGCAATGTCCTTTCCCTGCCCTCCACTGGACAAAGCACAGCATGAGATCAGCCAGGATCACAGGTGGGGAGCGGACCCCAGCACTCCCTGGAGAAGCCTGGCAGACCGGGCGGCCCCCTGGGACGCATGGGGACAAATGCACCCCTCAAAGGCCTCCCTGCAGCTCTGAGGCCCTGTGCAGGGCCAGTGTCAGAGTTTTTAGGTCAAAGGAATGCAGAGTGCTTCAGTGGGAAGAGGACTAGTTAGTAGCCTGGTTTTAAAACTGATCACAACGCACATATTTCTTTTGCTGAGGTAAATTTGTGGAGGGCCAATTTCTCTTATTTTTGGTGTCAGTTCTTTGAGTCTGACAATCATGTGCTGCTGTGTTAATACTATTCCTCTGACCCGGCCACCCAGACTTATCTTCCACCCTTACAGTCTTTCTTTTTCCAAAGGGTCGTGTAAATAGAATCATGCGGTAGGCAGCCTCTTTAATCTGGCATCTTCCACTTGGCACAAGAGTCCCCAGCCCTGGTCTGTGACCCGTCAGGAACCCAGCCACACAGCAGGTGGTGAGTGGGGGGTGAACAGGTAAAGCTGCACCTCTGATGACCTGAGGTGGAGTTGAGGCAGTGATGCTAGCACTGAGGAGCAGCTGCAAATACAGACTCGCATCTGCAGAGAGGGCTGGCTACACAGAGACCATCATAAACCAACTGCTTGCAGACTCAGATCAAAAAATGATCAGTGAGCGGCAAGTGACAGTGAAGCTGCGTCAGGTAGCAGGCTTTAAGTCAGAACCTGACACGTCGGTCCACACGAGGCTGCTCATTACTTTGTGTGCCGCTCCCTGCCCCTTTCCCACACTCACGCCTGTCTCAGTCACAGTTTGCCAAGCCCACAATCTAGCCCAGGTTTAGATCAAGAATGACTGCCAGACCTGTTATGTACTCAAAAGTGGGGTGTTTGGGGTGGCTGGGTCATGGGGGGCACTGTGCTTGTCAGTGGACTAACCCACTGATGGTACCTGGTCGAGTGTGGCAATAGGAGGTGGGCCTGGTCAGAAGGGGTGGCACTAGGGGCAGGGCCTGGAAGGTTCTGTCCCCCTCCCTGGGTCCTCCCTTCTCTCTCTGCTTCCTGGACACCATGGTGTGAGCAGCTGTCCTCCCCCAGTCCCTTCCACCAGGCCATTCCTGCCTTGGAGCCAGCAACTGTGGACTAAACTGAGCCAAAATAAACCTCCTTTAATTTGGGGGTGCTTCTCAAAGATGAGAAAAGTGACTAAGACTAACAGCAGAAAACGAACATCAGGCTTCTTTGAAAAGAGGAAAGACCCAATGATGAGACAGCGGAAGACTCTAAGGCTGCCAACAAAAAAGAAAAGAAACAAAAGAAACAAAGCTGCATTTAGAAGGAAATACTGAGTCCTACTTAAGTTAAGGGTTCATTGCAACAGGTGATTCATGTTCTCCAAGCCTGCTTTGTGCATAATATATGGTGCCCACTATCCTACAAACCATGAAACCTTCAAAATGGCTTCACCACATGGAGTCCAAGCACCCTACATTAAAAGATAAGCCTTTGGAATTTTAAAAACAGAAAATGTGAACATGAAGAGGCCACCACTTCATCAGATGTGTCTGCACTGAGAGCATCATTCTTTTTTTTTTTGGTACCAGGGATCGAACTCGGGACCTTGCACTTGCAAGGCAGGCGGTGGCACCACTGAGCTAAATCCTCTGCCCCAGGTGACATTTTTGAGCTAGCCGGCATTTCTCTGTGGATTTCACAGCATGCAGACTCACATTCAAATGCAATCTCTTTGACCTAAGTGGTAAAACCAGGAAGCCATCCAGTCACGGCAGCTACTCTGTCCGCACATATACCGATACAAATGGACCAGTTCAGTCTTCCTGATATGAAATGGTTCAAACACTTGACTAGTTGTGCAGCTGTGATGTTGGTTGACAATAAAAGTGCACATACCTTATCCTCATGCACATCATTGTGACACTATAGTGCACAAAAAAACCCATTTCTTTGTTATCAACATCAATAGATTTGTCTGCCTGAATTGTGTACCAGTGTGACTCATTAATTCTCTCTAACGATTGTGCCTCTGCTATTTCATCAACTCATCTAGTTACGGTGCTAAATGAAAGAAGAATATATGCCACTTTTTTTTTTTTGAGACAGGCTCTGGCTGTGTAGTTTTAGGCTGGCCTTGAACTCACTATGTAGCCCAGGCTGGCCTCAAACTCACAGCAATCCTCCTGCCTCAGCCTCCAGAGTGCTAGGATTACAGGCATGTATCACCATGCCTGGCAGTGCCACCTTTTTAACTGCAGCTTCTAAAAGTTCATGATGAATGTCTATAGCACCAGGCAGGACCAACTCTTCACCAACAGTATGAGCTTCTTAGCTTTAGCAATGAATTTAGCTCTTAAGAATGAGAAAACCACATGTCAGGTCTATACAAATAATCCTCAAAACTCAATAGTAAGAAAATAAGTTCTCATTCAAAAAAGTGTCCAAGGACGTGAGTAGACATTTCCTTGAAGAATACAAGACTTTGTCCATTTATGCTGCAGAACCTGCACCACTGACTTCAGATGCCTCACAGACATGCAGCACCACTGACTTCAGATGCCTCACAGACATGCAGCATAAATGGACAAAGTCGTGTATTCTTCAAGGAAATGTCTGCTCAAGTCCTTGGACATTTTTTTGAATGAGAACTTGTTATCTTACTATTGAGTTTTGAGGAGTCTTTGTATACAACTGACATGTGGTTTTCTCATGTATGTGTTTTGCAAATATTTTTCCCCAGTCAGTAGTTTGCATTTTTGTTCTCTGAATTGTTTTCCACAGAGCTGAAAGGGTAAAAGACCTGTTCTCTAAAAGACCTTTGCCTAACCATGGAGAATTTCCTGTTTTTTCTTTAGATTTTATAATGATGGGTTGTATATGTGGGTCTATAATTCCTTTCCATGTTTTCTTTTGTATTAAAAATGTTAAATACAAGCTGAAGTGCATTTTCCGCACAAGAATATGCAATTCTTTGACATCATTTATTAGCAAAGTAATTTCAGAGCACACTCACATGAATTGAGTGTCCACTGAGCGCTGGGACAGGTACACACTGCTGGGGGGTGGGATGAAAGGCCCCACACTCCCACCTGGGCCTGCATCGCTCCTGGCCTGGGCAGCCAGGCCCTGCCGCTGAGACACCAGCCTTGGCCTTGCTGGGCGTGGTCACTGGTGACACTGGGGAGACTGAGATTATCCTGCCTCCTGCCAGCCTTCACGGTCAGGGAAGGGAGGGAGCCACGCACGGCCTCCCCTCCTCTGCCACCCCAGCGGGCTGGCATGAGCCAGACAAGGCCAGGGCACAGGGCAGGCAGGGGCGGGGCGGGGCGGGGCGGGGCGAGCCCCCAGCAGAGTCCTGCAGTGAGAGGCCGGCTGCTGAGGTCCCGCTGGGCATGGAGGAGCTGAGCAGGCTAGGCTGGTGGAGTGGACCTCACTGTCCCCTGCCCACGGCCCCTGCCACTGCCTCCCTGTGCTCTGTCCCAGCCATTCTCCTGCTGAGATCCATCACCCCGGGACCAGGGATAACCAAGCATGTGGGCCAGGCTGTGTCCATGGCTTTGACGAGGACGGCAGGAAGCGGACACAGCCTGTGTGCCCACCGTTACCCAAGGCAAAATGTCCTGTCTCAGGGTGGTGCTCTGCAGCTGCTCAGGGTGACACAAAGGTCCCTAGTACCTTGGGCCCCACTGGTGCAGCCCCACGCACATGTGCCTGCAGGCATGCATGTACCTGGGCAGTGTTTATGTGAGCATAGATGTTTCTTTGTTCACCTCAGCACTGAGGAGTCAGGTGGCACTGGAGCCCCCTGATCCCTGCAGCCGGAGCCTGAGTTTTCTTTCACCCGAGGCCCTGCCCTCCTCTCTCACTGGACTTTTCCCAGGTCCCCTGCCTTGGCCCAGGAAGCACTCGGTAAATGGGTGTCAGACAATGCCTCACATGGGTATCAAGAGGGTTGTGCCCTGACCCCACAGAAGGGGGAAGAGAGGGAGCCGATGGGCAGACTCGGGGAGAGGGAGGCTCAAAATATGTGGGGACTCAGTGGTCCTGGCTCTGAGCAGCCCTTAGTCGCTGAAAGAGAGGATGTAATGGGGGTTCTGGCAGAGGACTGGGCCAGGAGAGGCCTTGAGGAGGGTGCTCCAGGAGCTTGAGGCAGTGGCTGTTTGCCTCTCTGCCTGGGAGTATTGACAGCTGACATGTCTGTGTATCATCCATGGATGGGTAGGAGGTGGGGGACTTGATGAGTGGATGTGTGAGTGGAGGAGATGGATGAATTTGTGGGTTGGTGGATGGATGAACAGGTGAATGGGTGGACACATGAATGGGTGAATGGATAGGTAAATGGATAAGTAGATGGGTGAATTGGTGTATGGATGGGTGGGTGCATGGATGGATGGATGAATGGATGATTGGTGGGTAGATGGCTGGATGGATGATACATGGATGCATTGATGGGTGGATGGATGCATGGTTGGGTGAATATATAAATGGATGAATGGATTGTGGTTGAATGAATGGATGGATTCATGGATGGATGGTTGGGTGGATTGGTGGATGACTGGATGAATGGGTGGGTGGATAAGTGGATGAATAGTTTAGCAGGTGGATGGATGGATGAATGAATGGATACATGAATGGGTCAGTGGATGAATGGACCGATGAGTAGATGGGTAGATTGGTGTATGATGGATGGATGAAAGGATTGAAGGGTGGATGCATGCATGCATGGATGGATGAATAGATGAATGGATGAATGGTTGGATGGATTGGCAGATGGATAGATGATTGGATGAATGAATGGGTGGATCAGTGGATGAATGGATAAATGGATGAGCAGATGGGTGGGTGGATGGATGCATGGATGGATGAATGGGTGAATGGATGGTTGCATGATGGATGGGTGGATTGGTGGATGAGTAGATAAGTTCACAGATGGATAGATGAATTGGTTGTGGATGGATGAATGAATGGATGCATGGATTTATGGATGGATGGTTGGGTGGATTGGCAGATGGGTGGGTGGGTGGATGCATGGATGGGCTGAGCAGTGGAAGAATGAATGAGTAGAGGGGAGGATGAAGGAATACATGCATGCATGATGCAGGGATGGTGGATAAATGCGTGCGTGCATGGATAGATGGACAGACGGATGCACAGATGGTAGATGGATGAGAGGAATGACAGAGGGATAGATGTGTGGATAAGTGGAAGATTTGCAGACAGAAGAATAGAGGCACATAGAAAAACGAGTATGGATGGGTGGGAGGTAGAAGGGTGAGTGGACAAGGGGAAAGACAGGCTGGTGGAAGGGTGTTTGCAGAGGAGGGGGGTGCCACAGTACCACCCGTCTGGCACTGCTGGTCTGACCTTGGCTTGGATGCCCACAGGCAGTTTCCTGGTCCCCTACCTCATCATGCTCATCGTGGAGGGAATACCGCTCCTGTACCTGGAGCTGGCGGTGGGGCAGTGCATGCGGCAGGGCAGCATCGGCGCCTGGAGGACCATCAGCCCCTATCTTGGAGGCGTTGGTGCGTGTGCCCCTCCTGACCCCTGGGTGACAGGGGTGGAGATGGGAATCTAGCAGCAAGTACAGGACCCAGAGAGAAAGCCAGTGACGGGGTGAACTGACAGCCCAGAGGAGCTGCCACTAGAGCTGAGGAGGGCTGGATCCTGACCCATACAGCAGTGGCAGCCCCGGTGGGCGCCAACAGCACCTGGATTCTCTGCTCTGGGCCTTGGCAGGGGATCTGGAAGGGGAGCAGCTGCCCAGCTGCTTTGTAGCTTGCTGATGCCACTGGCATAGTCTCCACTATGTCTTACATCGGACTCACGAGCTGTCCAACATGTAGGATGGGAAGGGCTGGGCACAGTGCTCCAGAAGGCCAACATGGGCTCCCAAGACCTCAGAGCACCCCAGGTGGCTAACTCTACATGGCTCCACATAGGTGGGCCTCCCCGTCCCGCCATGCCTCAGATGCCTCACCCCAGCCCCTTGCACCACAGGACAGAGTTGGCCCCAGTGACCCAACCTTGGGTGAGCCGGAGCGAGCAACTGTCCTACTGGGCATACGGGTGGCACAAGACAGTGACAAAATGCTTTTCTCAGAGGTTTGAGTCCTAGCTCTGCAGCTCATTAGCTGAGTGGCCTTGGGCCAGCTCTAAGCCCCAGTGCCCTCTTCTATGACACGGGGACAACACTATTGTGAGGACCAGAGGCATGGGAGGTGCTCAGCATGGGGCCTGGTACAGAGAACTCGAAAGGTGTCATTGGGCTCGTGTCCTCGTGAGACAGAGGGTTGGGGAGAGACATAGCCTCATGAAGGGTAACAAGTGCATGCAGAGAAGGGGTTTCCTGACCCACGAGGCAGTGGGCCCCCCACATGTGGCCCTCATCACTGCCTTCTGCTTCCCTGCAGGCATGGCCAGCGTGGTGGTGTCCTTCTTCCTCTCCATATACTACAACATCATCAATGCCTGGGGCTTCTGGTACCTCTTCAACTCCTTCCAGGTGAGCCACTGTGCATCAGAGAACAGGTGTGGGGCCCCCACCTGGGGAGTCCGGAGGAGGCAGCCTCAGGGGGAACCAGCAAGTGGCAGGAAGGACTGGGGAAAGCCAAGCACCCCAAAACAAGCAGGTCCAAGACCCCTCACTTTGCAAGCTGGGGTTATGCATATGCCTGTGCACACACATAGGGGAGCTGCCCTACAGCTTTCATAGGCTGTGATCCCCAAAATGATAAAAATGATCTCTTAGTGAGTCCAGGAGCAAATGCATGGCAAGAACTGATAGAGTGATCTCCATATCGCAGAAGGACTGTAGGGCTGTTCCTCCTTTTCTGTCCACCCTATTCCTTCCTGCCATGGCCACTTGTCCTCCCTAGTTTCTGGCCCCGGGTTGAGCCCCTGCTTTTCCCCCCATAGACCCAGAGTTCTCCCAGAAGAACCATTGTCACCCTGAAACACAGGAGGGGCTCTTCTCAAAGACAAAATTCTGCACGGGACCTTTCTGCTGCTCCCTGGAACTCAGTAATTCACAAGCTTTTTGGCACCAGGAAATGGTTTTGTGGAAGAGAATTTTTCAACAGACTGGGTGGGATGGATTTTTTTTAGTTTCTTTTTAAAAAAATTAATATATATTTGTGATGCATAATGATTCCCTTCCCTGGTGCTAGCCTCACAGCCTCAGCCCCACCTCGGGTCATCAGGCACTAGGTCCTCACAAGGAGCACTCAGCCCAGATCCTTCACCTGCAGAGTTCAGTCGGATCAGGCTCCTGTGGGAATCCCGTGCCCACTGACCTGACAGTAGGTGGAGCTCAGGCCCTACCTCCAAGCTCTGGGAAGCAACTGTAAAAACAGATGAAGTTTCACCCACTCACCCACCTCTCACCCTCCTGGCCTTACCCAAGGTTATAAAGGTTGGCTCTTGCTTCTTCTTTAGATTTTTTTGGTACTGGGGATTGAACTCGGGCACTTGTGAGGCAGGTGGCAGAACCACTGAGCTAAATCCCCAGCCCTCTTCTTTAGATTTTAGAGTGATGGGTGGTACAAATGAGTCTTTGCTTCATTTTCAGATATTTTCCTTATAAACCATATCAAATATGGGGTGAGGTACATTTTTCTGCATGTGGACATTCATTTCTTCAACTGCATTTGTTAATGAAATAATCACCGAGCACACTCATCTGAGTGTTCACTGAACATTGGGAGAGTGACAGGAATTACTGATGCGCAGGAGTAAAGGCCTCACACTGCCACCCTAGCACCTGGCCCCAGCCTCCTGGGTAGAAACGGGGCAGCTCCTGACTCTGAAGCCTGAGGGCTGCTTCCCTTCCTCTGTGCAGGGCTGCTGTGTATGGCTGGGCATGTTGTGTGTAGCACAATGGCACTCCCAAAAGCAGTATAGATTTACGCAGTTATGAAGACACATCTCAAAGATGGAAGCAATGCATCTTGTATAACAAAGTCAGGAAGATTTGTCCATTTTCTAAATAAAGTGAATTTAAAAGGAGCAACAGTTTCTAATCCTCAGAAATGTGGGTACCAGTGATTGCAGAAAAGCACTTGAATATTGCTTCCTTCTGTCCTTCACAGGCCTGTGTTATGCTGAGGTTCAGAGTTTTCTCCCCCGTTGCCCATCTCAGTCTTAGTCTCACAGTGGAATTAGGCATTCCCAAAACCACCTGCAGAATGGCCAGGAGAGCCAAGGACTCTCTCAGTGAGCTCTGCATAACCACAGTGAAACACCGGGGACCGGAAACACACAGAGACAACAAGGTTTATCCAGCCCGTAGTTGGGAGGTTCCAGGTGTGGATCCGATGGGGCCACTGCTTTGGCCTCCAGGGAGGGGGACAGAGGACAGCGCATGCCCCCATGAGCAGGTGCAGCACAAACGTGACGTCTCCAACAGGAGGAGGGAGAGGGGGTCCCACTGTCCCAAGGAGAGTACACCCCAAGTGACCTGATGCCCTCTCACGAGGACCCCAATAAGTACCGCCCAGTACCACCACCCTGCGGCCAGGCAACTCCAACACAGACCTCTGGGGAGCACTGCACCCCAAATCATGGCAGGCGCCCCACAGCCCCTCCTAGCCCCTGATACACACAGCCTCCCAGGGACCTGGGTCCTCTCCTCCCCAAGTCCTCCCAACCTGGCCTCCTCTCACTTCTCTGCACATTGCGATCCCTCCCACAGGACCCCCTGCCATGGTCCTTCTGCCCCCTGAATGCAAACCGCACAGGCTACGAGGAGGAGTGTGAGAAGGCTTCATCCACGCAGTACTTCTGGTACCGGAAGACCCTGAACGTCTCGCCATCCATCCAGGAGACTGGGGCTGTGCAGTGGGAGCTGGCGCTGTGCCTCGTCCTGGCCTGGCTGATGGTGTACCTGTGCATCCTGCGGGGCACCGAGTCCACGGGCAAGGTGAGCTGTGTGGGCAGGGCGGAAGGGGGCAGCACCTCTGTCCCTGCCTTAGCAGCTCCAGGGGAGGGCTCCACAGTGCAGGGTACAGCCCTGCTGGGCGGACACAGCAGGTGCTGCTGGAGCAAACCCCTCCTGTGGGATGGACAGGCGGAAGTGGTACGGTGGTGACCTTCAGTCTCTCTTATCAGTGCTCATTAACATTACCTGATGGAGTTTACTTAGGAAGTCAGTACCTGCATTTAATAGACAACTGCTTTCTCAATGTCCCACAGATTCTGATTTGTGTTTCCAATATCATTTGATTCTAGGAATTTTTTTACTTTTCCCCTGATTTTTTTCAGTGATCTTTTAATGGGTTAAGAATGTATTGTTCAACCTCCACACATTTGTGGAGCACCTGTGTTTTATTTAGCTGTTGATTTTTTGTTTCGTTCTGTTGTGGTCTGATAGGATGCATGAGAATTTTTCAATATTTTGGTATTCAGTGAGGCTTACTTCATGGCCTAAAATTATGGTCTGCTTTGGAGAACATTCCATGGCATGCTGAAAAGAAAGTGGATTCTGCTGTTGTTGGACAAAACATTCCATAGATATCGGTGAAGTCCACTTGGTCAATAGTGTAGTTTAATTCTGGTGATTCTTTGCTCATTTTCCTGTCTACTTGACCTATTTATGACAGTGGGGTGTTGAACTCACTATGATTGTAGTGGGATCTATGTGTCCTCTTATGTCAAGCAGTATTCATTTTATGAAGCTGAGTGCACCAACGTTCATATTTACAACTGTTATGTCTTCTTGGTGAATTCTTCCCTTTTACCAATATGTACTGGCCTTCCTTGTCTCTTCCATTTTTGGTTTGAAGTCTACTTATCAGATATGAATATAGCAACACTGGCTTGTTTTGGGGATCCAGCTACTACTTGGAGTATCATCTTCTATTCTTTCACTTTCAGTCTGCATGTGCTTTTGCAGATGAGGTGTGTTTCTTGCAGACAGCATATAGATGGGTCTTGATGGGGTTTTTTTTATTCGGTGTGCCAACCATTTACATTAAATGTTATTAGTGAAAGGAATGTTCTAATTCCAGTCATTTTTTGTTGTTTTTCTGGTTTTATATTCCTTCTTATTATTTATTTGTTTACCTTTTCTCCCAGTGAGCTTTACTCTTTCCCCTTGTCTTGCACTTGTTTTTCTTGGACTGTGTTTACAATTCCTTTAAATGCTTTCTGCAGTGTTGGATTGGTAGTCATAAATTTCTCTGGTTTATACTTATTGTGGAAGGTCTTCATATCTTCTTCAATTTTGAAGGAAACCTTTGCAGACTATAGTAACCTGGGTTGACAATTATTTTCTTTCAGGGTCTGAAAGACCTCATTCCAAGCCCTCCTGGCCCATAAGATTTCTGTTGAGAAATCTGCTCTTATTTTGGTGGGCTGGCCTTTATAAATGATAGCTGTTTCTATTGTTTTCTTTGTTGTGAATTTGTGGTATTTTGACTATTATGTGTTGTGGAATGCTTCTTTTCTGGTCATGTCTATTTTGAGTTCCAAATGCCACCTTTTCCTGTATACCCATCACATTCCATGGTTTGGGGAAATTTTGTGTTATAATTTCAATAAATGGATATTAAAGCCATATTTCAATGCTTTCTTCTAAGGCAATGAGCCTTAAGTTCTTTGTTTTTGATTTATTCAAGAGCACTTACATAGTCTGTTCTTTGCTACTTACTTCTTTTTCTTTGCTTTTCTCTGAATATGCTAGTACTTGCATCCTGTCCTGAACTCATGACATTCTTCTCCGTGATCTTGGGTACTCCCTAGACTTTTTTTTGCTACTGGGGATTGAACTCAGGACCTTGTGCTTGTGAGGCAGGCAGCAGCACCACTGAGCTAAATCCCTGACCCTCCCTAGACTTTCACTGAGGTTTTTACTTCCAAGATTTCTGCTTGTTTCTTTTTCATAATTTGAATCTCTCTACTGAAGTGATCTTTCATATCCTTCATTGTCCTCCTTCAACCACTCAGCTGATTAGTTCTCTTTTCTTTGATCTCATGGATCAGTTTAAAGATCAGCCTTTTACATTCTTTGTCTGGATCATCTCTTTTCCTTTCTGGGGGATCAGCATGAATATAATTCAGGCCAATGTGGAGAGGGGTCACCAGTAGTGTTTCTCATGGGATACCCCAAACTCAGGCAACTCATACAAGAAGCAACCTTGTAACACCATTCTTTGCTCTCAGTAAGAGTTTCCGCTGCATGTAGGAAGTGACTTACAGAAAAATACCAGTCCTGAGTGAGCAGACAGCACTTGAAGCTGTGTTGAAGCTCTGAAAGAGGAGCCTGGTGGCACGAGCCTGTAATCTCAGCAGTCTGGGAGGCTGAGGCAGAAGGGTAGTAAGTTCAAGCCAAGCCTGGGCAAGTTAGTGAAATTGTGTCTCAAAGCAAAAAATTAAAATTTAAAAGAAGGTTGGGAATGTAGTTCAGCGTAAGGGCCCTGTGTTCAATCCCAGGTAACCATCGAAAGAAGACAAAAATACGGATGTGCGATTTCAAGCCCAAGGAAATAATGACAGTTGTGAGGGGAACTATGAAACCATATCAGTGTTTCCCTTGAATCTATTGTGGGGACATCTCCCCAACATTTCACGTCACTATTCTTCTCCATGAGCACTGCTGGCCAGGCTGTCTCAGGCCTTAGCTGTGGAAACCTGTCCAGCCTCAAGCCCTTAAATGTTTTGCCCTTTAGAGACAATATATATGCCTTGTGATATCTCTGTGCTTCCTGCTTTGTTTAGGCACCAGGAGAGTTAGTTCAGAGGGAAACTTGGCTCAGAGCTGAGTAGAAACATGCACTCGTCTGAGGGCGGCCCTTTCCCCTGGCCTCATTACTAGGTTGCCCAGGTTTGCCGTGCAGACTGACTTCTCTATCTAGAAATGTGAACATGTCAGTGGGAATGCTTGCAGCTGCCTCCATCCTGTGTGGAATACATTTGAGTTGAAGGAGGCCAGAGGGCAGAAGCCTCAGTGCCTGCTGCCTCCTATCTGCTGATGAAGAATTTCCTGGTGGCTACAGACACGGCAACCACACCCACCAGTCAGACCCCGATCCAACCAAAAGCACCAAGGCTGCCCGAGCCTTCAGCAGCTGGGGTGCAGCCTGAACACCCAGCAGGCTGTGGTGCTTCCAGGGCACTTGAGGCTGAGTCTGCCCTCTGGCGCCCACAGGTGGTATATTTCACGGCGCTGCTGCCCTACTGTGTGCTCATCATCTACCTGGTCAGAGGCCTCACCCTCCATGGAGCCACCAATGGCCTGCTGTACATGTTCACTCCCAAGGTGAGCAAGCAGAGGGTCTTGAGGACACCCTTCCCCTTCCCTCCTCCTGCCGCTCACAGGGTGGTGGGAAGGAGGGGTGGACGGAGGGAAGGAGCCCTCACCTCCACACCCAGGCCACGGCTGGACGTCAGGCCCTCCCTAGGCCGGCTGGGGAGTCTGAGGCCCCGTATGCTTCTGACCAGTCCACCCCGCGGTACTCACTGCACACTCCTGTGACCAAGTGCTGTGGACGGTGCCGTGGGAAGATGTCCAAGCGCTTGTGTGCTGAGGAACGGCCTGGGCACAGACAGGCACGGGAGGGCTGGGCTGAGGCCCCAGGCTGCCCTGACCGGCCCTGTGCCCAGGCAGCTCCTTGCCTGCTCTGGGCCTCCCTCCTGCGGGTGAGTTTGCCAGGGACACTCAGGGCTCCTCGGCGACCCCTGGTGGCCTTCCAGGTGGAGCAGCTGGCCAACCCCCGGGCCTGGATCGACGCAGCCACGCAGATCTTCTTCTCTCTGGGCCTGGGCTTTGGCAGCCTGATCGCTTTTGCCAGCTACAGCGAGCCCTCCAACAACTGCCAGAAGCACACCATCGTCGTGTGCCTCGTCAACAGTGCCACCTCCATCTTCGCCAGCGTGGTCACCTTCTCTATCTACGGCTTCAAGGCCACCTTCAACTACGAAAACTGCTTAAACAAGTAAGCCGGGCTGCCCCTCGGAGACCTGGGTCTCCAGTGGGGAGGAGAGTGCCTGGCTCTGAGCTGACGGGAGAGCTGCAAGAAGCAGGTGCCCAGGAGCCACGGTGGGCACAGAGCTCACATGGGGGACCTCTACCCAAGGTTGGCCTTCAGGCTCCTCCCACCACATGGGAGCAGGGGACCCTGGCTGCTCAAGGCCGCCTCACGGGATGAGGGCGTGTGAGGCCTTCAAAGCCCTTGGTAGACTAGGACATCAGCACACAACATTAGTGACTTCTGCCCCACTGACCCTGTCTCGAAGGAACCAAGACCTCCCTGTCAGAGCCAGAATTTACTGTCCTTGGCTCTTGACCCACAAGCAGGAACACCACCCGGAAGGTAAGAAGTCACAGGTGGTTGGGAGTCACAGGTGGTCAGCTGAGTGGGACCAAACTGGACGGCCACTGCAGGACATCTCCACGAGCGCAGCAATGCCCATTAGACCTCAGAGCCCCGGGGTTAAAGCAGCCTCCGTTCGGAGCTTTGGTTCCTGTCCTCCTGTGCATGGCTGAGGTTCACCAAAGCCACTCCGAGGCACCCTGTCCTCTCCAAGATGCCCGGCCCTCCTCTCAGCGGAAGGGAGAGGGGGGAGGCCGGCTTCCCGGCCCCCAAGCTGCTGAGAGGCGGGCAGGCGGCAGCCTTTCCGGTCAGTGGAGGTCAAGCCGGTGTCTGCTCTGCAGGGTGATTCTGCTGCTGACCAATTCTTTTGACCTTGAAGATGGCTTTTTGACAGCCAGCAACCTGGAGCAGGTGAAGGGCTACCTGGCTTCCACCTACCCGAGCAAGTACAGCGAGGTGCTCCCACTCCTGAAGAACTGCAGCCTGGAGTCGGAGCTGGACACGGTAAGGTGCCGGCCGGGGAGGTGGGGTGCCTGTCCCCTGAGCTCACAGGGACTCTGGGGCGAGAAAGACTGGATCCCCACTCTCCCTCCTGTAAGGCCACATGTATTAGCTTAGGGCCCCAATTTTATAACCTCGTGTAACCTCAACTGCCCACTGAAGACCGCCTCTCCAGCCACATTCACAGTGGGGACGGAGATTCAACTGAGAGTCCTGGGGAGGAGACGGATTCTGTCCACAGCGGTTCTGCCTCTGACAATGCAGCAAGGGCTCCCTGGGGAGGACAGTGGTCTAATGCCCACCGCCTCTCCTGCCAGGTGACTTGTCTTCCTGTGGGCTGACCAGTCGCTGTGGGCTCACTGCTTAGTCCTGATTTCTGGGCATCCTGGTGGTCACAATTGCACTGACGCCTACGGGGTTTGCTTTTGCCGCTTCTCCTGCTGGGAGCCCCAGGGCTCCCACACCCATGGCGCCTCCTGACCGACCCTCCCTGGGGCACAGAGGACTTGTCTCAAGCAGGCACTGCAGGCTTCGTCTGCACAGCTCCGGGTCCACACAGGGGCACCAGCACGGGACTCGGCCCTGAGCACAGGCTGGCTCCCCACCACGCCGGCCCCACCCCGCTCCTCAGTCCCAGCACCGAGGGCCGGGAGCCTGGGTGTCCTGACACCAGGCAGGGCTTCCCATGGCCTCACTGTACCCGGAGAACAGGGGAGCTGGGGCAGGGACGGAGTGAGTCGCTCCTGGGTAACTGCTGCCTTCTTGGCCCGGGCAGGCGGTCCAGGGCACGGGGCTGGCCTTCATCGTCTACACCGAGGCCATTAAGAACATGGAGGTGCCCCAGCTGTGGTCGGTGCTCTACTTCTTCATGCTGCTGACGCTGGGCATGGGGAGCATGCTGGGCAACACGGCGGGCATCCTCACGCCCCTGACCGACAGCAAGGTCATCTCCGGCCACCTGCCCAAGGAGGCCATCTCAGGTTCGCCCGTGTGGAACCCTGGACGCCTCCTCCATGCTGGGCGCCGTGGGTGAAGCTTCGTGTGTCTCTGAGGCTTGCCTGCTTGCTGGGAAAGGGCCCTGTTCCCGATGCAGGGCTGAGGTGCTGGGAAACCCAGCTCCCCCTCTCCCTCTGCGGAGGGTGAGAGACCTGTCCCCAGGTCTGCTGGGCCCTGACCCACATTCCAGCCTCTGCCCCGCTTCTCCCCCCATGAGGCTGGGCCTGAGCAGTGGGGATCCCCCGCGCCCAGGCCCACAGCCTGGGGAACCCCCTGAGAGTGTACCACTCGCCGCTTCTGCTCCTGCTGCCCGCTGAGCCCATGTCCCTGCTCGGAGGCTCTTCCCACCAGGCAGACCCACCAATGGCCAGAGTCCCCTCGGGGCCCGGCCCCTGCCGCCCTGAGAGAGTGGGCAAGCGAGCAGGTGTCTTGTGCCCAGGTCTGGTTTGCCTCGTCAACTGTGCCATCGGCTTGCTGTTCACCATGGAAGCCGGGAGCTACTGGTTCAACATCTTCAATGACTACGCGGCCACGCTGTCCCTGCTGCTCATTGTGCTGGTGGAGACGGTTGGCGTGTGTTACGTGTACGGGCTGAGGAGGTGAGGGGGCCTGGCCCTGCCAGCTACACAGGGACAGGCAGCCCCAGGGGACCCCACAGCCGCTGCCACCCTGGCTCAGTGCGTTTCCTTCTAGAAGGTTGCTCTTTGCTCTCCAATTTGTTCTTGTTTTTTCCCGGGTGTTCACCTATTTCTCTGCCTTACTCTGCCCTCCGTTGGCCTGCAACCAACAGCCTCTATTTCCTGTATTTTCACTTTGCATTATGGGATGCCTCTGGGTAACACTGCTAAATCCCCACAGCTTCCTGGGAAGACAGAATTGTTCCTCCTGGCACTAGATACCCTCATCACCAGCCAGCATCAATATTTTTAAGGTCCTTGTTGAGAACTTTCATCTCAGAAAATCTGACAGATTCCACTGAGGTCAGATTCTCACCTTTGGTGCCCAGGGCAGCACTGGAACATTTTCATTCTCCCCAGGATGTGCAATGTGCAGCTGGGGCCAGCACTGCTGATCCAGAGCACCTTGCAAACTTGGGTTTGCCTCAGAACCACCACAACAGAGGTTCTGGCTAAGGAGGTCCAGGACGAGGTCTAGGATCTCCAAGTCTACATGTTCCCGGCTGGCCTGGGGACTACACTTTGAGAACCACGGTCTAGCCCCAACCATGTCCCTTGAGCATCAGCAAGGACCTGGGCTTCCCAGCCCTGCTGAACAGTGAGCACACTGCAGTTTGGGCAGAGCTGCTCGAATGTTGAGTGTTGCTCTAAGGGGGTTTGCCACATGGTCCTCCCTATTCCTCAGACTCTTCTGGTGCTGCTTCGGGTTGGGGGTGCAGGCAGTCCTGACCCCCGCAGCCTGGCACCCCCTGCAGCTGTCTCACACTGTCCCGGAAAGACCAGTGTCACAAGCCATGCTGAGGGGACCCCCCCACCCGCCATGATCAACTGGTTTTAGGACATAAGTGACATCAAACCAGGCTGATGTCTTTCCTCTAGGACTTCTCAGAGCTCTGAAGACACAGGACTCTCAAGAGGGGACATGATAATTGAAAACATTGTCAAAACTTAGTGTGGCCCCTGAAGGCCCTGTAGCCTCCTGCCCCCTCCTGCCAGTTGCTAACATTTCAAAATCACTAACAAACATTAGGGTGCCCGATTCTCCCGGTTTTCCCAGCACGGAGGGATCTGTGGGATGTGGGCCATTCAATGTTAAAACCAGGGGAGTCCCAAGTAAAGCGGGATAAATGTGTCATCTAGGAAATGCCAGCTTAGAGGCACAGTCTGTCCCAGGAAAGAATGCAGAAGAATTTGGGGACAGGACTGAACCTCGGGCCCACAGGAGGCAGTGGAGAGGGGCACAGGCTGTCAAAAGGGCGCCGGAGGTGCTGGGGAAGCAAGCGATGGGCACTGAGGGAGGAAGGGGGCCCTAGGGCAATCTTGAGCGGCTCGGTCCGGGGAGAGGCCCGAAGGTTCTTGCGCTTGCTTGGGGCACTGCGCCACCTGGTGGCCTTGCAGCGACAACAACCTGGTCCTCAGCCTGCTCTGCCCGCCCTTCACTGCCCAGGCGTGGACAGGGGTGAAGGGGAGAGGACCCACACCTTCTGACCCGTGTCACCCTGATGGTCTCGGGTATTCTCATCACGTACAAGAGTCTTGGCGGCCTGGAGTTCTGCTTGTCACCTGTGGAAGAGTGGTAGCGCTCTGCAGAGCCCTCCGTGGATGCTGCGCAGGAGGATAGGGGACACGGTGGCAGTGACACCTTGCCCTGTCCCAGCCCCTCCTGCCAAGGGAGCAGGGTTAGAGGCCTGGCCTGGGGGCGAGAGGCAACCCGGGGTCCAGCTTGCTCTGCTCACCAGCAAGTCCATCCCAGCCCGGGACTCGTCCCCACCCCTGTGAAATCCAGAAGCGTGGGCACTGGAGCAGCCTACGATGACCCCATCACCCCCGAGAGGAGGTGTATGCTACGGCTTGGGTCAAAGCCGAAGGGCACCGGAAAAGGCCGCTTCGGGCTCCCGCGCCCGCTCCCCTCCCCTCCCCTGTCCAGGCCGGGTCCTGAGGTCCCGGTCCTGAGGTCCAGGCCGGCTCCGCCTCTGCCAGAACCCCGAGTCCCCAGGCAGGGGTCCCCCCGGGCGTCTCTAACGGGCAGAGCGGATGCCCAGGTCAGGTGTGGGAGGGAGGCCGAGCCCCGGGGGCGCTGTCCCGGGTCCGCACCGCAGGCCCCTCCGAGTCTCCTGACGCCCCGACCGGCGCAGGCGCCCCCTTCTCTCTGCACTGGCAGCAAGGGATCGGGGGTCCGAGGGCGGCCCGAACCCACATTCTCTCCCCTCGCGGCCCGCAGATTCGGAGCCGACCTCGAAGCCATGACCGGCCGCGCCCCGGGCTGGTACTGGAAGGCCATGTGGGCCTGCGTGAGCCCGCTGCTCATCGTCGGCCTGTTCCTCTTCTACCTGAGCGACTACATCCTCTCGGGGACCCTGCAGTACCAAGCCTGGGACGCCACCCAGGTACCCGCCGTGCCCGCTCCCCACAGCGCGGCGGGGCCTCGGCTCGGGCACCGGGAGCTGCCTGGGGCGGGGAGGACGCCGGAGAGGACGCGGGCCCGAGGGCTCCTGCTGGGCCGGGCACAGCCGCCATGGAGCTTCCTGTGCCCGCTGCCTCGCTGCCGGGAGGCCGTCCTGGCAGGGTCAGGCGCCACTGCTCAGAGCAGGTGCCCGGGTCCCACAGTGGCTGCATGGATGCAGAGCATTTCCTCGGGCGCAGAAAGCTCTAGTCTGGGTGATGGGCGTCCCTGCTTGCGGGAGCCCTGAACAGTGCCTCAGGGAGGCGCTGCCCACTGCCCGGGTTTCGTGGGCGTCTCCAACCCCTGCTTCCCGCCCAGGCTCCACCTCAGCGCGGGCTGAGCGCCAACGCTGTCAGCAGGTGTGGGGAAGGTCCCGTCCCTGACTGTCTCTCTTCCAGGGCCAGCTGGTGACCAAGGACTACCCCGTGTACACAGTTACTGCCATCGGGCTGCTTGTGGCCGCCTCCACCATGTGCATCCCCCTGGTGGCCCTGGGGACTTTCGTCATGCGCCGCCTTAAGAAGGGAGACAGGGCCTTCAAGGCCTGAGAGCTGGGCCCCCAGAGCCTGCAGTCAGCCCCCCACTGCCTCACTACAGCCTCCTGGGTTCTTTTTAAATTATTTAAGCCCAAAGTGCTCCACCTGTCTGCTTCCCGAATCTATAATCAGTTATAACAGACTCTTCTGAACTCATAACACCCTAATACATCTCTAGACCTATATTTCCCTCACCTACAATTTATATTTTTGTTGCTACAATTTAACATGGCCAGTTATATTTGGTCACTTTGACTGTTCATATCAGAGCACTGAAAGATCTATGTCCACCAGTATAGTAATGGAGTATTCTGAATTTGATTACAAATGTGCTTCTCTTTACCAGTTTGTTTTCCCGTTTTTCTGATGGTAAGTACTGTCCTTTTGCTCCCCTCACGTGGTCCTGGTAAGGCCTCATGGTCATGCGCTCCTGCTTTTGCTAGTTTCTTCTTTTCTGAAGCGCAGCTTTGCTGGGAATAGTACTCTTGGTGAGCAGGGTGTTTTCTTTTAGCACTTTTGGATGGAACAGACCTAAAGGTGGAAAAGCAAAACCATGTGAAAAGGTGGCCCTCAGAGGTAAGTGAGGCACTCTTACAATTAGCACAAATGTGCTAGCGAGATTAGGCCCCTCTTCCATCAAGTCACTCAGAAGAAAATGACACAACTATAAACAAGGAGAAGATATTTGTGGTACAAATAACCAACGAAGAATTACTCTCCAGAATATAAAGATTGCAACAAACCAATAAGGACATTTGAACAGGCAGGCAAGAGGACTCAAAGGCACAGGAAAGGAAACAGCCGGAAACAAGCAAAACTATGAAAAGATGCTGAATTGTGTTTGTGAGAACAAAAATGGCAGCATGCAAAACTTGCTAGATTAAAAAGGTTAGGCCGGGGATTTAGCTCAGTGGTTTTACCACCTGCTGTGCAAGTGCAAGGACCCGAGTTCAATCCCTGGTACCAAAAAAAAAAGTTAGAAGTCTGAGCTTAGCCATGTGGGCTGAGTGGTCCCTGGCTGACTGTGCCCTGCTCTGTCTGGATCGCCCCGCCCACTTGTGACAGGAGACTGTGAGGACCCCGGGGCACACCCATAAGCCACCAGCTTAGCCACAAGGGTGCCTGCAACAACAGACACACACACACACACCCCGCCTCTGGCCTCTTGGCTGTGCAGCTGCTTGGATCCACACTACAGAGGCACAGGGGGACATAAAGGCCATTGTCCTGAGCTGCAGAAGTGAAGGACAGAGAGAAGGCCTCTCTCAGGCTCCCTGATGAAAACTGAAGCCCACTGGAAAAGTGTAGAGAATCTCTGCAATAAAGGCACAGCAGACCGCCGTACTTGGTAAGTGGGAGGGATCATCGCCACCCATTGGAACCTGGACTATCTTCAGGGGAAGGGCAGCTGGAACCTGCAGTAGAACCTTGCAGAGCTCAACCCTGCAGGAGGACAGGGAGCTCAACTTGGGACTTGTAGCCAGAAATCTGCCTGAATCTCACGGGTCTGTGACTGGCTTGCTGAGACTCACTGACTTATAACTGCACAATGCTGCCCACGGTATCTACTGTGACAGCAGAGACATAGCCTGAAGGAGGCCCTTCATTTTTATCTTTTGCTATTTTTAAAATTACCACTATTTTTTTGCTCTTATTTTCAATTTATTTATTTTTTTTTACTCTTTTAAAAGTTTTTCTTTTTTCTTTTTCCCTTTACTTTCTCTCTCTCTCTCCCTCACTCCCTTGCTGTCCCACATTGTTCTTCATCTTGCTTTGTGTTCCTGTTCTGGCCCTAATTCATATTTCTTCCTTATCTTTCTTTTCTTCTCTTTCCTTCTCTTGCCTGTGCCCTCTGGGCTCACTGCTAACCTCCCTCTATCCCTCTACCTACCTATTCCTCCCTCCCCAACTCCTTCTAACTCCCCATCCCGAAGGGTAAATTTGCTATATTGAAGAGTTTATTCACTATAAACATATGTTGGGTTGGTCCTTGATCTTAATTTAATTCACACAGTTAAAGGTGATAGGTTAATAACTACCACAAATTGTCATTTTCTAAGAGGTACTTGATGCTATGGTGTTGCTGATTGTATCACTTGGGCTAAGGTGTTGTGATTGATCTAATCAGTGGTCCTTCCTGGTATAATGAAAATGAGAGCCTCAGAG
>NW_004624730.1:75113011-75186532 GCF_000247695.1 Heterocephalus glaber
TGTGGGTTTCTAAAAATAAAATGGAGTACTTCTCAGCCACAAAGAACAACAAACTAGAGACATTTATAGCTAAATGGATGCATATTGAGGCCATCCTCTTAAGTGAAATAAATAGAACACACATGTAAATACTGAATAGTTTCTCTAGTGTGAGAAACTAAAAGTGTAATTAAGGATTTAATTAAAATGAATAATTGATAATTTGAAATAGGAAGGTTCAAAGGGGTAGGGGTGGCAGGAGGGGAAGGGGAAAGATTAGTTATAGGCTGGAATCTGGAAAGAATCCATATATAGATTGTTTAAAACTATAGGAAGAGATGTAGAGACTAGGCTGGAGCTCATCAGTGGGTTGGGAAGGAAGAGTCACTGAGATCAAAGGAGAGAAAGGTGTTTCCAAAAGAAGCACATGCAACTATGTACAGTACACAGTACTCAATAGTGTGATAAATGACTTACTGTTTTAGGTACTTCTCATAACATGCTGTGCTTTTCATCCTTTAGAGCATAATCCTACTTATATATAAGTTTACTGTAAAACAGTGTGCTGCTATGCCAGTGGTAGCCTCATGTATCTCGTGTTTAACTGTGTATTTGGATAATATCAAGGGGCCATCCCAGATGACTGACGTATACTTTCTCAGTTTGCACTTAAGAAATTGGCACTCTGTGTGGTACCTGGCGATACACACGGATGAAATTGCCTAATAACGTATTTCTCAGATTATATTTTCATCACGTGTCACATTACTGTATTGAAATTGAAATTTAAAAAATTTGGCCTATGTGGAGTCTACTAGCTAATTAGGATTTTTTTCCAGACCACTATTTGTTCAATGTTAGTTTTCTAAAACAAATCACATCCTTTGATGTCTTGTTAATGCTTGAGATGTTTTTTTAAATTATATGGAAAAATGTTTAAGTACTTTTTAGTTTTGCTTTGGTTGAGTTCTATTATATTTGAATATTATTATAGGTATTTTTCCCTTTCATTGCTTTTCTTTGAATTTTAATTTTTGTATATGTGTGTTTAGTGAATGATAATAAAGTTATACATTAAAAAAAAAAGTTTTAAGTGTGCTGCCAGGCATTGGTGAGAATGTGAAACTGGCAGGAATACAAACAACACATCCAATTTGGAAAATAATTGTTATCCTGTGTATTTTAGGCTCATAATTCAAATTACCCAGCATACACCATGGAGAAACACTTTTTATTGAGCCAGGAGTTGAACAGAATATTCATAGCAAGACTCAGAATGACAACAAACAGTGAGAAAAACCAGACATGTACACTGTTAGGCAGACAGAAAACAAATTGCCCTCAGTAAATCTCAGTGAATACAGTATTATGTTCATTCTACGCAAATGGTGGTTAAGAACAGGCTACTGGTCCAGCCTTCCACATGGAGTCTTAGAAACAATGCTGGGTTCAAAGGCAAGCTGGAGGACATGTACAGAATGATACCACTTTCATAACCTTCAAAAACAGTGCAACTGGACAGGGTATGTACTAGACGTGGAACAAATGACAGCAACGGGTGGATGGTGAGGCTAGGGCAGTCTCCCCGGGAAGGCAGCCAGCTGTGCCCTGGCATGATGGGGAGTTCACCTCAACACAGCTTTAGGAAACCTGTGCACCCTGGTCCTGGCATCAGCCACACCTCCTGCAGGGAGCCAGTGGTTTCCTCCATTCCAGGGCTGCTTCTGTACCTCGGCTTTGCATCTTCCTTCCTGACTTGGTCGGCAGACTTTCACGGTGTCCCTGTCCCCCAAAGATCCTGACCCACAGGAGTCCTGTGACTTCCTCGACTGCAGGAGTGACAGGATGACACTTGAGAGATAAGGTTAGGAGACTGGCTTCCATCTTGCTGGTACACTTTCTTAGTGGCCTTCATGAACCCCCTGCAATGCTGGAGAGGACCACATGGCGGGGGACTAAGGCTGCCTCCAGCCAACAGCCAGCAGCCTGTGAGGAACCAAATCTGGCCAATAATCAGAATGATTCAGGACGTGGATTGTCTCTAGATGAACCTTGATCTCAGCTGAGAGACCCTGAGGCAGGGGACAGAGCTGAGCCAGGCCCAAAGTCCTGGTGCACCAGAGCTGTGGGATAACACAATACAGGCTGTTGTAAGCCACAGGGTTCTGGGGTAACTTGTTATACAGAGCTAGGTAACCAATACTTGGCTGCCATCTACAGCTAGTTGATCTTCTCTCGCTCCTCTGCAGTCCTTCCTTGGAAACTTAGCGAGCTCAATTCATTTTCAAATTAACTACCAAATTTTGCTGAAATTATTTCAGTAGGAAACTAAAAAAGGAATTAAAGATCATGTTTTAAAGATTCGCTGTAATTTCTCTCTGGATAACATGCTATGGTGGCAGCTCCACTGCCAACCTGACTGGGCTGAGACACACGCCACAGCCTAGGAAAGCACTTTGGGTGGGGTGTCTGCTGGGTCAGAGTGACCCTGAGGACTGCACCAGGACGCTGGCCCGCTCACTGGTCTTCACTCTGCTTTCACGATGCCATGAGCCAAGCAGTCCGCTGGTCTGCCCTTTACGACGATGGTCTTGCTTTGGAGACAGCTGGGCACGGACGGAAGCCTCAGGCTGTGGGCCAAGGTACATGCTCCTCCTCATGGTGTGTCAGGGGAAAAGCTGACAGACACACCCGTATGCAATGGGTGCCATCATCAGGGGTTTCCAACTCACTTCCCACAGGGCTGAGGGCCCCGGCACCAAGACGCTGACATCAGAGCCCGCCCCCCCAGCCCCGCCCCGGCTGAGACAGCTTCCTAGCAGTATCGCCCACTTTCCAGCTGAGAACCGCAGCATGCTGTAAACAATGGCAGTTGGCAGTTGGGAGGGGTACATGCTTACGGGTTTTAGTATTTTCCTGCTTTTATCTGTAACTAAAAAGTAACTATAAAGATATACAAAATTTCTTAAGTGATCATAACTGAAAAAGAGGACTGATTCAGAAGCTACTAATTTTACTTAATGTTAATCTGACTTTTCTATAACGATCGCACATTGCTTTGAGAAAGAAAAAAATCACCATCTTTGAAGAAAAAGTACAGTATAGAATGATAATACCAATAATTAGAAAAGAATATGTTTTATTTTCACTTACGGATATACAGTACATGAGTTAAATAAAATCATGACAGGGTTCTCAAATATTGATAGATTTGACCTAACACTCCCGAGATTAGTCCACTCCCTGCAAAGCAGCCACATGAGCAGTTCAGATTTGGTCTTTGCTGCAGTTGCTGACAGACTTTACTGTGAAACGTCCGGCAGCGCTTGGATATTATATTACAGTAGAGATGAGCTAAGCATCAATATTCCACTTTTGGAATGAATGGTGCTTATTTACATGTTAAGAATAGGTAGCTCTACTCACTTATCCTACTGTGAATTTAATGACTGATTCAAAGCTACGCAGGTTTTCCCAGATATTATTTCCTTTAGCATTTCTAAAAGCAACAACTGTTATTGTTTATAAAAGATAATGCTGAAAAAAGGTAATGTTAAAATAAAGGCGCTTTTAGAAATATTTAAGGACAACAGAAAGTATTACTACTGGAAAAAAACTGCATATTTTCAAGCACAACACTGAAATAGTACAGCAGTGTTTAATGGAACTGTTTTAGAAGTGGCAATTACACTACTTTACACACTGCTCTAATATCGAAACCTTGCAATACAAGTCCAAGTACGCACAGCTTCTGGAGCATTGTTCTCCAGGAGTTAGTTGCACATGAAGTTGGTCCCTGGTTTGGAGGCTGTAATAACCAGGAAGCACTGAATTCCAACACCCTTACTGAGCAAAAACCCTGACGGGGTGAAAGCAACAGTAGCACGTGTGGAGAAGCAGCTGTGGCTCCCAAGTTCCACGTGAAATCTGGCATGAGACCCTCGCAGAGGCCTGTGTCTTGATGAGTAGCCGCCAACGAAGGCATGGAGAAGCAGCTGGCCAGGCGGGTCTTTTCCACAATGGGGCAACCCTTAAAAAGAGGCAGCTTTGGACCTTTAGCAGAGGAGACAGACTTTACATTCTTTGATTTCATTTAGGCCTTTTCAAAAAGATAAAGTATACGTGAACTCTTCCGTCACGCTCAAATGCTGGTGCAACTGCAATGGCGCGAGCTGTCTGAGGTCCAGGGGCGGCCCGGGGAACATCCGAGCCTGGCCCACAGGCCTCTTCACCCAGCCCTCAAGCCGACGACCACGTGAGACTTACACGCTCTAGCACGGGAGAGTCCGCTTATTATCAGACTTCTAAGAAAAGTCCAAAGGTGTGAGGAAAGGTATGCTTGCTAACAGTGACTGCTTCTATAATGACAATGAAGCTGAGCTAGAAAAATAATTTTACTGTTTTAAATAATGAAAGAAGCTAAGTTTGTAAAATATATTACTCATCTGCAACAGTTGATTAAGTGGACAATGAATAGATAAGATTCCTTCCATTCTGTGGGCTGGATTCAGGCTCTATTTCAATTATCGTGTAGTTTCAAATTCTAAATGTAACTGTCCTACAAGTGAAGAGACCATGGAGGCCATGACATCAGATCAATGCAGTCACACCTGCACTCAGCAGGAGGAGCGTTTTGGACAAAGGCTTTAAAAAGATCTGCACTAACGTGGAAAGCGGGTCAGTAAAGACTCCAGTTCTGCATCACGGATTCTTCCAACCCGAGCCGCTTTCCACAAACACAAATTCAGTCTATCTTTTCCTTTTGAACCAATCTAGGAGCATCAACAAAATCTTTGCCATTGAAAAGAATAATAAAAAATGTTCCAATGCTTGCAACTCCCCAGAAGAGCACATAGGCCAGAGTTTCTGTCCAAGTGTCACCTGTTAATATTAAAAACAGAGTTAGTAAGTTCCCTGACACCACATCCAGTGTCAGCCGTACAGCTCATCTTTGTAACATTCAAGTTGACCAGCACAGCCACAGGAACAATGTGAGAACCTCTCTTTCTAGGAGGGGGCACAGGACTGGGGACTGAACCTGCCAGGACCTTGGCACATACTAAGCCACATTCCTCAGCCCTTTCTGAAAATTGTCTTTTGAGGAAAGGTCTCACTGAGCTGCCAAAGCTGGCCCGAAACACAGTTTTCCTGCCTCAGGCTCGAGTGGGTGAAATTACGGGTGTGCACTACCAGGTCTGGCTAAGCTAGTATAATTACCAATTTTCACAGTCCTTAAAATTCTTCTAAGTCAATAAAAAAGAAAGTAGTTCCTTAGAAGCTGCTGGACCTCTCTTGGGGCAACTTTCCCTCCCCTCCAGAGGCTCTTTAAGTAATTTAACAGCAGGGAGCTCCCAGCAAATGATGCCCCTGGGCAATATTTTTAAGTCAGAGAGACCCAAGCAGTCAGCAACTGCCGGCCCCAGCCCGGTGCCAAGATGCAGGAGGAGAGAGGACAGAGGATCATGCGTGGTACCCACACCCGCCTCTCCTGACCCGCAGAAACTACCGAATTCTACCAGCTCTGCTGTTGGGTTCTCCACAGCACAGGGTGCCAGAGGTGACAACCAAATACCGACCTGAGTAAAGACCCTCGTCCAGGGGGAGAGCTTCACCCAACTGAAGTGTCACCCTACCAGAAACCCGGGGGGGGGGCAAGGGGGCGAGGGACACCTTGGGAGAGGTGTGCAGAGGGTGAGATGGACAGGGGTCTCTCGGAGGCCCAGGAGGGTCCCGGGGCCTGTGCACTGGGGGGTGGGGCTGAGGGAGACAGCATTTAGTCCAATGGCCTGCGCGCCTGCCCTGCTGCCCACATCCAGCAGAAACTAGTGTCTGAATGACTCGGGTCAGTGTCTGAGCGGCCTGAGAGTCTTCACGAATCACAGGCCTCTTTGCTCTGGTTCTAGGGCTCATCAGTGTCCAGTGAGCTTTGATGCCATGGCTGTTACGGACTTCTGAACTACAGTCATGGTGACACAGCTGTTGCTGTAACCAGTTTTCTCTGCATGCCAATGTCTGGATTGCCTGGGGGTCGTAAACGGTACTGTGGCCCCAACCGGGCACCAGGTCAAAGCTGTAAACCCCAGCGCAAACAACAAACAAAAAACAGGAACAGGAAAAGAAACAGCAAAATGCCTCCAAAAACTCCTAACAGGTAAGTATACAAACCATGCCAGAGAAATACAGAAAGAAAGAAAGAGAGAGAGAGAGAAGGAAACAGTGTGCTGTGGAAATCCAGAGGGGAGAAGGCGTCTGTGGGAGACAAAGGGACGGATGGCGTGGGGAGTTCTGAATGGCCCCAAGGGACAGGGTTCACCTTCACCGGGCAGACCGGAAGTGCCTGTCTGCCAAGGTGCCCTGCAGCGTGCTGACACCCAGGCCCCCAAAGCACAGGCAGCTCCAGCATGGAGGCTGCTCCTCCCTCTCCAGGCTCAAAGCTTCTTAACCTACCACAGGAAAACGTCAGCGAAATCTGTTGGCTCAGGTTCTCAGGCAATTTTACTCTCCAACTTTTAAAATTTAACAATTGGTATCTTTATTCCACTAGTTCAACAATAAATGGTTGGTTAAATAAACTACATATCCTTCAAGGCAGTCATTAAAAATGACTGGAACTTCAGAAAATGTTTGTATTATTCCATGACAAAGCAGATTATAAAAACATATAGTACCTCACTGGGAGAAAAAGAATCCTACACATGTACAAAGATTAGAGCATTAGAGTGCTGAGTCAGCTTATCTGAAAGGCAGACTGGTAATATTTTCTTGGTTTTTGCCTACCTTTGTTTTCTATAATTACTATGTGTTAGTTTGGTAGCAAAAACAGTTATCAAAATCTTAAATGAAAAACACAGGGCCGGGGATTTAGCTCAGTGGTTTCGCCACCTGCTGTGTTAAGCGCAAGGACCCGAGATTGATCCCCAGTACCAAAAAAAACCCAAAAAACCCACAAATGACCACGACCTAAGTGTGTGGCTCAGTGGTAGAGCACTTGCCTAGCAAGTTGAAGCCCTGAGTTTGATCCTCAGCACCACAAACACAAACAAGCAAATAAAACCTAATTGGTTATCAAGCTACAAGATACATATTTTTATTCCTGTGACATCAAAAGAATTACTCTTATTTACTCCATTCTTTTATTTTTTTGAGACAGAGCCTCACTATGTACCCCAGGCTGGCCTCAAACTTGGAATCTTCCTGGCTCCGCCTTCCAAGCAGGGGATTACAGGTGTCCACCACCATACCCAGCTCACTCTCATAAAACCTAACAGGTAAAACTCAAGGGCTGAGGGCTGGGGATTTAGCTCAGTGGTTCCGGTGCCTGCCTTGAAAGCACAAGGTCCTGAGTTTGATCCCCAGTACCAAAAAAAAAAAAGAAAATTCAAGGGCTGAGCGTGCTCAAAAATTCAAGGGGTTATATAGGACAAGGCCACATTCCTACCAAGGAATAAGCGTACAGATGTGAAGTAAGGGCAGACTCACCGGCCATGAGCAAGCAGATAATGCACATTGAAAAGGCAACCACCATGATAATTGGCAACTGGAAAAGAGAAGGGAGAAACATCCGTTAAGATCAATCACCAATGGCTGCACAACCTGTCATGGATACTTTTCTTGGAAGAAGAGTAAAACTCTCTACAAGCTGATACACACAGTATTCTTTGTTCCCCTGGCCCAGATGTTCTCGCATCCCAGAGCGCGTCCCAGAAGGGAATCAAAGCTCACAGCTACTTTACTTCCCACCCTGATCTGTTGGGGGAAGGCTGAGTATTTGTATTCCTTTTAGAACAGTGTATAATGTTTTTGGTCAAAGGAGTTGGCAACATCTACACCTTCAGACAACGCTTTCAACAACTTGGAAAAAAAATGAAGGTTTCTTACAGCCAAGAATTTCCAGTCCCTTGGAACACTTAAAGGACTATGAGATTCTAATTCATCCACTGAGTAGTTCCCAAGAAATAAGTCAATGGAATCCTGGAACAGAGAGAAGGAAATTAAATCCCTAAACTCGATATGGTTACGTGACTGAAGAAAAATGCAAACTCACTATCACCCAAGGACCAAAACTCAAACACGCTCACTTGTCTGAATCCATCGGAGAAATTGTTCTTGTAGTAGCGGATCAGTGAGTTCCAGCCGTCCATCATAAGTCCCAACTGCGTCCTCTTTCCCGTTCTGGTTAAGAGAGGTTCACTATTAAAATGGAAACTTGCACACTCCACTCTCAAATTGTTTTATGGCCAATATGTCACGGGAATAAAGGAGTTACAAAGACGTTAAAAATCATCCTTGAAAACAGCCATTCTACAAATGGAGTCACCAGCTGTTCCAAGAAACAGGCACAGCGTCCACGGAGTGTTGTCCACGTCTGTGGGTGCCCGGGTCCTTCTGTGTAATGGTGCAGTTCCCACAGCACCCTCCTGTGGACCGTACACCATCTTTGGTCTGAATTTCTGGTAAACAGTTGTTATTTAGGGGATGACAAGGAATAACATCTGTGTATGCTCAACCAGGGCACAATTTTTGTTTGGCCATTTTTTTTTTTGGTACCAGGGATTGAACTCGGGTCCTTGTGCTTGCGAGGGAGGCGGCGGAACCACTGAGCTACATCCCCAGCCCTGTTTGGCCTTTTTTAATCCATGGTTGGCTGAATCATAACCATACAGATATAGAACCCATGAACACAGGGCCAACCGTAAGCAAGGACAAAGAGAAAAACAGTTCTAGCTACAAAGACAAGAAGTATGAAGAAAAACTCAGTACCGGTTAAGTGGTACGAAACCGCAGAGGCTAGGAACAGTATTTGGGGCCCAGGGAGTCCATAAGTCTGTACAGGAGGAGCAGGAGACCCAAACTCCCCAGTGCCAGGTCCACAGCATTCTAACTCCTCCCTGGCCAGCAGCCTTGAATGAAGCACCAGCAGCACCCGAAGCTCTTAGAGGTACAGCTCGCAGGCCACACCCAGGCCTGCAGAGCCGGGCACACACAAAAGTTCAAGAAGCACCGCACAGTCCTGAGTCTCTGCCCTCTGTGCACCAAATTCCCGGGGAGTTTAAGGCCCCACTGGTGCCGGGGCCCCGTCTCCCAGCACCCCAAACACCAGTGCTCTAAGGCACTGCTGTGGAACACTGTTAAAGGGGCGGCTTGCCTGGTAAAGTCCGTCTTCAAGGCACCGGTTCCCGCATACTGTTTGGCACAAGCATTTGCGTTGTCAGCCCAAGCTATAAAAAAACAGTTGAGAAGAGCTGGTAATTAAAATGATAATCATATGGCCCGGGGATTTAGCTCGGTGGTTCCGGCGCCTGCCTCGCAAGTGCAAGGTCCTGAGTTCGATCCCCGGCACAAAAAAAAAAAAAAAAAGATAACCATAGTTCTAAATAAAAAACATTAATTTATTTTTAAAAACTGACCAACTCTCCCTCTATTAAAGAAATCACCTACCGTTTTTGTAAATCTTCTCAAATTCATCTTGTTCTTCAAGCTTCTGTCCCACATGCAAAACTCCTAGTCTCTAGAATGAGAACCACACCCATATTTATGTGGGACAGATTTCGGCAGATGCAACTTAGCAAGAGAAAGCCAACAGTCCCCAGATCATCACGTTTCCTGGCCGCTGGCCACAGGGCCCTCTCCCAGCCAGGACAGACAGCAAAGCCTTTCCAGAGGCTCCTGGGCCACGGCGGGAGCCCCAGCACCACAGGGACGACGGGGTCTGCAGGCCGGGAAAGGGCAGCAGGGAGAGCGCAGCGCTTGTGGAGTGTGAGCTGCCACCTCCTCCTTCCTCCCACCTAACCTTTTGCTGCCTTCGCCCCTTCTGGCCTCCTCTTGGCTCCTCATCTCTAGGTGTCCTCACTCCTGAGCCACCCACCAGCCACACATCCAAAAGCCTGGCCCTGCCCTGTGTCTCAGCCCATCAGCTCTCTCAGAGCTGCCATCTTTGCTCAGTGTCTTCCTCAGAATGAGCTGTTCCACCCTCAGCCACCGCAGAGCCACCCTCCTAGCTTTTAACTGCGCAAAAACTCTGTCCTCATTGGTAGAAAAATGTAACTGAAGAGTCCCCTCACTTGCTGGCAATGCTGCTCAAGATCTGGCCAGAAGGTTTCCTAACACTGCATTTAGCATGGAAACGAGTAAAACACAATTACAGAACCTGCTTAAACAGGCTTTGGTTAGTCAGCCATGGAACCAAACCACTCTTCCATTGTTTCTACTGAAAAATGAACCTCAGGTCTCCTCAGCAGGCTGAGGGGGCAGCAGAGTAGAAACCAGAGCCTGTTGTAAACTCACTCCTCGGTGGGTATTTTTTTAGGATTCAAGAACAGTTCATCCCAACGGAGGTATTTTACCTCCACAATTTCCTCCCGGTACCGTACCATACATTGTCAGAGGGAAAGCTGAATGCTCATTATCTAGGCAGCAAACCATCTGAGATGCCCTTTTGCCCCTCACCAAAAAATGCCAATGTGACTTAGAAATCTGGGTTGTAGCACATTTTTAATTGCAAATAAAACTAGGAGGTATTTATACCTTTTCCTCATTAGCAAATCAATCTCACTGGTAAAACAAAGTTGTGTCAGAAACATTTTACCTGGAAGTTAAATCTTCTGCCAGTAATAAAAGATGCAAATGCAAACAAACTTGAAGTACAACTTTGTACTATTAAAATAGGAAAAAATTGTTTTAAATAAAAATATCTAACACTGGCAAGAGTTCAATGAAATAGATTTACTTATTCTTTGCTGACATCACTGCAAACTGGTACAACCCTCTTGGAAAGTAATATAATCTCTTTAATACAGTATTGCCAACTCTAGAATTAAGTCAAAGGAAATAATTCAAATTAATAATAAAAACAGATATATTCTCTACAGTATTATTTAAAAACCAGGCACAGCAACTTTACTGGCTTAGTAAATTATAGTGCAATACAATCATTAAAAAATTATGATTACATGAGCCGGGGATTTAGCTCAGTGGTTCTGACATCTGCCTTGAAGCACAAGGTCCCGGGTTCGATCCCCGGTACGAAAAAAAAAAAAAAAAAAATGATCACATAAATGTTAAAAGAAATGCAAAATTAAAAATTGGGCATCCACATTCTGACCATGTGCACAAAATGATGGCCACGCACAAAGGAGAAAAGGGTTAGGACAGGTGGGGCAATAGGAATGTTTCCTTCTATTGGTTTTCAAAGATAAAAAGGTCATTTTCTGCCACACTGGTTTTCAATGAAAGGGAGAAAAGGAATTCGCACCTGAAGCTGGACCTGAAGTGAACGGCGTGCTAACAAGCTCTGGACCACGTTGGTTCTGTCCAGACAATCCATGCAATTGCTTCGGAACACACCCTCCTGGTTTGTCATCACCTTGCCAGCAGAGTCTACTAGAAAATAACTAAAACACATTTGTATAAACACTCTCATACCAAAATAGGTCAGGCCTACTAATGACACACCTCTGAGAGTGTGGTCTCACTTCAGTGCCATTACTAAAGCCTGTAAATTACAAGGCCAGACAGGAATGCATGTATAGGCTTATTGTTTTTACCCTATACCACACAGAATTTTGGCTGAGGCAACACAGCCCCTATCCAAAACACAGCTGTGATGTTAGAGGCCATTCCACCTAAGAGAACTAAAAATGTAAAGATGGGAGTATTGTGAAGGTTGCTACGGATAGCAATCATATTTCCCAAGCCAGAAGAGATTTCCCTGAACACAATTACTTCAACTACACCTGTACCTATCAGGATTTTCTGGTCCCTGTTCAGTCCATATCAGAATCTCCAGGGTAGCTTGTTAAAAATGAAAATTCTTCACCTTGAGATCAAGTGCATCAGAATCTTCTCTGAAGCAGACTAGTTAACATACATCAAAAAGAATTGTTTCAGTATTGGGGATTGAACACAGGGCCTTCACACTGAGCTACATGTACAGCCCATTTTTAAAATTCTGAGATAGGGTCCTGCTAAGTTGCCCAGGAGGCTTTGAATTTCTGATCCTCCTGCCTCAGCTTCTGGATTAGGGGGTGGGTATGTACCCACATAATAGGCTCCTCTTCTTTTTAAATGAATAACACATACAAATAGTATAAAACATAAAAAGTACACCCAGGTATGATCTGAAAAATCAGTTTCCCTTTCTTCCCTTAACTAGTCAGGTATCTGTGCTGCAGCCAACCGTGGTTATCAATAGTTCCGAAGTTTTCTTTAACAAGCTTCTCAGGTAACTCTTTGAACTCAAAAATTTGACAATACTCAGTGTAGTAAACATATGGACTCTGGTAAACAGTAAATAATCTATTTGCTAGACTGGTACTATAGGCAACTTCCTTCCTAGCTGTGTAACTAAAAATGAGTTCTTTCATCCACAAAATGGAGGTGATGCATCATCCTTAGGTGGCCTTAAGGCATTATGCACAAGAAAGTACTAAGCAGAGCGTGCTCAGCAGAGTGTGAATACTAGAAAACACCAACCCAAGCGGCCCCCACAGCCCTAAGGAAGGAGGATATGTAGTGCCTCTGTCAAGGGCTAAACAGAAATCATGCTCCTGGGAACAAGAGCCCAGAAGAAGGGATTTAGATGAAAAATTTACTTCAGGTCAAAGAATTCTCGAGGTGGGTTTAGAGGTGGCACGCATACACGTACATGCAGGAGTACACATGTATGTGAGGGCACCTCATCTGTGCCCATAAAACAAACACTAGGTATCTTGTAAGTATCACTTCCTAAACTGTACAGTAAATCTGTTAGGTAGATATTATCTCCTCTTTTACACATGCAAAGTTTGAAGACAATCAACAAGCCCCAGGGCCACATGCCTACTGAGAGAAATAGATTTAAACCAAGATACTCAGGCCTGAAGGCCCAGATTCTTTCCACTACCAAAGCCCCAGTAATAAAATGTCCTCGAGAGATTTGAAAGCCACAGGTCAAAGTTCCAGTGTTCCTGGGCCCACAGTGAGCAGCAGTGGACAGACTCTGGTGCCAATCTTCCTTCCTTGTTACATTCTTGTATGACCACACTTAATGGGGAATCCTCCAAGCCAGCTGTCTAAAGACATGCCAGACCCAGCCATCGTTTTCTCCAACAACTCAACAAAATAGGTCAGGCTCCCTTTACTTGTTATTCTCATGGTGGAACCTCACAAAAAAACTAGGTGTAACACTTTCCCAGCGCCTTGAACCACCAGTGGTACATGCACGACTGTCCCATTGGGCAGCTTATACCACCAGATCCAATCACTTTCACTGATACAAAGCCCTCCAATAGGACAGTCACGCACGCACCACCAGTGGTTCAAGCTGTCCACAGTGACACATGAATTACGGCCCCACAGTGAGTGTGTTAACTGTACTTGGTTACTTTACTGAGCAAATGTCTATCGGAGAGGTTTTACTATATAACTATGTAACAAAAACTGTTATTTGAGATGCCAGGATTGGAACTATCACACAGGCAGAATAAAATGCCAGAATGATTTATAGATTCCTTAAACTAAGGAAGGCTAACATACGCTTGGGATACAGCAAACCTGTGAACCAAAATGATAAATAAAGCAGAACATATAGAAAGCCCCACAAAGTGTTCAGGCCTTTTGCTCCGTCCACCCTACTCCCGAGTTGCTCCCCAAGCTGAGGGCAGGTAACAGAAGTGAAATGGTGTATTTACACGTACCCAGAGAGATCTACTGTAGGGCGGCTTTTCATAGTAGGAAGAGAAACAGAAATGAAGCAGATACTCAGAGTAAAGGAAAGCGTTTAGTTAAAATGATGCTATGAGTGACAGAACACAGAAAAGCCACTAACACCACCATCAGATCAGGTAGGCTAGTAACAAAATACCCACGACCAAAAGGTCAGTGAAATGTGGGAACATAAAGAAGTGCTAAATCAAGTTCAATTACTGGTATGTGAGAATTTGTAAATGCGTGAAAGACAATTTGTAATATAAATATACCTGACCTTGTCACTTTTAAGAATTTAGAAATATTTTTAAATCACCAACTCTCATTTTTCCAATAAAAAAATGTTAAAACTAATATACACAAGCGATGACAATCCAGTGAACTTCCGTAAATCTGCTAGATAATATATAATAGGACTAATAGACACACATATATCCCCTTCCCTCCATAAGAAAATAATACAGCTTACCTTAATTCATCTTGCATTTCTGCTACCTGGTCCATTAAAATACTTAGTCGATCCCATCTCATATGTCTGCATTCCTTATGGAAGTCAAAGGCAATGTATCTACCGAAAAAAAACATATTCAGAAATCAAGAAGGGATCATTTATTTTCTATCAATTCCTTCATGAGCTGACCTGCCCCATCTCAGAGCACACACTTCTTAGGGGCACGACAGCCACCCTCACTCTGGGCTTGCCCCCCTTCCCCACCTGCTCGTGATCATAGCGATGAGAGATCCACATCACATATGTGGACACACACAGACGGACGCACACACACACACACACCTATGCTCACTGCTCCCCCAGGGCCCTCACAGGAGCTGAGGAGAAGCACAGCACACGAGGGGGAACGGACTCAAGGGTGTGGAGGGGGCTACTCCCGCTGTCTAGGCTGTGACCCACGCGCACAGGACAGGCTCATGCCTTTGTGTGGCGTTTTAACTCAATACACTCAAACTGGCCAAACTCACGGCGGCTCAGTCTGTGTGCGTGCTGCACACTCGGGCTGGGAGAGTCCAGAGGTAGGCCAGTCCCCATGGCCTGAGCAATGGCCTTCCTTACAAAACCTCACCTTCCTTCTCAGTGTCTACACCTTGTACAACTGTGTGGCAGAGGTAATTTTCTTGTCAATCTGCAATGAGCTTTTTTTTTTGTACCTGGGATTGAACTCAGGACCTTGTGCTTACGAGGTGGGCTGCGGCACCACTGAGCTAAACCCCTGGCCCAGCAATGAGCTTTTAACAGTTCGCTAATATGTAAGAGCCACAGGTCTATGCGCTAGGGTGTCTAGGATGAAGGTGCTGTGCCATGAGATTAAAACACTGCTCTTCAGAGGGGAACAAAGCTTTGCCAAGACCTGAAAGTCAAGGGACAAACTGTGTGAGCATCGTGACACATACAGTGCCCCATCCACTGCACTTCTCCCTCCACCCCAAGCTGAGTCTGAGCAGCAGCATGCAAAGGACAGGCACTCTGCCCTCCCACACAGAGAAGTCCGGAGGAGGCAGCACCTGCCCTGTGCATGGCTCAGGGCGAGGCCACCCACAGGGCTTGGGCCTCCAGGACGTCCCGCCCCCGCCCCCACCCCGGGGTACCTCAGGCGTTGGGGTCACCAGGGGGAGCGTTCGCAAAGGCAATTCCAGTAAGAGTCCGGTAAGACAGTGCACCGACCAGAAGAGTCGGCTCTCGGTTTAAAGAACTATGCAGATATATGGTGTTAATCAAAATGAAAGGGTTTTTTTGTTTGCTTGGTTGGTTTTTTTGGCACTGGAGATCGAACTTGAGTCCTTGCGCTTGCATGGCAGGCAGCGGAACCACTAAGGTAAATCCCCGGCCCTCAAAGTGAAAGTTTTATACCTACCTACAGTCAGTAACACTGTATTGTACACGTAAAGATGTGTTAAAAAGGCAGATCTCGGGCCGGGGATTTAGCTCAGTGGTTCCGCTGCCTGCCTCCTGCCTCACAGGCACAAAGACCCAAATGTGATCCCCGGTACAAAAAAAAAAAAAAGGGCAGATCTCATGCTTCATTTTACCTCAATAAAATAAAGGGAAAAAAAGAAAAAATCTCAAAACCAAACAAAAAGAATCCATGTAGTTCCTTAGCATCTAAACATACTTATATTCTTAAGCTTATATCCTGTTCTAAATCACATTTATATCTTTTAAGAATAAGTTGCATAGCTACATTATAATTTATTTTATTTTATTTATTTTGGTACCGGGGATCGAACTCAGGTCCTTGCACTTGCGCAGCAGGCAGCAAAACCACTGAGCTAAATCCCCGGCCCTATAATTTATTTTAAATACATTAGTTTACTTCTGAACCCAAAAGTTGCTTCTCTTCATGTTCTGAAACTTAGAAACACCTCTCACACAGTTCCTGTGTTGCCAACAGAGGAACTTTCCATGCTAATAAGCCCACTGCTCTTCTCTGTTTTAGCTCTTTACTATCAGGGAAAAAATCATTCTTAGTTTGGTCCTGATATTACAGATAAAATAGGAATGGCCACGACTTTTACTTCCAGTCTTTCATCAATTCATTGACTCAATTCACTCAAGTAACAACTTCAAAAGCTAAAAGCTAAACAGTACAATGGCTGTCTCAGGGACAATAATAAATCTACCATTTGACTTTAAACCCAACTTGCTGGTTATTTTCCCTGGCCAGAATTTATATTAAGTTAAAAAATCCAAGTGCATTTTTTATTAAAATCCCTTTTCTAGTGGTCTTTAGAACTCACAGAGGGAAAATACATTAGCTTTGGTCACTCACTTTTTAATAAGTGACCTCCACATTCCCAAGAGCATCATAACTTCAGGCTCTAATTTAGGCCTTGAGTTCTTAGTCAGCAGCGCTCTGGAAGCAGAGTACCTACACAGGCCCTCTGTGGTACAGGTCCTGAACTGAGGGGACACAGAGGGGTCAAGGGGCAAACTTTCTCCAGCACACACAAGCTGGACTCCAGCCCTAAGGATCGGATCTCCCAGATTTGATGGTCCAGGCCCAGTTTAGTTCCTCTAAAGTCTCAGGCACAGGCTGGTGGGAAATCCCTTCTGAGTCTCCCATAGTATGTGTGGGCCCCGGCAGAAGTGCATGTGTGGATGCAGTGAGGATCCAAGGAATTAGCTGGAGCTTCTCAATAGGGCTAGAAAGACTGCATCATCTCCAAGAAGTCTACTGTTCATCTTTGTGTATGTTCAAGCCAGGACCACTGCGGAGTCCCCAAATGCCCATGCCATTCCTACCACAGTTACTCCTTTTCCCCATTACTTTACACCTCTGACTTGGGGTACACAGTGTTTGCAACTGCTGCCTGGTGAACTACAGGATGGGCAGAGAGCTGCTCCAGGTAAGGCTACCAGGGAGAGCTCCCTGCTCCAGCCCGTGTGGGAGTCGGCATCACAGAGGCCACCATGCCGCCATGCCAGTCTGATGCCCACTGCTCACGAAGCCACAGGGACAGAAAGCCTTGAGGGGGGATTTTCTTCTTTTCTGGTACCAGGGATCAAACTCGGGTCCTTGCGCTTTTGAGGTAGGCAGCAGAACCACTGAGCTAAATCCCCAGCCCGAGGGGAGATTTTCACCAGGGACTAAACTCAAGAGTTACTCTGCAACATGAATTCTGTCAGTGGAAATATCAAACCAACAACAACAACCAAATCATGCTTTGGTCTGGTATTGAAATGAGTGCAAGCAGACGCTGGTGTAGTGAGCTCTACACACTCGTGTATGCATGCAAGTAAACATCTGACCGGAAAAGAAATGCAACACACGCCTAGCAGGGTACCTGATCATCCCGTTGCCCAAGGAAGACACCATGGTTGCAAATGCCTGTTCAAGTGGCTTCTCTGAGCCCTTCTGGTTTACCTGTAAAAAATCCAAAACAGCACGGCTTTCAGTTTATTTCAAGAGAGGGAGTGAGCGAAACCAAGCAAAGAGCGTGCAGATGCTCCAAGGTTTATTCTGGCAAAGCGGGAAGGGGCAAACCTATGCACAGCTACCTGGGAGGCCCGGGCAGAGACAGTGCAAGTCAAGGCCAGCCTGGATGAAGGAGCAGGACACCACCTCAATCAAAGTACAACACAAACCAGAACTATCTGAACCAATTCTGTAGGAACTATGGAAAAAACCAAAGGTCTACAGCAGCCAATTAGACAGCCAATCAAGAGAAAGCCACCTTCCCAACAGCAGGCGAGCGCTCTGGAATTTTCACTCATTCTCCCTTCCCCACTCCTTCCAAGAAGATGGCAGAAATCTTAGCTCTGCTCCGATCGTGGAGCAAGGGGAAGCAGACCAGGCCTTGTCTGTGCCCCTCTCCTCTAACCCAAAGGACCAACTCACTCATCTCTGTCTTGAAAGACTGAACACAGGTGGGGAAACCCCCGACACTGCTCACAGGAGCCACAAGAGGACTTCGGACCACCAGACGCCTGTGGAAGAGACTCTGGATGCAGACATGCACAGGCGATCCAGAACCTGCAAAGGGTGCTGGGTGCTACTCTTCGGAAAACAGACTCTCAGGAGCGGCTTGTATGGGGAGGAGTTTTGAAGGCCACCCACATACCCAGGGAGGATGCATGCACAGAAAAACCTTCCCAGCAGGCTGCTCCTTGCAGTGACCCTGGCTGACCAGTGAAGGACCTTGCCAGCCAAGACAGCCTGCAAAGAATGGGAAACGGTACTGTGCTCTCATCTGTGTTTTGTTCACTTTGCTAGTGTTTTAATTTCTAGAATTCAATAAATCTGTCAAAAACATTAGCTAACCATAGCAAAAGAAAAGAAGTAAATAGTGTTTGCCATAGTTGTCTGGAAAAGCCTCCCAACCAATAGATTCCTATAGTCTTCAACAATCAAAAGCAAAACAAAACAAAAAATACAACAAACCCTGGGGGAAGGGAGAACTCTTGATTTTCAGAATTATCATATTATAATAATCAAATATACCATTTAAAAAAAAATCGCAAGCCAGGCATGGTGTCGAACCTGTAATCCCAGGCCTCAGGAGGCTGAGGCAAGAAGATCACTGAATTCGAGGCCAGCCTGGGCTATTATAGTGAGTTCAGGGCCAGCCTGAACTACAAAGTGAGACTCTGTCTCAAAAATCCAAAAAAACAAAACAAAACAAAAATCACAGGCACAAAAAGAATCAGGAAAATACTGTTCATCCAACGGAAAATCAATAGACAGAGCTGTCCCTGAGGAAACGAAGACATTAGGCTTACTACACAATGACTTTAAAACAATGATCTTAAATATCCTCAATGAGCTACAGGAAAATATAGACAAAGAACTAAGGGAAATTAGGAGACGATATATAAACAAAATCAAAGTATCAACAAAGAGATAGAAATTACTCAAAGGGACCAAACGACAGGTTAGAGATGAAAAGTACAAAAACTAAAATAAACTGAAGGGCTGGGAATTTAGCTCAGTGGTTTTGCCGCCTGCTGCAAAAGCGCAAGGACCCAAGTTTGATCCCCAGGACCAAAACATAAAATAAAATAAAAATTAAAATTAAAAAACCTGAAAACTTCAGTAAGAGACCAACAGCAGACCTGAATAGGCAGGAAAAGAATCTGTGATCTTCAAGACATAAAACCTGAAATCAAACTGAGGAAAAGCAAAAAGAACAAGGCCTGGAGATGTAGCTCAGTGGCGCATCACTTGTCTGGCATGTATGAGGCAAAAAGAAAACAGAATGAAGAGAAGTGAACAAGGTTAGCAGACTTCTGGGACATCTCCAAGCTAGGAGGAAAAAGGGGAGCAGAGAGATGATCTGAATGAAAAAGTGGCCCAAAACTTTCCAAATTTGATGAAAGTTATGAATCTTCAAGTGCAAGAAGTGCGCTGTATTTCAAGAAGGATAAACTCAAAAAACTGAAACCAAAAACATTATAATTACATAGCTAAAAGCATAGAGAGAAGAGACTCACCACCCACAAGGGAGGCCTAATATAGTTATCTTTGATTTTGCATCAGAAATCTGAAAGGCCAGAAGCCTATGGAATGACACACTTAGCAAGCTGGGGATGAGCCTGGGGATGTGGCTTGTAGTAGAGTACTTGACCGGAATGCATATGGTCCTGGGTTCAATCCCCAGGAACTGAAGAAAAAAAAAAAGCTGGGAAAAAATCTCAACCAACAATTCTATATTTGGTAAAACTGCCCTTTAAAAATGAGGGTGATCATTGGAGGAAAGATAGCCTATTTAATAAATAGTGTTGAAAAACTGGATTTCAACCTGCCAAAGATTAAAACTAGACCCGTATCTATCACCTTGCACTAAACTAAGATCGAAGTGGATTAAAGATCTAAATATTAAGACAGAAACATTAAATTTGATGGAAGATAAGTTAGGTAGAACTCTTAAAGACACTGGCATAGGAAAAGACTTTATGAACAAAACCTCAGTAAGCATGGGAACTAGCACAAAGAATCAACAACTGGGATCTGATCTTATTAAAAATCTTCTGACCTGCAGGAGAAACCACCAACAGAGCTAAGAGACAACCGAAAATGTGGGAAAAAATTTTTAGCAGCTGTACCTCAGACAAAGGTCTACTATCTAGAATATATAAAGAACTTTTAAAAAATCAGACCCCCCAAATTCAAAGACCCTATTCAAAAATGGGCATCTGAAATGAACAGACATTTTTCAGACAAAGAAGTAAAAGCAGCAAATAAACATATGAAAAAATGTTCAACATCACTGGTTATTCGAAAGATGCAGATGAAAACAACACTGAGATTCCACCTCATCCCAGAAAGAATGGCTGCTATCAAGAAATCAACCAATAACAAATGCTGGCGGGGGTGTGGGGAGAAAGGAACCCTTCTCCACTGCTGGTGGGAGTGCAGACTGGTGCAACCACTGTGGAAATCAGTATGGAGATACCTCAAAGAACTAGGACTAGAGGTCCCAATTGACCCAGCTATCCCCCTGCTGGGTATCTTCCCAAAAGAATTAAAAGAATCATACCACAGCAATATATGTGCACCCATGTTTATAGCTGCACAGTTTGTAATAGATAAAGCTTGGAAACAGCCCAAGTGCCCATCAAATGGAGACTGGATAAAGAAGATGTGGTTTTTTTGGTTTTTTTTATAAAATGAAGTACTACTCAGCCATAAAGAACGAGAAACTAGAGACATAGCTAAATGGATGTACATTGAGGCCATCCTCTTAAGTGAAATAAATAGGACACACATGTGTAAATACCGAATAGCTTCTCTAGTGTGAGAAACTGAAAGTGTAAATAAGGATGAAAATGATTAAAATTAATAATTGATACTTTGAAATGGGAAGAAAAGGTTCAAAGGGGTAGGGGTGACAGCAGGGGAAGGGGAAAGGAAAGAAGGGAAAGGAAAAATTATGAGAAAAAGAAAAAACAGAAACAAAGTCTTTGTAAATATGGAAGGGTGGAGGGGGTGAAGGGAGCACAGGGAATGGGGAAAAAATAAGAACTAGATGCATCATGTACAGGTACAAGATCCCAACCCAATGATAAATGTAAATGTATTGTATACCTAAAATGTACCAATAAAAGAATTTAAGCAAAAAAAAAAAAAATGAGGGAGAGGGGCTGGGGATTTAGCTCAGTGGCAATGCACCTGCCTTGTAAGTGCAAGGTCCTGAGTTTGATCTCTGGTACCAAAAATAAAAAATAAAAATAAAAAAATAAAACTGAGGGAGAGCACTAACCCTGCCCCATGATTTCTTTTCCCCCTCAGTACTGGGGATCAAATTCAGGACCTTGCACTTGTGAGGCAGGCGCAGTGCCACTGAGCTAAATCCTCGGCCCTAACCTATGATCTTTTATGTAAAAGACCCTTAAAATATCCACAAAAAAAGCTGTCAGAGATAATTCAGCAAAGGTGCAGCACACAAAAGTAATCAGTTAATTTCTATATAATAACAATAAAAAATTCAAAAAGGAAGTTAAGAAACAGTTTCATTTACAAGAGTATCAAAAAGAATACTCAGGAAAATTCAGTAGGAATAAATAATAAATAATCAGGACAGGAAAAACATGTTCACTAAAAAAATGTAAAAGACATAAAAAGTTGAAAGACATTTGTGTTCATGGAGTCACAGACTTAAAATTGCTCAGATGACAAGGCCACCAAAAGTGATCTGCAGATTCAGTGCAATCTTCATTAAAACCTCAATGGCACTTTTTGCAGAAATAAAAAACCCTCCTAAAACTCAAATGGAGTTTCAAGGGACTCAAAATAGCCAAAACAATGTTGAAAAGAGAAGGAAGAAGTTGGAGGGACGTCTCTTACTTACTCATTTCAAAACTTGTAACAGAGGGCTAGGGAGGTAGCTCAGTGGTGGTGCATCTGCCTGACAAGTGCAAGGTCCAGAGTTCGATACCAGCCCCAAAGAACCCAAAACGAAACAACCAAAAAACCACAAACAAACAAACAAAAATTTACTATAGAGAAGCCACAGCAATTAAAATATCATACAGGGACAAGGACAGGGCCCAAAATTAACCCTTATGTATATGTCCAACTCATTTTTTGGCATGGATGCCAAGACCATTCAATAAAAGCAACAGCCTTTTTGACAAATGGTACTGGGAAAATAGGATATAGACATGGAAAAGAATGAAGCTGGACCCGTACCATACACCAGATGCAAAATTAACTCAAAATGGATCAAAGAACTAAATGTAAGACTTAAAACTATAAAACTCTTACAAGAAAATACAGAAGTAACTCTTAATGATGTTGTATTTGGCAGTGAAGTTCTTGGATATGGCACCAAGACCACAAGTAACAAAAGCAGGCCGAGGATTTAGCTCAGTGGTGCCACCACCTGCCTCGAAAGCACAAGGTCCTGAGTTCGATTCCTGGTACCAAAAATAAATTGAAACCTTTGTGTATCAAAGGATATTATCAAAGGTGAAAAGACACGTAAAGAACAGGAGAACATATCTGCAAAGCACTGATAAGGGCTTAATACGCAGAATACTCAAAGAATTACAGAAACACAACAGAAAACAAGCCGTCTGGTTAAAATTGGGGAAAAGGCTTAAGTAAAAAATTGGGTTTTCCACAAGCCAAAGATTGACCTGTATCTTTCACCATGCACTAACCTAAAATTGAAATGAATCAAAGATCTAAATATTAAAACAGACACACTAAATCTGCTGGAAGAACGCTTGAGGACACAAGAGTAGGCAAAGACTTCATAAACAAAACCCAGACTGCACAGGAAACACTACAAAGAATCAACAACTAGGACCTCATCTCATTAAAAGGCTTTTGTACAGCAAGAGAAACCACCAACAGAGTGAAGATACAATTCACAGACTGGGAAAAAATTTTACCGCTATTCAGATAAAGGACTACTATCTAGAATATATAAAGAACTCAAAAAACCAAACCTCCCAAATTAAAAAAACCCATTACAAAAATGGGCATCTGAAATAAAAAAGACCTTTCTCAGATAAAGAATTTAGAAAGAGCAAATAAATATATGAAAAAATGTTCAACATCACTGGTCATTTGAGATGAAAATTGAAACAATGCTGAGATTCCATCTCACTCTGGAAACAATGGCTGCTATCAAGAAGTCAACTAATAACAAATCCCGGCAGGGCCATGGGGAAAAGGAACGCTTCTCCACTGTTGGTGGGAGTGCAGACTGGTGCAACCACTGAGGAAATCAGTGTGGAGATTTCTCAAAGAACTAAAACTGGAGGTTCCATTCAACCCAGTTATTCCTCTTTTTGGTATCTTCCTGAAAGAATTAAAAGCATCATACCACAGTGACATATGCAGACCCATGTTTATAGCGGCACAGTTTGTAACAGCTAAATCTTGGAAATGCCCATCAACTGATGAGTGGATAAAGTAGATGTGGTTTTTATATACAATGGAGTACTAGTCTGCCATAAAGAAGGATGAGCTTCAGACATTTATACCTAAAAGGATGGACCTTGAGACCATACTCAAGTGCAATAAATCAGACACTCATGTTTAAATACCACATTGTTTCTCTGGTACGAGAAACTGAATGTGTAAATAAGGACTGAGATGTATAATGGATACTGGGAAACAGAAAGAAAGTGTTCAAATGGGAAGGGGAATAAGGGAGGAGGGAGGGAGAAAGGAAAGGACAAGAAAAAAGTGAAAATAGAAGGAAAAAATAGAGACAAGGGGAGGGGAAGGGGCTTGAGGGGGGAATGGGATAAATAAGTTTTAAAAATCTGGATAAAAAATTTTTCCAAAAGAATACACAAATGGGCACACACGATAAGATGCTTATTGTCAGGGCCGGGGATTTAGCTCAGTGGTTCCGGCGCCTGCCTCGCAAGCGCAAGGTCCCGAGTTCGATCCCCAGTACCAAAAGCAAAACAAAAAAAAAACAACAAAAAAAGATGCTTATTGTCACTAGCCATTAGAGAAATGTGACCCAAAACTACAAGACGCTGCTCCACACCAAGCAGTGTTGCTTTTAACAACACCACAAAAGCAAGCCAGGTGTGGCGGTGCACTCCTGTAATTCCAGCCTGTGCCAAATGGATCACAAGTTTGGGGCCAGGCTAGGCAACTTAGCATGACCTGTCTTCAAATTTTAAAAAATGAAAGAGAGAAAGGGAGGGAGAAAGAGCTCAGTGCAGATAATGCCCTGGGTTCAATTCCAAATTCCAAGACAAAAACAGAACATATGAACAAAATAACAAGTGTTGAACAGGCTAGAGAAACTCGAACACTGACTGGTCCCTTTCTAGTGGGAATGTAAAATGGGGCAACCAGAGCCGGCATAGTGATCCATACCTGTGAGCTCAGCACTTAGGAGGCTGAGGCAAGAGGATCTCTGAAAGTTTAAGGCCAGCCTGGGCTACATAGTGAACTGAACTACATAGCAAGATCTTGTCTCAAAAAGTAAGATAAAATAAATTAAAATAAGGCAACCGCTGTAGAAAACAGCAGAGTGGTTCCTCAAGGCATTGAACACAGAATCGCCATATGACCCAGCAATTCCACTTTGACATATAAACCTCAATGAAGTCAAGGCAGGACTCAATGGATACCTGCGCGTCAGTTTTCACGGCAGCAGGACTCACAGAACCCAAAGCTGGAAATAACCCAAATCTCTGTCAACCACTAAATGAAGAAACAAAACAGTGCTGTACTTACACTAGAAAATCACTTGTGTTTAAAAAGGAATGGAATCTAAACACGGAGAAATCTCTAAAACATCACACCCAGTGAAATAAGCACAATACAAAAGGGCACATTTTGTTATTTCAATTTTGTGGGAACCTAAGACAGGCAAAATTCAGAGCTAAGAAGCAGAACTGGGCTGGTGGGAGGGTGATGCCGGCAACTTGCTGTTCCTGGGTAGAGTTGCAGAAACAGCAGAAAGTGCTGATGACGATGCACATTGTGAAATACTTAACATCACTGAATTGCAAACTTAAAAATCCTTAAAACAGTAAATTTTCTGTTAATTTAAAAAGGTTTTTTAGTTCCCCTCCCAAGAAACATGCAAGAAACATACCAGATTGATTATGACTTGTTTTCCATAAATAATTACTTGTGAATCAAAATGCCTTTGGAAGCCATCCATCTAGAACAGGAAAAGGATATTATTTACTTTTTATATTATAGGAATATTTACAACATTTGTAAAAGTATGCCCCACATGTCCTATTTCTGTACTTAAAAGAATGGTGTTAGGCTCTTGTTGCTTTTGCTGCTTCCTGTCGCCATGGACTGCTGCCCTTCTGCCATCGTGCCTGGGAGCCAGCCAATTATGGACTAAAACCTCTATGAACCATAAGCCAAACCAACCCTTTCTCTTTAAAAAGAACGGTATCAGGTAGGAATCATGTCTTCTATGTAGTCTAATACCATGTAGCAAACAGTAACGAAAAGCCATTTCCCTCTGAGCTACAATATGGAATATATGAAGCACTCTAATGACAGCGTAAAGTTGCGGGCCTGCCTGAGGCCCTCTCAAATCTGCGCCTGCCGCCCCACTCCATCAGCCTCTCTCCACACTTCTAAACTGCCAGCTATGTAGAATTTGGGATTAAAGGCTCACAGTGGGTAGAACCCAGGAGAAGGCCCGAACAAACACATGTCCTGTGCACAAACTAACACGCCTGGGTTCTATTTTTAGCCAGTGAAAACGGCAGGGAAGATACACACATGATTTGCTACTTTGTTGATCTGTGGCAGTGGTTTGTACTTGAGGTTTGGTCTTTGGGACCAGAAAACAGGTATTGATCCTCGAGTCTAAAAGAAAAAAGAGAAACGTGAAAAGAAACCCAAATAAATTTTGTTTTTCTGAACTTACTGTCAGCAGTACAGATATTAATGGTCACAATGAAAAAAAAACAAAACAAACTACACGCTCTGAAAGAGTACATATGTACCTACTTTTAAGGTTCGTGTTTTATGGTAATAGGCTCAGAAAGAACTTTTCCTGTTCTCCAACTCCGCATCGGGTGACAGACAGGACCACGGCCCTCTTCCCCACACAAACACAAGCGCAGCCACCCTCCCCCAGAATTGTGAAACAAATTAAGTTGGTAAACCGAGGTACCACTGTATTATCTATTGTAATTTAGTGGTATGAAAAATTAGAAAATTGCTTCTCATTCTCAAAGGAATACCTTTACGAACATATGAGCATTTTGGCCATGAACACCAGAGCAGGAAGTGCCTATGAGTCCGTAAGGGGGCAACCAAGGAGAGGTATTACTGTACTTCCTGGAAGTGCGAGGCAGGCACAGCCAAGCATGGCATCAGCCCGTCCTGTCTCCGTGGGCCTGGAAGTTCTGCAGAGCTAAGCAGGGGAGGGCTACATTTCCACAGCCTTCATACCTGCTCTCCCCTTTAGGGATTCAATTTAAGGGCAGGAAATGCCCGCCAGTGCCAGACTAATGAATGGCAGTGGACTTTTTTGGAGTGGACTTTTCCACACTGTAGACAAAGATATTATTTAAGAAAGGAAGGGAAGGAAACAAGACTGAAAAGTAGGATCATGCAGACAAAGCCACCAGATGGACTAACTCACCTGTACAAATGAAGCCCTGCTCCCATTATAGTGCACAATTTGCTCTGTTTCTACAAAGTTAGCTGCATGGCCTTCAGAATCAATTCCTAAATTGAAAAAATATTAAGTTAATTAGATTGTGTACATAAGAAACACCAGAAACTCACTAACTCAGGTTAACTTGGTTCAGATTAACGGAAAAGTACTGTACTTATAAAATTAAAATTCAAACAAATGCATAGTACATGCCCAGAAAACTAATGCAACCTTACTCATTTAAACAGGCTTACAGGAGCATTAGAGGGCTGCTAGTAAACAGGTGTAGTTGGCTGCTATTTCTTATAAACGTCCTCTAAAACAGGGCTTAAGCTTGAGGTGCCTTTTAAATAAAAAAGTCTTCCCAAACATGTCCATAACCCTACTTTGAAAAATATAATTTTGAAAGTTAAAAAATTATCACACTTAATAACAACACAATATTAAATGCAACTGTATGTAGCCCACTATGTTAATAGTATTTACTTATAGGGCTGGGGATTTAGCTCAGTGGTTTCACTGCCTGCTGCGCAAGCCCAAGGACCTGAGTCCGATCCCCGGTACCAAAAAAAAAAAACAACAAACCCCCAAAATAGTATTTACTTATAATAATGCGAATGGTGTTTAGAAGATGTTTAATTTTAGTTATCAAAAAACTGTATGTGGTCTCAGAACATCTATTACTCCGGGAATATGCCCACGAAACCTAGTCTGAAAAGCGCTGCTCTCAAGTGTTTAAAAAGACTTGGTGCTGGTGAGTCCTTTCCAATATCTGAAGGATTCCCTTACGAGATTGTTTACATGATCTATTTTTACAAAGAAAAGTTTGCTAAATCAAAACAACTTTCAAGCTAGTTACTGATCCAAATTACCAAATTATCAGAGGGAAATCGATGGATTGTGAAGTCCCAAAAATTTATCACCCTTTCTATCTGCAAGCTCCCCTGAGGACTCAGACCCCCAGCAAACCCTGGGTCCCTGTGGAGCACTGAGACAGCGGCCTTGGGGGGAGTCACAGCACCACTGGCAATGTAACTGCACAAGCCAGGCCTAACTGCTACAATGGGCACAACATCAGTATCTAGCGAGGCTATAAAATAATAATGAATACAAAGTACGAAAGGTGACAGCCATGTCACTGTAAGACAAATGTTAATCAGTGACAGATGTGACCCAGTACTGACCCACACCGGAAGCAGCCTCACCTCTGACATAGTAGCGCACCCCAGCTCTGAAACAACTCCTCCTAGAGATGAGGATCCAATCGAAGTACTTCCCATTGATAGAACACGAGTGCATGTTAATAACTGAACCATGTTAAGAAAAATATAGCATGTACAGGTGCATGTATTATTGCTAGATTCAATCTGAATTTTTACCCTAATGAGAATGAATCTTTAAGAGAAAAAAAGGATAGAGAATATGAGCATCTTTAGGGTTCTTCATGAATATTCCTAAGACTGCAGCACCGTAACCTTCTCAATTGGGAAGTTTTGTCAAGCGAGCATCCCTCCAGTGCCACGGGAGCAGAATGCCTAAGCACTTCAGGACAGTGTAAGTAACACGGTTTCCCCCTTTCCATGGTCCTCTCTTTAAAAGCATTAACCATATCTCTACAGAACCTACTGTGAATGGAAAACACATTTAAAATAGACGAACCTTTAAGAATGAAGGGGTATGGACGACTGGAGTCAGAGAAGGAAACCTGAAACCCACTGTGTGTGCACCTGGCTCCTCTGCTCGCCTCCAAGCAGCAGCTGCCGTCTCCTCTGCTCAGCGTCCTTGCCTGTGCTTCTAGCTTTGCTACTAAGCAGGCTACTGTTTAATCTGAGCAGCTTGAGATTCTTCCATGATAGTTCTCTTTCCTTTATTTCCCCACTGTGTTCCTGAGGCTCTGCTGCTGCTGTGTCACACACCACTCCCGTGTGAGTCCGGCTTCTCCGCTCTCCTGCCCACAGACAGGGAGGCCGTGACTCCAGGGATCAGAGGCGGGCAGGTGGGCGGCACACACAGGTGGGCCTGGCCCTGAGCAGCAGCACTGCGGTCCAAGGACCAGCACCATCATGTGATGTCACAGCAAGCGCCAGACGGCAGAGTCCCTCTGGCTCCTCACTCTGCCAACACCTGGCACTGCCTGCTTCCTCACGTGTGCCGGACTGGGGAGGGCCATGAGAGGAGGGCGGGTTTGTTCTGCTGTTTCAGTGGCCATCCTCTCCCTTCCTCATTTGTTTGGTTTGTCTTATGGTTGCTGTCTGTATGTACCATCTTTTTCTTAATACAGTAATTTTATTCATCCAATATAAAGCATGCAATATAAAGTGAGTATCTACGACCCTCCCAAACAGTACCAACACCCGAACCCGCCTGCTCCTCGGCCCTCCAGTCGGCCACCTCAGCTCAGGTTCGCAGAGACTGCCCTCTCTCCAGCTTATAGCACACATGACTGAGACGTGAAAGCACCTAAGCTGCCTCGGAGGTTACTGCAGTGGCCGCACAGCGCTCACACACATGCACCCCCTCCTGTGAGTGCCCAGACACCCTGCCTGCAGGAAGGTCCCTCCTCGCAGGACTGGGGCCCACACTGGCACAGACCCAGCTCTTCGCTGGTGGAACTCGGGCTTGGCTTTGCTCTAACACATGGCAAATTCACAAGGAAACGCCAAGTAAGTGCCAAGCAGTGGTGCCAAGGACACCGGCTGCAAGGGCCGGGGACTCCGCCTCGCTCACCTGGTGTCGTCGGCTCACTACTGGCTCCCTGACAGCACCAGAGGGGATTCCAAGGGGATCTCTTTATGGGCTCTGGCAAATTATCTCTTCTAAGCCAGGTCACAGAAATGAGTAGGACAGCCGCCTGCTGTATGGATGGATCATCTTCCACCGGTTACAGGACAAGCACACACACGGTAGACTCTGAAGAGCATGCAGAACACGAGGAAAATACAAACACTAACTTCCGTCACAGGGAGATAACCTGTGTGTGCATGTGCTGCTGGGGTTAAACCGTAGGCCTCTGCACTGAGCTCCATCCCAGAGACAGGGACCTGGTAAGTCACTATCCTCCTGCCTCAGCCTCCCAGAGTGCTGGGATTAACTTTCCTTCTCCGGACACTGGTTCACACATTCTCGACCTCCAACATTCCTGTCACCCCACGTCCTGGTCCACCACAGAAGCATGGAAGTCCCCTCCACGCTCCTGCCACAGCACGTGGGCAGCAGCACCGACGCTGCGCGGACTCCTGCTCCCTGGGCCAGGCCCCCACCATGCACAGGTCTCAGCTCCCTCCCTCGGCAGCGCACTAGCGAACACTTCAGTCTGCCCCTGCGCAGGTGGGGACAAGGGAAGAGGAGAAGGAACAACATCTTCCCCGGCAGGCAGCACGTTCAACCCACCTGCGGCTCTCAGACACCGCCCTGTGGACTGGCTTCCTTTTCCTGCTGGCCTCTGCTGGTTTGTCCTCGTTTCGCAGAGCGATCCCAGAACCTGGCCCTCTGCTCACTCATTCTGGTTCCCTCATCCTCACTGGGTCACACTGACCCTTTCAGACTCTGAGCACCATCGTCTTCAGGAGCCCTCTGCACTCCGAGCAGCTCTCCGCCATCGGTGCTTCCATCCCAGGCACAAAGCACCTCTGCCTGGACACCTGCAGCTCCCCTAACCATCCAGTGTCGCCCTGGCTGCGCTTTCCTTAGTCTCCGCCTCCCAGTATGAACCTGGCTTATGCTAATTCTCTCTCTACTCAAATCTCCCCCAAAGCTTCTCTTTTTTTTTTTGGTACCGGGGACCGAACTTGGGACCTTGCGCTTGCAAGGTTTTTGTATTTTTGCAGTTCCCAGGCCTTTGCACGGAGTCATATACCCAACTCTTTTGTATTTTTATTTTTTTATTTTTTTGGTACCGGAGATCGAACTCGGGACCTTGCCCTTGTGTGGCAGGTGCCGGAACCACTGAGCTAAGTCCCCAGCCCCTCTTTTGTATTTTTCAATTCTGAGATAGGATGTCATCAAGCAAATTACCCTGGCTGGGCTTGAGCTTGTGATCCCCCTGCTTCAGCCTCCCAGAGTGCACCACTCTTTCTGGCTTCTCAAGATCTTTAAAGTAAAAGCACCCGTTCCCTCCCAGGGCCTGCAAAGCTCTGAACAACCTGGGCACAGCTGCTTCCTGACCACGGCTCTTCCTGTTCCTGCTCACTCCAGGCTCGCTGCTGCCTGGGTTCAGCTTGCTGAGCTGTGTGTACATGAAACATGGAGCTGCTTTTCTAGTCAACAAGCTACATTCAACAAAAGCACAAAACACACTTAAAGCTTTAAATTTGAAGCTTAACAGGTAAACTTTCTAAAACTGTCTAGAAAAAGTAGTTTTGCAACCTCACTTGATACTGCCTATTCACTGTCTCATTTTGAAAACAAAAACAAATGGCCCAACCCTTTAAGCATTAATCATGTTTGTTCTTTTATCCTCAAGAGCTGTGGACACCTTCCGGGAAAGGCGGGAGACAGATGCAGAAGAAACAAGGCTTTATCAGATTCTCTCACTCTCATGCCCTCGAAAGCACGCTACTCCCGCTATCTCCTGCTTTTAAGCCGAACCAGGATAATAATTTAATAAGACCCCGATAGCACAGCGATTAACACATCCATCCGATTATTGTGTCACAAGCTTCTGGGGCTGCGTGATGAAAGAGATCCTGTCCTTTCCTGTCCTGAGGGATGATCCTGATCACAGGCTCTCCTCAGCAGATGCCGACCTGTTCTTTGAGAGCCAGCTCTCCAATAAAGCTTCCTGGCCTTTATTAACAAACCTCTGATGTGACTGTGTCTTTAAAATGAACCTACAATTAGGTAATCGTTACTCATTCGGTACTTGTACTAGGACTGGATTTTCTCCAAGCACTATTCTTTGTACTCTAGCTTCACTTTCCTATCACTATTCCAAATGACAAGTACAATTTCTAACTGTGCTTCTCTTCAAGTTGCTGAGTTCCCAAGTAAAACCTTTTAATGACTAAGGGAAGGTCTCCCTTAAACAGCCAGATACACTCTACTCTTGGGTAGATGACCGACACAAAATAACATTCCTTTTCTTTAAACCACCAGCTTCAAAACTGTTTAGGCAATAATTTAGTCTGAAAGTTCATTTTTTAAATAAAACAAAACAAAACATGGCTGCTTATATTCAGTATGCTAAGATTTCACATCAATAAGTTTAATGCTTTTATCAGCAACAACTTCTACTGACCCCAAATACTCTGTTCATGCCGTATTTGAGACTGTCTACATCTGCCTTACAAGATTAAGAGAAAGACTGCTTGAAATTAAAGAATAATATCGTGTAAGGATACAGCCATGTAACACCGGAAGAGCAAACCGATGGACCTGAAATGAAGACACATATTTAGAATAAATATACATTAAAATAAATAAATACAGCAGCACTGTATATAAGTACATTACACATAGGGAAGTAATACACAAACAGAACAAAGTAGTAAGCTTACTCAAAACTTTTCTTTTTAAACAGACATTTCTGGCCAGGGATTTAGCTCAGTGGCATTGTGCCTACCTCGCAAATGCAAGGTCCTGATTTCGATCCTTGGTACCAAAAAACAAAACAAAGAAACAGGTATTTCTAACATTACATTAAGTATGCAGGGTAACCATTGGGGTGTGAATATTCAGAATTTGGAACACTAATTAAATAAACCACATAAGGTTGCATAATGTTTACTTCCCTCCATGGTCTTTGCCTACAACACTTCATACCTTCCAGGAAAGGATTTTCCATGTTAATCACAGCTCAAATGACTTTTCCAAAAAAAAAAAAAATCACAGCAAATGACAATAGGTGGATATGCTGGTGCATGCCTGTAATCCCGGCGACTTGGGAGGTTGGGGCAAGAGGGTCACAAGTTCAAGGCCAGCCAGGGCAACACAATGAGACTGTGTCTCAAAATTTTTAAAAAGGGGACTAGGGATGTAGCTCACTGGGCCCAGTGTTCAGTTTCCAGTACTGCTCCCCTCAAAACAGAAAGCACACAAGTCTATTTCCCTGGGTTCAATGCACCATATTTTCCCTGCACCAAGGCTCAGCAATGTTTCCTTCTGTGAGGCTTCCACAGGTGTCGGCTTTGGGTCACCAGCCAGGCAGCATTATTGGGAGGCGGGGCTGAGTGGAGGAAAGCTGGGTCCCTGCGGGCTGGGCCCTGGAGGAGACACTGGGACCTGAGCCAGGCCTCTCTCGGCTTCCCATCCCCCAGGAGGCAAGCGGCTCTGTTCTACCATGCTGCGCTGCCGGGCCACAGCCCAGAAGCACGGAGCTAGCCGCAACCTGGGAAGCTGGAAGCCAAGTAATATTCCCGGAATTGCATCACAGTGATGGAAAGCTAACATAACAGGAGATCACAGTAAACTATCAGGCTTCTTCAGCCTGCAGGGATGGGTGGGGGTCGACCTGGTCAGAATCAGAATTCTCATCCAGATCCCGGGTGGCCAGGGAGTCTCCTGACACTCGGGCAGGGACAGCAAGCAGGCGCTCGTGTCCGTTACCTCCGGCTGCGCAGACAGCTCTCTCAGAAGATGACCGTTCCAGACGAACCGCTGATCTGCCTGAGAGAAGTGTGAGACTGAGTCCAGTATCTCCTCCACACTGAGCCTCTCAGGGAGAAAACCCCCGCAGCGCTGTGCCCATCGGGCGGCTGCAGGTAGGGTTCTCGGGCGAATCCACCCACCCAGGAACTCCACCCCCCTCGCCCTGCTCCTGTCTCTCTGCCTCACCCACGCAGGCCCCGGAGTCCTCTAAGAGGCTGTCTCTCCCATCAACCGATCATCGGGCACTAAATCCCCCCAAACCCATGCTCTGTCTCACACTTCTCCTCCCTCACCCAGCCACGATGGACCCCAGCCTGCTCCTTTGAGGGTGTGGGTCAGCTTCCCTGCCTGGGCCCCCAGAGCTAAACAGGGGGTTCTCTTGTGGCCCAACTCATAATGGGTGACAGAAACCTTTTAAATTCTGTCTATTCCCTAAACATAGCTATGGCTTGTTAATTCAAAAAAAAAAAAAAAAATCAAGACAGCAACTACCAGGTTCCTGAACCACAGCAACTTTTGGATGAGAGCACACCAGACCTAATTTTTAAAATACATTCATCTTTAAAAAAAAAAAGTACTTGGATATTTTTCAACTTCTTATATCAGACTGTTACTTTTCTAGTTAAAATATAAATACCATCTCTGATGAAATCAACTGCTGGAAAATTGATTTTTATAAGCCCATTATGTCAAAAACAATATGGAACAATGAGAGCTAAGAAATTACAAATGAATCCAATGCTAGTTTGAAGATCTGACATCTCAGACTTAGTACTTGGTAGCCTGGTAGTATTTATTCAAAAATACAACTCTCAAGGTTTTCCTCTAGTTAAATGTTTGTGTGTTTGCACTCAATTTCTGAGTATCTACAACAACGGTTCTCAATTTTGTCTGTGTACATACACGGATTCCATGGCCCTCGATCTGGAATTTGATACAGATTTGAATATAGTCCCAGGCACAGTGGTGCATGCCTGTAAGCCCAGGTACTCAGAAGGCTGAGGCAGGACCAGCGGAAGTTTGAGAACCACCTAGGGAACTTAATGAGACTCTGTCTCAAAATAAAAAGTACTGTTTGGTATGAGGCCCTGGGTTCAAACCCAGACCTACAAATAGGGAAAGAAGCATGGTGTGTTCTCAAACTCCCCCCACATGATCCTTATCCTAATGTAGCCAAGAGTAAGAAAATTCAAACTCATGGATGCAGCATGGCTCAGGGGTAGAGCGCTTGGCCAGCCAGCATGCGTGGAGCCCAGAGCTCCACCACCGACAGGGAGGAGGGTCAGTGACAAAAACTGATACAAATTTGTGTGTATGAAAAATAGGGCTGGGGATTTAGCTCAGTGGTTCCGGTGCCTGCCTCCCAAGTGCAAGGTCCCCAGTTTGATCCCCGGTACCAAAAACAAAAGAAAAAAGAAGAAAGAAAAAGAAAAAGATATGTTCCTTTACAAAAATAAATCAAAAAAGAAAATGACTGCAGATGAAGCTTACCCTTTCCAAGAGACTCATTTCTTGGAACTCTGGGCTGGTATTGGACAGCCGCTGCAAAGTGTGGGTCAAATCGTAGGTTGCAGAGAAGTAAAATCCATCCACACTCAGGACATTGTTTAGCATCGCTAGGAACGTTTTATTGTCTTGTAACTGTAAACAAACAAAGGGGGGGATCAGTTTCTCATAGTTGAAAGGAACTCTGTTAGCACGAAAAGAGTAAAAAACTGGAAACATGCAACAACCCTGTTAAATACCACAGGCCAGCAAAGGGGACAGCTCCTGACCCACACAGAACCCACCCCACCCTACAGATGTGCTAGGGCATTATCGTTATCTGAGGGCCTGAGTGGGGCCTCCTGCCTTCTGCTACCCTCCCCCATTCTCACTCTGCAGGGCAGGAGAGCTATCGTAATGAAAAAGTGGCACTTCCAGTGGTAACCTGTGTGCTAGACTCTCATGACAGCCCTGCTTGGTAAGAGCCGTTATCCTCATCTGGCAAATGAAACAAATGCACGAGGGGCCCAGTGACACAGACAGCAAACAACAAAAGATTAACATTATCGTCATCTGCAAGAAACTGTACTGGTTTGGGTTGGAAAGAAAACAGAATTTATTTTTCTTTAAAACAAAGGTTAAAAAAAATTCCAGTAAAACCAATAGTCACCTTTATTTTTCGATAATAATCTTAACTGGCTTTCCCAATGAATAACAAGATGACACCGGTTTTTACCCACGTTTTAAAAGTAACTGTCAATATCTGTTAATGTTTGATGATTACCAAATGATTAACATGTCACAAACCTACATAATACAAATTTTTAATTTGGGTTCAGACATTTCTAATATTTTCCCCGAAGGCAAAGGCAAGGCACATGCAGTGGGCAATGCTCAAGTCACTACATGTCCTGACAACAAAGCAGAACAACTGCAATCACCAAGTAAATATTCCTGGCTGTTAAACGGATACAGCCATCTTTTTTTTTTTGGTACCGGGGATCGAACTCAGGTTCTTGCGCTTGCACAAACCACTGAGCTAAATCCCTGGCCCCACAACTTTCAATTTTTAGGAAGCAAACACTGCAAGTAAAATTACTCTGGAAGAAAATAACTCTCAATAGATGCCTGTAGTCTACAGCGATAGCACCCTGACCATGCCTGATCTTATCCATAGATGTCTGTAACATAACGCTGAGTGAGAAAATAGGAAGTTCTGAAAACCAGACCAGGACAGGCCCATGTATGCAAGTCTTACACACGTCAGGTGAAACAGGCACCGCTGGGGTGAGCAGGCAGCGCTTCCCCCTCTCGCAGTGGGGACTGCAAAAGCAACCCAGCCAGTCTCGCCTCGGCCATCGCGAACCGCCTTGATAACTTGCCAGAAAAGTCAGGACTCTTCCATGGCTTTAAGTTTTGGAGTTTTTTGGTCAAAATATTAAAAACTCTCTTAAGTGATAATTGCACAGGGAAATAAAAAAAGTAAAACTAATTTTTGGTGCAGAATCATGCAAAGCATTAGAAACATGAGGATTTAAAACACTTCATCTCTCTGTTAAGGAGATGTGAACAGAGCCTGCCCTCCTCTCCTCGCCACACGCCCCCTGCTGTGGAGCACCCACTCTCCCTGCTGAGCCGTCGCCACTATCCAGGGCCAGGCCGGCGTCTGACCTGTCATCTTCGCACGTCAATGTCAAGGGCTTTGCAGTGGACCCTCAAGTTACAACTGGCCTGATGTACGAATAACTTGGTTTAGTTTTAACTTATGACCAAAGTCTTGAGTTATGACCCAAATGCCAGCCGCTTGTGCTCCCAGATGGTCTCAGATACAGATTTAATCCTTAAAGAGAGTTCCGGAAGGGGACTTAGCTCTGTGGTGCCACTGCCTGCCTTGCAAGTGCAAGGTCCTGAGTTCAATCCCTAGTACCAAAAAAAAAGTTCCAGAAGGAACAATACAGCATCCTTTCCTGTGTGGGGTTCACTGAGAAATCCTGGGCCAACATCTCTCCAACGACAGAGATCTGCCTGTGTACAGGAGAGAGACTCTGAAGGCTGTGTAGAGGAGCCTGAGTCTTCACTGACCAACCTGAGTTACAACCAGCCCTGGGGAACAAGTTGAGTTCATAAGTCCAGGGTCCACTGTACCATGAAGTCGGTGGCACAACTTCCTCCCCTCTTTCTCCTTTTTATCATGGCCACTTCATCATCGATGCTCACTCACTACGTTCCCCCTCACCGCCGACAGCTGGCTGTGTATCTAGGGTCTCTTCAATAGTGACAACGCTAGCGACTTCTGTGCTCCATGTATGTTCAATCTCAGCTTCACTTCCAAAGGTGGCATTTTTTTCTTTTCATGTTTGCTAGGTTAATTCTTCACTCAACAAACCTTGGTAAGTAAAATTTAAACTGTGCTGTTGGGGAACTGGTGTTAACCAAATCAAACAACTGAAATTTATGTATAAGAATCAGGTAAAAGAGAGGACCAACTAAAACATACTCTGCACACACATGTGCACACATATACACACACGTGTTAAGTGTGAAGAAAACTTCTCAGGGCAAAGAATCAAATAAGTAGAACTTTAAAAGCTATCTAGTATTTTATTTTTCTATAGAGAATATGAAGTCAAATCTGGATGTTGAGTAAATGTATATTTCATTCTTTTCTCCCCATAAGAAATTTCGTAATTTAAGAATTTATTCTTAAAAAATCCCCAAACCAGCCAGATACAGTGGTGCATGCCTGTATCCCAGCACTTAGGCAGAGGCAGGAGGATCGCCACAAGGTTGAGGCTAGCCTGGGCTACACAGTGAGCTCAGGGCCAGCATGAGCTATAAAGCAAGACTCTGTCTCAAAAAAAAAAAAAAAACAAAATCCCAAAACCAATAAAATATATGGGCAATTTTAAAGATATTTTTTATGCCTGGGTAGAAAGTCAGATAGAATGACCTTACTTAATAATGAGACTTAACAGAAATCCACCACACTTTGTATTCTGCAACCCTGCCCAGTGGTATGTCTTCGGCTTTTGCAATTAATAATGCTGTCCAGTTCTTACCTGAATATCAGTTAAGTGCAACATGGTCTTCTTATAAGAAAGAATATCAAAATCTGTTGCTTTCCAGATTACATGATTGAAAAATTCGCCTACTTTCATCTTTTTGGTAATGACAATAAGATAATTACCTGGAAAAAGCACAGTGAAACAGACAAAGATACAAAAATTGGTAGAGCACCAGCTTAAGTTCAAGCCAGAGCAGCACCACCAAAACAAAAAACAGAAACAAAAACCTAGAAATCAGAAAAAGGATCACCTTGTAGTACTCAGATAAAAGGCCCACTTTTTAAAAGTAATCTTACAATTTATGAATACAAAAACTAGTGTACTATTTAGAAACATTCCTATGAATGATCAAAGTTCTTCTCAAAAAGATAAAAACAAAACCTTCTTTTCTGGTAACCAAAGAAGTGAGTCATCTTAGCTGGCAGGACGAAGAGAGAAAATGCTTCTCCTGCCCTCCTGCCCCAGGTTCTATTTCCAGCACGCAGACCGGCCACTACCATGCCACTCCAACATTCCCTGCACCACTGTAATGTGGAAAACCGTGCTGGGCCACTTCTGCTCACCAGCTGCTGCGGTCTTAGGAGGTGAGCGGTGCCTTAGGGTTTCATTTAGCAGGTGTGATGGCACATACTTGCCATCACAGCACTCCAGAAGCTGAAGCAGGATCACAAGTTTGAGCCCAGCCTGGGCAACTTAGTGAGATCTGGTCTCAAAATAAAAAACAAAAATATGGATAGGGACAGCTCAGGGAGAGGACCCTGGGTTCAGTACTGAGAAAAAAAAATTATTTAAATGCTCTTAGAATTTACAGAAAAATTCTACCTAATTAGGAATTTTAGCTCTAGTTGAAATACAACCAAACATGAAACTTTTCTTTTAAAACAGAATCCAGGCTAATAAATTTAACCACTTGGGGAGTTAGAAACAATAATAACAAATACAGAACCTAGAGATTTTTGCCTAAAGCATTTCTTAATTTCACAGTCTAATGCTAACAGTCGATTTAATTACCTTCTCCGCCTTCTTAGCTAATTTTCTCTTACCTGCCACCAGATGGATTGTGCCCAGTATACCAAAAATTGGTCTTGTGACAGCTGAAGGAGGAACATCCTTCTTGACTAAAGAAAGAAAGATCAGATTAAAAAACGCTCACAAATAGAAATAAAATTTAGGTTGACTTCAAGTTACTTTAACTAAATCAATATGCATGATTTCTCTACAAAAAAGTAACGGTCCTTCATTAACGTCAGACCTCCAATTCATGGAATGCAAAATAAAGATGACCACCCACCGTGCAAAGGCCTCTACCTGTCTAGAATACGGTGTCAACAGTCACACACTTCAGGTTACCCATCAGGTAAACTGTAGGTTGCTTCTAATGCCAATTTTCAACCAAATTTATTCACCCTCTTGCCAGGAACTAGGTACTTATCTCTTTAGGAAAACTAAAGAATAAGTGGAAGTGAGGATTTGAGACCAGATTTTCATCTTAACATGCAACTAACAGAATGCAAACAGAGACTTGTCTACCCACAGCTGCGACTGTGGGAAACACAGGCACCAAGGGAGGGAGGAGAAGCAGCTTAACCAGGGAGTGCAGGGAGGCACCATCGCTAACACTACCTTTGTCAATGATGCTCTTGTTAATACAACAGCCATCTCACCAGGCTCCTCTCACAATTCTTAACCTTTCAGCCAATAGTTCACAAAACACAGTTTGCAGAACTCTAGTTTAGAAAATAATGCCGCACAGGGAGGAGGGAGATTTTACAAGTAAGCTTCTTTAGCTTCATCTCCAGTGACCTCTACTCCTCGACAGAGCCATGATGTACATTAGGAGAATAAAGGCCTAGAAAGCCTCCACCAAAGAGAGCTGACCCATTGTTAAATCCAAGATATCCCAAGGTTATGCTGCTGGAAAGCTTTTCTTTCCATTGCTGCTTTTTATCATCCTGAAATCCATTTTCGAATCACTGCTGTAAACCCAAGGCCTGGTTCTTGAATGTAGTTGTGACAGTAACTCTGGAGGTCTAAAGTCCCTTGGTTTTCTCTTATTAATCCCATGTAGCTATACTCGGACACAACCAACTCCCAGGAGGAAGAGGAAGACCTGTGCAGAGAGTGTTCCGCAGGTGCATCTGACTACCCTAAATGTACCACTGAGATGGCTGTCAGCTACGGTAACTCAAGTAGAGCACCGATAAAACCTGGATCACTCCTACAGTACATGTTGGTTTTTCATGAAAGAGAAAAGTCCTTCTTTCCTTGGTGCAGCCTGCTCTCCCTGGGCTAAGAGGAAATGGCTGAGCAGCAAGTGCCCTTGAGCTCCCTCATCCCTGACTCTGGGTCCAAGTGTTGTCCCTGGGGCTTCCTGGTGAGGACTGGCAGCACCACTTTTACATCCTAACTACTCCCGACTTTGTTGTCAGTCTACCAAGATGGGTCTCCAACCTCTACCCACAGGTAAAGTGTCACTGAGAGGTCAAGCCTGACTGAAAATGCACCCACACTAAAGCTCTTGGGAAACACGAGCTTCTGTCACCAAGGGAAAAAGAAGCAGTAATTAAACTAATGGTGTAATTAAACCTTAGGAGTCGGGTACTAGGCTTGACTAAAGCAAAAATCAGCTATGTTGAGAGCGGCCACCAAGCAATAGGAAAGACCAACTTATCAAACTGACACAGCCCCAGGGCTGGGGATTTAGCTCAGTGGTTTCGCTACCTGCGGCACAAGCGCAAGGACCCGAGTTTGATGCCTGGTACCAAAAAAAACCAGACTGACACAGCCCTAATTCCATGTCATCAAAGGAAAACTGTCTGCGGTACCTACAAAAATAATGGATAACCAAAAAATGGAAATTTTAGTCACCTTACCAATCACAGACGTATTTTTACATGTTACTCCTCTGTTCAGAGGGTATTTGCCGAATGCCTGCTCTATGGTGACTCAAACATTAAAAAAAAACCACATAACTCTGGTGGTGAACTAGAATTTTCAAACCAAAGAAATGAATTCTAAATATAGTGACAACATCATATGATCATTAATTTGTCACCATAATTATTTCACATAATCTATTTAGGAATCAGTGTTCTATAAAACTGAAAAAAAAAAATGTTTTTCACATCCCTGAGAAGCAAAACCAAAGTACAACTGGACAGACAGACAATGCTTAGGGGCATCATTTGCTCAGAACAGTTAAAATGTTAGTGAAGTGTTATTTATCTTTTATCTATTGAATTATCTGCCAAGTCATAAAGAAATTCCAAAACAAAAATAAAGCAGCTGTTAAAATTCCTTCCACTTAAAGCTGAAACAGTTTTTTGGCAAATACCTCAAATACTACATCTGGAAAGAAGCTTAGACATCTAAACCAATCCTGTTAGAATATAAAGGAACAAAGAAAGCACTTTCTAAAGTTATTAAAGGATACAGATAGTACAATGCTACCTAAAATTTTAAAGATCTTTTCTCCTTTTCATAAAAAGAGCGCATAAGATCAAATGAGGCAGCAAGAATTAAAATCCTACTAAGAAGGCCCTCAGACCCACACCCAGACCATGGGGTCATTATCTGATCCATACACGAGGCCTCGAAGCCAGAGCCGGCAGCAAGCTGAGCATGCAGTACCTGCGAGGGTGACCTCTGTGGACACGCGGTCAATCGTGAGCACGTCATCTGCTCCGTCATCACAAGCTTCCACATAAAACTTTTCAGGTGTGATATGTCTAGAAGAAAACGGAAAGGCATAAACAACTGAATGAAATGAAGATTCCCCAAAGAATGTACTGTAACAATGACGCCAGCGGTTTCATTTTCCTGGCTTCTAAATAGAGGAGGCTGGTTAAGTTCCCCGTCCTTACCAGTTTACTGCAACTCTTATTTGCATATTTAATGCTGACATGGTTTCAATCCGCTATAAAACCATTAACTTAATTTACACAAGAAAACTGTAACTGAATCTAACTCATTATATTTAACCTTATGCAGAAGCAGTGCCGAGTAGCAGCAACAGTCTATATATAGGCTATGTGACCTCAGAGCGTTACTCATCCTCTCTGCTCCTCCCTTGTCTCCTAGAAGAAAGATAACACAGACCCAGCAAGCAGTACTGACGTTTTTTGTTAGAAAGCTGCATGTTCCCAAAAAAGACTCATTCTGTAAAAAACAGAACACAATACAATCAAACAAAGGGAGTAAGAATAGGGCTGGGACTACTCCAGATGTGTGCAACTTGTCCCAAGAATCTAACAGAAATAGAAGTTGGCTCCTCCAGAGGCAATTTAGATAGCTCAGGTAAGTAACTGGGCATGGCTAGAGACTGGCTCAGAAATAAGAACAATGAACCGAAACCATAATGGGAAAATGTGGACAAGACAGACTGAAGCGCGGTTAACACTACCGTGAAGGCGTGGAGCAAGGCCAGGCAGAGAGGCTGGGCTCAGGAACTGTCCCCAAAAGCTAATCTTTGCTGCTCACAAATGAGAGCTGGAAGAATTTCGGTCTGTGCTGAAATCCTTTAATTCTACTTCCACTACTCTGGCTTGCCTACTCTATAAAAAATCTTCTATTAAGCCACACAGCCATCACTGACATCACTTCCTGTTTACCACACTGTACTATTTCTGACTGTAAGTTCTCTGAGGAATACTCAGCCCTTGGTTCTCCAAATGTAACACACCCTTTTATGGTTCATCAGTAAGAACTTGTTAGTATTAACCAGTTCCCATCATTAAAGGTGCTACACTAACAAATGTGATATTAAGTGAATTACTGTGTAACAAAGAAAGCAAATCTGTTTCAAGTATGGCAAGTCTTCGACTCAAACTAAATGCAAGTTCATTTCTTTGCTACTAAATACATCCTATCTGTCTATTCTTTCACTTGCTGAGAGAAGTTGCAGTTGTTTCTGGTTTGGGGTTGTTATGAATAAAGGTTCTCCTTATGAATTAAGGCAGACGTGCATTCACTCCTTTGGGTAACTATCCAGAAGCAGAGTGGCCGGACGTGGCCAACAGTACAAGCACTGTATGGTTAGCCTACACGGGAGGGACTAAGGCCAAGAAAACTTAGGGATGATGGATGTGTCCTCTATTTAACTGTGGCAATGGTTTTATGGGTATAAAAATGTGTTAAAATCTATCAAACTGTACATTTTTAATATGTGCAGCTTAATGTATATCAACTAAGTATCAATAAAGCTATAAAAAGAAAAAGTGAGTAGTCCTAGAACAAAGTAACTTCTCAAGCGTGTCACATTACTGGGTAGCTGCCCTTTGCGCCTCAGGTGGTTTCTACAAGCTGTTGGAATCCACATCCACAGAAGACATTTTACATAAGCAGAGGCTGCACTCCAGGTGTAACGTCTGCCGACTAACACTTACTGAAAAGCTACCATGTACTGAGCATCACAGGCACCAGGGACGAGGAGGGAATGTGAAGGGCAATATGGAATATCAAAAAGTGTTTTAAGTAAAAAGCAGACCTCAAAAACAAGACGTGTTGGCGCACACCTGTAATCATAGCACTAGGGAGGCTGAGGCAGGAGGATTGCTGCAAGTTCAAGGCCAGCTTGAACTACACAGTGAGTTCAAGGGCAGCCTGACCTATGCAGCCAGACCCTGTCTCAAAAAACAAAGCAAACAAAAAATTGTGAATGTCTAATTTTATTTGTAAAGGCAGGAGTCTGTAAAATAGCATAGAACCATCTTTAAAAAGACAGCATGTGTTGTGGTCAGGGCTTTACAAGGGAACAGATTTAATACAGGACACAATTTATAGGATTATTTTATAATAGTCACCAAAAAGTCAAATGCAGAGGAGTGCAAGAGATTAGCCACACACTAGAGACCCAAAGAACCCAGCCAAGGCCTGGATCCCACGGCAATGTCCTGCACAAGTCCAGCCCAAGCCCTAGAGTCCGAGGCCGTGTCCTCCATGAGTCCAGCCGGAGGCCCAAGGCCCAAGGCAATGTCTCACGCTTGTCCATATCAAGGATCTGCACCCAGAAGGCCCAAAGGCCAGTGGTGGGAGCCAGAAAACCTACTCCAGGGTGAAGGATTTATGCCACAGGCTGAGGGATCCACACTGGAGCCAGGAAGTGATCCTCACGGTGAAGATCAGAGATCCCCTGACAGAAGAGCAGCCACTCCCAGCCACAGCGAGGCTCCGAGCTCCTCCTCTGAGAACAGTCAAGTTCGCATCAGGAAAACCATCTGCAGCAAGCTTCTCCTAGAAAATCAACAGCCATCGATCTTCCCCTCCAGTCACTTTTCATGCCATTGGCAACAGTCCTCAGGTGGATCCTCCGCGCCCAGACACTGATTCAGTTCAGCTGGGCGTTCCAAAATGACTGTTAGTTAATCCACCACAGCATGAGATGCAGGTTACACGCTACTACTTTTTGTCAGTCATTTTTAATCTGCACAGCTAGACTTCCAGGAAGATGGTGGAGTGGTGAGCAGCAGAGAAAGAGCCTCTCTGAGATTTGGTGTCCTGACACTGGAACATAGGAGGGTAAGAAGGAGGGAAGTGGGTCCTCAGGATCCAGAAAGGATCTGAAGCGAGCATTGAAATCCACGGGGAGAGTAAAGGCAGAGACTTCAATGAAGAGGGAGGTGCAAGCAGCAATTTCTCCCAGAGCCTGGACTCAGGGCTTGGGAAGGGCGGGTCAAACCTGCAGATGCAGGGTGACTACTAGCGACCCCAGAGGCCTCCTCAGAGAAATGCACCAGTGGAACGGAGGTGGACAAGGCACACTGCAGTGGCTGGTGAGTTATTCGGGCTCAGAGCTCACCTAGGAGAGGGCCATTGGCCGATAGCCATCTTGGAGAGGGGCCAACTAAGCTCGCAACTCAGAACAGCTACAGGCCAACTCTATCTAGTGGCTCTTGGTGTCTTGGTGAAGATGGCCAGTTCAAGTCAGCAGGAGGCACATAGACTATTGCAGGCTCAAAAAATCCAGGTCCACCTTCAGAGCCAGAAAAAAGCCTGAACTTCAGTGGAACTAAAGGTATAGGACAGCTGAGATTATCCAGCAATCACTGAAAAGCTACAGCGAGCTTGCTGGGATGAATCAATTTGGCTCTGGACTCTGTCTGCCCATGTTGTCTACCACTGACAGCAGAGACACACCTAGAATTGGACTTTTTTTTTCTTCTTTTCTGGTTCTTGTGTTTTCTTTTTTTCTTGATTTTAAAATTTGAAGGATAATCCCCCAACTCAGAATCCAATACCTGGCCACACTGTCGAATACTGTGAGCGTAGAATTAAAACATTTTCAGATACACAAGATCTCAAAAGAGAACACTCTTGGCTTGCTCTCAGAAAGGAGAAAGGGGGGGGGTGCCACCTTCCATGCAAGCACAAGGTCCTGAATTCGATTCCCAGTACCAAAAAAAAAAAATCAGAAAGGAAAGGTGTGGGCTGGGAATTTAGCTCAGTGGTTCTGCCGCCTGCCTCACAAACACAAGGACCTGAGTTTGATGCCCGGTACCAAAAAAAAAAAAAAGAAAGGAAAGGTGTGTTTCAGCAAAAGAAGGGAAGAGGCCTCAACAGAGGCCTGAAATGTAAAACAGAGGATGAAAGGAATTCTCATGCCAGTGGTGGACAGAAGCACCAGACAATGGCCACAAGGCAGCTACATAAACATCCCAGACTGAAGCAGGGGACAGAGGGCGCCTGTAGCAGAGACTCAGAAGAAAAAGCAGCTTAGAGTGCCAGCATGCCTGCAAGGAGGTCTGCAGCGCTGTCAGGGAGATGAAAGATTAATCAGTCTATTTTAAAGTCAAGCAAACAAAATGCACCAAGGCCCTTCGTATTTTCAGAAAAAATAAATGCTTTTATAAGGAAAAATAATTATGATACACTATGTGATTTCATTTGAACCACACCTACATAACCATAACACTGTGAATACAGAGTATCTTCCTATGATTATATCAGAGGAGAGGAAAAGAGAGTGATAAAAGCTATCTTCTGAGGAAGTCATCAGATAACCGAAACTAAAGCCAGGAAACAGCAGAACCCTGCCACCTGCAAATGTGAAATAAGCAAGGCATGGTGCCACATGTCTGTCATCCTAGCACTCTGGGAGGCTGAGGCAGGAGAATGGCAAGTTCAAGCCCAGCTTGGACCACTGAGCAAGACTTTGTTTCAAAGTTAAAAAAAAAAAAAAAAAAGCTGGAAATGTAGCTCGGTGTGAGGGCCCTGGGTTGAATCACAAGGCTTCTGGTATTTTATTCCCTATTCTTTTGATGAAGATGGTGGCACCTGCCTGGACAACCTGAGAGGACTGTTTCAGCAACCATGGAGGTACAAGCAGACAAGAAAACAAGAACAAGCCAGGAAATCCCATCTCTCACAGGGAAACTGCTATTATTCTTAGCCAATGAGCAGACACAATGTCTACGTGTACCTTCTTGGAGGAACAAGAAAAGGCAGGAGGGCGGATTCCTTAGTTAGTCTATGAATAAAGCTATGAATAAAGCAGGAGTCGCTCCATGGGGACAGGAAGGTGTGTGTGTGTGGCTCCTGGGAAGCCAGGCCTCCCCACCTCCCTAGAGCTTGGGAATGTGAGTGGTTAGGGTGTGGCAATCCAGGTATCCGCTCAGAAGGGTCACTCCAATGCACCTGTTGACCCAGCTGCCTTACACAGATGGGTAACTGGGGGCTCTGGGTCGCGCAGCCAGGGTCCAACTCCAGGTCGTGTTCTGCCTTAGTGTGACAGAGTAATGAGCTTGTGCTGCTAACGGTGTGATCATACTGGGACACGGGCTGGGGAGGGGAATCCTGTCTGCACCAGGCCTAAGCTAAGCTGTGGAGGACAAGTGGTGATCAAGGGTGAATAAGGCAAGCTGGGCCCTGCAGACTGTGGGCAGGGGAGGGGCAGGCGCGGGGCAGGCGCATGTCCCCATGAAACGGGTGACAAGTGTGCCTGCCCAGGGGTGCGAGATGTCAGTGTAAGGATGAGGGTCAGGGCTCAGGAAGCATCAGTGCTTGTCCCGCACGCCACCTCTACCCAGCCAGCCTCTCTGCGCATTCACACATGCAGCACGTGTTTTCTGAGCCCCTCCTGGTGCCAGGCCATGAAGGAGCCTGCTGATTAGCTCTTCTCGGCCTCCAAGGATAAAGGCACAGATGATGTTCTGTCTGCTCATTGGCTAAGGATAACAAATCCCCATGAAATGTGGGCTTTCACGGCTGGCCAATGTTTTGTCTGTTCACTGAAAACATTACTCTGAGGCTCCATCAACTTCATCAAGAAGAAACAGAGGATGAAATACCACACATCACTTAAAAAGTTGAAAGTAGATGCTTCCGGGACAGTGGAAGCTGGAAGACAGGAGGGCACTGCTCTGTTCCGAGCTCCGTATGCTTTTTAAACACACGCAGGCTGAGACGCCTCTGGCCTCTGCATTGAGGATGCTGGGGGCATGCTTCTCCGATGACGTCACCGAAAACGCTATCTCCAGGCTTCACAATTGGAGCAATGAACATAGAGACTGTCGGCTAAAAGCAGTCACTGTAACAACTCAGGGCCCAGGGACCACAGTGGCACAGTGCGTGGCAATCCAGCAGACACCGGTGTCTGCACCTGAGGGCCTCTCCTCCCCGACCGCCCAGCGGCCTTGGCAGTGGTCTGAGGCCTGCCCGTCCTAGTCCTGCATGGTGAATTTGGTTCTGTAAGTTTTACTGCTTACACTCTCTGGATTTCATTTCAAAAGCTAGTGAGATTATTAACTTCTGACTCAAGAACAAGTGAGGAAACATTCTGTGATGTAATTTTTGCTGTGTGGATGGTTTTACTGCTACAGTATTTTTGTTTTTAAGTCTTCACTTTCAGTATTCCTCAGAAAAAAGCTGAAGCTCAATTTTCTTAGAGAATATAGCAGGTTTAATGAGAAACACATTTTCTTTTTATATAAGGTTTTTTCTGGGCCGGGGATTTAGCTCAGTGGTTCTGCTGCCTGACTCGCAAGCATAAGGACCCGAGTTTGATCCCCGGTACCAAAAAAAAAAAAGTATAAGGTTTTTTTTTTTTTTTTTGGTACGGGGGATCGAACTCAGGACCTTGCGCTTGCGAGGCAGGCGGCAGCACAATATAAGGTTCTTGACTAATGTGCTCATTGCTTCAATGATAGAATAAGCAGAATTTTAAAAATTGCTTCCTTTTTTCTAACTAAGAAAAGATCTCAGCAGGTCAACTTTTAAACCCAACTTGAGGAGGAAGAAGGTATAGAGTATTTTCTGATAAGAAAGTTTACCAAGTATTACTGAAGACATACTGTGCCAGGATTTTTTTTTTCAAAGGTAAGCAGAGTGAACAGGTTATGCAGCATTCTCAATGTAACAGATACATAGGACTGGTAGACTTCATGGAAACCAAGAAGACGACTCAATGGTAATCATAAACCTGAGAAAAATTTCTTTATGCAAAAAACAGGTCCTCATTTTCTATGATGTACCTCATTTCCATAAAACTCTATCACATTATTTTATGAAATGAGTTTTAGAATATTCTACCCAAGAAAACTACATGGTCATTAACTATGTTGTTGATATAAGATCTCTAAGGTTCACAGTAATACTGTACACCAAAAAGAGCTCCGTCCTATTTAGATGATCCAGTAAGGTGATCAGCACCCAATTAACTATTAATTCTAACTGAACAAGAATACTACCAAATTTAAGGCAAGGAGGTTCAATATCGACCCAGAGTTCTGGTTCTTTCCAGTTGATTATTTTGCTTTTAAGGATTACTCCTCAGACATGGTTAAAAAAGAAAAAGAAAAAAGATATCAGAGGACTAGATGTTAAATTCAACAATCTTACAGGGACTTGAGATACTGTAGCTCTTCAGAGTACTTTTAAAAAGTTAACCTTGTTAAATTTTTTTTTTTTTTTGGTACCGGGGATTGAACTTGGGTCCTTGCGCTTGCAAGGCAGGCGGCAGAACCACTGAGCTAAATTCCCGGCCCAACTTTGTTAAGTTTTAAGAAAAATAATAGGGCTGGGGATTTAGCTCAGTGGCTAACCTGAGTTTGATTCCCGGTACCAAAAAAAAAAAGAATATATTTCATTATAACCATCTGTTCTTTTTATTTTCTTTCACCAGTATGATTTTCTAATGTCTGAAAATACACATTTCCTCCTGTGCAACATTCAAATCATATTTCCAACTGACCTCTTCAAAACCCTGGCAAATTACAAGGAGTAAAAAAAAAATTGGTGAGGGGGGGGTACTGGGGATTGAACTCGAGACCTTGCGCTTGCGAGGCAGGTGGCAGAACCACTGAGCTAAATCCCTGGCCCTCAAGGAGTAAAATTAACCTAATTCAGATTATCACTTGCCAATCTCACACCCAATAAAATGGTTATGATAATGGCCTTGATAAAGAGAAAAAAAGTAGCAAATGGTGGCAAAGACGCAGGAAAATTGGACCCCTGATGCTTTAGGGGAGGAAAGATAAAATGGTGCAACTAATACGGCAGTTCCTCAAAAATTAAAAGTAGAGCCAGGCATGGTGGGACACACCTGTAATCCCAGCACTTGGGAGGCTGAGGCAAGAGGATCACTGCAAGTTGAAGGCCCACCTGGGCTACATAGTTCAAGGCCAGCCTGAACTACATATCAAGACCCTGTCTCAAAAACAAAATAAAACCAAAAAAAAAAAAAAAATTAAAGGTAGAATTATCACAATATGAGCCAACAATTCTACTTTTGGGTATATACTCAAAATAACTGAAAGCAAAATCTAAAAGATATCTATACACCCATGTTCACAGCAGCATTGTTCACAACACCCAAAAAGAAGCAACTGAAGGGTCCACTGTCAAATGAATTAACAAAATGTGCAAAATGTGGTGTATAGAGTCATGTACTGGAGAGTGACATATTAGTCAATTATGAACTAATGTACATGTACAACAGTATGTAACACACAGCCTGTATCAGTGATGGCGAACCTTTTAGAGTTTTCAATGACACAAACAGCCCACTTCGGCACATATGCCATAGGTTTGCCACCATTGGCCTAAGTGCATGACAGGAAATGCCAGGGTCCCCTCCTCACCCAGGCCGTGGACCAGTACCATTCTGCAGCCTGTTGGAACTGGGCCCAGCAGTAGAAGATGAGCATCAGGTGAGTGAAGCTTCATCTGTATTTACAGCTGCTCCCTCCCAGTGGAATTAGGGCCTGAGCTCCACCTTCTGCCAGATCAGTGGGGCATTAGTTCTCATTGAAGCATGGAGCCTGTGAAGTACGCAGGCCAGGTTATGAGGACCTAACACCTAATGATCTGAGGTGGAGCTGAGGCAGTGTTGCTAGTGGTGAGGAGCAGCTGAAAATACAGATGAACTTTAGCAGAGAGGTCCAACTGCATACAGATCATAATAAACCATAATAAATCAACTGCTTGGAGACTCAGATCAAAACCGTTATCAGTGAATGGCAAGTGATAAGCTGCATCTGGTGGCAAGCTTTGTAACAGCCATGAACAGTGGTTCATGTACAGCTGCATCTGGTGGCAGGCTTGAAGTCAGAGTCTGAAATGTCAGTGCACGGCCTGCCCATTATCGTATTTACCACTGCCGTGGGTGCCTCTTTCTTGCACTGTGCATCTATTTCCTTGTCTCAGGGCATGGTTTTGGTAAGCCCACAGGCTAACTCTAATCAAAATGAGTAAAAACAAACATCGCTGGAGAGGTTCTTTGAAAAGAGGGAAAGACCCCCTAAAACCACCCCTCTCTGGTCTGTTGAAAAACTTTCTTCCAGGGCCGGGGATTTTGCTCAGTGGTTCCCCCGCCTGCTGCGCAAGCGCAAGGACCCGAGTTTGATCCCTGGTACCAAAAAAAAAAAAGAAAGAAAAGTTGTCTTCCACAAAACCAGTCACTGGTGCCAAAAAGGTTGGAGATTGCTGGGCTACACCACCTAGCATGTGTTAGCACACTCTATGATGACAAAACTCCCTGAGGATGAATCTCCCAGAATGTCTTCCCTCTGCAAAGCGACATGTGACTGTGCACATGAAGATACACTATTCAGCCTTAAAATAGAATTTTGATACATACTACAATATGTTAAACTTTGAAGATATTATGCTAAGTAAAATAAATCAGTTACAAAGGGAAAAATACTCTGTGATTCCACTTAATGAGACAGCTAGAACAGTCAAACTCAGAAACAAAAAGTAGAACAGTGGTTGCCGAAGGCTGAGGAGACGGAGGAATGAGGGGTAGTTTAATGAGTTCAGAGTTTCAGTTTTGTACAATAAAAAGAATTCCGAGATAGACAATAGTAATTGTTATACAACAATGTGAAAGCGCTTAACGCCAGTAAACTTATGCTTAAAAATGGTTTAAGATGGTAAATCTTACATGTATTTCACAATTTAAAACAACAATAAAATGATTACAGTGGTGCCCTCAGTTCACGAACTTAATTCTTTCCACAATTCTGGTCGCAAAACAAACTGGACAAGAACCAAATCAGATTTCCCCATAAGGTCAACACTGAACCTAACCACTGAATTTGATTCTGTTCTCAACCAATTCAGTTTGCGACCAGAATTGTGGGAAGAATTAAATTCGTGAACGAGGTACCACCATACTGCACAAGAACATGACTTCATGTCATACAATTGTAGCAACATGATACTTCCTCAAAAATCTTCAAGAATTAAATCAAGGTGTTAAGCAAATTTAATATACTTGGTATGACAAAAGCAATGGTAAATGTTTGTTGTTGTTTTTTAATTTGTTATAGTAAAATACATTGCCATAAATCCCTCTCAAAATCCTCTCCTTTGCTTCAAACACTTATCCCATTGCTCGCCTCCATTTCTGAAGCAGTTCTGGAGTCCTCTTTTTTTCATGAGTGTCTTTAGTTGTGTTGCCATGGCTGCCTCAATGTCCTGAGTTACAGTACTCAAAATGCTAATATGTAGTGGTCATTTTGACCTCAAGGAAAAGCTAGAAGTCCCATGGTGCCAGCGAATAAGGTGGATGTGGATTAGGACATACTGTAATGTTTTTCTTTGATAGAAATTGCCATAAAATTTTGATCACTGGGGATTATCAAAGAATATAGTGAATGTTTAAATCAAAAATTGTAGGGCTGGGGATTTAGTTCAGTGGTTCTGCTGCCTGCCTCACAAGTGCAAGGACCCAAGTTCGATCCCTGGTACCAAAAATTTTTTTTAAAAAAATTGTATTCCCATAAAAGACACACTGTCCAGCTCCAGTGGCTCAATCAGCACATGGTACTTATCAGTACTTATACAATAAAAGACACACTGTCATCAATCCCACTCAAAATACTCCCTCAGTTTAGACACACCTATCCCATCATTCCTGGCAAGGTATTTACTGTAAAAAGTTCTTTTTTAAATTGCATCTCCAGTTGAAAAAGCAGACATAACATTTTACTATGTTTGGCTAGCAAAAATTAAGACCTAAAGAAGGGTCCTCTGAGCTCACTGTACCCACAAGAAGAAGATGCCCCCACCCTCCTTTTGGCTTGGGTAGCAACCCCTACACTTACCTCCACTTTGGGTGTCACTTGTACAGCCAGGTTCATTACCGGCCCAACCCAACCCAAACCCAACTGTTGTCTCTAGGAAGACAATTCATTTTAATTCTGTCCTCCCCAAACTCCCAGGTCCCACCTACTTCTCTACATACTAAAACACATTCTAACAGCCAGACTCCTAAGGACCAGATCTAAACACCCAACCTGAAGTTCTAGTCCACAGCGCTATGTTCCCGAGTCCAAACCTTCCAAAAAAGGCTCATCTACCAGCACTTTGCTCTTCACTCAGCGGTGCCCAGCCCTGAAATATCTTTTATAATGCATGAGAGCTACAGCTGGTTAAATCTGCAGATTTGCAGGCCCCACATCCAGATATTTTCATTCCCTGGCCCCAACTGTGAGGCCAAGGGATATTTATTTAAGAGGCACACTCTGTGATCTGACCAGCCTGCACTAATCTTGCTCTCTAGCCTGACTCCCACCCAGCAGGTGGCTTCCTTGGAACAGTTGCATGAGGATAACCTTACCTGCCCTCCACCCTTCCCTCCGTGGAGAGCCCTGTGAGTACTGAGTGTCCACTGTGCTGATGACACGTGCCCTTAGTTCACATCTGTTCTCTGGCTGCATCACATCTGCCCACTGGCCACACAGCCATCAGAGCCTTTTCAGAAGAGAGGCAACCTCTGGAGGAAACAATATTTCTTCAGAGGCAAGCGGCCACCTGATTCAGCATCTAAAAACGGCTCCTTGCCTTACACCTAGTTTCAGCTGACCTTTAGAAAAACAAACTTTAAATGTTTAAAATAATGCACTTCTAGTCTAATTGTGTTGTGACAGCGTGCTTAGAACTGCCTGGAAGGTTAAAAAGTATGAGTTTTAAAAACAAACAAATCAATATTCTGTTTTCCATATTAAAAATCCATACAGAGATGTCAACTATTTTCAATTATAAGTGATTCATTTCTATCCTTGGCATGTCCAAGGGCTAAGGCAAGAGCAATCTGGTAGCAAGAAAAAAGATACTTGAAATAGGGCCGGGGATTTAGCTCAGTGGTTTCCGCCGCCTGCTACGCAAGCACAAGGACCCGAGTTCAATCCCTGGTACCAAAAAAAAAAAAGATACTTGAAATAATGCAGTGTAATGGAAAGATCACTGCACTCAGGTCTAGCTGTGCTCCAAGGTCAGCTCTGCTACAGCTTGGCTGTGTGACAGAGGTAACAGAGGATCTATACAAACCCACGACCTCAGAGATGCACCGGAAGACGCTAATATACCTGACATGACCTAAGCCTCTGTTTCTTCAGAGGAACACACTCCAAATTACTCCCGACTGTGTTGCTTTTCAAGTGCTGGTAAACGGTCCTTCATACTGTAGAGTTCATTTACTCAAGGAATCCACTGAGGGGCTGCTTTGCATAAAGCTTTATGCTAAGTGCTGAGAAGGATTACAAAAGAAATCAACATTAAAGGGTTTCTAACACTAGATTTTTGCAACCTGGCTAGAGAAACGGAGTACAGAACAACAATGATTGTATCATTTCTGGGTGACAGAGTAAGTGACTCATACACAGTACTAAGGCAGATCATTCTAGCTTCCGGTCCTCATCTCCACAGGCATTAAACTTACTATACATGGATCCTAAGAGTCAGAATTATAAATCATATAGACATCTGATGTCTAATCCTGTGACAGCAATTTCTCAGTTTGGGTTCAAAGACTGCAACGAGGGGGGCCAGGGTTCTGCTGCCTGCCTCCCAAGCACAAGGACCTGAGTTCGATCCCCAGTATCAAAAAAAAAAAAAAAAAAGACTGCAGCGAGGAAGAACGCAGAATGCGTAAAAGTATAAAGGAGGGTGAGCCACGTCTGGGTGTCTATAGGGGAGAGATTGTAAACAGAATGGAATACAGATGGCTAAGAAATGTGGGCTCCATCCTATAGGTCAATACAATGGAAGTGGACACTGCAAACTGCCAGGACACTGGGAAGATGAACTTTAGCAGGGCAGAGATGGACTGGAGAAACAGTATGGTGCAATGTAGAAAAAAATATTATTTTAATATACAAAGCACTTCAACATTTAAACACATCATGTAGCAATATATGTGTAATAAGACAATCCACCTTCCTCTTTGTAGGGGTCTTCCTTAAAATATCTCTCCGGGCCATGTTTAAAAATGGCTACTACGTCCTAACAATTCGTATATAGGTCAGCAACCAATTCCACCTCCAAATGTATCCAAAAAGAATACTCCTTAGTCACAGGCCACCTTAAAAAACTTGAACAGCAGGGCCAAAAAGAATAAAAACAGGTTCCATATCACAAACCCTTTGCTGAAGAAATACACACTTGCAAAAGTGTTGTATCTTCACATTTACAGAAGCACTCAAAACTTAAGGACGGCTAGATTACAAATGACTTTCATATAACCCCAGATTTACTTTTTCACTCTAACAAATTTAGTTTCTATTTCTCACAAAAGTAAAAAAATCAATTCAAAAGCATCACCCTCGCCACTTAAGAACCAAATTTCTTTTTAATGAGTAGAGAAGGTGTTTGTTCTGAGGTCTGGACTGGTGAAATTTAGTGCACTGGCAAGCTCAAGAACAATCCTCATAATTCTCAAGTTCACTATCTTTTCAGTCTTTGCCACAGGAAACTCAAATGCCTCCTGTAACCTAACACTGAATTGCACCAAGCCAAGGCTCCACATGGCCTAAACATATGTGAGACCTGCTGTAGGGTCACATTAAACCCTTCAGGGCCTATCAGATAGATGACAACAAGCTATTCGCCACCAAAGCACGCAGGGAACTGGCCCAGCCAGTAACCTAGTCAAAGACACTTTGCTTCAACTCTTTCACCAACAGAGTGACTGATCTAACTGCAATGGGAGAATAAGGAAAGGCAGAGAAGAAAACGTAGAGGGAAGTGTGCAGCTGAGTTTTCAAAGAGAACTGTAATAAATGGAAGAAGCAAAAGAGGTCAACTGTAGAAAAAGGAATCGCCATCTTCTCTGCGAAACACAGGATATGGAGATGTCCTCTCTTCCGACTTTGCATCCCTAATTCACAAGGAACCGTTCAGAAAGGTATTAGTGAGCCTCGGGTTCTGGTAACAATAAGCGCCCAAACCACATTTTTATGTGCTCATTTGCCTGCCAAAGAAACACGATTCCTATGCCTAAGTGCCAGGATATTTTAACTCACGCAGGGATGGATATGGTTCTCAAAAATTATACTTGCCTCTGCTGTCAAAGACATTCCTACTCTATACCCACCAGACTTTCAAAAGGCCTAGAGGCAAAGCATTAAAGAGGGCAAAACAAGGTTACCGACAGACAAGAAAAGAGCAGGAGCTGAGGAGAACACTGCGTGTTGTTATTCATCCAGGAGGAGCCAAAGTCCTCACCAACACCGACTTTACAACTCGGACAGGGCTTACCGCTCAAAGCCTCAAACTCCCGACTTTACCAAAAAAGTCTATTTGCGTCGTAAAACTCAACTGGCCTCCGGCTGTCAACACAGCTTAAGAACCTGCTCGAGGCTGGAGCTGTATAAAATCTAGACCGAGGGAAAGTCTTTCAGGATTTTCAGTACTGCCTGTAAACTTTTTCTGCAGCCTAAGCCAGCTGAAGCAGGCTTCTCCGCCCAGACAGGCGGCGACCAGGAGAAAGGATTGAGTTGCGGACGCCCGGGTGCGGCTGCGGGTCGACACTACGAGGAAACTTCCCTTTCCCCTTCCAGCTCTCCGTGGGGGTCAATCTGGCCACCTCCTCTGCCAAGCCAGCGGGGAAGTGCGTGGGGTGCAGGCCCCGTGGGCGCGAGGCCCGGGCGGCGACCAGGACCGGGCGGCGAGGACCAAGGGCTCCCGCCCGCAGCCCCTCAGACCCCCGGCCCGCGGCACTCACAGCTGTAGCCGCTCGTAGGTCGTCGCCGCCATCCTGCACCACCACCACCTCCTTCCTCTCGGTTCCGAATGTCCTACCCCGCACCGCCACCTCGGCTACAGCGCTACCGGCCACCCCGCCTCTGCCGCCAGAGCTCCGGGCTCTTCCCACCAGCCTCTTCGCCCCGCGGGAAAGAACAAGCGCGAACGGGAAGCAGCGAAGGACAAACTAGTGCGTAAAGATCGTGCACGCGAGAAATGCCTTCCAACGCGACGAATAGGACAAAGTCGAAGAACGTCGTGACGTAGCCGCCGCGGATTGGTGGAGCGCGCTGAGCCAGGAAGAGGCGGAGCCCCGAGAGCTGTGCGCAGGCGCCGCGGTGCCGGTGCGGGGGAGGGGCGGAGGGCTGGTGTCCGGAAGCAGGTCAAACTGCGTCAGAAGCGATCAGCCATCGCGGTGCGAGCTTGTTAAGCACGGGGCCAGTGGCGCAATGGATAACGCGTCTGACTACGGATCAGAAGATTCTAGGTTCGACTCCTGGCTGGCTCGAGGTGTCCTTTTGCCACACCGGCGCTTGGTGCCATAGGCCTTCTTGGAAGGATTATGTGTGATACAGGACGTGAAGGTGTCAAGTGCCTTGAATTTTGATGCTAACGTGCTCACAGTATCAGAATTTAGAGTCGTATCAGGTGTCTTGCGGATTGCAAAGAGCCCTGTTGTTAATGAGACACGCAAGGCCTGTAAAGGTGGCCTGGCAGCTGCCCGATGACGGAAAAGTATAGTTAAAGCTCTTTGACCCCCGTGGCGCAGAAACTCCGTACCGACGTGAGAAGCGGCGCTGCCTCGGTTTACCAGGATGAAGGGCTGTGGGTCTGCCCAGAAGCCAACCTAGCCCCCAGAGCCATCGAGGAAGCTTACAACAGCAGTGGTTTTACCATAAGAAAACCTCAAGTAATAAAATCTGTCGCCCCTCATTTTTACAGGTGCCCGGCTGCACACCCGAGGTGCCTCAGGACATCCGCGGCAGAAAGGAGACTCGAACCCCAGGACTTGCTGAGTCATCGCAATCAATCAGGCCTCAATTACAGAGAATTTCTTAATCAGGGGAAATTATAGGAAATAAAAATAAAGCAGGGGCTGGGGGGATACACACATGGGTGACAAAATACAAGATGAATGTTTTTTAAAAAATTTAAACTTACTGGAGTAAGACATGTTGCCATTAATTCTCTCAAGGTAGTCTCCTGAACACGTCCCATCATTCTTGCCACTTTCTGAAGCAGTTCCAGAAGTCCTCTTTCCTGAATATCTTTACCAGGTGTGATTAAGAAAAATACAGTAGATGCTGCTGCCCAGTGCCATCCAACAGAAAGGCAGCTCCTAAAAACAACATTGTGTCTTCATCCAACTTATTCACCAGATCTGGCACTGTGACTTATGGCTTTTCCCCAGGGTCGAAATGATCATGAAAGGTCAACGTTTTGAATCCATGCAGGACATGGAGGCAGCCAGGATAGCACTAAAGACACTCAGGGAAGAGAACTCCAGAGCTGCTGCAGGAAGCCGAAGAAATAACAGGATATGTGTTCAAAGCCAAGGGGAGGGTTCTGAGACTCACAGCAGTGTTGTCTTCTACTGTAATACTTATTTTTTTTTTTTTTGGTACCGGGGATTGAACTCAGGACCTTGTGCTTTCGAGGCAGACAGTGGAACCACTGAGCTAAATCCCCTGCCCCGACTTTTTTTTTTACTCCAATACATTTTTTTTAAAAAAACATAAGCATTTGCTGTATTGTTGGGTCACACAGTGGTAAAGTGCCTGGCTTTGTGTGTGTGAATTCAGTCCCCAGCACCAAAAAATAAAACCCATTCCCACTCCAGGATGGTTGCTATTAGCATTTTGAACCCAAGACCTCTACCACTGAGTTCCATCCCAGCCCGTAATAGTGTTTTTTGGATTTGTTTGTAGTACTAGGGACAGAACCCTGGGACCACTAAGCTGCATCCCCAGCACTTAACGATTTTTTTAAATTTCAGACAGTTTCACTAAGTTGCCCAGGCCAGGTTCAAACTTATTTTATAACCATCCTGCCTCAGCTTTGGGAGTAACTGGGAGTTACAAACTTGCACCATCACATGCAGCCTTTAATGTAGCCTTGCCTATGCATGCATTTTCCCAAGTGGGGCTATGCTGTCATTTTTATCTCTTAGCTTTTTGTCTGAAGTTTAAGGTCATTAAATAATGTATTTTAAGTATAACCCTCATGTTGGGAATGTGGGTCATTATCAGTTTAACAGTTTTTTAAAATGATCCTGTGTGGGCCAGGGATTTAGCTTAGTGATTTTGCCGCCTGCTGCACAAGAGCAAGGACCTGAGTTCGATCCCCAGTACCAAAAAATGATCCTGTGTTGAATTATTGGCATTTTATATATTTCTAGAGGTGGAAATATATAAACATGCCAGATGCACATATTTAAGGTCTACTCATGGACATTTTAAATTATAATTTCTTTGCGATTTTCATTGTTGAAAAATGGAACTTACTTAACATTTATTCCTTGATATATTGGTTATTTTTTCTTGATGTATTCGGATCTGTTCTTTTTTCTCTCTTTTCTTTTTTTTTTTTTTTTTCTTTTTTTGGTACTGGGGATTAAACCTTGGGACCTGGGCTTTTCAAGGCAGGAGCCAGAACCACTGAACTAAATCCCCAGCCCTCAGATTTGTTCTTGCAAATTTGGCTGGGGGGGGATCTTTTGAGACGGTTTTGCTGTGTAGTCCAGCCTGGCCTTGCACTTGTGGCAGTTCTCCTGCCTCAGCCTCCCAAGGGCTGGGATTATGGGTGTGTGCCACCACATTCGCCTCAAATTTTCAAATTTATTTTACAGTTTCTACTTCTATATTTTTAAATTGGTGTTTGGGGTTTTTTTCCATTTATTATTTGTTGATCATGCTCATATAAAGAGCAGTTAAATGTTAAAACTCATCATGCTTTCTGAACAGCTGTTTCATGCCAGGTACTCCATGCCTTTTATGGGGAAGAATTCAATCAGCCCTTACAAGGATCACATAAGTGGGTTCAGTGGCTGTCCCCATTTGTACAGAAGAGGGAACTAAGCTTGCTAAAGGTCATTGAGCAGTTAGTGGTGAAGCCGTGTTGAGACACTGGATTCTGGACTCCACAACCACCTTCCCAGGGTCTCTGTGCCCGAGGCCACATCGTGAGTGGGTGCTAGGGGTGCCCTGTCTGCGTGGGTAGTGGTCACGTGCTGCCCTGCCCTGCCCCGCCAAGGGGCCACCTTCCAAGTGCCCCATTTCCGACCTGACGATTCCTGCTCCCCAGCTCTGGCTCGTGGCCACTTCCTTCCCTGTGATGGAGTGGGGTTGGGAGACCCAGGCTGCCTCATAGGCTTTGGGAAGAGAATTCTGGCTGAACAGCACCCACCTGCGGACAGCGCCTGCCCAGGCTCCTTAAACATGTCATGCGCAACAGGAACCGAGAGATGCAGGGCTGACCTGTCTTCTTTCACCAGGCCCAAGGGAGCCTGCTGTGGGACTGGAAGATGGACAGAAACCCAATAAGGAACGGGCATCCTTCCGGGATCTTTAAAGGCCAAACCACATCAGATTGCAAGGAAAGCGTGTTCAGGGCAAGAAATCAGCAAGGATGGGAAATAGAAATTGAAATCTTCAGCTTAATGTTCCCAATAGCAACCAATCTTTTTTTTTTTTTTTTTTTTTTTTGGTACCGGGGATCGAACTCTGGTCCTTGCACTTGCACAGCAGGCGGCAAAACCAGTGAGCTAAATCCCCAGCCCTATAATGTTCCCAATAGCAAAGTTAGGTTCCTTACATAAATCTAACCTGCCTGCCAGGGCCTTCCCACAGGGACAGGCAGGCTCAGGAAGCAGGTTTTGCTATGCAGATGGCTCTGCAGCTGGTTTCCCCTGGCTGCCACTACTCAGCCTCTAATCCACATTCTGTGCAGTCCGCCTTGCTACCCGGACTTGGTTCCTTCATATTCTGCCCCACAGTCACCTGTCCTTGAGGCCTTACAGCATCTGGAGGCAACTAAGTGGGGCAGGACCTTAGGCTGCCCTACACAACCTGGCTACCCACACAGCAGGGCTCTGCCGATGTCAAAACACCTGAGCCATCGTGCCTGTCACCTGGCCCAGACCTCTGGCTTTTTCTCTCACAAGGTGTCCTGCTTTTTTGTTGTTTTGTTTTGTTTTTGGCAGAACTGTGGATTGAGCCAGGGGTCACACAGCTACATCCCCAGCCCTTTTTATTTTGAGACAGGGTCTGAAACGGCTGGGCTGAAACTGCTGATCCTCCTACCTCAACCTCCCAAGTAGCTCCGATTATAATTGTGCACCTGGCTCTTTTACACCCTGACTCCAACCATATTTGTGTTGTGCATTTCTGTTTTCAATCCAGGGAAAATACAAGTCCCACCCTTATCAATCCATGAAGAACAGGTATCTAATACTCCAAGGAATGGGCCAGGGATTTAGCTCTGGTGCCGCTGCCTGCCTTGCAAGCACAAGGTCCCAAGTTTGATTCCCGGTACCAAAACAAAACAAAAAAACCCCAAGGATTCTTTCATTTCCACCCATACATTTTCTGTTGGTGTCTGCAGTGGGCCGGATGCCCTCCCTGCACGATGTCTGTGTCCCAGTCCCAGAACCCAGTCTGCTAGGTGAGAGGTTTTCAGATGAAGGATCACCAGCCAGACAGGATCAACCAGATGAGCTCAGTGGAGCCTCAGAGGTCCTGAGGAGGAGGCCAGAGAGGAGATAGGACAAGGAAGCAGAGTCAGGGTGATACAGCCATCAGCCAGGCGACGTGGTAGCCTCTGGAAGCTGTCCAGGGAAAGGAACAGGTTCCACTGATGCGTCTGCAAAGATCTTGGGGCTGCTGCACCCTCCATGTGATAGGACCTGTCCCCTAGAGCTGCGGTAAACTCAGGTTATTTAAGCTGCTGCCTGTGAGGTAACCTGCTAGAGCAGCCACAGGGAACTGCAGTTCCAAGGGGTGGCGGCGGCAGCAGCAGGCTCCTCCTCAGCCCTGCCGTTTCCTGAGCCCCGGTGTTAGGGTTCATTCTCTGTTGTCTAGGAAATGGGGCGAGCGGGAGACTGTAGGTCCTCCAGATAATGTGTGCTACGTCGGGAGCACACAGTGTCGGCTGCTACTGCTGCAGCGGGTTCTGTAGTGGAACTTGGAACCAGACCCAATTTCCTGCCATTTCAGCCCAAAATGGACCCAGTGCCTGAGGTTGGCTCGCATTTGCTCATAACTGGGCCACCTCCCAACTCCACATTCTAGGGTGCCATGTTGGTAATGGAAGTTGGCCTCAGCAGGAGTATTTCATCACAGAAACCAGTCCACCTCCATTCAGGGCTGTTCAGGGTTTCCCCAGGTACCCTGGCCCAGCCCACCTTCTCCCTGGGCTTCATTTTCATCCCTCAGCACATCAAGGCTGTTGGAAAATAGGAGCCCACACTTGAAAAAGTCGGATTAGCTGCTCTCATCATTGAAAAAGATCAGTCAGTTGTAGTGTAGTCTCAGCACCCTGGGAGGCTGAGGCAGGAGGACCCCAGGTTTGAGACCAGTCTGGGCAGCTTATTGAGACTCTGCCTCAAGAAATGAAAAGGGCTTGGGCCAGGGATTTAGCTCCGTGGTTCTGCCACCTGCCTCGAAAGCACAAGGACCCAAGTTTGATCCCCGGTAGCAAAAAAAAAAGGGGGGGGGGCTAAGGGGTGGAGCTCAGTGTGAAGTACCGGGGGAGGACAGGGTGTGGTTTTGGTGTGAGGCTCCTGTACTGAGCACCCTCCCTCTCAGCCTTCCTGAGTCCTGGGCATCTCAGACTCAGCTGCCAGGAGAACTGAAGCCTCACTCGGGACCAGAGCAACAAGGCCAGGTGGCCCCGCGCACCACTCACCTGGGCCCACCCCTGCGCAAGCCCCGTGTGGGCGGCTGCATCGGACCCGGAGGTCCCTCCCCTCTGCGACCCCTGGTCATAACCTCGGAGGTGAACAGCGGCACGTCCCGACAGGGAAGGCGCCAGGGCCACCACCGCGGCAGGACCCAGGTGCCCGTGCTAAGGACCTCGTCGGAGAAGTCGCTGGTTTGGGGAGGATTCTCCGAGGCCGCTCACGTCTGTACACCTGGCCAAGGTGTGTGGGGAAAGAAGTCGGGTGACAAGTGACGTCTCTTTCTGGAGCAAGTCAGGCAGGCTCTGTGCCCAAGACCAGGGTCTCCTAGGCCACGTTACAGACACGTGGTGCCGTATGCCTGCAGGGCCAGCTCTCCAGAGACTAAGGCAGGTGGATTTATGAGTTCAAGGCCAGCCTGGACTATTGGAAGCTGAACAAACTCCTAATCACCTGACCACGGGTATGGCGGAGGATAACAAAAGACAAGATCTTAATGCATGAAGGGGGCCCGGGATGGTCAGAGCTCTTACCAGGCTGAGATGCTGACTCCTGGAGCTTGCCACTCTTTACTGAACACATACTTCTTGGAGGGGCCAGGGGCGGTGCAGGGGACAGCGGAGTGGACAGCACTGACGCGAGCAGGGTCCTAGCAACAAGGGAACGAGACTGCAGCAGAAACAGCTCATAGAATAATGGGAAATTTGTTTTTTTCCCATAGATTAATTTCTGCTTCTATAGAAGTTATGCGTACGAGTCATTCTGCCCTGAGCTGCACAATTATTGCCTTGCCATCAGAGATGTCTCAGCATCTAGAATCACTGAGCCCTCCGCTGTGACCAGTGGTGTGGGGAGTTGTTCCATTCCCACGCAACAGTTGCTCTTCAGGCAACCATTGTGGGCCAATAGGCAGACTCAGACTTTTAATATGAAAAGCCAGTTTGTGAATCTGCAGCTCGCTCAGCACTGTCTCCGTCACTGGACTATGTGGTGAGCTCATGTCTCAAAAAATGAGACAAAGCTTTCCTAGGCATGAAGGTTCCCCCTTGTAGTGCAGCTACGGCACGTGCAGCTATTATTACCTGGGCCTCTTCCAGGGGCTTTGTAGGAATTGAGGCTCAGGAGCCAGGGCAAAGGCTGGCCATCTGGCCAGTGCTACTGCTATGAGGAATAAACTGACTTTTCTCCCTGACCTACAAGCCCCATCATTTCTGCCAGGACCCATGAAAGCTTGGGGTGATTTATTAGCTTGTAGGAGTGGTAAAACCTCAGGCCCTGCTCAGGTTTGATCCCCGTATTGCTGTAGATCATTGTTGAGACAAAACACCTGATACCCACGACTCAGGAGGGGAGAGCTTTCAGGGCATGGTTGCCAGCTCCAAGGCAGAGATGGCTGGGTAGGAGGGCCTGGGGCACAAAACTGCTCAATCCAAGGCAGCCAGGAAGCAGAGGGGCTGGGAAGGGAAGGGGCTGGGGACAAGGACACCCTTCCAGGCCACTCCCCAGCAACCGCCTCTGCCAGGCCCCACCTTGTTCAGCTGTGAAATCGGCAATGAATTCACTCACTGAGGAATGTGGTACCTAAGAACCGTCACCTTCTGACAGCCCCCATGGACACAGGGGACTTGTGGGACATTTCAGATCTAAGTCCTAACACCCACACGTTTCTTCAAAAACCTGGAGCTCCAAGAGGACAAAACCTAGGTCAAAAACGCCATCTGCTTATTCCAAACACACACAAGACACAGGAAACATCTTTATTTTGGAGAGCACTTTAATAGCCTACAGATCAGGGCAGTTTTATTGCTGATACCTCCGATCATTTTATAGTAATTGAGTCATTTTATAGTAAAAGAAAAGACAGAGGAAAATAATTTTGCTATTCAGCAAAACACACGAACTTTCATTCCTACATGGGGATTTCCCACATCTGTTCAGTTTGTGCCCAGAACAAAAGAGAGCTACTATATTTGACTCCTATTTTCTGGTTTAAGTTGCTTCAAATACTAACTGGGAAATTAAGACTGACTTGTGGCAAAGGAAAAGCAAAAACTTTGGTTTCCTGGCAGAGTTTTAAAACATGGGTGCGGTGACTCCTTTCTCTGCAAGGACAGGCATGGTCACTGCTGTCACCTTTGCCCACGAACACCCTTCCACAGACTGCAGAGGACAGCGGACCCCAAGTGTCCCCTCTGTCCCAACACTAATGCTTTTTGTTTCCTAAATGTGACCAAAGCCCATGGAAGCAAGGTGACGACAGGGCGGGAAGTGACCGGAGCTCCTTGTTTTGTTTTTGTTTTTTTTGGTACCAGGGATTGAACTCTAGTCCTTGTGCTTGCAGAGCAGGCGGCGGAACCACTGAGCTAAATCCCCGGCTCCCGAGCTCCTTGATTATCCTCACGGCCCCCAGGACTCAGGTCCTGGAGCTCTAACCCGAGACAATGGGTCCTGTCCTGCAGCCACGTGCGCTTAGTGGCAAGACTTGAACACATCACTCTTTACCAAGCAACAGATGGGACCTAACATTGCTGAGAGGAGAGACAGAGAGAGCGCGTGTGCGCGAGGGAGGATGCAGGCTGGCTCTTGGGCCTGGGTCCAGCCTTCACCCATTTCTAAGAGCTGTCCAGAAAACATGAAGGGGCTCTCTGCTCTAATTTTCAAAACAAACCTCTTATCCTGGTCTACCAGGGCCCTATTTTCTTCCTACAAATCCACAGATACAAGCCCATTACAGACCTATTTGGCTAATAATTTACCGAACATTTAAAATCCCAGAGAGGTGGACATCACTGCTTCTGAAAGGCTTGAGATGGAGAAACGTTAAGGACTGCAGCTCCCCACCGAGCCCTGGGCAGGGAAGTGGCTGTCCCGGCTGGGTGCCTGGCGGGGCGTCCAGGACTGCTGGAAAACCCTTTATTGCTCTTTCAACAGTATAAAATGCTGTATTTGCAAACACAGCTGAATCACCTCAATCAAGGCCACGTTAAAAATTTCATTACAAAAATTAATCAAGTTTTAAACTACTCAATTAGCAAAAAACCTCCTGGTGCTTCTGGGATGGGGTAAGTGGGGTCCCAAGCAATTTTCCTGACTCTGGCCCTGAGCAAGGCCTCCGCTCCAAGGCCTCAACCAGCTGGCAGACCTGACAGGAAGAGGGGGGCCCAGCCTCAAGCCCCCTGCGACCACAGGTTTCCAGAGGGCGCGGCCTGGGCACAGGAAGCTGGGAAGTAAAATCAGCCAAAGGAGCTCAACAGCATGGATCTCATGAATGGCAAAGGAGATCCACTGCTGATTTTGTGCTTCTCACAGGAAGTGGCTACAAATGAGCGGAAATGGCCTACAGGAGGGGCTGGGCCGAGGGAGGAGTCTGTATCTACCTGTGCCTGGGTCTCCACAGACAGCCCCAGGCCCCTCACCATGCCCAGTCCTGCTGCCTCAGCCTCCTGAGTGCTGGGAGCACAGGTGTGCACCACTGTGCCTGGCGAGCCCCAGGCCTGACCACTCTTTCTTTCCCTTTTACAGCAGTTTCTCCCGTTTGAAGTGCCAAGGAATGCGACCTCTGACTCAGGGGCGTCCTGCCGCTTGTCTGCCCCCGGGGAGCACAGAGGCCTTGGTGCTGATCTCAGTTCCGGGCACACAGCCGGACCAGCCGGGTCTGAGTGTGAGGGGAGGTACCTGAGTCCCACGACGTCACTTCCTCCTGGACTGCAAGGTAGTGACGGTCTGTGAGGTATTGTGTGTGTGTGGAAGACTGCACGTGCAGAGAAACGATGGAAAACAGAAGTCACAGAGGGAAGCAATGTACCCGATGCTGGCTTCTCTGAACCTAACAGCTGGGCCAAGAAGGGGAAAAGGGAGGCCTCGAAACGAACGTCCTTCCCTTTGGGCCGGCTCAGCGATCGGTCTCACACTCCCCTGTTCCAAGGAGCTCACTTGCTCAATAAGTGCACAGAGCTTCCAAGAGTTCCACTGTGAAGTAAGCTCAATCAGGTGCCAGGCACCCGCTCGCTCGGGACCCCGAGGCCCACCCTGCCGGAGCCACTCCCAAGTCACAGACTCGAGAGCTCTGACCCAAGCAGCGCCCCAGACAGCGAGAGTCCTGGTGCCTGCACTGCGCCCTCCTCTCCCGGAGCCTGCTGGGCAGGCCTCTGCAGGGGCCCATGCGAGGACGCCTGGGGGCCGGGGACACACAGAGCATGGTCCGAGGACAAGGCTTCCCAGCCAGTTCCGACAGAGCGTGTGCCAGCCCTTCCTTCTCTCGGCTGTGAGTGAGGGTGTGCAGCCACTCTCGGCAGACCTGCAGTCCCGCGGGGGAACTCCTGCCTGGGGAGGGGTGCCTGGCCAGGGAGGGGCTGAGGTCTCGGCAGCTGAGCTGTCCCTTCAGAGGGTGCTGCGGCTGAGGGTGTCGTGCATGGATGGCACCTGGAGTCCCAAGCCCCACACGTGCTGCCGTGGCTTCCTGAGGAGCCCGTGGTGTGGCGAGGCCGAAAGGCACTTGGAAGTCGCAGGCGCCTCCCTGGGTAGAGGCAGCCCTCACGCCCTGCTCCTCCTCTGTCCCAGCCCAGCCCAGCCCAGGGGCCACCGGAGTCAGCAGATGTCGCCCTGGTCCTCAGGCCTGCCGGGTCTGCCAGCCGCTCTGCCTAGAAGTGGAGGCCCGCGGGCGAGGGCCCTTTCTCCAGCCTCTTCACGTGGCACGCGTGGCAGAAGAGGTGGTCCTCCAGGGGGTAGCAGCGGTGACCGTCTTCGTCATTGAGCTCCAGGCCGCAGTCCTGCGGGGAGGTAGGAAAGCCCAGTGGGAGCGAAACGGAACAGACCTCGAGACCGACCCCAAGGCCAGCCCCCGCAGATCGGCAGAGGGGCTCCGTGTGTCCCACCGAGGGGACAAGCGCAGACTTCCAAGACCCGGGGGCAGGGGGCAGGGGGCGGAAAACACGGCATGGACAACTTCTTTTTGGTACCGGGGATCAAACTCCGGTCCCTGTCCCTGTGCAGCAGGCGGTGAAACCTAAATCCCTGGCCCCTGGACAACTTCTTACTTTGACTGAGTTCAGAGGAGAGTGCTCTGGGTCACTGGGCTGAACACAACAAAGGCTGCCTGCTTCCTTGGGCTTTTACATGTGGCCACTGTAACACTGGGTGTGACCAAAGTGGCAGGAACCAGGGGGGCTCACTCTACATCCCCCAGACAGTGCCGATCTGGGGTGCAGGGGTGCCCAGAAAATGTCTCCACACTCTTCTGCAGGCACAGGGGCACAGGGCAGAGAAGGGCAGGGGACCCTGCTCCTGTCCTCGACTGTTGGGGGGGCACCTCCCATCACACACCTGCCTGACAGCCCTCCCGATGGGACCCTCGCTCCCCACCCCTCAGCCCCACAGCCTCCGGAGGGCCGCAGTGAGTCTCAGGTGCCACCAGTTCTGCTTGTTGTTTTGGGTTTGCAGTCTGGGGATCGAACCCAGGGCCTTTGCTCTGAGCTACATCCCCAGCCCTTCTATTTTTATTCTGAGACAAGGCCTTGCCAAGTCCCTCAGTTGCCTAGGCTGGGCTTGAACTTGCAGTGCTTCTGCCTCAGCCTCCCAGAGCGCTGGGATCCCAGACCTGCACATGCCTGGCTGGAGACGCGCGGACTCATGGCCCAGGCACCTGCATCCTCCCTGCCTCCCCTCATCAGCTCTGGAGGGCAGGGCCTCCCCACAATCTTGGGGCCTCCTTAGAGTCTGTGAGGGGCCTCGGGCTGGCGGGAGGGGCCTACCTCGCAGCGGTAGCACTCCACGTGGTAGTCTCTGTCCATGGACACCACGCGGATCGTCTCGTCTGAGCCCTGGGATGGAAGGAGAGCAAGGTGGGCTGCAGAGGCCAGGGAGGTGCATCAGGGGCTATGGGGTGGGGAGGGAAGACGGGGCGACAGGCAGGAGGCTCAGGAGGGGACGAGAGTTAGCCGTGGGCACCGAAGGTTGTAGGGAGCAGAAGGGCGAGGCCATGGGAGGGACAGTGCTACCCCCTGGAAGGCCCGTGGCCCTGAGAAGGGGACCAACTGGGACATCTCTTCTCAAAAAATGTAGCCATGGGCTGGGGATTTAGCTCAGTGGTTCCGCTGGCTGCCTCGAAAGCGCAAGGACCAGAGTTCGATCCCCGGCACCAAAAGAAAAAAAAAAAATGTAGCCAGACCAGGCGTGGTGGCACAGGGCTGTAATCCTAGCACTCAGGAGGCCGAGGCAGGAGGAGCGCTGGGAGTTCAAGGCCAGCCTGGGCCACATAGTGAATTTGCTGTCTCAAAAAAATGAATAAATAAAAATAAAAAGTGAGTAAAAGACAAGCTTTTCTACTCCTCTGCTGATGTAGGAGTGATAAGAGAGTCTGAGCTGCTGAGAGGGACGCACAGAGCAGGGCAGGGGCTGGGGAAGCCGGCTGGTGGCCCCTCGTGTCTCGGGGTGTCCAAAGGGTGAGGGCAGAAGGGAGGAGCTCGGGAGTGGCCCCGGGGACAGGGCCGGGTGCGAGACGCATCTCACCTTGGGCGGGAGGATGGGGAGCCAGCAGGCTGCACACTTCGGGGCCAGCACCCTGTGAGGGACAGACACGCTGCGCACTGCTGTTTCCAGAAGGCTTAGTGGCCCCCACCGCCAGCGCCCTCCGGCCTGGCCTTCAGGCTGCAGCCCAACGCTGAGCCTCTGTCTCTGTCTGTCTGTCTGCCTGTGTGCTTGCCTGTCTGTCTGTCTCTCTCTCCGGAATCCCCTGCAGTGTGGTGGCTCTGGGCTTTTCCTGGCTGGAACCTCCCTCGTTCCCTTGCTGCTCAAGGGGTCTGGACCAACCCTGGTGAGGTCTGGGAAATCAAGGGCCACAGGCTTGCTGTATTCCTCCTGAGGCCTAACAGAACTCCGATGACCAGTTTTCGTTCTGTTTTTTCATTCAATGTGACTTTTTAACCAGTTCCTATCCACAGCAGCATCAACACCCCCAAGACTGCTGCAGTCCTCAAAGCCACTAAGCCTTTGCTGGCTGTGGCCGAGTGGCGCAAAGCAGCTACCAACACGCTGCCATCGTGTCCACCCCACGGGGTTCCCTCGCCCCCCCCTTACTTGTGGTAATCTCGGACACAGTAGATCTTGTTCTCTGAGTCCACCGTGAAGGGGACCCCATCCAGGCACTCGTTACAGATGACACAGCGGAAACAGCCGGGGTGGTAGGGCTTCCCCAGGGCCTGCAGGATCTGGGGCGTAAAGGAAGAGAGGCTAAGAATCAGCCGGGGCTACGAGGGAGGGAGGGACGGTGGGAGAGAGAGGAGCACGGGGGACCAGGCTCCCACGGTGGAGCGGGCTCCTGCCCATGTTCTGCCTGGACAAAGACCGAGAGAGGCCTGATGCGAAGGCTGGTCTGGGTAGCTGTGTATGCGGGTCAGACAGCAGTCCTCTGCCTGCAGCCTCCAGCGGTCGCTGGGCTGGGAGGAGCTCTGTCCCAGAAAAATGCAACAACTGCCCGTGGTAGTGCACACCTGTAATCCCAGCACCTGGGAGGGCAAGGCAGGAGGATCCCTCTGAGTTAGAGGCCTGTCTGGACTGCACGGCAGGCAGTTCAAGGCCAGCTGTGACTACACAGCCAGGTCCTGCCCCACTCCAAACAGAAGATACATGCTAAATCCACAGGAGAGCCAGGATGCTGCATAAACAGGGCAAGGGAGGATTCACACAGGGTCCTCCCAGCACAGTCTGACTCGGAGCTAATACTCCTACCACCATCTTGAAACCAGGGCACAGCTGAGGAAGGACAAGAGGAGGAGGAGGAGAAGGACGTCCTGGGTGAGGGTAAGGCAGGAAGGAAGAAATAAAAACAGGTATGAAGGAGGCAAGAAACCAATTAAAAAAAAAAATCCGGCAGCTTCAAAACCCAATCGAAAGCCAGGGATGTAGCTCAGCAGCACAGCACCTGCTGGCAAGCACAAGGTCCTGAGTAGATCCCCAGTACAAAAAAGAACAAACCCAATCAAAGTCACCCAAGGTCACACTGTTTCTTCCAAGCTTCTCACTCCTAAATTCCTAGGAGTCTTAAAGATCCAATGCCGTAAATTCATACATTTGGACAGTGTTTGTCTTCTGATACTAAAACCCCACAAATTCCGAAGATTCCCACCCTCAAAGAAACAGCAGTATTAACCGGGTACCCAGCCCCAAGCTCCCGGCCCACCCAAACGGTCTGCATGTTAGCCTCATCAACAAAGCCAGTTTTTCCTTAGTCCAACAAGCAACCTGACCTTACACAAGCAGGCAGTAGGTACACAGTACCCTGGTCACCCGTCCTGAGGACGCCCCACGACCGCACCACGGAGCGCTGCCCCACGCCTCCTGTCTGCGCATGCTCTTTCGAGTCCGCCCACTAAACCCACCTGTGCCTCCCACGATAAGTCCAGAACCTATCCGGGTCAGTTGTGGTTCCCATCTCCTCTTCGGGGGAACTCCTTGGACCCCGCCCTGAGTCAGTGAGTAACCAAATTAACTCGACAGGGAACTGTCCACCTCCAAACCTCCTGCAAGGGGAGACACGGTTCCCATGCCTGTGACGGTGGTTCTCAAAGTGTGGCCCGCGGACCTGGTAAAAACACATTCTCAGGCTCCATCCCAGTCTTCCTGAGTCAGACTGCCCAGGGAAGGCCCAGCTCGTAGGTGTTTTAACGAAGTCATTATGATGCGTCACTTCAAGTGGAGCCGAGTCTGCCTTTTTCTCTAATTTGTCCTAGGAAGCTTTGCTGGCTCAGTAGCAGATTTATCTCTGCAATTCCTCGTGCCTTGAAGCAGCAGAAAACAACCAAACTATGGAATCCCTGTGAGCCAAGGGGCACCAAAACATCCACAGCCACGCAGGAGGCGTCAGACAAGCCTGGTGGGTGGTGCACACCTATACTCCCAACACTTGGGAGGCTGAGACAGGAGGGTTACTAATTTGAGGCCAGCCTGGGCTACATAGTGAGATCCTATTTCAATCAATCAATCAATCAATCAATCAAAAGAAGAGGCCTGTCACACTCCCTCCATTGGAAACCTGGGTGGTAGTAACTATGCACACACAGCCAGGGAGGGGACTTCCGGACACCCTCAGTGCCAGGAAGCTGCCAAGGAGGAAGAACCACCACCTGGCTCCCGAAGCCCAGGGCCCACTTTGGGCCTTGGAAGGCGTCTCCTCCCAGACTAATGCTGCCTTAGCAGAAAGATACCCTGAGATAATGTAACCCACACGGTGCCCAGAGTGAGGATGGAACAAGATGCCACTCTGCTGCACCCATGAAGCTACAATGCTTCTGGGTAGCAGGAACGTGCCCTCATGGCAGGAGATCTGGCCAGGCAAACTGCAGGGACCATCGGGTGTTCACAGAGACCGGTCCATCATGGCTGGGATGCATGCATGGAGAGCTGTGATGGATGCCCGGATATGACGTCAGAGGGAAGCTATTAAAGATGGCGGCCAATGGCTGCAGTGGCCACTGTTCTTTCCCTCTTGCAGTGGCCGGCCCTACATGCAAGGTGTATTTTCTCTTCTGTTTTCTTGAGGGGACTTCTTTGAAGCACTGCGCTTCTTCCACTTCTCTCTTTAATAAATGTTAAACTTTTAAGTTCATTACATGTCCTGCTGAATTCTTTGAACAGGAGGAGGCTGGAAAGCACCACTGGGCTCCTCACTGTTGGGTTAACACCCTGTTCCAGAACATGTCCTCTATTAAGAAGGGGGATGCAAGGCCGGGGATCTAGCTCAGTGGTTCCGCTGCCTGCCTCGCAAGTGCAAGGACCTGAACCGGTACAAAAAAAAAAAGAAGGGAGATGCAGGCAATTTATACCAAGATTTAGACAACTGGAGCTCTGCTCTAGAGCCCACATGTCCATTATCATATTAAAATTCTTGGCAGCAGTTATGGGTTCTGTTCTTAAAACTGGGAGTCTCTACCAGACAGATATCCATGGAGAAGACCACGGGGTCGGAGGACTTGGCCCCAAACGACCAGACAAAGGAGTTACTGATTGTTGGAGGTTCTTTTGGTCTGTGTGAGTTCTCACAAATCCGTTATGATGCTGTGAAGATTAAAATTGATCCTGAATTGGAAAAAAAGCTGAAAATGAATAAAATATCTTTAGAGTCAGAATCTGAGAAAATAAAGGACTCTACTTTGGAAGACTGGAAGAATATTAGTGGCCCAAGGCCTTGGGAAGATCCTGATCTCCTTCAAGGACGAAATCCAGAAATCCTTAAGACTAAGACAACGTGACTGTGCTCATTCTTTTTAAAAAATGTTATCAATGGGTCACACTGGATCACTGATTTAAAATTCTAGGTCTGTGGAAATCTGGCTATGAGTAATCTGATAGAAGATAAACTTGATTTTTAAAAAGTCAAAAAAAAAAAAAGACCAGGGGGACTGCAGGTCCAATTTCTCCTCGTCTCCTGTGGTAGAGCTCTCCCCGCCCCCCAGCCACTTCCTTCCCTTCCTGGACGCACAGGCTGACTTTCACATGGGCAGTGGGGGAGATTCCCTTCCTCTGACTCAGGCCTGCTCTCATCTGCAGGAGGAAGAAAAACAGATGTCCCAAGACATTACACTAAATCCAGGGCTCCAGAGGACCAGCAGTTTCTGCTTCCACTACCTCACTGTAAGGAAGGCTGAACTTGATTGTACAGGAACCAGAGGCCACAGCGGGTAAGGCATCACACAGGTCCCAGGTACACTTCCACAAAGCAGAGTGAACGACCCTAGCCAAAGCCTCCCTAACCCAATTCCTGACCCATAGAATCATAGTAAGAAGCCATTGTTGTTTTAAACTACTAAGTTTTAGGATGCTCTGTCTCAAAGCAATAGATAAATGACATATCCTGAGGCCCAAAGATGTCTAAAGACAGTGGTTCCCAACCTTTGTGGCACCAGGGACCAGTACCATGGAAGACAATTGGACGGGGGGGGGGGGCAGGATTAGATTCTCCTGAGGCCTGCACTCTAGTGCTCCCACACATGAAGCTCACAGTAGGGCCTGCGCTCCCACAAGAATCAAATCTGATCTGACTGGAAGGTGGAGAGCAGCTTATATACAGATGAAGCATCACCCACCTGCCCATGCCCACCTGCTGCTGTGTGGCCTGGTTCCTAACAGGAACCCAGGGTTTGGGGACCCTCATCTTAGGACAACCAGAAAAAAAGAATACGAAATAACCATACTGGTACACTTGGACAGTGTTGAACCTTAAAGGCAGTAGGTTTGTCAGAAGGACTCTAATAACAAAGGCAAAATCTGCAAAAGAAATTGTGTCCTACAGAATGTGGTGGGAGA
>NW_004624730.1:75187507-75229526 GCF_000247695.1 Heterocephalus glaber
AAAAAAAAAAGGAAACTCTGTCCTCACAAAGAGATAAAGACACTGCAGCCCAGGTAACCTCAGCAGGCAGTGGCCAAGCCAGGAATGGGATGTGTCACCACAGGCCCTGTGCTGAGAACTGAGTGACAGGCCTGAAGCTCATCTTAGAAATGGCTGGAGCTGGGGGAGAACATGGGGGAATCGATCATGTTCACCTGACTGCAGGCTGCACTTGTCTCAGGAATAACGCCCTGTTCTCCCTGCCTGAAAGCCACGAGGAGCACAGGGAAATCAGAGCAGGGCCAGGCAGTGCCGAACAGTGCGCAGTCAGACTCACGACATCGAGTAGACTGAACGGGTAAAGACGTGCAATGTCAGCCCAGAGCATGGGTTCAATTAGCCACGCAGGATGCACTGCGTAGGGATGCCTTTTCATGAAACCAGCTGCAACAAGTCAAGGAAACACTGTGCTGGGCTATTCGTTTCTTCCCTGAATGCCTCCTCCTCCCAGGACATTGTGGATTTGTTCGGCAGATAGTACTCACCATGTCCATGATCAGATGTCCACAAAGAAAACATCTGTCGGCAGACTGCTGGAAGCCAGAGTACTGCAGAGGAAGAAAAGGAAAGTTAAACCCGGGCCAAGTGCATGAATCAGCCAAGAGAATGATATGGAACTGAGAAAGATGTGTAACCCTGTGCAGGAATCTGTCATCTGCTCAAGGACAGCACAACTGTGTGCTGAGTCATGGACCCTCCTCTGGCCACAAAAGGTATTACGCATACTAATGCCACTCACCCCAACCACACACGGAATGCCAGGCTCTGTTCCCTGGCATCACCTGGAAACTTGTAAGAACTGAAGACTCTTAAATCCCACAGCAGAGCCACTGAACTGGAAGCTCAGGTACAGGGTCTGGCAATCCGTATTTTCACAAGCCCTTCAGGGGAGCTCTGATGCATGCTCAAGTTGGGGATCACCTCTTAAATCTTAAAACAACTCTACAAGGTATATACTGTTATCCCGATTTGTCAAAGGGAAGCAAGGAGAGCTCTGAGAGGTCAAGTTTTTTTTTTTCTTTTTGGTACCGGGGATCGAACTCAGGATCTTTTGCTTTCGAAGCAGGCGTGGTGCCGCTGAGCTAAATCCCCAGTCCCTCCCAGAGGTTAAGTGATCTCTGAGGATTGCCTCAGTCACACAACCAATTTGGGGTAAGGACAGAATTGAGATTAAAGTCTGGTTCTCATTAAAAAGCTAATGTCATGCTGTGGGTGGAGCTCAATGGTAAAGCATGTGTTTAGTATGTGTTCAATCCCCAGTGGCAGAATAAAATTAAAATGCTAATGTTTTCTACAGTTAGCTTCAAAAAAATGATAAACATCTACTTTATCACCCCCCCCCACACACACAGGGTCTTGAAAAGTCTTGAAAGCATCCTGGAAACTGGGCATCGTGGCACCCGCCTGTCATCCCAGCACTCTGGGAGGCTGAGGCAGGAAGATCACAAGTTTGAGCCCCAGCGAGACTTTTTCTCAAATTAAAAAACAGGCGGGAGGAGCTGAGGACGTGATTCAGTGTAAAGACCCCGGATTCTATCCCCACTGTGAAAAAAGAGGTTTATGATGGCGATGAAGGAGGAGGACAGAGCGGGGAAGGAAAGGGGGCAGAACCAAGCCTGCTGGATTCTACACACTGGTAGATATCTGAAGCTCAGGTACTAGAAATGCAACTTAATGGGAAAGGTACTGACTGGAAAGGCGGGAAAGGGAAAAATGGAGACCTTTCCCGCAACCACACGGCACATAGCCTAGGGTCAGCTGCGCATGCGCAGGCTCAACATTCTTTTGCCTGGGATCCAGCCCCACCCCCAAGTGAGGTTCCAGTAGCTCTGGTGGGGCGGGCCCTGGCTCAAGCCTGGCCAATCAGAGTCCTGCATTCCTCCAGTACCAATGACTTTGGCCCCGGGTGGGCATGTGACCCACACATGGGCAATGAGTGCCAGGGATCCGTCTTCAGGCGGCAAAGGAGGGCTGGGCACGTGCACGTCTGTGACGCCGAGGCCCACGGTGCCAGAGCAGTTTGCGTTTGGTGTCTGTTACTAGCAAGCGAGAGCCATGATGAGCCACCTCCTCCCGGAAAACTAAAGGGAGCTCAGGAGACAGACTCAGAGACTGACACGATGGGGCTCAGCGCGGCCCCACAAGCAGGGCGACGGCTGACGCTGAGGCGCGGGCCCTGGGAGCTGCCCGGGGCCCTGGACTGGCAGAGGCGGGAGGCCGGGCCACACACTCACCAGGAAGTCTTCCTCACAGAATACTTTGCCGTTGACGAAGTAGAAGGCTTTTCCTCTCAGTCTCCGGCCTGAGGAAGGAACGCAAGGCCAGGGTAAAAAAAACCTTAGCACAGAGAGAAGGGGAGGCTGGAGCCAGCCCACAGCCCTTGCTGCGGTGTTTGTGCCTGTCGGATCGAGAGCTGCTTCCGGTTGCTTCCCGGAACTTGGTCCTCTCTGGAGATGCTACATTCCCGAAGATGTAACTGTCATCCCAAGTCTGCGTCACCAGAGCGTTGGGCAGTCAAGGCTGTGCTGGGAAATCCCGCCAACGATCAGAAGACGGTGCATACAGAACACCATCAAATCAGTAAGAAGATGGTCAATAACCCAGTGAGGAAAATGAGCCTAGGGTAGGAGAGGCCAGTGTGCAGAAACGGCTTGGGCCACAACCAGGGCTGTTAATAACAACCTAGTAACCACAACATAGTAAAAGACACCAATCCACCAGCTGACACAAATGAAAACACCATGAGATTCCACCTTGCTCTGAGGATTAGCTATAAAACCACTATACTCAACAAAACGTGTTTGGTGACTGCGGGTGCAAGGGTCCATTGGGATGACCGCCTGGGAACACTTTATCAAGCACCACTAGAGCTGCAGAGCCACATGAACCCCAGCACAACGCCAGGGTTGCCCTTAGAAGATCCCCAAATGTGCATCAGGGGACCACATGCTGATGGCAGGGCAATGCTGTTTACAGAGAACCAGGAGCACCTTCAATGTTTCCCACAATACAAGATTTGATAATAAACGGAGGAAGACTAGAATTATACTCAGTGCATGAGGTACTACATAGCAGTCAACAGGAAAGGATTTAATCTATATATGTCTTTTGGGGGGGGGGTTGTTTTTTTGAGACAGGGGCTCACTATGGAGTTCAGGCTGGCCTTGAACTCATTATGTAGCCAAGGCTGTCCTAGAACTCATGACAATTCTCCTGCCTCAGCCTCCTGTGTGCTGGGATTACAGGCCTGAGCCACCATGCCTGGCCATTGATAGAGCCACACTCAGAGTTCATTACAGCAGCTGCCCTAGGAAAGGAAGAGGCAGGATGAGAAGGAGAACCAAGGTGATTCTTAGTGATCTAGCATATTCTATTTCCTTTATAAAAATACACAGAACCAAAATAACATACATGCCTGTGCATTCTAGGTGATAGGTAAATAAGTCTTATTTTCCACATGTAAAACACTCAGACACAGACACATACACATACCTCTATCTTTAGATAAAACACCATAAACCAAAGGCAATAACAAACTAGAGAAAACATCTGTGCTATATGACAGAAAAAGATTAACCTCAATATGCAAATAACTCAATAATAGCTCTATATGAAAAAGAGTCAAGAATGGGAAAAGACCAGACAGCCAAGGTGGTGCACATCTTTAATCCCAGCACTCTGGGAGGCAGGCTGAGGCAGGAAGACCTCAAGATCTAACCTAGCAAGTTCTAGCAATTTAGTGAGTCCCTGTCTCAAAATAAAAAATTTAAAAAAGGCTGGGGATGTACAGTAGTTCCATTAAAAGGCCCTGGGTTCAATCCCCAGTACTGCAAAAGTAAATAAATAAATAATGGGAAAAACAAGCCACAAAGGAAGAATGAAAGACCAGTACTATAAAAAGAACCCTCTAGCTTTCCCCATATTTAAAAGACTATAAATTAGAATAGGCGCTAGGGGTGCAGCTCCATGACAGAGCGCTTGCCTAGCACATGTGAGACCTTGGGCTCAACCCCAGCACTGCAGAAAATAAACAGTAAGATATATTGTGCTTTACTGATCACATTGGCAAAGGTCGGAAAGAGTGGCGCTCAGGGTTGGTAGCAACACAGACTTTCACGCTCTTTGGGGTTCAGTAGACACTGAAACAAATTTTTAGGAAAGAAATTTGGTATTAAATATCCGTAGTTTCTTTAGTCCCTGTTCCTGCTGGTGTGCTAGAGCCAGTTTATGCCAGCTTGGGACAACGGGCCAAATAATATACAATAAGTCTTTTTTTCCTGTATATATAATTTATATATATAATTTATTAGTATGCTACTGCTTTGTTCCTGTAAGTCATCAAAAATCTGTTAAATTTCTAGCAAGCTATATTCCTCAGCATGTTTTTGTTTGTTTGTTTTGGTACTGGGGATCGAACTCAGGTCCTTGTGCTTGTGCAGCAGGCAGCGAAACCACTGAGCTAAATTAAATCCTCAGCGCCCCCATGAGTCTAAAAAAAAAAAAATCTGTAGTTCTGATTGTTTTTACCCAGAAAGGTCTACTTCAGTAATTTATAGAAAAATCATCAAAATTAGATTATCTAGAAGATCTTCATCTCAGCACTATATACAGTAGCTTACCAAGAATGAACATGAACCAAACGTCCAGTTCTTATGAAATAAATGCAGACTTTTTTTTCCCAGTACCGGGGATCGAATTCGGGACCTTCCTCTTTTGAGGCAGGTGGCACCACTGAGCTAAATCCCCGGCCCTCTTAGGAAATAAATGATGGTGGGCCGGGGATTTAGCTCAGGGGTTCCAGTGTCTGCCTTGCAAGCGCAAGGTCCCTGAAGCGTTCCGAAGCTGCTCCTCTCTCAAAGCTACGGCCGCCCTCACTTCTAGAAGGTTCCCATCCTGAAGCCTCACAGCTATTTCCTGACTCTGCCAACCTAGGCTGACAAGAATGTCTTCGGCCCAGTGACTTCAGGGTTCACCAACAGAACGCCCTGCACGGCCATGAAATTAGTTGTGATTTCTCGCTTAAGCCTTTCTCTCTATAAGGACCCGAGCAGGCTCAGCATTTGGGAAAAGGAGATGCCAGAGTTTCTCTTCTGCCTTTTGCTCCATTAGACACCTGGGTGGGAGATGTGCTGCCCTCAGCCCTCCCAGGAGCGACGCGACAGGGACCCAGTCAGCCCTCTTTGGGAAGAGCTGCGTCACCAGCAAGGAAAACGAGCCACTCATTCATTGTCTGATCACAAATAAGTCCAAGACCACCGGGGCTGGCGCTTTGGCCCTTCCTGGAGAGCAGAGGCTGTAGTTCCGGAGGGGGCCACTAGAGGGAGCCAGGCTGCCTGCAGGAAACAGGACTTCCGGGGCGGGGCGGGGCGGGGCCTCCCCCGCCTCCCCCCCCCCCCCCCGCCCCACCCCACTCTGGGAGCTGCCCAGCAATCCGAGCCTCTGTTGCAGAAACCACGGAGGAAGATCACCACGGATAACAGGGTTTTAACAAACACATCCACAAGAGCTTTGTCATCTGTGAGGGCGACAGGGACGCCGAGGCCTGGGCGGCTGGCACTGTGCTGTCCTAAGCTACTGGTGGGGGTGGGAAGCACTCAGCTCTGACTCACGGGGCCATCCCGTACCCAGCTTTGCAAAACAGTGACCAGTGTGGGTAAATATTTACTCGGCTCCACACTGGAGGCCTGAGAGGAACAATTACATAACACGGAGCACATCTCAATCGTGAAGTGTCACACAGCCACTTAAAATGCCACCTGGGCAGTTCCCGGGACACCGGAAGATGCCCACGTGGCAGGAGGGGCTGGAGGACATTCCGGTGTGCTCAAGGAGGCGCCGCTGCAGAATGAACACTCCGATCGGTCGCCGTCAGCACGGGGAATTTCACTTCCCACTTCACGTACTTCAATATTCTAAACTTCACTCCAGTATTAGGTACACTGGTGGGTAGTAGCTGAGGGACAGAAATCTCACTTCCGTGTATGTGTTGTACCAGGTTGAATCCAGGACCTTCTTAGTGACGTCCCAGGCCCTTTTGAGACAGGGGCTTGCTCAAACTGGTGTTCTCCCTGCCTCAGCCTCCTGGCGTGCTAGGATCACAGGCCCACACCACTTAGCAGGCTGAAACTGTGCCTTTTCTTTTTTTTCTTGTTTACTTCATTTTGATATTCCGTTTTTCTAGAATGATGTGTAATGTGAAGACATTATTTTAAATTAATATAAAATCTTATACTATGAAAAGAAAAAACACTTAAGAATTGTGTATCTCAAAAAAAAAAAAAAAAAAGAATTGTGTGTCTAACCTACATGAAGAGGAAGTCCACCATCGAGTAAGGGCAGGTGATATAGGTTTGTATGTTGTTTGCTTCTTCGGCCTTCCCTGCCCTTCCCTAAATGTCTGCTGATGAACAAGCACTACTCTGAGTTTCATTTTATTTATTTAGGCTTTTTTTTTGAGACAAGGTCTTGCTATGTAGCCCAGGCTGGCCTCGAATTTGAGGTGATTCTCTTGCCTCAGACTCCCAAGTGCTGGGATCACAGGTGTGCGCCACCCTGCCTGGCTTGAGCTCCATTTTAGAGCTCACCCAGCTGGCTACAGGCACCTCCCTGCCCCTGGATCTGGGCACCCCCCCCCATCCAGACACCAGAGGCTGGGGAGGGGCCGAGCAGCTGCATCTGACCTCCCCTTATCCAAAATTCAAAACCCGAGGCCCCTCCCCACAAATAGACCCTAGAGGGTGGAACTGACTTGCTCTTAACAACTCAAACTGCAGTTTTCACTCCAGGTTTTAAAACCACCAGAGCTCGGAAACTGCACACGGCATTCAGTGGGTTGGTATGGTGTCAGAGCAGGGCAGAAAAGGGACCGACACCTGCTGATGGCTTCTATGTTCCAGGCACCGTGTCTGGGGCTTTCGAGTTTTCTGAAAGTGATTTAAAGCCTTGCCGTGTTATGCATCATAGCCCCACCCCATCCCTCACTGCCACCTGTCCTCACCAGGAAGTGCACACAAGCACTTCCCCCTCCAAGTCGCCCCACTCCAGGTGTCAGAGCCTGGAGAGGGTGCCCGGCACAGTGAGGCAGAAGTGAAGGCACACCTTGGTGGTATCTAGGGCAAGCCTAGGACAAGAGAACGCATACTCCCAGCTGGGCGAGGGGGCACACACTACACCCTCAGCCCAAAACGCGATTCCTTCACAAGTGAGGAGACCGCAGTTCCCCAAGAGGGCGGGTGTCCCCCACCCTGACGTCTATGCTTGATGCATGGCACCAGGGGGCCACCAGCATTACTGAGTGCCACCTATGTGGAGAACCCAGCTTCTCTTCCCACTAGCGAACAGGGAAGGAAGTCTTTACACCCAAGGCTCTTCTATACAGCAGGCCTGGACTGACCTCGCGCAGGGACCGTGGGCGATTCTGTGCGGAGCCCTCGGGGTGACACACACCCAGAGGAGACTGGCTGGAAGAGGCTGGAATGCCCACTTTGGGGGCGAGGGGACCCCTGGGGTGGGCCGCGGCCGGCAGAACAGCTACCGGGGCTTTCGAGGCAGGGAGGCGGCAGGGAGACCGTGTTCTCCAGGCAGAATCGCGCCGGGCCCGACCACGGAAGCAGACACAGCCGGCGGGACCACTCAGGGCCCGCTGCCCCTGTGCCGGGCAGAGCTGGGGCAGGACCCGCCTCCGGGACTCCAAGCTAGAGCCCCGGCCACCACTGGGTGGCGCCAGAGCGCAGCTGGCGATCAGCGGGGCGCAGCCTTTCCCTCACCCCCAATGTGGGCGCCCCACACTGCAGGGACCTTTCTTACCCAACTACGGCGGGGTTTCACTGAGTCTCCATTTTGCCAGCGGGGGAACAAAAGCTAAAGCGGTCAAGTGACCTATGGAGCTAAAAGATGCGTTAGGGTTCAAGCCCAGGTCCTTCTGGGGCAAAATGTTTTTGTTCTTGGTCTCTCTTTTTTTTTTTTTTTTTACCAGGGATTGAACTCAGGTCCTTGCACTTGCGAAGCAGGCTTGGAGCCACTGAGCTAAATCCCTGTGCCTGTTTTGGGTCTTTTGAGACAGGGTGTGGCTATGTAGTTCAGGCTGGCTTTGAACTCACCACTCACCCCTCCAGGTCGGGCTGCCGGGAGGCCTCTTCCTGCTCCCTGACGTCTGGTGTTGCATGTGACCCGGAGAGAACTTAGCACCTCTCCTGCCCTTCTGGGGCACCCACCCCTCCAGTGGGGAGCGCCCGCTCACACCCTAGTCACCTCCAAACATCGCAGCTCTGGCATCAGGGCTCCCACACACGACGTGGGAACCACAGGTGGGCTGGTCACAACACAGGCTGCCGGGCTGGGCCGCAACTTCTGATCAGAGAAGTGGGTCCAGGGACCATGCTTTGAGAACCAATGACTGAGGCTCTGCCCATCCTGGTCCAAGCAAAGCGCTAAGACTGAGCCTAGACCACTCCGGGGTCATCAGCATCAAACACAAAAAGGCTGGCTGGGTATCAGGCTCATGTTACAGCTTAAAATTCTGCTTTCAAAATCGGGCCGCTGCCAGGCCTGGGTGGTGGTGCACACCTCAAATCTCAGCACCCAGAAGGCTGAGGCAGGAGGATCGCTGTGAGTTCTAGGCCAGCCTGGGCTGCACAGTGAGTTCAAGATCAGCCTGAACTACAGAGCAAGAGCCTGCTCTAAACAAAACAAATGAATCCCCCACCAGGACACAGCAGGCGACAGACTCGCTGGCCACGCACCAGAGTTCTGGAAGACAGTCGTCAAAAGTGCTGCTATCTTCCAGGGCCACAGAGCTTATAAAACCCTAACTGGTGAATGTACAGAGAAACTGCTCCAAAGACACTTCCCACAGAGCCACTCCGCTTCTGCTCCCAGGGCACCCTCGCTGAGAAGGTCACGAGGTCCCGAGGAAGCTTGCACAGGGGCTCACTCTGGGCAGCCACGAGACACAGGTACAGCCCGACACGGTCGGTCACATATGCTCCCGCCTCCCTTCCAGAACCAGATAGGATGTCACCGACTCTGACAAAGTAACCGTCCTTAGCCCAAGACTCCCCATGGATTTCAGTTCCCAAACACCTCGCCCTACAGCAGAGGGAGGCTTTCCCGGCGCGGAGCGGAGAACAGGTGCCGGAAGTGAGCGGGCACCTGACCAGGACTTGGTGGTCGGGGTGGTCGGTCCGCCAGTCCCATCCACCTGCCCCACAAGGCTCTGCAGATGCAGAGTTGAATAAAATAACCAAGAGGCACAGTTCCAGGTCTCTAGCCAGCACTCGATGGCCTCTTGTGACCTGGACATCAGTGCACAAAATTCTACCAGCCCCACTATGAATGGCTTTTTCCAGAGTAGGTGAACTGCAAATAGGTGCCGTTGGCCAGGCGTGGTGGTGCACGCCTGTCATCCCAGCACTCTGGTAGGCTGAGGCAGGAGGACTACAAGTTTGATCCCAGGCTGGGCAACTTAGTGACTTAGCAAGACTATCTCAAAATAAAGCATAAAAAGGGGGTGGGGATGCAGCTCAATCCCCAGGGCCGGGGTTAGGGGTAATGCTAATAAATACAACGAAAAAAAACCGAGTTGGCTTGGCTCAAAGGAAACAGATGTTGCAGGCTCACCTGGGCTCAGCAAGCCAAGGAACAGGGCAGAGTGGGAGTGGGACTGCTCAGCCCGGGGTCCCCTCGCCTCCTCCTCCTCCTCCTCCTCCTCCTCCTCCCAGGAAGGGGACCCCGGGCTGCCCGAGCCCTTTGAGTCACTTGGCAGAGGTGTCATAGCTGGGACACGAGGAGGTGTCACAGTGGGGAAGCCAGCAACAGCCAGCTTGGTCTGTTCCCCATGCCCTGGTCCCGTTAGCGACCTTTGGTTTCCACCAGTGACACCTACGTGGGCTGCAATGACAAGTCCTTCTCAGCCCTGCTGTGGTTATGAGCAGCGGGGGTGGCCTTTAATTTCCCTCTGTCACTTACTTTCCTGTAAAATGCAGTTGCACAGAAAACGAAACATACAGTCCAGGCCCCAACACAGTGCATCCAGCACGACGGACGCAGTCACTGGCCGGCGGGTGTCAGAGTCCCTATGCACCCTGCCTGCCGTCTGCCCCAATGTGTCTCTTTCTTGCCACTCCCAGGGCATTTTCCATATTTTTTTTTTTTTAACTTTTTGAGTCAGGGTCTCACCATGCAGTCTAGGCTGACCTTGAACTCATTATGTAAACCAGGCTGCTAGCCTTGAGTTCATGGCAATCCTCCTGCCTCAGCCTCCCAAGTGCTGAGATTACAGGCCTGCACCACCATGCCCGGGTCTTTCTTGTTCTTGCAGTGTTGCAAATCCACTCCTCTGCTTTTCTGTTCCCACTGCAGCAGGCCATTGCAGACCAGACCGAGGGAGAGAACGCTGGGCCGTGAAAGCCCAGAGCTGGTGCAGGGTCCATGCGGGGCACTCAGCTCGGTGCTGCCGAGGAAAGGAACCAAGATCCCGAGATCAGAGACACCTGAGGCGGCGAGGCCAGAGGTTGTTCAGGGTGGACAGAGCCCCTGCTCCCTCCAGCCGAGCCTGGGGAACAACAGGCCACCTGAGCGGCTCCGAGGCCATCAGCAAGTCCAAAAATCGAGGCTGGGAAGGATGGCTCTTTTCAGCTGCTAATGGCATCATCCACAGCAAAGCCCAGAAGAGTGAAAGAATGCACAATATCCAGGGCTCGTAGGACAAAACCTACAACATCTAGTGTCCAAAGTAACCAGGCACCCAGGGGCAGAAGCACAGTCCTGACACCCCAGCACTCGGAGGCTGAGGCAGGAGGATCACCATGAGTTCAAGGCCAGCCTGAGCTGCACAGGGAGACCCTGTCTCAAAAAACCAAACGACCCAAACAGTTGACAAGACCTTTCCCGTGGCTCCGGCTGCTCTGCACTTCCTGCCGGGTCACAGCACTCAGGAAACACCTCCCTCCCAAGGGCTAGGTCCTCAAGTCCTCCTCCCCTCAGGTGAGGAAATGGCGCTCTGTGGTGTCCTGCGGGCTGTCACCCTTGGAGACTTTCCCCAGCTGGAAACTGGAAATGGAAACTAGAAACGAAGGACGGCTCACTATCAAACCCACTTCGGCGGGTGTGACCGCTGGTGCCCGAGGGAGAGGACGACCTCACAGGACCTCAGGACAAGGGGGTCCTGTTTCCTCCAGGTCCGTCAGGTGGCAGATCGCGAGCAGCCTCCAGCCAGGCTGCTCCAGTGCAGCCACCCTGTGGCCTGAGTGACCTCTCTGCTCGGCCCTCTGTGGCCCCCCAGCTGCCTCAGCTCCCTGCTCCCCAGACCGGGGGCTCTCGTGTTCCCAGCCTCAGCCAAGTGAAGTTTCCAACTCATGCAGCTGAAAAGTAAGAGAAACTGTGAACACTAACAAATGTGGTCAACAGCTTCACCATGACTTCCGAGTGGAATTTCCTTAATCTTTACAAAACGAACAAAATCTTCCTATTTACTTATCTATTTGTTTTCAGACAGAGCCTTGCTAGGCTGGCCTCGAATTTGGAGCGATCCTCCTGCCTCAGCCTCCCAAGAGCTGGGATCACAGGTGTGCACCGCCAGGTCTGGTTCCAGACTGTTTTAGAGGGGACCCAAGCCCCTGCCTGTTTCCTTGCTGCTGGTCTGGTCTGCAGGGACCCCCATCAGGGCGCTTTTCTTCCCTGCATTCCTCCTCTCTGGCCACAGATGGCGCCAGCTCCTCCTCAGACTCAGACGCCACCTGACACCCAGAGCTTCCGTGCGGGCCACTGCCACTCCTGCCCTCCTGCTCCAGGGTGCAGGGTGCCGAGTGTGGGGCACAGCACTCATCTCCATGGCAGCCATACACAGCAAGGAAAGGGACCTTTGGGAACAGACAACCGTGGCTCCCTGCTTACTTCAGGCAGGAGCAGCAAGGAGACCTCGGGAAGGGGAGACTTTGGCACAAACACAGCCAGAAACAAGGCTGCGGGACGCCACGGTCGGTTACCATGGAGCTGCAACAGTGCTCCTGGCGAGGGCGACACGGTGTTCCATCCAGGTGTGCGGGCGGGCAGGGTGCGCTGTTTACACGTTATGATCAGAGCTCCAAGGAATGCGCACAAACCTGGACCAAACCTGGGAAGGAAAATTTAAAAGGCTCCAGCCGGGCCGGGCTCTGACTTTGCATTCTGATGTGCGGTTCTCACAGGCGGCTGAACACTGACCATAGCTGCTCCTGACCCTGAGCCAGAAATGGGAGCACCGTGCAGGGGACCCACCTGTCCCTGGAAAAAAGGGGACGCAAGTCCTGCCCCTGGGGATGGAGCTGGGGCTCCCAGGCCGTCGGCTGTCCCCAGGGCTGTGCCTCCATGTCCCCGCTCCACACTGCAGCCACCCCACTCCTGTCGCAATGCCATTCCTTGGACCGACGGGGACAGGGACCCAGGAAGCTGCCCAAGGACTCACAGGGCCTGAACCCAGCCGCTGAGGTAAAGCAGCAGGGCATCAGCAAAACAAAGGCCAGCTCCTTCTGCCCAGTGGAAGCTGCTGACACAGGCCTGGCCCCCAGCACGCAGAGGCACGCAGGACGGTCATGCAGCCCCACACGATCGCCGCTGACGGAGCCCAGGGCTCTGCGCCCTCGGCAGCGCCAGGGGAATCCCAGCTTCTGGGCACCAGGCAAGCAGAGGTCGCTGTGGAGCGGCCTGGAGCCCAGCCTTCCGGCTGACAGACAGGGCCCACAGTGCTCGGACACCGACGGCTCCAGAGCACTGTGGTCGGAGGCATGGAAGTAAGAAAGGGACGCTCAGGGTGACAGGGAGAGGAAGGAGGAAGTGACAGGCAGGGCACCGCCAGACCACAAGCAAAGACTCTGAATGTGCGCCCAGGAAAACCTGTGAGGCTCGGTCCTCTCAGGGGCAGAGGGCTCCCCTAGCAGCCTTGTGTGGAGCTGGCCAGGGCCGGCCGTCCGCACTGCGCCTGGGTCCCCCTAAAGTGGCTGTGCTGCAGTCCCAACCCCCAAGCCCACGGCACAAAGGGGCAGGGCCTCAGGCCTGGGGATCTGGCCCTGATCAACGTGGCCCGGGGCTCCTGCGCCCTTCCGGGAGGACCCAGAGAGAAGGCACCGTCGGACCCAGGAAGCGGCCTTCCCCAGACACCCAGGCTGGAAGGCCGGAAACTGGGCCTTGGCCTTCCCAGCTTCCAGAACAGCAAGAAACAAATCCTGTCGTTCCTAAGCCACCCAGGTACGGAGCTCTGCTGTGGCAGCACCAGAAGGTGAGGTGCTCTCCTCCCAACAGCTTTCCTGGTCCAAGCACTAACTCAAGACGTGAAAAACAGCCTCTGGTTGGTGTTTATTCTTTTTCCTGGTAAGCAGAGCAAATACTGAGAAGCAGCTGTAAGGTAAGTTTTAAAGGATGGTCTGAGCATGATTCCCATACAGATAAACCACAGACATGCCTCAGAAGATCTGATTTAACCTATCAGTTCACGAGGGAACCAATACGATGCTGCGACCAGGTGAAGGGAAAGAGCCAGGCATCAAGAAGGCTGAAATAAAGTTCCTTAGTTGACGCAAACTGGTTGGTGCCACAAGGCAGCATCAACCACCCGACACCACGTGCTCCCACCAGCTTCCTACAGCAAATAGCACGACAGAGCTCAGAGACAGGGAAAGGAAAGGCCAGGCTGGGGAAGCAGGCTCCAGGCAACTCCACAGGGGACAGGCAGGGCATCCCTTGACCAGCCCCAAGTCTTCCCCAGTGTTTGCCTACAAGGGTGAGCACTGCTTAAGGCACAAACCTGCCTGAGGAGCTCCACCCTGGAAACCCCACCCCTGAGCTTGCTGGGGCCTCCCTGGGTCTTCAGTCTCCCTAGGTGATTCTAGTGAGCTGCTAGGTTCCAGGCAGCAGGCCAGAAGGTAAGAAAGACCTCTCCACCTTGACACTGGGGCTCTGTGCTGCTTCCTTGGAACTGAGAGCCGCCAGATGCAGGGTGACCCAGAGTGACCCTCAGTGTGACCCTGGCCTTCCAAAAACCCTTCTCCAAGTTCATCTGCAGTGGTAGAGACCACAACACAAGCCCAGTTCATGACTTGGTTGCCAGATGTGGCCGACGGCCTGCATGACAGCCTCTTCCACGGCACACAGCAGCCGGAAGTTCATGTCCCCGGCTGTCACTTTAATCACCCATGCACTGGCGTACAGACACCCTCAGATGTGAGCTCAGGAGCTCTAGTGTGTGTGTGGTGCACTCACACATGAGCACAGGGCCACACATACACACACCTCTCAGCTGCTCCAGATCCAAGATGGGGCCAAACAGCTACACGGCAGCCTGCGTCACACTGGCTGAGGGGCTGCCCGGAGGCCTGCAGCTGGGGCGGCGGTCAGCAGGCAGACGGGGAGGAGCCCAAGGCACCCACCCCATCCTCCCTCCGCGCCCACACTTACTGCAGGAGGCACAGGTAAAGCAGGCGTCGTGGTAGAGGTTGCCCATGGCCTGGCAGGCCTGGCCGGCCCCAAACACTCCTTTGCTGCATTTCACGCAGGCTCCTGCAGGGCAAGAACACACCAGTGAGTCCAGGGAGCCAAGAGGGTAAACTGAGTCACAGCAAAGCCGAGGGACAGGGCTAGAAGCCGCCCTCCCCACGATCAGCCCAGCGCCAAATCCCTGGGTGGCTCCTTCAGATGTCTGTCCCTTCTGGCGAGCAGCCTTCTTTTTTCTGTTTTTGCTGGATGGACAAATTTCTTATTTTTATTGGTCCACGTGCAGTGCATGATTCCCTTCATCTTGGAATCGCACTCTTACATCCCTTCCCTTCCCTCCCTCCATCCCTTGGCCCTTAGGGTCTGCAAGAGCTCTCTCTCCCCGGGCTGGAAGCAGCCCCAGGCAGGACGCGGCCCTGACCCTGCGCCCTGGCCTCCTCTAGGGTCCAGAAAACTGAGCCGGCCAACCCACGCCCTTGCCCAGAGTTCTCAGAAGATGCCTGGGGCCCAGCTGCAGCAGGAGTGCACCTGGCCGGCAGGTGGGCCAGGGACTCTCAATCGAATCACTGCCTTTAATGCTCTGTGAACCCCTCCAACTAGGACTATTACCCTCGCTTGTTATGAAAAGGACCAGACCTGAGTGGTGCCTCCCCCTGCACGCCCACCCCTGATGATGGCTCCCACACCCTCTCTCCTCCCCTGCAGCCCCAGGCCTGAAGGCAGCGCATGGACCAGAAACCAGGCTCTTTCCCGCAGCCTCTGGCTTGCTACTCCTGCAGCTTCCTCCCCGGAAGTGGAAGTCAGTTCCTCCTGCTGTGCAGGTTCCAGGAGCAGCAGGATAAAAATTTAAGAACTGTCAGCGCTGTGAGGCTGGGCTCCTCATCTGCAAGACCAGCAGCTCCTGGGGTACAGCCCAGGGCAAAGGAATCCTGCCTCTTGAGCCATGGCCCACAGCGAGAAGGTGCTGCAGCATAAATAAGCTCGCTGGGCTGTTCCGGGGCTCCCCACCCTTGCCTGCCTGTGAATGGGCCGAGTCTCTCCATCCCGGCCGGCCCAGCATCCCCATGCCAGCAGCACAGGGTGGGGACGGGGCTTGAAGTCCCTTGGAAGAACTCCCCGTGACAGGGAAGCGAAGACATCACAACTATGTAAGTAATATGCCAGTTTAAAAAAAAAAGGGCCGGCATGTGGTGTGCACCTGTAATCCCAGCACTTGGGAGGCTGAGGCAGGAGGATCACTGTGAGTTCAAGGCCAGTCTGGTTTCCACAGTGAGTTCAAGGTCAGCCTGGCCAACTCAGTGAGGTCCTAGCTCAGAATAAAAAGGCTGGGACATAGCTCAGTGGTAGGAGAGTCCCTGAGCTCAGTCCACAGTACTGAAAAGAAATATTCAAGGAGAAAATACACCAAAATAGGTAGAGTATTTCTCCTTCTCCTTCTCCCTCCCTCCCCCTTCCTCTTCTTCATTTTTCTTTTCTATTCTTTTGCAGGGCTGGGGATTGAAACCAGGGCCTGGCACATCCCTGGCAAGTGCTCTATTGCTGAGGTACAATCCAGCCCCAGCTTGTTGTTTATTTTAGAGTAGGAACCATTTATTGAGAGAAAGACAGCTTCTGTCTAGGAGAGACAGAAGGGGTTCCGAGTGGGTGGCCCCCACCTTATTTCGGAGGCGTTTGCTTCAAAGTAAGCTGCAGACGGCAGCCCACGTCACCCCTGGACTTCCTCCCTAAACACTGTCATTACCGGAGTCTGCGCTCTGCCCACACTTAACTATTCTCAAGTGCAACTCGGGAACAGTGAAACACACAAATTACAAGCCTCCCATGCGGCACATTTCAGCCAATCCCCCGTGTAACACAACCCTAACCGGACAGAGTCCTCCTGACAGGCCGACGGAGGCATCCGTGCCCACTCCTGGCTCCTCTTCATGGGGCTCCGAGTGCTCCCGGCGAGCCAGACACAAAGCAAGGAAGGAAGGAAGCCCTGGGCCGGCGGGGAGGGGTCCTGCCACGGGCAACAGGAAGACCGCCGGCCCATCCGCAGGCCTGGGTGGGGGCAGAGCATGCACTGCTGCTTCGCGATCCTGGGCGCCCCAGTTCCAGGAAGGCCCTGCTGCTGGCTGAAGGCCACGCAGCTGGGGAGTGGAGATGGACCTGAACCCGGCTCCTCCACTGTGTGGCTCTTCCAGCCTCAGCCCTGTGGCCCTCGGGATGGGCCAGGACCAGCGCTGCCCTAGATGAACAGGTCTCCTCCGGCCCGCCGGCAGCTGCGTCCTGGAGTCCGGTGCAGACTCTGAGCAGAGAGAGGCGGGGCCCACAGGGAGGAGAGCAAGGGATGAGTGCTCAGCTCCCTCAGGGGCCCGGGCTGGGCAGAGACCCCGCCCTCTGCACTGTAACCATCCCAGCCCTAGGGCTGCAGAGCAACGGCAGAGCGCGAGGGGCGGGCACGCTCCCTGAAACTGGACCTGCTGCCTTGTAACCCATCTCCAAACTGCAGCCGGAGGGATTTCTTTTTCTTTTTTTTGAGACAGGCTCTCACTTTGGAGTCCAGGCTGGCCTTGAACTCCAAACCCTCCTGCCTCAGCCTCTCGAGTGCTGAGATTACGGGTGTAATCACCACCACACCCAGCTCGGGATGATCTTTAAAAAAACAACTGAATGAAATAAAAGAGAAAACCCAGACATTTAAAGGAAACCCACACATTTAAAGGAAACCCACACATTTAAAGGAAACCCACACATTTAAAGGGTGCAATCTGTAAGTTCTGACATTTGCCTTCACTGTGAAATCACTACTGAAGCGACACACAGACCCCCAGAGTCACAGGTCCTCCTCACCCCTTGTCTATCCAGCCCCTCCCCATTGGATACAGGTGAGGTTTCCGGTTTGGGACAATTATAAATAAAGCTGCTAGCAATACACGCGCGCACACGGGTTCATTTCCTCTCCTCTTGTGCCACCTCGACAATGTTAGCTCTCTTCTTTTCTTAGTACTGTTTTCAGTATGTAATGATTACATTTGTCCTGAGGAGTTGGTACACATACATAACACATCTTAGTTCATTTCTTTTCAGGGTTGAATGATATTCCACTTTATGGACGTACCACAGTTTCTTTATCCCTTTACTTACGGAAGAACAATTTGCTTCAAGTTTGGGCAATTATGAGCAAAGTTGCTATAAACACCCATTTAGCTCATCTGACTACATGCTAAGGAGTATCATGAGTGATCACATGGTAAAACAAACAAAAAAAATGCTTAGTTTTCTAAGAAGCTGCCAAACTATCATCCAAATGCCGGTACAGGACTTTTTAAAGAAATTATACTATTTCTACAGGACAGGGCCAGGACTAGGGGCAGTTTCCTGTTTTAAAAGACATGCAGCCCCAGGCAGCAGCCATGGAGGAGAGTCTCAGCCCGAGCTCTCCCTTGTGGGCAGAGCCTTCAGAACAGGGGCTGCCCAGCCAGGCCGGCTCTCCTCAAAGGCTACAGCTGGGTGGCAGGGCCGATGCGAGCTTGGAGCCCGGCACCCAGGACAGGCCACTCACACTGGGATGTGTGAGGACACTGCATCCTGCAAGGGCCGCACACTTCCCCTCGTCGGAGCTATGCCAAATTCTGCCATGGAGGGAACAGGACACTGTTAGTACTGCAGCCAGCGGGGTCGTTCTGGTTCGGTATGAATGGCACCAGTGAGCTGGAACCGCCTGGCCCAGCTACACAGCAGTGGTTTCAAACTGCCGAAGTAGGTGGAGACTCTTCTCAAAGTGCCTTTGGGACACAGGAAAGGGCGGTCTTTGAGCACAGCCTCTCGGCCTCCTGGGCAGCAGGCAGCGTCCCTGAGCAGCAGCTGCTGAGTCCCAGACCAGACCAGACATGCCCGGCCTCCACCCCGTGAAGATCCACTGCATGCCAGCCCAGAGCCCAGCGCAGGCCCCCAGCCACTGCCCTCCAGGCCACTCGAACTCATAAAGCACCCGCAGGCGCCGGAGCTGGGAGCCCACGGGCTCCAGTGGGGTGGAGGTGCCTGCCAGGTTGTGGCCAGGGCTCCCAGCAGAGCCAGACCCAGCGGCACCCCACGAGGCCCTGGCGCCCCCACCTCCGTACTGGGCCTGCCTTCCAGCACCCTCTGCAAGGCAGTGGCGGGGGCCTCGCCAAGCCACAAAGGAAGCATTCAAGGCCACTCTGGGCTGCGGGCATTGCACCAGCCTCCGCTCTCCAGCTTCCATTCCAGCGCCCAAGGCCTCAAAGCCACAAGGGCCTCACTCTGTTGCAGGGGAAAAGGAAGTCGCTGGTGCAATTTCCCAATCACGGTGCACTTGGGTTCGCCTTGCTGGCCAAAGGTGCCCCAGCAGGCCCTGCACACAAAGATGAACGCACACTGCCAGGCATGGCGATGCATGCCTGTGATCCCAGCATCCGGGAGGCTGAGGCAGGAGGATCACCGTGAGTTTGAGGTCAGCCTGGGCTACTAATAAGACTGTCTCAAAAAAAAAAAATCTGGGGATTCAAATCTTCCCTTTGTCTACTCTTACTTGTTTGTTTTTGGTACCCAATCGAACGCAGGACCTTGTGCTTGCAAGGTAGGCAGCTGAACCACTGAGCTAAATCCCTGGCCCTGTTTTGTTTTATTTTTACTTATGTTTGTCTTGTGTTTGTTTGTTTCTGAGTCAGGGTCTCGGTGTATGGTTCAGCCCGGCCTTGAACCCACTATGTAGCCCAGGCTGGTTTTGTACTTGCAGTGATCCTCGTGCCTCAGCCTCCCGGATGCTGGGATGACAGGCATCCACCACCATGCCCAGGTGAAAAATCTTCCTTGAAACCAGAGATCAAACTCCCATGGAGGGAAAGACTAGTGGTTAAACATGCCTGGAAGCATGAGGTCATGGGTTCCACCCAAGCACCAAGAAACCCACGCACTCGCACTCCCATGTAAAAGATGCCCACCAGAGAGCAGCAGCCAAGAAACCATGTTCAGGGGGAGCAACAGCTGAGGGAATTCTGTACCAACATACTGCTAAATAATTCTTCTCCTCCTTTATAATTTAGTTATGAAGTGTAATTAACTTTCTGCATAATTTAATCATTTTCCACAACTGCCTCTCTTTGTTCAACCTGACAGACAAACAAGTATGATCTCCCCCTTCTTAGGGTCTTGATTCCCTAAGGAAGGGCTGGGGTCACACGAAACGGACCTGAAGGATCCATGAACCCTGAGGCTCCTCTCCTGTCTACCGGCTGTCGATGCCCGCAGGCTCGGGCAGGGGAGAAAGGAAGTTCTGACTCCCCCACTCTCCACCATCCCCACTCTCACTAAAGTCTCCAATTCCACAGCGAGGCTTATTATTTATTTATTTTGGTACCAGGACTCGAACTCAGGGCCTCACAACTTGCCAGGCAGGCGCTGTACCACTGAGCTACATCCCCAGCCTCTATTTATTAATTTTTGACACAGGGTCTCACTATGTAGCCCAGGCTGGCCTTGAACTCCTGGCATCCTCCTGCCTCAGCCCCTGAGTGCTGGGATCACAGGGCACCACCACGCCTAGTCCCAAGCTAATTTTAAACCACTTGGAGTCTTTACAGACATCCTGAGCTCACTGGGAGAGTCCGGGCCAACACTGTGAGGGGCCCAGTCCAATCCTGAGCGTGCCAACAATGAATAATAAACAAGCAAACATCCACACATAAACCGAAAGCTCTGACTTAACAGCGATGATCCCTAGGCCCAGAGGAGTCACTTTTGCTCTTTCTGTTGGTCAGTATTTGGGGGCTTTTCTGTGGTCAGCTGTGTTTCAGGGTTTTTTTAAATAGCAAAAAAGAAAAAAAGTTCTTAAAATAAAACTTTTTAAAAAGCTTAAAAAAAAAAAAGGGCTGGAGATTTAGCTTTGTGGTTTTGTCACCTGCTATGTAAGCGCAAGGACCCAAGTTCGATCCCCCATACCCTCCACCCAAAAAGGCAAAACTCCCACCAATTTCTGTAAGGAGGGAACTGGAGAAGGTCCTGCTCCAGAGCAGGAGCAGCTGTGAGGAGAGTGATGGAAATCGGCTGTGAGTCCAGAACAGCGTGGGGCCCGAGGGCGTGGCCGGGACTTGGCCAGGCATGGGCACCTGGGAAGGCAGGTGGCTCAGGAACCAGGGCCCTGGGCTGCTGCACACCCAGCCGGGATCCCAGGGCCACAGCACACGGCACAGGCACTGTGGAAAAATGTTTCCAAACTGCCAAAAAAGTTATAAAAACTAAGCACAGAAGTTATACAAAGCACAAAGGGTCATAGTGGATCTAAGCCTAACTGCCTAACACTGAAAGGAATAAAGAGTTCCTCAATTCGGCTGGGCGTGGTGGTACACACCGTAACTCCAGCAGTGGGGAGGCTGATGCAGGAGGATCTCTGCAAGTTTGAAGCTACCCGGGCTACCTAGTGAGTTCCAGCCAGCCTGGACTATACAGCGAGGCCCTGCCTCAAAAAACAAAACAAAATACAAAACAAAAAAAGAAAAGAAGATGGGCAAACAAGCGGCGGTACTGTATATCCATAAGAGGCACAACTGACCGTGTGACAGCAGAGATGAATGAATGCACTGGCAATTTCTGCACGTGGTACGCCACACACACACAAGAACATTACAGTCAATTCTGCAGTCGCTGTGTTCCATAAAATTGTATTAAGTAAGGGGCTCACTATGTATCCCAGGCTGGCCTCTTAAGTCCCAGAGATCCTCCTGCCTCGGCCTCGGGAGAGCCTTTAGCCACCATGCCCAGCTAAATGATGTATTTTAGGACTCAGTCTCGTCTCCTAGACCCTCAGCCCACTGACCTGACACAACATACTCGGCAGGAGGGGCACGAAAGACCAGGGGAGGCCCCGGGCCACCACACCCTACAGGGACACTGGGCGGGTTGTCCCACTTCACTTCCTCTGCCCTCTGGTGCTGGCTGTGCTTTTGGGTGGGCCTCTCCCTACCCCACCCCACCCCACCCCTCCAGGCCAGGGAACTACAGAGGCGGAGCTGGGCAGGGCAGGGCTGCCAGCTGCCGGCTGTTCCTGGCAGCCAGAGCCCTGGTGGACGACGCCCAGCCCAGCGGAGGGAACCAAGGAGCTCAGGCTGCGCCAGGCTGGCCAGGGCCACGCCCACATCCAGGCTCAGCTGCAGGCCCCGCCGCGCCAAGTGTGCACCAAGTGCCGGGCATGAAAGGCCCCTTCCATGAGGGTTGACTGGCACCCAGGGTGGGCAGCAAAGGGGCTGACGCTGGTACTCGTAAACTTTGAGCTCTTTGTTGTTTGTTTGCTTTGCAGGACTAGGGATTGAACCCAGGCCTTCCCACTGAGCTAAAGGCTTCTTTTACTTTTTGAGACAGGGTCCTGCTAAACTGCTGGGCAGGGGACTCAAAGTTGCAATCCTTCTGCCTCAGCTTCCCAAGTGCTGGGGTTAGGCATGCAACACCACACCCAGCTTCAATATAAAATTATTAACAAGCCGTTTTACATTCTTTTCTTTTTTCCATACTAAGTCTTCAAAATCCAGAATAGGCTTTGTGCTTCAACGAACATCAAGGCTGGGACAAGCCCCTGTGAAGTGTGAGCTGCAGCACAGCCCTCCCACGTCGGACAGCTCGGTGTGGACCAACTGATTCTGCCCCCACACGACCATACGCACAGCTGATGGGGGGAAACCGAGGCACCGGCCCCTGACCCAGCTCCCCAGGAGCTCCTCTCCAGGACCCATTTCTGGACAGCCGGCCCGTGAGTGTCCCCTCCCCACCATGTGGTGCCAGCCGCCAAAAGGGACACAGGAAAGCCAAGGGTGGATCCTGGGGCTCAGGGAGGGGAGGAGCCCGGCTCCAACAACCACAGCCAGGACAAGCACAAAGGCATCAGGGAGCACGCACTTCACCCCCAGGCAGGTCCACCCTCTGCTGCTCCCGCAGCACTAGACATACTGTGCCCCCGGCAGGCACATGCAGGCACACTCGTGGACACACGCACATGCGGGGTCTGCAACAGGCTCTGTCCTGAGCTGAGCCACTGCCACCCGGGTTGGGGTCTCACCCATACTCCTCTTGGGGTGACACGAGTGTTCTCCCAGCCAACAGACCCGCATCCGGGGCCCCTGACAGGAAACCAAACCACAGCCAGCCCAGACACCTGTCCCCTGGCCAGGACCCGTACAGCAGAACAGGGACCCAGGCACCCCGGCTCACAAGGCCGAAAAGCACCACTGGGGGCCTCATCGCTCCCAAGAGAACAGGAAGGGAACTCGGTCCCTGGCTGGCCACCCTGAAATCCGGCTCCTCCTGAGCCCACTTTGGGCAGAAACTCAAACTCGACGTCCCTGAATGACAGCATCATGGTGGCTTCCAGACCCTTCCGCTTGTCACCGTGTGCGTCCAGGGCGCTGGTTCGTTCCCAGCTAGCTTCCGGGTCCCAGCAGGAGCCTGGCCTCTCACTCTCCTGGGACCCACAGGGACAAGTCATAGAACACGAAAGATGAGAGAGGAACCGGCCCAGGCCCCGCCTCACAGCTTCCAAACTTAAAAATAACCTGGCCGTCATCCTAATGGCCTGCCTGTGAAAGGCTCCAGCAGGGTCCCCCACTTCCGGGTGACCCTGAGACCCTGTGTCCAGCTGGTTTCCCTGGGAGGGGAAAAGCGAAAAACAAAAACCAGGGCAGAAGTAAGAATCTGCCGCAAGTGCTGCCCTGGTCTGGACGCCCTGTGACCTATTTGTCCTGGGGAGGTTTCTGTCCAGTGTCCCCATGGTGTCAGGCAGTTCTACTCCAGTCTGGTTCTGGTACCGGGGGCTGCTACTGACCCTCAGGACACAGCTGTCTCAAAGAGAAGGGAAGAACCTCAGTTACCGTGGCAAGGGGAAGGACAGGGATTTGAGCTAGGCCTGGGCTCTGAATAGTCTGACAATCTGTGAAGAAGGTATGTTTCTTTTCTTTTCTCTTCTTGACTCTCCCCCAACCCCCCCCACCCCTGCCCGGTACTGGGGATCGAACTCAGGACCTTGTGCTTGGGAGGCAGATGCGGCGCCACTGAGCTAAATCCCTGGCCCTCTTCTTGATTTTTTGAGACAGGGTCTCGCCATGCAGTTCAGGCTGGCCTGGAACACCTGGCAATCCTCCTGCCTCAGCCTCCCCAGTTCTGGGATCACAGGTGTGCGCCACCACGCCCAGCCTGAGAAAGGTCCTTTCTAAGCATCCTACGTGTATTAACTTGTGTGATCCTCCCAACGACTCTCTTTGATCGTCCCCATTCCACGGATGAGGAAACTGAGGTACACAGCAATTGAACAACCTGCCTAACCCACTTATTAAGCGGCTGTGCCGGGCCTGCTGTCCCCAAGAGAACTGAAGTCCTGCTGTGCCTTCAAGGGACACCAGGGAGCTCGCACGCTGTGGGGCACGGGCACACCGACTGTGCTGGACCCGGCCGCCGTCCTTGTCAGGGGACTGGGCCCGCGACCCAGCACTGTGCAGGGCCCTCATGCCCTGGCACTCCTCTGCACGGGACAGTGTTCTGCAGAAAACCCTAAGCCTGGCCACATCCTCCCAGGCAGAGGACATGGGAGGGCCTCAGTTTCTCCTTCTCCTGTCCGCTTTCCCGAACAGCAGAGATAAAAATGGCTTGGAAACGTGGCCATAACTAAAGACAGAGCTCGTGTCTGAATTCTGTAGCAGCCTCAGGGGGCACAGGCTGGGTGGCCACGGGCCCTGCCCCTCGGGCTCTGTGCCACGGCCGGGCAGCCCACCCAGTACCTCGTGCATGCTCAGCTCTGGGCCAGGCAGCTAATTACAGCTGCAGCCCTGCCCTGGGCCCCCAGCAGGGTGGGGTCCCCAGGTCCTGTACATGGCGCTCCAGCCCCCCAGTGCATCCTTTTCATTTTCCTAATCATTTTTCTTTACTTGCACTTGAAATATCAGGCATTGGACTGGCTCCTAGAGTTACATCTTCTTTTCCTTCTGTTAATGTTTTCTGTGGTGTGAGGTGGAACCCAGACCCTCCTGCAGGCTAAGCAAGCGCCTGTCACTGAGCTACACCCACTGAAATTTGTCCATTTTTCCACAGTTCCGCCTCCTGCCTGGAAGTTATGAATCAACAAATGTAAAGAAACATAACTTTTTTTTTTGGTACCAGGGATTGAACTCGGGACCTTGTGCTTTCAAGGCAGGCGGCGGAACCACTGAGCTAAATCCCAGGCCCAAGAAACATAACTTTTTAAAGTCAGGTATGGTGGTGCAGGCCTGTCATCCCACCCCTCAGGAGGCTGAAGCAGGATGGTCCCAAGCTCCAGCCTGGGCTGGGCAATTTAGTGAGACCCTGTCTCAAAGCAAAAAATAAAAAGGCCTGGGAGGCACCTCAGTGCAAAGCCCAGGGTTCAATCTCAGTACCACAAAAGCAAAACAAAAAAAGCCATTGATGTGTGGAGATTTCAGTGCTATCCTTGTCTGGCCACTCGGCTGGCTTCCTGCAAGGTCAGGATTGTGGGCTCTGGCAGGCCAGGCTCCCAGCCAGGCCGAGGCAGGGCTGCTCCCAAAAGAGCTCACTCCCGAGTCCCCGAGCCCAGGCTAAGGGGGTGGGGACCCCATGGCGGCCCCTCTGTCTCCTCAAGGCCAGGGAGAGGCAGCCGGGGCCTGAGCCAGGCCTGCCACCCCGGCTCCACAGGGCCCAGCCGAGGCCTCAGGGCCTCACGCGGCAGGAGTGGGCACAGGGCTGCTGGCCGGGGGCAAAGGAGTCCCTCGTGTGGGGGACGAGGGATGGAGCGGCAACTCCTTGGAGCAGAAGGAAAAGCTTCGGGGGAGCAAGAGGGAACCATCACTCCTGCGAAGGCCCAGTGATCGTGGTCCTCTGACCCAGGGCCACCCAGGGCAGCCACCGTTAGAGCCGGCCCAAGGTCACAGGCCCTTCCTGACGCCTGAGGCAGCTACGGCTGATGTTTCCTAAAGGAGCACAGGAGCGGTGATGCAGGCCTATGTTCTCAGCACTCTGGGGGGCTGAGGCAGGAGGACTGCAGGTTGGAGCCCAGCCCAGGCAACACAGTGAGCGAGAGAGACCCTGTCTCAAAACAAAAAAGGGTTATGTGAAGGCCCTGGTTTCAATCCCCAGTACAGCAAAATAATCATAATAGTAAGAAAGGGTCGGGGATTTAGCTCAGTGGCACTGTGCCTGCCTTGAAAACGCAAGGTCCTGAGTTCAGTCCCTGGTAACAACAACAAAAACAGCAAGTTAGCCGGGTGTGGCGGTACACCCCTGTCATCCCAGCACTCAGGAGGCTGAGGCAGGAGGATCACCGTGAGTTCGAGGCCAGCCTGAATCACAGAGCAAGACTGTGTCTTTAAAAAAATAAATAAAATACATTAATAAAGGACAGTGGCCCAGCTGCTGGCAGGCGGAGAGGTGACCTCTCTCCCAGGGTGGCCCAGTGGTGGCTGCTCCCCAATGCGGAAGGGCTTGTCCAACCCACACACTCCACCGGTGTGCCCACCAGGACTCAGTGGTGCTCACCCAGCCCTGCCTCCCCCTCGCCGAGGTGGGGACCCCAGTGGGCCCTGCACACTAAGCTCCGTCCCAGGAAACCCCACCCCAAGCGGTTTCTCTGTGGGAGGCACAGAGTCAGGGCTGGTGACCCCAGAGCAGGACGGAAGCCAAGGAGCGCTGGGCAGTGTCTTCCAGCAGCGATAGTGCCAGGGGCTAGGGAAGCCCAGCCACAGCCCCCGAGCAGCATCAGGGGCTGGCATTCGTCACAACACTGGAAGGGGAGACAAGAAAGACAAGTGCAGAGTCCTCGCTGGGGACGGGCGGCTGCGGGCGCTGCGGTGCAGCCAGGTGAGGGATTAGCAAATCACTGACCACGTCAAATACCCAGGAGGAGGGATTTGGATTGTTCCCGACACAAAGGAGTTAGGAATGTCTGACAGGTTGCCCATAACCTGGTCTGGCCATTATGCATCACACGGGGCCTGAGTGGAAAACACAGCGCATTTAAATAAAAAGGACTTTATTACAGCAAGGGACGCATGGCCGGTCACAAGGCCCCCTTGAGTCCTCTCCCTTGCATTGAACACACTCATCCCATCGTCCTGGCCACTTTCCGAGTCCTGAATGGATTCAAAACGTTTCCCTTCCACGCTCATTCTGACCTTGGGAAGAGCCAGAGTCACGCGGTGTGGATCCGGGGACCAAGGTGGATGAGGACACAGTGTCGTGTGGCAGCAGCAGTCACTGTATCTGGTCACTCCTCATAGGGACCCTCAGGGAGGAGGACTCCAGAGCTGCTGCAGAAAGCGGCGAGAACTAAGGGATGAGTGTGTTCGAACTGAGGAGTATTCTGAGGGGGATTCTGGGCAATGTGTCTTTTCTGGAATAATTTTTTAACATAAAAACGCTTTAATGTAAAGGCTCACTGTATCTTCCAACCACGCCTGTGTACATGCACTGCAATGTCACACTGTGCCCTATGCTGCAAATGTGCAGTTAGTACAGGCGGCCGAGGCACTGGGGAAGCAGGGGCACAGCAGGAGGGACAGCTACGTCCCGCTAGGAGCCCATGTCAGGAAACCCACAGAGATGGCAAGGAAATCGCTGGTGCCGCCTCCTCTTCCTCCACCAGGACAGGCCTTGCACTCTGCCAAGGCAGGGCCAAGGCCCGAACACCCACTGCTCTTGGTTCCTGACCAGAACCTCCACAGCACAGACGTTCTTACATCTGGGAAGTCAGATGTGACCGTCCCTTAGCAAGTCCAGCGCAGACAAAAGCTTCCAGTGGGGCGGAGGGGATGCGCCAGGAGCCTCGCAGCTGGGCAGCCCGCCGGGCTCAGACTCCTCAAGGCACTTCCTGCCACATGGCAGCCAGGGAGAGTGGACAGATGGATGGACGTCTGCACCAAAGCAGGCGGGCAGCCTCTCCCTGGCAGAGGCTCACTCCAGGCTCAGGCCTGACCATCATGCTTCATGAAAAATACAAGATCGATCTGTGAGAAAGACCCAGGATAGGTGAATCCACGGGGACAAAGCACAAACTCTCGCTGAGGGGACGATGAAAATGTTTTGGAACTAGATCAGGATGGTGCCTGACAGCACTGTGAATGTTTTCAATACCTTGAATTGCTCACTTGAAGCAGTTAACTTTGTTAGGTAAATTTTACTTCAACTTTTTTCTTTTTCTTTCTTTTTTTTTTTTTTTCAGTCAGTTGCTGTGTAGCCCAAGCTGCCCATGAACTTGAGGCACTCCTCCTGCCTCAGCCTCCCACAAGCTGGGATTACAGTAGTACGCCACCATGCCCGGCTTACTTTAATTTTTGTAAGAAATAAATGGACAAGGGCTGGGGGTGAGCTCTGTGGTGCATTTGCCTAGCACACTTGAGTCCAAGGTTCCACACCCAGTACTGCAAAAATGAACGAATGGATGGATGAATGAATGCAACAGGTTTTCCTAGCTGTCTGGGTGCGCAAGGCAGGTACTTTGGGCAAGGGTGAGGCTCCTGTCCGCCTCGCTCCCCGTGGACCTCGAGCCCCAGGACAGCGTGGCCCGAGACGGCACATGGGGACAACACATTGGACGAGTGACCAGCACTCACGGACGTCCCTACCTCGCACCCTGGACACAGAACTGCGCCTCTGCTGCTCAAGGAGCTGAAACCGAAAACTAAACAAGAACTTAAAAGAACCACAGACTCCTGCTACGAGGGGAGATTTCCAAAGAAGAAAGGACAGTGTTCCCAGCAGAAAGGCCGGAACTTTAGCAAGCAGCCCAAGAAAGCAGCCTGGGCTCCTGACTGCCTGGGGTGAGGGCTGGAGGCCGAGTTCTCAGGAGGAGCAAACAGGCAGTGTCACCAAGGGTTGCACACAAGTCTGCTGGCCCCAGAGGACCGGGATGGGACCTTCCCGCCCCCGCCCCACTCCCTGTGGCGGAGCTGGCCCCAGGACCCAGGCCGGGGGAATCCTGAGCCCAATCACCCAGAGTTTAAAAAATGTGCAAAAGGGGCCGGGGATTTAGCTCAGTAGTTTCACCGCCTGCTGTGCAAGTGCAAGGACCCAAGTTCAATCCCCGGTACCACAAAAAAAAAAAAATGTAAAAAAAAAAAAGGCCTCAGACTCCTAATGACAGGCTCCCTTTCTGGGCAGCCCTCCCGGAAGACAGGTAAATCGCTACCCAGTAGGAGCTTCAGCTGCCTCCTGCTGCCTCCTCCAACCCCAGAGAAAGGACAGCGCCAGCAGTCTCCCAGTCTGCAGCTTGAAAAAAGAGGATAAAGCAGAACGCACAAATCTGAGTGACACCGGCCAGAACTCCTCCATCCCCATCAAGCCCCTGCTGGGTGCCCCAGCAGTTGGCCGGGTGCTGGGCACGGGGTGTGGCATCTCCCCGCCCTCAGAGGCAGCTGGCACCCACACTGGGTCCCATCCCAGAGTTTCAGGAACTCGAGAATATCCGTTCTTTTTTTTTTTTTTTTTTTGGTACCGGGGATCAAACTCGGGTCCTTGCACTTTCGAGGCAGGCAGTGGAACCACTGAGCTAAATCCCTGGCTGTTTGTTTCTGCTTTTTTGAGACAGGGTCTCTACATAGTCCAGGCTGGCCTTAACTATGTACCCCAGGTGGGCCTCAAACTTGTGGTGATCCTCCTGCCTCAGCCTCCCGAGTGCTGGGATTATAGGTGTGGGCCACCATGGAGAATTTCTATTTCTAAGCAATTCCTGGGGGCGGCCACCCTTGGAGAACCACTGCCCTAGAGCAGCCTGCCTTCTGCGGGAGGCCTCCGGAGACACACCCACTCCCCACTTGTGAGAGCCACCTGCCCTGCCACCCTTCACATGTGGGTGATCCCCGCTGTGAGATCCCCTTCCAGCCAAGGATGCTTTCAAGTTTCTGAGTCAGAAAAAGCAGCTGAAAGAAGAAGAAAGGAAGCAAGCAAGGAAGGAGGCCAACAGCCCAAGCCCTGGCTGCTCCTCAAGGGCAGCCCAGCCTCCCTCTGGGCCCCAGCACCCAGCAGGGGCAACTCACCAAAGTAGTCGGCCTTCGGGTGGGCGTCCAGCTCTCGCTCCAGGCGCTGGGTAAGGGCTTCTAACTTCAGTTCCACAGCGGAGGGGCCGAGCTCAGGGCCGGGGAGGAGCGTCTGGCAGGGCAGCCTCACCCTGGGTGAGCCAGGGGCCTCTGGGAGCCCTGGGCCCAGGCTGCCATCAGGGCACCAGCCAGTGGGACCCTCTCTGCACGACAGCTCTGGCAGGGAAGGCAGCACTGGGAGCACGGGGCCGGCGGGGCTGAGCTTGGGCCCAGAGGCAGAGCCGGAAAGGTGAGCCTTGGGCCCGTCCTGGAACCAGGGCTGGGGGTCCTCGGTGGGCTTGGGCCTGGTGCCTGAAGCCTCACAGCCCAGCTCCGAGTTTGCTCTCTGGAGGGCTCCCTGGCTGGAGGCCGGGGGCACAGACACTAGAGGACTCTGGGGCTGCATGGGGGCCCCGTTCTCCAGGCCCAGGGACGGAGGGAGCGGGCTTACCCGCTGGGATGAGGCGGTGGACCAGAGGCCTGCTGGCTTCTCACTGCCGGGGCCACCACTACTGTCCTGGGCATGGAGGCCACTGTCGGAGGACAGCTGTGGCCAGTACAGGTGCGGGTCCCCACCTGGTCTGAGCAATGAGAGATCACTCCCGGGGGCACCTGGCCACCTGCTCCCTGTCCCCAGGCCAATGCTGGGGGACACACCTGGCCTGTCACCCCAAGAGGGGCTTGCCGGAGACCGAGACAGGTTGTCGTAGTAGTCTCCGTGAGTGAGGCAGGCCGGGTCTTCGCAGGAGCCCGGCTGGTGGCCAGCAGAGCTCTCCGAGCTCCCCAGGCCCTGCCTGGCTGCCCGATCCTGGCTGCCAGGCCTTGGGCCCGGGTCACAAGGCCCAGCCTTCTGCTCCGGGGCTGGGTGCGAGGTCTGCCAGGGAACCGCGGAGCCAGCCACCCCAGGTGCCCCTGCGGAGGCCGAGAGAGGGGGCTTAGCAGCCCCGTCGGCAGCAGGCTTTTGGCCTGGGTGGCCCCTGCCGTGGACAGGACCCTGGCCGCCCCGGGGCAGCGGCTCTTCCTGCAACAGCTGCTGCTGCTGGAGGTGGATCTTGGCCATCTTGGTGGCGAACAGCCTGCGGGTCTCCTCAAACTCAGGGTTGTTGCCCGCGCCCCTGTCCACGCGGAAGAGCCCGTCCTTGGAGGCCTCGTACATGTTCAGGTCCTCGATGAACTTGCTGGCCTCCAGGCCCAGGTCATCGTACTTGTCCATGCTGCCCGGCGCGCAGGTGTCCGGGCCCTCGCAGGGGGCCCGCGGCTGGAGGAGGGGCGGCGGGCAGCGGAGGAGCGGGGAGGAAGCCGGAGGGCGGCGCTCGAGTCCGGCCCGGGGCGAGGACCCAGGGCTCATGCCCGGGACCGCGCAGGGACCTTGCTGCTCCCCCGCCCCCGCCGCGCGCGTCCACGTGGGCGCCGGAGGCCGCTCGGGTTCCCGCCGCTCCTGAGACTCCCGGGATCGCGCCGGCGGGGGAGGAGGCGAGCGCCACGGCTCGCGTGGGTCTCGGGCCTCAGGCCTCGGCGCCCGGACTCCGGGGCGCGCGGCCCATTGTCCGCCGGCGCCGGGCGGGACGCGGAAGTGCGCGGGGCGGGCGCGGGGCGGGGCGCACGCGGGCCGGGGCGGGCGCGCAGGGTCCCGGGCGTCTCTGGCTGCTGGGCCCCGCGGCCGAGCTCCCGCCGGATCAGGTCCCCGCTCCCTTCCTGCCCCGCGCGCTGGCCCCGCCCCCGAGCGCGCAGGGCGGGGACCCGGCAGGGCGGATACCCGCCCGCCTCCTTAGCCGGGGCGCCCGGACACTGGGACCCGGGGAGCGGGGCGTTTCGGGAGCGCTTGCTCCTCGTCGCCCCACCCCGCCTCAGTTTCCCCAGTGGGAAGCCAAGCCTGCGCTCTGTCGCCGCTTCCCAGCCGGCCCGAGACGCGCGATTGGCGGTTAGGGGTGGCTTTGGGACATGTAGGGAGACTGCGGCGGAGAGGGAAACGTCAGAGACGTCGGCAGGAGGAGGCACGGAGGGGTCCGGAGCCGTGGGGCACCAGGAGAAGGCGAGGGCGCCTCCCCACTCCTCATTTGTTTTGTTTGATAAGAGGTCTCGCTGAGATGCACCCGGGACTCGAACTCGAGAGCGCCTGACCCCAGGCCGACCCGCCTGATCCCGGTGGCCTGCAGGCCGCGCCCTTGCCGCCCTGAGGCGACCTGCCATACCCCAGTCCCAGCGCTGCGCGTGGACGCGAGGCGCCACCTGGCGGGCATTTCCTGCTCCGGCCTCCCCGCGGCCTCTCCGGACCCGGCCGGACCCCGCCTGAACCCGGGCCCTTCCCGTCCAGCTGTGCTCCCCTCGGGAGCGCCCTTCCGGGCGCCGCCTCCGAGCCGGCCCCTCCTATCCGCGGGTGCTGGTTCCGGGCCCGAGACGCCAACTCACACCCTTCCATACTCGGGAAGCCGTCCTGGGCGTTTGGAATCGCAGCCCTCGGAGGCTGAGGCAGGAGATCACAGTGAGTTCTAGGCCAGCCTGGACTCCGGTGAGACAGTATCTCAAAGAGAAAGAACCCAAAACCCCAAATCCCTACATCACTTGTAATGCCTAATGCAATGGGAGTGCTTTATAAATAGTTATTACTCAGGGAATAATGACCAGAAAGTAAAATCTGAATGTTTCCTATACAGCCTTTTCTCTGAATATTTTCTGTCCGCTCGCTGAACCGCAGGTGAGGACCCCGGACACAGGCGGCCACACTCATTCGTCCGCAGCCTGTTCTCTGGCTTGGCTGCTGGCTCTCCCGCCCCCGGGGTCACTGTACGTGTGGGGTCTCACAGCCTCTCCGCAGGGTCGTGACAGGGAACAAGCAAGACCCTGTCGAGGCGGTGCTTTGCGCTCAGCCCCGGGCAGCTCCCGCCAGCAGGCCAGAGCCCAGACGAGATCCTAGAACAGGAAATCTGCGGCCCCAGCCCCAGCTGCCCAGCCACGCCAGCACACGCACGGGGGAGGAAAGGACAGTTGCAAATCTCTGCTAGAATTAGGTGCTTCCATTTTACAAGAATCTAGGATCTTCTCTGCCTGGGAGTGGTGCATGGGCTTGTCATCCCAGCCCTGGGAAGGCTGAGGCAGGAGGATCACTGTGAGTTTGAGCCCATGCTGGGCTGTGTAGTGAGTTTCAGGCCAGCCTGGCCTACACAGTGGGAATCTGTTAAAAAAAAAAAAAAATACGAGGAAGAAAAGAAAGAAGCAGCAGCAGCGTCGTGGAGGGCTGGGGGTGTAGCTCAGTGCAGGGCACTCACCTAGGGGTGAAGCCCTGGGTTCCAAGCCCAGCACCCAGTTTCTTTTTTTTTTTTTTTTGTACCAGGGATCAAACTCAGGACCTTGTGCTTGCCAGACAGGCACCAGAATCACTGAGGTAAATCCCTGGCCCCCCAGCATCCAATTTTTTAAAATGCTGTAAAGCTGGAGTCCCAGAGGCATCGAGCCAACCAAAACAGCATGGACAAGACCACTCAAAAGTGCTGGGCATGGCCAGGACCTGCAGATGTTTTGCAGCTGCTGCCTAATACTTATGAGCCAGAGAGTGGATGGATTCATTTCTTTTCTTTTTTCCATTCTGTGGGGCTGGGATGGAAGCCGGGCTTTGGGCAGACAAGGCAAGTGCTCTACCACGGCATCAGAAGCAGAATCTTTCAGATTCTATACACAGCCTTTACAGTCCAGGCACGGGTATTTGACATGGGCCAGTTTTGTGTGTTTTGTGTGCCTAGAAACCCCTGTTGATTCATACCTCAAAAGATGTGTTCAGAACTGGGTGTGGTGGTTCACAGCTTTGATCCTAACATTCGAGAAGCTGAGGCAGGAGGATCCCTGTGGAGTTCAAGGCCAGCCTGGGCTCCATAGTGAGACCCTGTCTCAAAAAAACAAAAACCCAACCAGCAGACAACCAATAAATAAATCCAGTCTGCTGGTCTGTCTTCACTGGGGCGTTGAGATCTCAGGAGTGCTACTATTGTAAGGTGTTTACTGTATCCTGCCGTTGCATTACTTTCCAGTGCTGAGTCCTTTCTTTTTTCCTTTTGTTTCACTACCCTTCCAGTCAGCTGCACACTGTCCTCTGGGCTCTTCCTTGTCTCTGTCTAGGATTCTGTTAAGTATTTTGGGGTTTTTTTTGGTAACGGGGACTGAACTTGGGTCCTTGCGCTTGCAAGGCAGGCGGTGGAACCACTGAGCTAGATCCCCAGCCCCGACAATTGTTTTCTTTCAGACGTTGAAACACTTCGCTCCAGGCTGTCCTGGCCTTTGAGGTTTGTGCTGAGAAGTCTGCAGTTACTCTGATACACTCGCCTTTATGGATTACTTGCTATTTTTCTCTGGCAGCTTTTAGTATTCTCTCTTTTTGTTGAATTTCTAGAATTTCGATCATGATGTCATTCCAAAAGGTCTTTTCTGGTCATGGCTACTTGGGATTCTGTGTGCCTCTTGTACTTGAATATTGAATTCTTCCACTAGGTGTACAATTCTTTTTCCTCTCTGATTTCAGCAAATGCTTTTGTTTTGTTTTTTTTGGGTTTTTTGGTACCAAGGATTGAACTCTGGTCCTTGCACTTGCGCAGCAGGCGGTGAAACCACTGAGCTAAATCCCCGGCCCGCAAATATGGTTTTATACCTTTTGAGCTGTCTTCTAACTTTTCATTATTCCCATATTTCTGAGGGGTTTTGAGTTGTCTAGCAGCTGTCAGGTGCAGCTTTCACAGTGTCTTGTCGTTTTTAGGGGGTGCTGGGTCTACAATTGGCGACACCCACTTGTCTTCTATTTCCGACCCTCTGTCCTCTCGCTGAGCACCTGCCGCCAGGGTTGGTCACTGGATCTCACATCCTGGATCTCTGCTTTCTCTCCGTAACTTCTAATTCATTCCCAGGTGGCCACTCCTCTCTTGTACTGCCTTCCTTGGCTCAGTTTATTGCTATTATTGCCTGAGCCGTGTTTTGTTTGATGTTCACGCCCCTCTTCAGTGTACTGTGTGACATTTGAGGGTGATGTTCAGTGTCTGACCTTCTGGGGGCTTGAGCCCCAGAACCGATCTCTACTTTGAGGAGACAGGTCCCCCTCCTCAGGAGCTGGGCTTAGTGTCCCCGCCTGCTTCCTTCTTTTCTTTGCAGTTTCTTCAGTTTCTCCAGATTATTTGTAGTTTTTCTGGTTTTCCTGTCACTTCCTCTTGATTCCTGGGGCCCAACTCCTTTCCATTCCTAAGTTCTTGGTTTCTGGGTGTCTCAAATCCAGGTCTCAGAGGGGCTGTATTTGGCTGTCTGTTTTGTTTGTTCATCTGGTTTTGTTTTGACTTCCCTCGGGTCTCCTGCTGTCTTAGGTACTTTTCTCGTTGCTGAGACAAAACACCGACCCTCAAAGTTAAAGGAGGAAAGGTTTATTTGGCTCACAGTTTGTAGGTCTATGGTCCCTGGCTCCAGGGCAGAGGAGAAACAGTCCATGGCAGGCAGGAGGCAGCAACTGCGTGACAAACTGCAAGTCACTAGCAGCCAGCCTCTTTCTGTCCTTCTTACCCAGGTTGCCCACCCCAGGCGCTCACACCCTTAATCCCAGCACCCTAACCCTAGTGTTGCCCTATGAATCAATCTCATGCTCTGTATCCAGCCACCCGGAAAAGCTCCCCTGTGACTCCATAAGGCTCTGGAGGACAGCTGGACTCAGCCACGACACCCATGCCATTCTCTTGCTGAACAAACATTGCCTCGCCTAGCACCTCGGTGACTTGGGCTCTTTCCAGGGGTTGCAGATATGGTGCATGGGCACCGCCATTCCAACCCTTGCAATCTGGGAGTAGGTGGAGAGGGGGACAGGAAATAGAAGGTAAGGAGGTGTGGGACCAGGAAGCCAAGAAGAGGACATGGTGGGGGGCTCAGGGGGGTGTAAGGGTCAGAGAAGGTGACAGGCTTCATCCAGCAATACCGCAGGCTATAAGGCCGTGCCAGGTTTGCCAACAGATTCACTCTCCCAAGGGATTTCGATTATGGCAACCAATGAAATGGAGGGTGTGTGTGTGCCCTGGGAGAGACTGACAGACAGATTGCACCCCTACACCCAATGGCAGGAGAATCCATGACCTCTCAGTGTGGGGAGACACTTTCACCAATGGGGGCCCTGCCTGTGTAAGAGAGAATGCTTCAGAGGTGCTAAAGACTTTTAACTTCAGAAATGATTCCGAGGTTGGGACTCCCCAAAGTCTTCCTGCAAGGCTGCTGTCACCCAGGGAGTATCCCCAGCCCTGGGAAGCGACACCATCTCCACTGTGCCTTAGAGGCCACAGTCCTCAGGAAAGGTAGAAAAGACAAGTGACCTCCGAGGAAGCTCGCCTGGGACATTGACCTTCCCTGGCCTGCCTCCTTCCTTTGGCCCTGATATACACCAGAAACACACCCCAGACTTGGGCTCGGCCCCTTTAAAATGCTGTCCAGGTGCCCCTTTCTCACCAACTATTTTTTAGTTGATAAGAAATTGAGGTCAGGGCCGGGGATTTAGCTCAGTGGTGTTGCCGCCTGCTGCGCAAGCGCAAGGACCCAAGTTAGATCCCTGGTACCAAAAAAGAAAGAAAGAAATTGAGGTCAGATCAGAGGTGTAACAGCCCTGGCTGAGGTTCAGCATCTCCTCAGACCACACTGTCTAAAGCCTGCCCCAGGGAAACAAGGTCCCCTCTTCAAACTTGGGAACCTGGTCCTCATGCAATCTCTCCCCATTTCGTCCCCTTCTTTAGAACCTGTCCCGGCCCGCGGGTAAGTCAACGGAGACCCTAGAGGGGGAGTGAGAATGACAAAGGACAGGGGACACGAGAGATGGAGACAAGACAGGTTTCTGATCAAGTCTCGTTTATTGCGGAAGCTGCTACAGCATATATACCGTAGGGCTAGAGGGAGGGAGCAAGGGGAGGGTACTGGGCTACTTCCTTGTTGCCGGGTAGATTTGCAGCAGGCTTAGACATGTCCGTAAAAGGCACTCAAGAGTACTAGCGGGGGGGGGGGGACACAAGGCCCCCCACAAGAACCAACCTGGGAGGAACCACACCCATCATCCTGTCCACCCCAACAGCCATAAAGGTGAAGCAAATCCAGCCTGGACACCTCATTCTTGACTCCCACCCTGGATGCCACCACCACCTGCAGGCAGAGACTGACAATCACACATGTGAGCCCTAGAGGACCCTGAAGTTCTCCTCAAGAAAGAATCACCTGTCTCCTCAAAAGATAATTCACAGGGCTGGGGATTTAGCTCAGTGGTTCCAGCGCCTGCCTTGAAAGCGCAAGGACCAGAGTTCGATCCCCGGTGCCAAAAAATAAAAACATAAAATAAAATAAAGAAAAGAAACTTCATTTAAAAAAAAAAGAGATAATGCACGCTGAAGAGGGGTTAATTCACCCTTTGTTGCTAATTGTGCCCTTAGATATCGTCACTTTACCCTTTGGACGCCTCAGCTTGATATTGCTGTTTCTGGGGGGCAAAACCACTTCACAGTGCCAGGCAGATGCTGCGCTGGAGATAATTCAATTCCAGGGTCTTGTCTGGTGATATGACAAGAAACTTACTCTCACTTCTTATGCTTTTCTACAGGGGAAGTCTCCTGCCAACATCTGGCAGTAGCAGCCCTGGAAGAGGTGGCAAGGTTTCCAACCTCTCTGTGTGGCTGTGGCCTAAGGAGACTCGATGACATCAGGCTGAGCTCCCCCTCCGAGCTCCGAGCATTTCCAGTGGGAGCACAGAGCAGAGACAAGCTATTAGAAAATGGTCAAGGGCCAGGGATTTAGCTCAGTGGTTCCACCGTCTGCCTCTAAAGCACAAAGTCTTGAGTTTGATCCCAGGTACAAAAAAAAAAAGAAAAGAAACTAGGATATTTCCACACCTCACCTGCAGGGATGAAATGAGAGGAGGGCCTAGGCCACAGTTCCCCAGTTAAAAAATACTGCCCCCAGTCAGAGTGACAGTGAAGGGCAGCTTACACCTCTACTTCCTACACCAATAACCACATCTCGATTCGATTATCTCTCCCAACGTCTGACCTTGTCCTCCACGAGACAGGACGTTGGTTGTCTCTTAACTCTCAGCCCCTGAGGCACAATGTGTCCAGCCCTACACTCACACCGCTAAAGACCCTCCATGCACAGATGACTGGTTTTCTAGAAGCAGACGTCGCCTCTAGGCTGTGGTTCCCAGGTCCCCTGCCTCTCCACTGCCTTGGGCTCACAGTCCGCCCTGACTGTTGCCTTGTGTCCCCGTGGGACGCTCTCGTGCCATACTCTGCTTCTCACGAAGAGGAAGATGCACCCGTGCCAGGGCCCCGCTGACCCCCCCAGTATGACCCCTGGATCTTCCTGGTCCATCCCTGATCCCGGCGCCCCTGGGAACAGACTCTGACCCGGCCCTGTCCAGGAGCCCTCAGGAAAACAGGTGCAGCTCCTCTTTCTACCCCGTGGGTTGAGCCTCGAGCCTCGAGGGCCCCACACCAAGGATGCTGCTCCTCCGCATTTCTCCGTCCTCTCTGCTCCTCCTCTGTTCGCTGTTTCTCACACCCAGAATCTATTCCGCTGCAGCAGCAGACGGCCCATGTGGAGCCTCACCGGCCTCCCTCGGCCCTGCAGACTGTGGGCCCCTCTCAGTGGCCCCGTGGGGCTCAGAGCAGTCTGCATCCCTTTGCCCGACTGGCAGTCAGGGTCACCTTGTCAGAGGGGTGCGCGACAGTCCAGGGGAGACAGGAGTGAGGGTTCCCTCTGCAGCCGTATGGCAGCCCTGAAATGCAGGGGTCTCATGCAGACGCCTCAGCATCGCCTGGCTGTCCTGGGGCTCCCAGGGCATGCGCAGGTGGCTGCTGTGCAGATGGGACCCTAAGGAGGACGGCACCTCCTACTGGCAGAGCACACACCAGCCCGAGCCCTGTCTAGGCCCTGGGAACCCCTCGCAGGGTCTGCCTCAGCACCCACTCCCAGCCGGCAGGAGCTTTACTTCTTTGCCTTTCCATCTTTTAAATAAATTTGGTTACGTCCGACTTCCTCCATCCATGGTTTCCTTGTCACCACGGGACACAACCCTAGTTATCCAATAACATTAGCAAAAACCTGTCTTGAAATAAAAGTAAAATTTAAATGTCTGGGGATGTAACTCAGTGCGAAAGTCCGAAGTTTAATCCCTAATCAAAGGAAAGAAAAAGGGAGGGAAGAAAGAAAATAAAGGTGGTGGCGGTGTAGGTGTGGCCATCATAGGTAGAAAATTTCCCTGGGCTTCGAGGTGACACAGCCGGCAGTTACCTCTGGGCGTCTCCTTTTCTGTCTCTGCAAAACCTCGCGTAGCTCTTGTCTGATTATCTTGTCACCAATCCAAATCACGTTTGGTGAACACTAATGTTACACAGCTTGGTCAAGAGTAAGACTGAGCATGCATACAGGAAAGATATTTGCTCAGTTAGGTACACCCGGCTCTCCAGGTGCAGAGCTACGCACTTGAAATCCCAGCTGGTTGGGAAACTGAGGCAGGAGGATGGCAAATTTGAGGCCAGCCTGGCAACTTAGCGAGACCCCACCTGAAAGTAGAATGTGAAAAGGGCTGCGGACGTAGCTCCAGAGTGGGACACTCGCCTAGCATGTGTGAGGCCTCGTGTTAAAACATAGAGTATCTGTTTGCACGGACACATGGACCTGTTTTTATTCAAGTGTGTCTAAAGAATCATTGACTAAAGGGCACCAGAAGAACCTGCTCTGGCAGCCTGAGAATCACCAGGCCCACGAGCAGGAGCCTGGCTCGGGACAGAGCCTGCTTCTTCTGCCATGGACCGAAGGCCTTTCTGTTACTTTTGCTGACTACAGGAGCGCCCCTGTGCATAACGCCGTGTGTATCCCAACCCAGAGGGCCACACCAGGGACCGCACTGAAAAGACTCTGTCCAACACCAAGGCCCCGTGGGCCCCATCCATCTGGCCATTGCCCCAGCAGGGCAGGAAGCACGGCCCCTCCACATCTGCCTCCTGAGCCCCAGGCGCCTGGCTCCACTCCAGTGCCATTGCCGTGTGATCGAAGAGGAGCAGCTGGACTCCAGCTTCCTGGGGCCCTGAGGAGCTTTGTCCCCAGACTTTCTGCCCTGGGGCACTGCCTGGGCCAGACCCGGAGATTGGGCCCCAGAGCCGCCCTGTGTGTGGCTCCACCGGGCTGGGACCCGCTCTGCCTTCGCTATCCCCACGACACCCCGGCCCTCAGCCACCCAGGTGGCGACAGCCTGGCAGGTGACCCCTTCCTGTCATCTGCTCAGACAGCAGTGGAAGATGTTGGACACTGCCTGTGGAGGGCGCTGGTGTCCGACTCAGCCCCGGCCCTCGCTTACTCTTTGCTCTTGTTTGGACCATGCATGGATGTGACTTCAAAGGCAAAAGGCACAAGAGGGCACACAGCACACCCTTCACACCCCAACCCCAGCAGCCAGGGCCCCAGCCCAGTGCCATCGACAGTGTGTGGGCATGCACCCGGGCTGGCTCTGGGTTTTGTCTTAAGCACACAGAGCAAAGGGCCCTGCCCTGCTTTCCTCACTTGGCATTCTCGGACTGCTTTTGTCATCGCTTCTCAGGCAGCTGCTAATGATCACCTGGGGGTGAGGCCTGACGCATCAGCCAGGCCCTGACTCCCTGTGCTAGAGCAGCTGCAGGACAGCAACCTTGGGCAGGTGGTTGGGCGGCTCCTGCCTAGAACGGCTTCACTTACGAGTTTTGGAGCTCACATGGGTGAGCTTGGGGTATTAAATGTACTTTTATTTTTGTTTGTCTGACATCAGATCTCACTATGTGGTCTAGGTTGGCCTTGAATTCACAGTAATCCTTCAGCCTCAGCCTCCGAAGTGTGGAATTACAGGCATGGCCCAGGTTATTCAGTGCAGTTTCAACCTAATCTCGTTGTGCGCTGAGGAACACTTGCTTTTTCCAGAAACCCCGACTTTGATTCCATCCTCAACCTGGCCCGCCCTGGTCAGAGCCTGGCTGAGCCGCAACAGCAACCCCTCGAGGCTGGCATGCACTCCGCATGTTATACCAGGGTTGCCACAGAGGGGGGCTCTGCCAGCTGCTCCCCGCAAGACACAGCAGGGTGAAGAACTTGCCTGAGCTCCAGAGCCAGAAGCAGTGGGTCTAGGATGAGAGCCTGAGCAGCCTGGCTCAGCCCTGCCGCCTTGCATGATGTCACAATCAGGGGAGCCCCAAATGTGCATCCAGAGCTGTCTGACTGTGGATGCAGGGGCCCATGCAGGGACTGTGTCGTCTCTAGCACCACCACCCTCACGCCCGAGGGGCCTGAATGTGGGCTCTGTGAGGACCTGACCAGGCCTGGCGCCGTTGCCCTGCTTTCTCTCTCTTTTTTTTGGAGAGGGGGTACTGGGGATCGAACTCAGGACCTTGCGCTTGCAAGGCAAGCAGCGGAACCACTGAGCTAAATCCCCAGTCCTGCCCTGCTTTCTCCAAGTGCTCGCTTCACTCCTGCTGTGTGAGAGTGGCTGTCACATTGCTACCAGATGTGGTGGTGCCCAGTGGCTTTTTCCAGGCCCTTATTGCCTTGTTCAAAGAATTTCACAGGACAGATGTGGTCCATAAAAACTTAATGTTTACTAAAGGTAAAAGACGAGGGGTCAGGGATTTAGCTCAGTGGTTCTGCCGTCTGCCTCACAAGTGCAGGGACCCAAGTTCAATCCCCGGAACCAAAAAAAAAAGGTAAAAGAGGAATAAAAAAGTGAAAAAGAAGTCCTATGAAGAAGACATGCCCTGAAGAAAAGAGAAAATATGCCCTGCCTTAGGCCGGCCACTGCATGGGCAAGAGAACAGTGGCCATGTGGCCAGTGGCCGCTGTGCTCCTGCTGTCAGCTCCTGGCCACTTCCCCCAGGGCTCTGCACTGCGGCCAGGGCAGGCAGGTCTCCATGACTATGGGATAAGCCCGGCTGGCCAGCCAGCTCACCATGCCCTAATCGCCGGCCTGGCTTCCCCCCGAGACACAAATGCCCACAGTTCTTCATGGGTTGCTGTCTTCAAGCAGCTACTTCCTGCTGCAGGGGCTGTAGGCTCTACCTACAGGGGATGAAGTGGCCTCTAACTACCTCAGGAAGCTGTGTCTCATTGCTTGGGCTGAGGAAAACCTATCAGAAGACAATGAGAAAAGACTTAGTACCTATATGTAGAGAGCTATTGAGCTTCCTGTTTAATGGTGGGAGAGTAACTTCACTGTTAGGTTGGGGATGTAGAGCTCAAATATGAGAAGGAGCAGATCCGGTTTTCAGACTTCCTGCAGAGGCAAAGAGGGATATTAGACAGGCTATGTGTACCCATTTATAGTGACTACTCAATAGAACCCCCAAACCCTCAATAGTCTTTGGTTGAGAAACAGGCACTTTAACGGATGATATCCCACTATGTGCCAGTAGGTGGCAGCCTAAGAACAGGAAATAAGCCAAAGAGGTTTAAAGGGGCTGCCCCCCCCCCCC
>NW_004624730.1:75229626-75281701 GCF_000247695.1 Heterocephalus glaber
CCCCCCCCCCCCCGCCCCTCCGAAAGCGCTGGCTACTCAAGGGGAACTCTTGCTATAGGACCAACAGCAAAAGGGAGGCCAAAGCCTTTGCTCCACCTTCTGGCCATCTCCTAACGCCAGGAATGTGTCCCATGCGCCCGTCCCCTTGGTTGCTTGTAAAAAGGAGCGGAGGGAGAGGGTCTCCCCAGACAGGGGAGCTGCCTTCCTTTCCGGCTGAGCTGACGTCTGCTGAGAGGCCCTGCTGGTCCGACAGACAGACTACAGGGTGCTGTATACGGCGGGCAAAGAATCGCCAGCGTGCATCCGATGTACAAGAAAAGCAGCGACATGTACCGAAGGTCACAGGAGGAAGTGCTCGGGGCAGGTCCAGGCCGAGAAAAATGTAGCACGAATGGAAAAACGGCACAGGTCCTAGAAAGTAAAAAATGTGCACACACACGTGTACACGCACGCACACGTCGGGCTTTTGGAATTTTAGGGAGGGGCACCGGGCCCAGGCACCGCTGCCGGGGTCTCCAGGCAGGAGGACGGAGAGCTTAAGAGGGTCCTGGTCATCCCGAGTCGGGGTCTGAAAGGCACTGTCTGCCCGAACTCGGCTGGTTACGTGGCAGGAACAACGCCAGAGGCTCCGGCTTCCGGTCGACGCTTCTCCAGGCCTTGACCATGGTCACGGGCCGGGGGTTCTGTGGAGACTTCCCTCCTGTCCCCGCCGCTGCCCGGGCTGCCGAGCTTCGCAGGATCAGCCTCTTCCGGGGGCTGCTCTCTCTGGGTTTCTTTGGATGCGCACGGGAAAGGGCCTGGGCCAGACACCCCAACTGGGAGAAGAAAAGGAAACTGGAGCCGGGTGTTCTTCACCAAACCGTCCCCGATGTTTCCCATTCCGGACCTTCGCATCGCCAGTAAAGGTTAGAAAATGCAGAAAAGCAAGCAGGAGGGAACAATGACTGGAGGGACGCCCACCCAGGGATCCACGGGCACATTTCCTGTTCTAGCTTTTCTTTGTAAAGCCACGGAATTTAAGAAAAAATTATGGTTGGGACCCAGTGTGTATTTACGTCGGTTTATTCATCAGAAAATTTCCGGAAGTTTTTTTTTTCCTGTTATGTTTTTGAAAAATGATTTTTCAGCTGGGCACGGCGGTACACTTTGGGAGGCTGAGGTTGCAGGACCCAATTTCAACTCCTGCCTGTCTCAAAATTTACCAGATGTGGGTGGCAGCTGGGGGTGTAGCTCGTGGTAGAGGCCCCTGGGTTTGACCCCCCGAAACCAAACGGAGCACAGGAGCCCATCTTGCTGCCGCTGCCTCACCTCCCACCAACGGGTGCGGCCTGCTTTCCCGCCCGGGCCCCAGGGTGGGTTCTTGGGTGGAGAGGACCACGCTGTCTCCCTCGCAGTTTCCTCTGTAGACTCCTGCTGCTGTGGCCACGCGTTCTCCATTCTCGTCCGGACAGAATGTGCTTGTACTGCCCGAGAGGCTGGGCGGCCGGGCCGGTGGGAACCAGGCCAGGCTTTGGGCTCACACCCATGCCCTGCAGCACCTCTGTCCTCTCCTGGGTTCAGACTGAAATCTGCCTGGGAGGGGAGCCCCAGGCAGCCCCTGCCTGCCCAGCAGGGGGTGTGGTGGATATTTCACCTGCAGGCCACACTTTGGCCACAGGGGCGTTAGGGAGGGGACACCTAGATCCAAAGGGTAATAATCACCTAGGAAAAGACAACCGAGCCAGGACAGCCACTCCCCTCCCCGTGACAAACACCCACATCACTTCCATTTAATCCACATCCGCTCCCACACACAAGGGCACCGTGTTTGCTGTCGGCTCACGGATCCCTGCAGAGACCCGGCCTGGGGCCCCAGCCCAGCTTCCCTTCCCTTCCGGTCCCCTCTCCCAGCACCACTCAGTCGTGGCTTGGTCCTGGCTTGGGCTCAACGGCACCCACGGATCGAGTGGTTTTCGCTGCCCGCTGCCCGCTGCCCCACATGGAGGGAGAGTCATGTGTGGGGTGCGAGGGAGCAGACCCAGGGCCTGTGGGAGCGATGTCTGCTGCCCAGCTCTGCCCCCCAGCCCACCTGCAGGGGTTTCAGGTCTCTGTGGCCAGGCTGTGCCCCAGACTGATTAGATTGCAGTTGCAGGGTTGTAGGGACAGGCTCAACGTGTCTGGGCGCCCGCTGCTGGAAAGCCCGGGACTCCGTGCTGTGCCGTGCGCCAAGGCCCTGCGGGCTGCCGTGGGGAGCGGGAGGACCCCCACGTCTGTCCGTAACGTTCCGAGTGCCAGGCCACCGACCATGCCTCTGATGGTGGCGGGGACCTCGGAGTGCCCCTGATTACCTCCTGGAACGGGGAAAGGGTGGTAACCCTAAGGTCACGCTACCCAGGACATTTTATTTTAATTTTTAAACTTTTTTTGGTACCGGGGATGGAACTCAGGTCCTTGCGCTTGTGGGGGAGGTGGCGGAACCACTGAGCTAGGACATTTTCTTAGACAAAATTGGGCTGCCAGTCTGCTGCTGAGCTTCAGGGACTGCTCCAGGATAACGGCATCAGAGAACAAATGCAGATTTAGCCAGACTCTGCCCCTGTCCCCATTAAACACTGACCAGTGGCGTAGGCCCGCTGTGGTAAGAGCACCTTGCTGCTAACGTCACATAAAACCAGAGCTGCCCCATGTGTTGATCTGGGTCCGGACCTGGCTGTCCCCTAGCAGCCAGACTGCAGGGCTTGGATGCAGGAGGTGACAGCCAGCAGCTGTAACGACTGTCTCTGGGGCCACACGGGAGGCAGTGGCATTGCCACCTGGGCCCCTGTCCCTCCAGGCTGAGACTGGGGGCCGGCTGCCCTCCTCCCATGCAGGGAGCCCCGCAGCCTGGCGGGGGCGGTGATGCCTGTGAGGTACATCAGTGTCTGGCCAGCTGCATCCAGTAGGGCAGGGAGGGAGCCCCGCGGGGATGCGCAAGGCACCAGCAACCCTGTGCTGGGGAGCCGAGGAACCTCTTCCGGCCTGCGTGCGGTGCCATGCCCTGGACACCAAATGCCACCACTAAAGCTGCTTCCTGGGGCCTGGAGGCGGGAGGCCGCTGGCCCCTGGGGAGCTCTCCGTGGGCCAGAGAGGCAGGCACACCATGCTGAGCCTGTGAGCAGCAGCCTCACTCCTGGACCAGGAAGTTGATGAGGGCGGTCCTGGGGGACAGGATGGCCTTCTTGATGCTCCGCCCTTGCAGCAGCCGGGCGCCCAGCTCGCTCTGCAGAACCAGCTCGTGGACGCGGTCCTGGTCTCTAACCACCTGCTGGGGCACGGGGACCTTGCCACAGGCCTTGTTGTTGATCTGCGGGGGAAAGAGAGGTCGGCCTGAGCACAGCCACAGGGAGGGGGAGCCAGGACAGAGGGAGGGGATCAGCTGCGCGCACAGGGAGACGCAGGCAGACAGACGGACAGACGGACGGACAGCATCTGTGTTCTGAGCCCCAGCACAGCTGCGGCAGGAGCAATGCCCTAAACCCTCAGCCTGGGTCACTGGGACCAAGTCCCACTCCACTCCTGGGGGGGAGCAGGCTGTGCTCTGGGTTTTGCAGAGGTCGCCAGTGGCCAATTTCTGGGAGTGAAGTCGGCCACTCTTTTTCATGCCCACCCGGGGCACTTGGTGTGCCCATTGAGCAACCAGACCCGCACTGCATCCCAGGAACCACTCTTCTGGCCGAAAATGGGTCCATCAGTATAGAAAAATTTAAAAACCCAAGCCAGGTGTTTTGGGGGCCATGCCCATAATCCTAGCACTCAGGAGGCTGAGGCAGGAGGATTACTACAAGTTTGAAACCAGCCTGGGCTCCATAGTGAGTTCAAGGCCAGCATGAGTTACATGGTGAGACCCTGTCTCCAAAAAAAAAACACCCCAAAAAACAAAACTCAAGGGCTGGGGATTTAGCTCAGTGGTTTCATCGCCTGCTGTGCAAGCACAAGGACCCAAGTTTGATCCCCGGTACCCAAAAAACCTGAAAAAACAAAAAACCCCTCAAAACCCCAAGAAATTGCAGAGGATAAACTGTAAGGGAGTTATTTCATGTGTAAAAGGTTTAAACAATAAACCACACTTATTATTTCAATCCTAATTTACCACAAGAAAAGAAAAAGAAAAGAGGATCTTTTTTCTTGACACTAGAGGATCAAACCCAGGGTTGCTCTGCCTCTGAGCTACAACCACGGCCCTTTTATTTAATTTTATTTATTTTTGGTTTTTTGAGACAGGGTCTCACTGTGTAGCCCAGGCTGGCCTCGAACGCACGGTGACCCCCCCCGGCTCAGCCTCCTGAGTGCTGGGATTACAGGCCTGCGCCACCACGCACGTTCAAGAAGATTCTGGACTTGTGATCTTCCTGCCTCAGCCTCCTTAAGTGCTGAAATTGCAAACAGGCACCATCGTGCCTGAGGAAAAAAATTTCACGTAGCTTTTCTGAGCTGTATTTTCCAGCGTCCCCACTGACACCCTGTCTGGTCGCATCGCCCCCCAAAAACACGCCACCAGGCGCAGCTGAATGAGGCGCCATCTGCCTGTCTGTCCGGGGTGGGACGGAGGTCACCGGGGGCGCGGAGCAGGCCAGGCTCCTCCCGTTCCGCTTGGCTCGCTCGGGGCGTGGCGGGGCAGGCGGAAGTCACACTCACCAGGACGGCCACCTGCACCACCTCGGGCTGCCGGAGAAACTGCGGGTCCACGGCGGGCCAGGCCTGCAGCAGCACGCCGGCGTCCCAGGCGTAGTGGGCGCAGAGCTTGCGGGGCACCAGCGCCAGGCCTGCAACGCCAAGGCACCGGGTCGGTCACGAGCTTGCGCGGGGGTCCCCGTGCCCACCACGCCGTGGAAGGCACAGAGCCGGTCTCGGGCAGCGAGCGGGGCCCCCGGAGCTGCAGCAGCGCCCGGCATCTCCCAGCCTGGCGAATGGGTCTCGCGAGCACCGACCCCGCGCGTCTGGGGCTCCACGGGCCAGGACGCGTCCTCGGGGGCAGCTGTACCCTGCGTCGGGCTGGGCCCCAACTGGAGCGCACCCCGTCTTTGCTTTCACTGTGGTGCTGGGGGTCAAACCTCAGGCACGCTAAGCACCTCCAGCCCCTTTTGAAAAAGCCCTCCTGTAGGTTTTTCTACAAGAAACATTTACCACTCTTTAGCTCTTTTTTTCTTCAGTGCTGGCGATTGAACCCTGGGGCTCATACATGCTAGGCAAGCATCTCCCACGGAGCTGCACCCCCAGCCCTCTTGTAATTTGAAAAGATATTTAAAAATAACCTTTTTCCAGGGCCAGGATTTAGCTCAGTGGTGCAGCCGCCTGCCTCGCAAGCGCAAGGTCTGGAGTTCGATCCCTGGTACCAAAAAACCCCCCAAACAAACAACCTAAAATAATTATACATGCATAGGAAGTTGCAGAGAAATGTTAAGGCAGCCCCGCACAAGGTGTAATTACAGCACAGTCGCGAAACTGGGACACTGGCATCTCAGCCCAGGCCTCACCAGCTTTCTGAGAACCACTCACGTGCCAGCTCCAGTAGCAGCTTAGTGCAACCTGTGCAGCTCCACACAACCACCGCTGGGCGCCGCAGCTCCGCCACAGCCCCGAATGGCCCACACCTGGGTGGCTTCCAGGTCTACACTGCAGTCCGCCCCCCCCCCCCCGCAACCCCCGCCTTGGGGCTTGAACCTGGGCCTTCCTCGCCTTCTGCACTGAGCCCCACCCAGCTTCTGGCTTTCTGCTCTTTACCGTCTGCAGAGGACAGAAGCCTGGAGCCGGTCATCTGGACACCAGACTGGGGACTCCTAATGCTATGGCTTCCCAGTAGGACACACCCCACCTTCACAGCGGTCCTGCTTCTCAGGTCCAGAGCGCCAGGAAGGAGCAGACGTCCTCCCCCTCCCCCTGCCCAAGGGCGCAGGCCACCAAGGCCTTGCTTGCTCTGCTTCTGACCCCAGTGACTGGCCAAGCGCCCTGGACACCTCTGAAAGTCCCCTCCCGTCCAGGGCGGGGAGGGTCCGTCACCTCCACCCTGGGGGAGAGCTCTGTGTTCTGTCCCTCCTGGAATGAACACCGGATGCGGATGCTGCGCTCTCCCATGCCATGCTGAGGTTCTTTCTCTAAGGTGCAGCAGAGGCCAAGGCTGTGTTCGAGGAGGGGTCTTCCAGAGTGCAGGAAATGTTCAGAAAAGCTCCCGGCATGAGGACAAGGGGCGTGCACACTGACAGTGACAGTGACAGTGACAATTCCCCTCGCTCCTGTCTGCACAGGACCTGCCACTTCCTTTTCTTTCTGACACTGGGGATTGAACCTGGGGTCTTTCCACTGAGTTATAGCCACAGCCCTTTTGTAGTTTTTATTTGGAGACAGGGTCTTGCTAAATTGCCCAGGCTGGGCTTGAACTTGCAATCCTCCTGCTTCAGCCTCCCAGAGTGCTGGGATTAAGTAAGGTGCGCCATGGAGCTTGTCAGGACTTTTCATGTAGTATGACCTTGGGCAGGGCTGGAGGGGTCACCTCCCGCTCTCTCTGGGGACCTGGGGCTCATCAGCACCTGGGAGTAATGGCCTGGACTCCCCAACATGCCATGCCCACAGCTGCCCACTGAGAAAGGACACAGAGGCAGCGTGGTCAGTCCCAGGTTCCTAGAACTAACTGGACCGTGGTCCTGTGGCCTGGTGACGCCTTGGGGAGAGCTTGGTGGAGACCAGCACAGGCCGGCCACCGCCTGGCTCTCCCGCCGCACCTCAGTTCAGCTCACTGGACATGGGAGGAAAGCTCCAACCCCACACACTGCCTCCCCATCTGGGACAGCAGGGGCGACACGCAAACCCCGAAGCGCTCCACGTCTTCTGACTGAATGAGGGAAATTCGAGCCGGGAAGACAGATGGAAATAAGAGGAAACAAAATGGAAAGAAGAGGAAAAGTGTAGCCGATGGAATCAGAGGGAGAAGCTGCATTTTATAATCAAAGCCCAAGCTTCTTTCTTATCTTGGCCGTACTGGTAATTTATAAGCAAACAAGAAAACACGACCTCTAGATAAAAATGGGAATAAAAGCAAAATCATCAGTACAAAGAAACGAACTCCAGCACGGCGTGGCTGAGTCTTAAAAGCAGCAAACTGAAGGGGAGAAGCGAGGCAGAAAGGACGGTGCATGGAGGAAAAGGCCAAGCTCGGGATGGAGAGCAGCTTGGTGGGCCAAGGTGGACGGGAAACCGCGGGAAACAGGGTGCTGCACAATCGATCTGCAGTGGCTGTGGCAGCACATAGATCCACCCTGAGCTGAGCCGGGGTGTGGGGGCCACGGACTGGGCTCCCTGTTCCTGCCCCTGGGGTGGAAACGCTGCCCCTGGCTTCCTGTGGATGGGCACTGCCGTGCAGTGCAGAGGGGACACTGGGGAAGGCACAAGGAGCCCAGGCGTTGCCACCTCCTGCAGGACCGTGATGCAAGTGCCCGGGAGAGGGCAGTGCTCTGTTTCCAGTGGCTCCCTGAGGTCAACAGGGCCCCGTCTTCTCAAGCAGAAGCAGCAGATAGGACCAAGGGACCAACACAGATTCTAGCACGACTTCCCCTGCTCCTCCCGTCAGGCCCGGGGAGTGGGAATCCCACACTGTTCAGGTCCTCCACCCCAGCCATACACCACGGCTCCGGTCTCCTCTCCTTGGGCAGCCTGACATCCTTCACTCACACCTCGTGCTTTTGCAGGGCGGGGACTGAACCCAGGGCCTCACACGTGCCAGGGCGCAACAGCGCACTTCATCAGGAGAGGTCTTCTGTGCAAACGCAACGCCCAATCAAAGCAGCTCCCAGGAACCTTTTCAGGAATTCCTCGCAGTGTCAGGTGTGACCTTTAGTGGCTCAGGGCTGTGTCTGACCCGCCTGCCCCTGAGCGCTTGGCCCAGGCCCAGCTGGGGATTTATGTGAAGCCCCGACTCTGGGCCGACGGTTCCATGGTGTGGCGAGGTTCCAGGGACCTGGCTGAGAACTGGCCGCGTTACTTAAGTGGGAGAAGCACGGCCCTCGGTGAGAGGACGGAGTGAGGATGAAGGAGCGACCTTTCCCTGCCTGGGCACGTGAGTCGGGACTCGGAGTCCGGCACAGGGCTGGAGTGGGTGTCCCTCCCCGTGGCAGGGGTGACCATGTGGCAGGAGCCCTGTGCTTCAGAGCGAGGACCCAGGCTAAGCCGGAGTCACGTCGGGAAGACGCCCGGCCCACAGCCCCCCGTACCTGCCCAGAGCTCCGAGGTCAGGTGCGGGGCCATCGGCGCGGCCATCACAATCAGGGCACAGAGTGCGTCCTCGAACTCGGCACTGTGGAGAATGACCCGCTGAGAGGCTTGCTGGGGACACAAGAGCACAGGTGTGCACAGGTGAGCGAGGCCACCCCGACCCGGAGTCCTCGCCACCCCGGTGCAATCACAGCGTCACAGCAGCCGGGCAGCAGCACACACCACTGACCGGAGGACCTGCGTGGTCCCGCTGGCAGGCACTCCTGCAGCTCCCGCAGCTCCCCGAGGCCAGGAGGACACCGCTGGGTGGGGGAGCTGTGGTCGGCAAGGGCTAGTGCCCCAAGCACACAGAAGTCACCCTTGGGCTTCGGGCCTGGCTTCCTGGTGCCGAGTGCATGGCCTGCTCAGAGCCCCCAGACGCCCCACTCTCTCGCAGCTCGGCCAGGGCCCCAAGGGCTGTGGCTGTGCACACGATGCGGGCTGCTTCCCCATTGTGGCAGGAGCGCATTTGGAGTCTGGGCCTCTGTGACCGTAAGGCGTGCGCAGTGGATGCCGGCCATGAACAGTGCAGGCCGGGGGTCCGTCTTTTCCACTCCACTGACCGTGTTTGGGTCAGGGGCTCCCATATTAATATGTAAGAGCATCCATACCTCAGGTAGGAATCTTTTGGCTACATATCTGTTATAAATGTTCTCTACAGCTTTTATCTGTCTTTTACCATGGGCCATTTTAATTCGGGGCCTCTACCGTAACTGCTCGAGGCTGCCAGCCCCCTTCACGAAGCTAATTCTGCCTGCTGACAGATTCTCCCTTTGTCTAGTAAAACGCGAGTCCCATGCTGCGGGACAGAGCGGCCCTGAAAGGCCTGGTTTCCGTTTTCAGTGAGAGTAACTCTGACTCCTCTGGATTAAATAAGCGTAAACTGCCAGGTGGTACAGAGAGGAAGGAAGAGCTGAAAAGAGAGGCCGGTGCCCGGACCTGGGTTTGCCCTGACCCAGCGGGCCCGTCCAGCTCCCTGGGCCTCCAGGTCACCCCGGCTCTGGGCAGCAGGGCTCGGATCAGGGAACCTGAGGATGCTTCCGGCCACAGGCAGGCTGTGAAGATGACAGAGACGTGCTGAGGAGGTGACACTGCAGCACCATGCAGGCCACTTCTCCACTCCTCGCCACCCCCTGCCACCAGCAAATGGAGATGACGGCCACTCACCGAGAGGGCATTGCTGAGGCCTATGAGCTGAGCGATCGCAGAGTTCAGGGAGAAGTCCTTGGTGAAATGGGCGGTCACCTGACAGGAGGAGAGGAATTACTCACTTTCTTCAAAATTCCTTTAAATTCTCCAGAAAAAGAATTCTGAAAAAGGCTGAAATAAGCCAGGCATGGTAGCACATGCCTGTAATCCCAGCTCCTGGGAGGCTGGAGCATTGCTGTGAGTTCGAGGCCAGCCCGGGCTCCACGGGGAGTTCAAGCCCAGCCTGAACTACAGAGCAAGACTGTCTCAAAAAAAAGCTGAGATTAAATGAGTGCAATCAAAGGTGTTTATAAGATAAGGTTTGCTACCTCAGACAACCACTGCTTCATCACTCCAGGTCAAGGCTGTTTGGCTAGCGGGGGCTGCCCTTCCTAGCACACCCAGTGTGGGTGTAGGAAACACTGCAGCCCCTTGGTAGGAGCCGGCCACTGTGAGCGAGCATCAGGACTTTCTCCTCGGTTAATGCCTTGGATAGGTTAGAGCAGGGGACACTACAGCCACCTTGGGGACCCCAGGGGGACTCGTCAGCCTTTTGACGCCTGCGTGCTTCTCGGGCCTGACCACGGCAGAGCACAGAGAAATAACTTGTGTTTGGGTTTACAGCCTGCTGAAATAACCCGAATCCATCAGCCCACAGAACGGAGGGACATGCCAGAAGCAGGGAGAAGATGAAACATGCGGCCTGCAGCCAGCTGCCAGGGGTCACGAGGTCACCACCCCAGCTGGGTGAGCGCGGCCCCTCACGCGGGTGGACTGGGGGGGGAGCAGCGCCCTGCAGGGGTTGGCAGGCGGCTCTCAGGGAGCCCAGCCCAGCCAGGGCCCCGGCAGTGTGGCTGACCGTGGCTGGCCGAGCTGTCTCGCTGCGGGAGGGAGCCAGGAGTGGCTGGCCAGCCTGGCCCGCCCGAAGCCTGACCTGGGCGATGACGGCATTCTTGTACTCCCACAGCCTCCTGGCCTCCGCCTTCTCCTCGGCCTGCAGCAGTGCGGGCTGCGCGTCCATCCCAGAAGCCCTGGCCTCGATGAACTGGGTCACCAGGGACCACAGGCGCTGCTGCCACCTCAGCACCCCCGGGAGGGCGTCGGCTGGGTGGGGAGGAGGGAGACAGGTGTGAGGGCGACGGGCCGTGACCTGGGGAGACACCGACTGCGCCCGCACTCCGGCCCCAGCAGTGCCCACTGCCCGCCAGCCGTCCCGGCCCAGGGAGGGGAGGAGCAGTAGGATGGGCGGCAGCTGTGACTGGGAGCCTGAGCCAGAGTGCTGGGGGGCACAGCGCCTGGCACGGCGGGCCCTGGAGACGCACGGCTGGGATGGTGACAGCAGGCAGAGGCCTGCAGACTGCTCTCAGCAGCAGCGCCGGGACAATGTGACATCCTCTCAGAGAATGCGTCCTGCCGTGTGTGCGCATATGTGTGGCACTGGGGACTGAATCTGGGCCTTCACACGGAGCTACATCCCCAGGCCTTTAGTATTTTTAAATTTTGAGGCAGTGACTCATTAAGTCACTAAGTGGCTGAGGCTGGGCTCGGCCTTGTAACCCTCCTGCCTCAGCCCCCCCCAGTGCTGGCATTGTAGGCCCGCGCCACCACGCCTGGCTGCCTCTCTTGGAGCCCCGTGGTCCTGACGTGCTGTCTGTGTCCACACTCCAGCACACGGAGCCAGGCTGAAATGGCTGGCAGTGATCCCCGCAGCACGCACTGCTCAGGGCTCTCGAGGCCGGACACGGCTCCCCTCGCCCACATACGCTGCTGGCCGAGGGCCCAGCACAGCCCGATGCCCAGCACGACCCAGCGTCTCACCCTTGACGGCCACATGATTTCAGGGACAGAGCCCGGGAGAGGCAGGGAGGCTCCCAGGTGGCCAGGGTCACAGGGACCGCAGGCCCGGGCCCAGGGTTTTCTGCCCGGGAGGGGGCCGACCTCTTAGCGCAGGTGCGAGAGGGCCGGCCGCCAGGACCAGCCAGGGCGGCTGGGGGACACAAAGCCTCTGTCCCCAGGCCCCCTGTGTCCCAGAACTGGCACTGAGCACCAGAGCCTGCGCCAGGCAGATGCCTGGCCCGAGGACTGGGATCTGCGTTTGTGACAAGTTCCCCACAGACCTCGAGGCAACCGTCCTGGGGACCCGGTCCAGCAGGGGCACAGGCCGGGCAGGTCGGGCCTGCTGGAGGGAACCAGAACTGGAATGAACGGAACCGCGTGGGGCCAGGGCAGGTGGAGGAGGCGGGCGGAGGCGGCTCACTCTTCACGTCCCACAGTAGGTCCTTCTCGGGCGGGGCGGCGAAGAGGAGGAAGAGCCGAGTCGAGTCCACGCCGTACTGGGCCACCATGTCCGCGGGGTCCACGCCGTTGTGCTTGGACTTGCTCATCTTCTCCCACGTCACCACCAGGGGGGCCCGCGTCTCCGTGTGAACCGGGACAGGACCTACGCCGAAGCCGAAGCGGAAGGCAGTCTGAGAGGGCCCTCCAGGCGGAGCCCAGGGGACGATCTAGGGGAGCCGGGCGAGGTGGCGCATGCACGCCTGTAACCCAGCACTCGGGAGGCTGAGGCAGGAGGATCGCCACAAGTTCAAGGCCAGCCTGGGCTGTAGGCGGCAGCTGGGCCCAGCCGGTCTCAAGCACAGTGCCTGGGGGGGCCCCCGTGCCTCGGCGTCCTCTGCCCTGTCATGTCACCCTGGAAAGGTCACGGGCACGCGGGGACGCGGGGATTCGGCTGCAGAGGACCTGACCCACGCCCTTGGGGCCCGAGCCTCTCGGGAACTGATGTTCCGGGTGCTGGCCCATGAGCTCCCAAGGCCACTTCACACAGGGAAACTGAGGCAGGGCAGGACCCGGGTCCGGCAGAGGCCAGAGCCACCTGTGTGTTGTGGCTGCTCAGGTGCCTGGTTGGGTGCCCCCCTCGGGCCTTTCTGCTCCAGCTTCTGCCCAAGCTCCCCAGGGATCGGCGCTGTCCCAGCAACCTCGAGCTGGCCGGTCACAGTCCGTCCCAGTGCTCAAGACCCCATGGGAAGGGACATCCTCGGGTCGCAGGGAGATGGGCGTCCGGGAAAAGCCTAACCAGGTGCGGATCTCGGGGAGCCACTCCCCAGCCTGGCCGGGGTCTATCCTGTATAGCAGTGTTGTGCACACTGGGAAAAAGTATCTCTCTGGGCAGAGAAGCTGAGAAGCTAGAACAAGATGGTTTCTTTTGGCAGATGTGCCCCGAAGTGCGCAGTTTGGCAAGTGTCTGAATTTCCTTTAGCTGGATGCCTTTGTGCAGTGCACAAGCCGAACAGCTATCTATGGGCAACCTAGCCAATCACACAGGGAACACTTCCTTCAGAGCTGAGATTTATGTGGCCCTAGACTGGCTCCTTTCCTCACTGGTCCGTGGTAGAGGGACACCAGCCATTTCATTTCTCCAGCTTCTTTCTTCCCAGAGGAGCAGCCAGGTCCAGGGGCAGGCTGCCCAGGCCAGGCCCTGGCAAACTGAGGGGTGGGGGTCTGCACCCGGCCCTCTCACCTGTGAGGTCCACCTGCTCTCGGGGCAGGTACTGTCCGGACGGCAGGCGGAACGTCTGTCCCTTGATGAGGCCCTGTGGCAGCAGCTTGTGGAAGGGCTCCCTGAGGAAGAGAGGGAGAGACTGACGTGCGGGCTCAGAGCGGGGGCCCCGGGAGGGCAGAGCAGGCGGCTTCTGTGCTGTGACGCTCAGCGCCGCCTCCCGGCGCCCCAGCCACTTGCCCTGGGCTGTTTGCCAGTCCGTAAAATGGGCGCAAGTACAGCTGGCCGAGAGCCCCGGGAGGGACACGGGGGTCAGAGCTGCACACAGGCTGCTGCCTCCTCCTCATCCCACCGAGCGCCTGAGGGATGGTGCCCCACCCAGCCCAGCCCTCAGGAGCGGGCCTGCTCCCAGGTTGGCGCAGTGCTGGGTCTGCACCCAGGAAGAGGCGGGGTCTTGGCTCAGACAGGCGGGTCCTAGGGCCTGGCTCTCCCTAACAGCTGTGGACCCACTGCATGCTTAGGATGCGACCTGGTGTTCTCCAGCATGAGCGAACTGTAACTCATCTCTGGCACAGTGAGATCTGAACATCTGCGGTAAGGACAGGTACGGGCTGCTCTTCACAGCAGAATCACTGCATCTGGGAGTCGGGAAGATCTGCAGTGGTCCCGCTGCCCTCCCAAGGCCCGGCCACTGTTCCCGCACAGCTGCGGCCTCCTTGGCCAGCGGAATCCGCACCCCACACCACGGCCAGGCCTGGTCCCTCCCCCAGAGCAGAGCCCGAGGGTCAGGGCCGGGTATGGCCGTGGCTGCACTGGTTACACCTCGGCCAGCAGGAGCCACAAATAGAAAAGTGCCTGCCTTGCCCTGCCCGCCCAGCCGCACTGGGGAGGTGGAGGTGGGCGCAGCAGGCGGCTCAGCCTGCAGACAGCTCTCGGCACCGATGCCCCTTCCCTGCTGCGAGGCTCCCTGGTCACGGTCACATCGGAGAAACCCAGCGGGGGCACATGCTCAATCCCCAGCACCAAAACCTCCCCTAGACACAACAACGAAGACACCTTGGGACAGGAGGAAAGGCATGGTCTGGAGCCAAGGGTGGAGAGGAGAAGGAGGAGGAAGAGGAGGATGAAAAGCAGCAGCCTGAGACCCCAGGGCTGGGAGGGTCCAGAACCCTAGGAGCCTGCATTTGCCTGGCCCACCACTGCCCCTCTGGGAGTGCATAGGATTGCAACCGCCAGAATCAGACCTAACCCAGCCGACTTGAAGGCTGCACTCCTCCAGCTCCATCTTTCAAACTCTCCAGGAGGATGAGGCAGGAGGGTTGTCACGAGTTTGAGAGCAGCCTGGGCTACACAGTGAGTTTAAGGCCAGCCTGGACCACACAGTGAGACCCTGTCTCAAAACCCTCCCCCCAAATGAGTGTTACGGAAGTAGCACACACAGGAACCTTGCATCTTCTCCAGGTCACAGCACTGCAGGGTCACCCCAGACAGCTCACAGGGGACAGGGCTGCCCTGGGCCTCTCTGCTACCATCCAGACCTCACGGGGCCACAGCGGCACTTCCTGCTCCCCCAGACCATGCTCAGAACTCTGGGTGCCCCAGCACCAGACGCAGTGGTCACGTGGAGCGTGTTGTTGCTTCCCACAGCATCAGGTGAGTCCCTGCTGCATGCCTGGTGCTGGGGATCCACACAGGCAGTGTAACCCTGGTCCTCAGGAGCAGAGCCGCTGCCCAACACCATCAGAGCTGAGCAGGGGGAACAGGGTCCAGTCCCACTCGAAGAGACCCAGCCCCTCAGCTTGGCCACCAGGGACACCACCCTGCCTTTGCATAACTCTGCTCTCTCCAAATGTTGCCTGTTAGGGCAACCAGAGGCCCCCAAAGCTTCATGCATTCGAGGTGGGGCTTGTAGGCAGTGAGTGGGTTGCAGGGATCCCGCGGCTGACTTGGGGTACGGAGGTGGGATCTGGTCAGGAGAGGCAGTGGCTCCTCCCTTTGTGCCGCTGGGCACCATGCCATGAGGCACTCTCCTGGGCCAGACCCTTGCACCATGCCCTTCTCTATAACACCGGCTGGCGACTATGGACTGAACCTGTACAAACTGTGAGCCAAAATAAACCTCTCCTCCTTGAAGTTGTGGGTGTCAGGCACTTTGTCTCAGCATTGCCCATGTATGCCTCTGTGTCCTTATGCTGCTCCCCGAACTGTTATTAAAAGCACCCCTCTAGCCTGGTTATATGCTGGGTGGTGAGCACCTGCCTGGCATGCACGAGGCCCTGGGCTCCATCCTACCACTGTGGAAAACAGAAAACCCCAAGTCTGCCCAAACTCGCCTCAGCCTTCCAAGTTCTGCTGCAGCCACGGGATCTCCCGCTGAGAACTGGCTGCTCTTCCCACTGCTGTGCCCAGTGCATCCCTGTCACTGTGCCCACAGGTATGGTTTAAGTCCACGTGCAGGCAACTGGCAACCTGCTGTCTTCCTCCTCCTGAGAGGAGTAGGAGGGAGAAACTCTCAGCTCAGTGACGAAAGCTGTTTGAACTGAATCAAGCTGGTTTCAAGGGGTGAATAAACCTCCCAGAGGTGAGGACCACATGGAGGGGACAAAGGGACAAAATGTGAACAAGGCAGACGAAGGGGAGGACTTGGGGTGCTATAGTCGGGTGCTACGCAGGGAGGGCCCTCAGGACAGCAGAGGCAGCGGGATTGTCCGTCCTGAGTCCTCCCGGGTTCCAAGTTCCTGGATCCTGCTGGCTCCCCGGGACACCCCATGGGGCTCAGGAATGGGGTGCGCATCTCTGGGTAAACCAGGCCACGTCAACCTTCACAGCCTGCTCTGAATGGGATCACATTGATTCAGTCAAGAGGGACTTGCGTGACAGCCGGAGAGCTTAACACAGACGAGTGCCAGGAGGAGGCGCCGACCGGGAGGCAGAGGTCGAGTCCTGGGAACGAGGGACGGGATGGCCAGAGCCTGCTGGCGCACGGACCCCGCCACCCCTGCACCACGTCCGCCCCTCGGAGCACGGTCCAGTAGCATTTCCGGCTTCCTCCCATGGATGTGGCTACCAGAATCTTTCTCTCTCATTACTGGGGATGGGGCCCAGGGCCTTTGCACCGAGCCGCATCCCAGGCTTGTTAGGTTTGAGACAGATCTTACTAAGCTGCTAAATTGCCCAGGCTGGGCTTGAACTTGTGATCCTCCTGCCCCGGCCTCCCAGAGTGCTGGGATTACAGGGGTGTGACACCACGGTCCGGACTCTGGGCCAAGCAGAGGCACCGCTGAAGTGGGAGAGCTGTGGTCTCAAGCCCCACTTCAGATGCCGATGGGATCCCAGGCCACGGAAACAGACTCGAAAACTCTGATTTACACAGGTTTCAGGAACACTCATGCGGCCGATGGGTCTTGAGTTTTCCTCCCAGCCATCTGAGCCTCTCGGAAATCCCACCGGGAGGGCTCCGAATCACTCACCACAGAAAGCGGGTGGTTTCAGCACGCTGTTCGACTGCTTCCCCAAGGCGCCTGCACAAGGCCGGCGCTCCGGGGGCTTCTGGGGCTGCTGTTGCCCTGGCCCTGACATGACTCACTGAGGGCACGGAGGATGTTACTCACCGGAGGGGACAGAGGAGGCCCCTGCACCTGTGCGGAGTGCTGGGGAGCACTCGGAGCAAATCTCTCAGGGGAAGAGGAGCACGGGACAGAATCCACCAGCTTGAAAAGGATTTAAAAACCCAAAATAAACAGGTGTGGTGGTGCACACATGGGAAGGCTGAGGCAGGAGGATCACCCCAAATTCAAGGCCAGCCTGGGCTGCACAGGAAGCTCAAGAGCAGCCTGGACTACATAGCTAGATCCTGTCTTTAGATGAACAGAACACAAGCCCTGATGACTGTACAGGCCCTTTCAATGCACTCCATGTAGCTGTTCCGGAACTTCACGGTCATGCCAATTCCAGGCGCACCTGCAGATTCTGTCCGAATGGAAGCAAAATCACACCTGAAACTGTATTTCAAAGTTGGTGCAAATGCTCCAAATTTCCCTCCGCAAATACAGTTTTAAGCCATTAGAAACAAGACATAAAAACAGCCAGGCCCTGTCCTATAGGGTAGCTGGCCATTCTTTAATTGGTTGATCACTTCTACAAATAATTATTCAGAAAGTGAGAGATATATGCCCTGTTGCTAAGGAGCCAAAACATGGTCTTGTTCTTCTATGTTTGAGAAGTAAACACTGCTCACATGGCAGGGGGTCTGTAATCTTAAACTCTACCCAATTCTCACCTTCCCGAGGAGGACATTTCTTTCCAAGAATAGAGGCTTTTATCTGTTTATGTGAAGAGATTAAACTCCATTTATTTAAACAAATGTTCACTAAGAATATATGATGTGCCGGGCATGATGGCACGGGCCTGTAATCCCAGTACTCGGGAGGCTGAGGCAGGAGGATAGCCATGAATTTGAGCTGGGCTACACAGTGAGTTCAAGGCCAGCCTTGAAACAACCCCCCCCCAAAAAAACAGAGTCCATGACATCCACAAGACTGTGACAGTATCAGGACATGGTCCTGAGGACAATCTAAAACCAGGTAAGAAATGTGACACAGGTCTGTGAGTCCCAGGCCCTGAAGCTCAGACATTAGCCCTGCAGCGGTGCCTCAAAGGTGTTTCGCGTCCTTCTCATGCAGCTCAGTTTATTTTTACACACCAAGATCTCTGAGACGAATGGGAAGAAAATTAGTTTAATTATCATCTAGCTTTTTGTTGTTGTTGTTTTGGTACTGGGGATTGAACTCGGGTCCTTGTGCTTGCACAGGAGGCAGCGAAACCATTGAGCTAAATCCCCAGCCCAATTTAAGCATTTAATTTACCTCCTAAATTAGTTTTCTCTACAGTAGACTTTTTTTAATCCACTTGCTGGGCACAGAGTCGGGGAGCTGCTCCGAGGGCTGCAATGTGCTTCATCTAAATGAGGCCAGGTCCCCGAGTTACAGAGGGCTTGAAAGCCCTGTGGTTTTTGTTGTTTTCTTCAGTACCAAGACTCAAATTCAGGGCCTTGTGTTTGCCAGGCAGGTGCTGTGCCGCTGAGCTACATCCCCAGCCCAACCTCTGTGCTTTTTACCTGTCGAAATTTTAAACACATACATTCCTTACCCAGGAGTCCCACTGTTAGGACCTGACCTGCAGATGGGATCCCAAATACTTGCGAAGATCACAGATAAAGAGGGTCAGTGGACTTTTAAAAAAATAATAATACCTGGAAAAACAGGTGACTACTTAAATTATGGTATACGATTCATAAATTTAAAAGAACGACAGATTTGTATGTGTTGATTTGGAAAGACCACTGAGCTATACTATTAAATCAAAAGAGCAAAAGACATATATGCAATACATGTAACATTTAAAATGAGTATATTAATAAAATGCACATGTGGAGAAATGCAAAATATCTTTTGTGGAAGAAATCAGAAGACCCTTAAAAGATGAGGATAGAGGGCCAGGGATTTAGCTCAGTGGTTCTGCCGCCTGCCTTGCAAGCGCAAGGTCCCGAGTTTGATCCCCAGTACCAAAAAAAAAGATGAGGAAAGGGATGGAGGGTGAATGCAGGGAGGGAGAGATGTCAAATTCACTTCCTCTGCAGGTAAATTTTTTCATTTTAACATTTATTATTTGGGGTCTCATTATGCTGCTGGCCTTGAACTATTGATCCTCCTGCCTCAGCCTCCCGAGTAGCTGGGATCACAGGCCTGTGCTACCACACCTGGCTTACTCTGTGCTGCTGCTGTTGAAGACTCTTGAGTATGGCAGGAAGCACCAGTGTGAAGGAAACTAGAGAGAAAGCCACAGTTTAGTACAGAAAAGCAAGGAGCTGACCTTTGACAACCATGGAAATCGAAGGCAGGAGAAGGAAAACATCCCTCTGACAGGCTGAGGCCAGGGCCCTCGCGTGGGCCTGGCACCGAGTCTGAGCTACCTGCACAGTTTAGAAAACCTCAGGGAGACTGTCGTCTCATTCCAAGTGCCCTTGAAATCATCTCTAGCCGAAGTGCTGAAGAAATCCCGTGAATAAAGACTCAAGGCAGAGCCAGCGCACAGTTAGAAATCACCAGAAGCACAAGTGGTGGTGCACACCTATAATCCCAGCACCCTGGGGAGCTGCAGCAGGGGGATTGCAAGTTCGAACCCAGCCTGGAAACTTAGCAAGACTGTGTCTCAAAATAAAAATATCTTATATATATCTTTTTTTTTTTTTTTGGTACCGGGGATCGAACTTGGGTCCTTGCACTTGCGAGGCAGGCAGTGGAACCACTGAGCTAAATCCCCGGCCCTTATATATATCTTTAATACATATGATGTATTTCATGGGAAAGAGCATATACTTTTGCTTTTTTATATTATGAAGAACAGACCATAGGCCAAGAGGAAAGGAATTTACCAGTGGGTATACAATGTGATTCTCTACCTTCTAATTCACTGTGTCCATCTATCAGAGTGGTCCACTAAGGAAGGAGTCAGTCAAGCATAGAAGCAAAGCTTAGGCAGGGGCCAGATGACAAGCATGACCTCACGTGAGATCCTATAAAAATCCACGTATGAGGTGTGATAAAAAATAAGGTGTTTGAATTAAAAAATTATTACATTAAAGACACATTGCCATGAATCCCCCTCAAAGACTCCCTTGCTTTGAACACATTCATCCACCATTCTGGCCACTTTCTGAAGCAGCTCTGGAGCATTCTTTCATGAAGGTCTTCAGCTATGCTGTCCTGGCTGCCTGCATGTCTTGAATGGATTCAAAAACATTTCCCTTTGATGCTCATTTTGACTTTGGGGAGGAGCAAGAAGTCAGTGGGTGCCCAATCTGGTGAAAAGGTGGATGAAGACACAGCGTTGTGTTTTATTGAGCTGCCTTTCCGTTGGATGGCGTTCAGCAGCAGCCTTCACCATATTTTTGATCACGCCTTATAAAGATGCTCCGGAAAAAGGGCCCCAGAGCTGCTTCAGAAAGTGGCAAGGACATGTGAGGACAGATGAATGTCTTTTACTTTTGCCTATTTATTTATTTATTTATTTATGGTACCAGGGATCAAACTCAGGACCTTCCGCTTGTGAGGCAGGTGCGGCTCCACTGAGCTACATCCCCGGCCCTGCTTATTTACTTTTTGTTTTTGTTTTTTGGGGGTTTTTTTGGTACCAGGGATTGAACTCAGGTCCTTGCGCTTGTGCACCAGGCAGCGAAACCACTGAGCTAAATCCCCGGCCCCTGCCTATTTATTTTTAATTTAAATATTTATCATAGTTTTTCATCACCCCTTGCAATGTCACAGACTACTCCTCTGCCTCACAAGTAAAACTCTGAAGCTACCAACCTCAGCTACACAGAGAAGCCCTGAAGGCTGGACTCTGCTTGGTGCACAGAATCACATTCCAGAACCAGTTGCACAATGTGGATGAATGCACCTCAGACTGCTGAGGCTGACAAGGACCTCCAAAGTACTGGAAAAACAGAATCCCTCTGTGACGTATATTTACCTTGCTTAAGGCCACCACTGCTGAACTTAATTCTTTTGCAGACTTAATTATTTTCTTAAATTCTTTTTGCAAAGTATAAACGCTCACCTGTGTTTGACCATTTTTTGGTCATGGCAAAAATGACTGAAGAATCTTGCATAGAACAAGTGCATGACAGCATGTTCTTTCCCACCGATGTACAAATCCACAGGCATCCAGAAGTCTGCCAGTGTGGTGTCAAAAGGGCTGGAAGAAAGAGAAATGGGTGTTTTAAAAACTACTCTGCCGGGCCGGGGATTTAGCTCAGTGGTGCCACTGCCACCTGCCTTGGAAGCTCAAGGTCCTGAGTTCGATCCCCGGTACCAAAATAAATAAATAAAAAAAATAAAAACTCCTCTGCCACAGCTGCAAAGTCAGGCAGACTACTGTAATCTGCATTTGTTCCAAAATGAATTATGTCAGGGAAAGACTGATTTTCATTTAAGAATATATTAAAAGAAAAGCTTATGTAATAAAGGAGAAAGAAGTCAGACCAGTGTTAATTTATGAAACTTGCATAAATGGCTACAGAAGACATAGCTGACATATTTTAATAAGTGAAATTTCCATATACAATGAGAACAAGAGAAAAACTCACTAGCGAAAAGGTATCTCTGTGTGAAGCATATTTGAAGGTTCAGATGTATTTCAATTTTCCTTACGATGATGTCTGAGTTCTTACCAATAGAGGGCAATGTGCCACTCAGAACAGAGACTAATGAGCAGATGCTAAAATTCATTTTTCTTTTTTGGTACCGGGGCTCGAACTTGGGTCCTTGCGCTTTCCAGGCAGGCGGCGAAACCACTGAGCATTCATTTTAAAACAAATTCAATTTTATATTTCAAAGTAGCTTTAAAATAGTCACCAAGAGCCTGTAGACATGGTTCACGGGATGCAAGGAAGCATATTGAGGGTATAACTGTCGTAGAACAGCCCAATAACTCATCTACTGGTACCTCTCGGCTAACGCAGGTGCTAAAAGGCAGGCTTCCTCTGACTCCTGGGCCTAAGCAAGGAGGGGCGGAAGCTCCACTCCCCTGGCTTCCGGCTGGGCGGGAGGCGCCCTCCACTCCCAAGGCCATCCTCGTCCTCATACAGCTCAGTCAGCCCTTGCCCTGGGAGGTTGGTAGTGCAGACTCTGAATCCCCCCAGGCACCTGTCCCAGGGCCCGGGGCTGGTGGCAGCTCTGCCCTCAGCAGGTGAGGAAGCCCAGCCCTCATCCGGCTGGAGCCGGGCCTCTCTCCTCCAGTTACTATGCCAACATTCTTGCAAATTTAAAAAATAATTTCTTCTCTTTGTGAAAAATGGTTCCCTAAAGAAATGCACCTGCAGACTCAGGCACAGGAAGGAAGTGAAGGAACAGGTCTGGGATAAATTAAGGGGGGAAACGACGCTAGCGCGAGCAGGGACAACACAGGGGCTCCCAGCCGACTGCGGTTCTGTGGCGCCACCAGTGGCGGCTGCGGTCCCGGACGGCCCGGAGGGCGGGGAGGAGCCGGCGCCAGAGCCTGCCCTCCCTGACCGATCCGACCCTGGAGCACCGCGCCCCGCCCCTGCGGAAGGGAGGCCTGGTGGGGGGGACTCCGCGCTCTCCCGGTAGCCTTTGTGCCTGCGCAGGGGACCACTGACTCCAGTTCAAATCACGGGATGGTCAGGGTTCCGCAGGGAGGGAGGGCGGGAGCGCCTCTCTCACCACAGAAGCAAGGTTTACAGCCGTGTAGAACCAGGGAGTGGTCTGTCAGCGCACCGCGGGTTCCAAAGCATTCCCACGTGGACAGACAAGAGCCACCCTGCCGGGCCCTTTTGCGCTCTCCTTCCAATGGTGTTTTTGCTGTCTTTTGTGGTCAGAGAAACACACACACACATCCACAACATCAAATCGTACTTGAAAGGTTTGCCACAAAAACCAGGGGTCTTCAGCCCCAGCATTCCCCTCCCCTAGAGCTGTCCCGTACCCACTTTTGATTCTTCAGCTGTTTCTTCAGCCAGTGTTTAAAAGCTATGTCCGGATTCTTCATGGATTCACCACCTTGGGAGTCATCTACTGACTGTGTGACAGGTGACGCCACTTAGCTCTCCCCACCCTCCTCCACCCTTTCTGGCGTCAGCCCGTTATTTGTGGGTGAGTAAGTAACACGGCTGGACAATAACTGTACAAATGAAGCCCACAGCGGCAACGGAGCGGCAACAGCATTTTCTTCCTTTTCCTGTTTATCTGTCTTCTATGTGGGACTTCCTTGGTGGTGAATAATCTAACTTCATAACTGAGCACGTGCCCTTTAAGAGGCCTGGTTTTCTTTTTCTTTTGTTTTTCTGCTTTGCTTTTGTAGTCCTGGGGCTCGAACCCAGGGCCCCACTCACAGGAGGCCAGAGTCCGCTGCTGGGCTGCACCTGGATCATGACAGCGGTGCTGAGCAGAGCTTCTGACAGCCTGTGCTGCAGCTGCTCCAGGACCCGGGGACCTGGGGGCCATGTGAGCACCCCCCGGCCTGTCTGGAGCCACCCCACTGTCCCTCTGTGTCCTGGCCTGTGGGCCTCTCTCCCTTGTACCCCGCCCAGACACTTCTACTTCCATCTTGGGGCTCGCTCTTGGGGGACCCCAGGTGACACGCACTTGGCGACCTCAGCAGGGTGTTACCTGTGAGGGTTCCGGGGGTCTGTGTACCGGAAGTAGTACCACGCAGAGTCAACAAAGGTGTCCATCGTGTCTGTCTCTCTCCTGGCTGCTCCCTTGCACCTAGGAAATAAACAGTTCATCAATTGGATTCTCTTTAAATTTTAATGCAGTTTCCCACCAGCTTTTTGTTGTTGTTGTTACTGGGAATAGAACTCAGGACCTTGTGCTTTGGAGGCAGGCGACGGAACCACTGAGCTAAATCCTCGCCCCTCCCACCAGCTTTTGAGAGAGCCACGCCAAGTAGGAGTTTTAAATGTCATAAGAACAATGCTGCATCTCGAGGAGGTAATTCAGAGGAGGCTGACGTTTTAAGGAAATCTGCAACATAAAAATTTCGATCTTCTATATTTGAAAGCCTTATTCTTCTACTTCTCTCAGTTTAGCATAGTAGAAAATCTAACCACCCCAAAGGGCAAGACAGGGCTGTCTCTTTTTTTTTTTTTGGTACCGGGGATTGAACTCAGGACCTGTGCTTTCGAGGCAGGCCTGGTGCCACTGAGCTACATTCCCGGCCCAAGGCTGTGTTTTTTGCATGTCTACTTCAGGGATGGCAGGGTTGCCTCCAGCTACTACCAACCTTAGGGTGCTTTTAAGCAAATCAGTGCATGAAGAGAAACTGAAAAGCAAATGCAGTGAGATGTGCTGAAAAATGAACTTGCTTTTCTCTTCTACTGCTCTATGGTGAGAGATGCAGAAATCTGCCTGGATGAGCTCGGAAGACAGAGGACCTCGCAGCTCCGAGGCAGTGGAGCGCTGGAGCCGCTCCGACCAGCTTGCGGGAATCAACTGTTAGCATCGGTCTCAGCTTAGTGACAAGTGATACGGAGTTTATGGCCTGAAATGAGCACTAGTGGGAATGTGAACCAGAGAAACTGGCTAAGATTGTAAACTGGAAGCCCCGCAGGGAGCTGGTTGTTGCTGGTTGTTGCGTATTTCCAAGAGCAGCACTGCCTAAAGGTGGGCTCTTTACAGAGGGTGAAGACAACCTCAGGATTCAAAACCTGTGTGTGAAGGGCTGAAGAGAAAACAAATCCCTGTCTTAAGAGCCACACTGATTCTTAAAATCACACGAAGGGTGTGGGTCCGAACTTGCAGCCCAGAGCCACTCCCCCTGGCAAGGGAGGGGCCCTTAGGCCACGCTCAGGAGGGCTCAGCCCCAGCCCCAGGCCCGAATGGGCAGTGGGCTGCTCCTCCTGTCCGGGGCCGGTCAGCTGTCCCTGGGACCCTCTGCAGCAGTGAGAGGCATGGCAGGGGCACAGGCTGCTCTGCAGGCTCTGCAGTCGGTGGCATGGAAGCAGGGCACCTGCCCCAAGCGCAGAGCTTCGAGCACTGCACATCCTTGGGGCGGGTCCTCCGAGAGCTGGGGAGGAGGACGAGGGAAGGATGGATCTCCTGCTACCTAAACATGCAAGGACTTGAGTCTGATTTTAATTTTAAAACAAAAAAGGGTTATGTTTTCTATCCTGCATTTGTGAAGCACTTCATGGCAGCTTTGCAAATATTACAGAAGGGAAAGCCAACCCCGGCACCCATGCCAGCTGCTTAAATCAAGGGGGCTGAGTGGAGGGCTCACAGCCCCAGGTCCAGTGGGGTTCTGGGACCCCCAGAGCCCACATTTTAATCCAGAGGTTGCCTGCTCAGCCCAGGGCAGCCCTCAGGGGTGCAGCATGTCAACAAAGCCCCTGGAGACCTGGTTTCTACCACCCAGGGCTGCTGAGCTCCACAGTCTACTTCTCTATAAAATCCAGGTCTTTCTATCCGGAGTGCAATCAACCAGCACACAGACACTATTTTGGGAAATAATGAGAAGATAAAGGCAAGTTTCTCTCCTCACCTCACTTGTGCACGGTATCAGCGAGGGAGGAAATGCAGGGCTCTTTTTTATAAAGAAAACACCAGCTTCTGGCTGACACAGCGGCCCCTTTGTAAGGGTCTTGTCGGGCCTGAAGACAGCTCATGTGTCGCTGTGTGGACACCGGAGACTAGATGACAGAAGAGGCCGCAGGTGGCAGGCATGGGTGACAGGGAGGACATGAACAGCATTTGCTCTGATACAGGGAGCAGGCTCAAGTCCAGGAGTTGGAAGCCCGGGGATTGGGAGCTCAGAGCCACTCATGTCCCCAATCTGTATCTCAGAGAGGGTAAGAGACCACCTGAGGTCTTGGAGAATCCACCAGTACAACCAGCATGGAAATCAATATGGAGATTCCTCAGGAAACTAAAATGAGAAATTCCATTCAGCCCAGCTAGTCCCCTTCTCGGTATCTTCCTGAGAGACTTAAAGATGTCATATTACAGTGATCCATGCACACCCAGGTTCACAGCAGCACAGTTCATAATCGCTAAATCTTAGAAGAGGCCTACATGTCCACCAACAGATGAATAAATAAAGAAAATGTGGTATTTATACCACATTTGGAGTACTACTTTGCCATAAAGAAGGACAAATTTGGGCCAGGGATTTAGCTCAGTGGTTTCGCTGCCTGCTGCGCAAGTGCAAGGACCTGAGTTCGATCCTCGGTACCAAAAAAAAAAGGGATAAATTTAAGACAAATTGTAAGAAAATGGATGCTCCTTGAGACCATAATGTTAAAGTGCAATAAATCAGACATGTGAGCTGAAACATAGTATGGTTTCTCTTCTATGAGAAACCCAAAGTATAAATAAAGAGCAAAATAAGATAGGAAGCAGGGGGATGGTGCTCTGGCAAATGGGAGGGACCAAGTAATGGAGACAGGGGAGAGAGGGAAGCGAGGGCTAAGGAGGCAGAAGGATTAAGGCGTGTCATGTACATGCACCAGCCACCCATAAGGAATGTGATCGAGATCATTATGTGGCACAGGCACGGACTACTTAGAAAGTAAGAGTGAAGAACCCACACCCGTCGGTTGGCCTGTGGTGGCTGCAGTCCACACTTCTGTGTCTCCCCATCCTGTGGCACTGGCTTGGTGGCTGCCGGCCCTGGATGCTCCCAACCGCCCGAGCGCTGTCTCTGCCCCTCTCCAAGAAGTCTGCGATCCTCGGAAACCTCCCACCAAGGCTGCACGGCCACCACCCAGCCCCGGCAGGGAAGCCCTCCATCAGTTTATCAACAAAGAGGTGCCGGCCTGCCTGAGCCCACATTTCTGCCCTGGAGTGGCCAGGCTTCCTGAGCTCCAGAACCCTAGGCCACGTAAGTTTCTAAACCACCTGGGAGGCCCTGGGGAGGGCATCGGAGCTCCCACCTCCTGCTGGGAACCACCCCTCGGCCTCTCTGGCTCCTCCAGGGCCGGGGAGGTCGTTCTAGCTCCCAACCAGGGAGCCACAACTCAGGAAAGGCAGCTGACTTCCCCAAGGCCACATGGCTCGCAGAGGCAGAGGCGGCTGGAGTCTGTCACCACCTGATGCCAAGGCCTGAGCTGTTCCATGGCACCCAGCTACCAACCTCATGGCTCAGTTCTGTGCCAGTGGAGGACTCAAGTGTCTGAAACCTACCCCCGGGAGGCACAGGCAGAGCAAAGTGGCTTCCCCACTGGGGGACGGAGGGAAGCCCTGGAGCTGGACGCCTACGGGGTGCTTGTTTCATCGGCTGACACGGCACCCTGAGACTCATGGTGCCCCGAGACTCATGCTGGAGCCATGCCAGGGAACTGACGGGAAGACACAGCCCCAGCCCAAGGTGAGGCAAAGAAACCTGGCCCTTTCCAAAGACCGAGGCTGCAGTGCCTGGCTCGCTCCTGTGCTGCTCTTGTGCGGTCCACCACTGCCATCAAGGGAACCTTGTGGGAAACAGGATGGAAAGGGACAGAAAATGCCCTCTTGCATCTCCCAAGAGCTTCCGGGAATATGAAGTGGGAGATGGTGGGTTTTTACAAATAGGACAAAAGTGTGCAGCGTTTATGCCTTGCAGATTGGATGCTCTGGGAAAGATCTGAAGGGACCCTGTCGCTTCCAAAGGCTTGGGAGGCAGGGAGGGGTCCGAACACTGGGTCCTGGGGACCAGGCCTCTCTCTCAAGGGCCCGAAGGCCTTTGGGAAAAGGAGCACTTGGCACCGAGGGACGAGGAGTTGCAGACGCCTGCAGGGTGCTGGGCCGGGCACGCTCCCGTTGGGGCCGTGGATCCTTACCTCGGGCAGGCGCAGTTCACCCACTCAGAAGCCGAGGCCAGCGGGGAGCCACCCTTGCCCGTGAGGGCCATGAGGCTGGGCAAGGTCACCGGCAGGTCCTCCAGGGGCACGGGCACGGGGCCACAGGCGGGGCAGTGCACGATGGGGATCGGCGTGCCCCAGTACCGCTGCCGCGAGATCAGCCAGTCCTTCAGCTTGTCACTGGTCACGTTGCCTCCCATGCGCATCCTGCGGGCTTTCTGGGTCACAGCCAGGAAGGCCTCCTGCCGCGTCAGACCTGTGAACTGTGGGGAGGGAGATGCTGTTCCTCTCGGTGACACAGCACTAAGCCACCCTGTGGAAGTGCGGCGCCTCCACTTTCTGAGCCCTGGTGCCTTTGTTACTCAGGAACCCTGAGTGCCAGCCCCTTCCTCCTTAGGAAAATATCCGAAGTTGCATTTTACAACTGCAAAGAATTTACAAAGACAAATATTACTTTTGGTCCCAAACGTTCTTGAGAGTTTTGAAGAAATGAAAGCCTTTTGGGAGGCCTGGGCACTTCGTCCGCTGTGCCGAGTGGGTCAGCAGGCCTGGCTGTGGCTACCCCATCCCCGGGCCCTGCAGATGTGCGGAGACCACCGAGCATCAGCACCTGGAGGCCAGGGAAGCAGTGTGCGCGGTATGTATGTTAAATGACTCTTTCAGAGAGGCAAAGTTGATTATTCTCTGAAAGGCAGCAGGGGACCAACTGGGGCTGTGGCTTGGGGAACCAGACGGCTCCTTTTTTATATTTAAACGCTCCCATTTATAGCAGCAGCCCAGAACACTAATATGCGAAAGAATTCTCTTCCCACGGAGCCACAGGAACTGTGAGCTGTGGCTACTGTGCGCTGGGCTTGTGCTCAGCCTCGGGGCAGAGAACAGCAGTCTACTCGCGCCCCGAGCACGCGGCACTCACGGAACCACAACGTGCGGCCCTGCTCGGTGCTGGTCTGGGCATGGCCCCCAGCCAGACGGAGCCTCTTGCGCTGCACGCCCACGGTCAGAGCGACGAGGCGACTGCACGCAGCCCTGGGCAGCAGGTCTTCGGGTCAGCGCAGCCTTCCCTTCGGAAGCTCCAGGAGGGGTCAGCCTGGCCAGGCCCGCCCCTCGCGCAGGCGCAGACCCGTCCCGGAGCCCAGAGAGGCCGAGGCAGCGCTTGGGCTGCTCCACCGCGGAGCGAGCGGTGTTTCTCTGGGCGCTTGAGGTGCCTAGTTCTGGGCACGAAGCCCTTCCTGGCCCCGCAGGGTTTAGCAGGAGCTCCGTGGGCACCTGGTCGGGCTCTGCTCCAGCCCAGGTCGTCTGCTCCGCATCGGATGAGAAAACGCTGTCTCTCCTTGTAAAGGGGAAAGCCTGGCACGACTCCTGGGTTCATCTGCAGCCAGGCGGCCCTACACCTGAAAACGCCTGGGTCTCACGAGGTCAGGGGGCCCAGGGTGGAGGCAGCGAGCCCTTCCCAGACCTGGCGACCTGTGGAATCACTCGGCCAGAAGCCCTGGTTCACTGCCTCGTCGCCAGTAAGCAAACCCGTGTCCGTGGGGACCCGGGCACCAGTGTGTACTTTTGCTGGGGACGGAACCTGGGACCTTGTGCCTGCTCAGCAAGTGCTTACCACCGAGCTACCTCCAGCCCTCCGAGCCCCGTATTTTCCAGGCCCTTTCCAGGGTTCCCAGCGTGCAGTGCGTTTATACAGAGCGCGCCAAGCACCCTGGGAGTCCTGCTGGGCATGCGAACCACAAGGGCCTGAGTCCGCACCTCTGACCATGATCCCAGCACTGCCCCCGAGGCCAGAGGGTGGTGAGCAAGGTTCCAAGCCCCTGATTCCCTAACTCTGGTCCCTGGGTCAATGTGCAGCGGCACCCGGAAACACCCTAGAAATGCACATTCTCGGGTTCTACCTGGGATGACTGAACCAGAACTGCTGGGTAGCACCAGGCCAGAGGGTGATTCTGCTGTGTGCACAAGTTTTACTTTTTTTTCTTGAGATAGAGTCTCACCGTGTAGTCCAGGCTGGCCTCAAACTCACATCGATGCTCCTGCCTCAGCCTCCTGAGTGCTGGGATTACAGCCCTGTGCGACCACGTCCCACTTTGCCTGAATGAGACTCACAGCGCTGACCGCCTCCCGCGCACACCCTCTGGCCCTCCCCTGTCTTCCGTGGGACTTTCTTCTTTGGTTCCACACAGAGACTGGGCTCCAATCCTGCCATGCCCATCATCTCTAGGGGCTGTTGTCCCCTGCTAGCAAGAACTAGCCCTAAGGAAAAAAAAAAAAAAAACACCAAAAAAAAGGCCCGGGCATTTAGCTCAGTGGTTCCTGCAGGCCTCAAAAGCACAAGGTCCCAAGTTTGATCCCCAGTGCCAACCTCCCCACCCCCAAATAAATAAATAAATAAATAAAAATAGGGCCAGGGATTTAGCTCAGTGGTTTTGCCGCCTGCTGTGCAAGCGCAAGGACACGAGTTCGATCCCTGGTATCGAAAAATAAAATAAAATAAAATAAAATAAAAACCATGCTGGTCTTGGCAGTGCATTACTGTAATCTCAGCACTAGGGAGGCTGAGGCAAAAGGATCGCTGAGAGTTCTGAATCAAATTTCCCCATAAGGTCAACATTGAACCTAACCATTGAATTTGATTCAGTCTGAGACCAATCCGGTTTGCAACCAGAATCGTGGAAAGAATCAAGTTCATGAACTGGGGCACCGCTGTATTTTGTTCTCACAGACAAAGAAGCAAAGATGAGATGTCATGCTCCTGCAGGAAAGGCCAGGGTTCCAGAAGGAAGCTCTTGGGCCCAGGCCGGGGCACCCACCTCGGCAGAACTTTGAAGCCTCTCTGTTCCATCTGGCAGGGTCTGGATGACGCTGGAGTAGGACAGGCCCAGAGCTTGGGCCACTCGGGTGTCCTCCGAGCTGGTGCTGGGAATTCCTGGTCAGAGGGGAAGAAACAAACATCTTTTAGGTATCCCCATCACGAGTGACCAACAGTGCCTGAGCTCGGAGACCAGCTCTGTTTGTTTACAAGTTGGAGATCCACAGCCGCTCACTGGGAAGAGACCAGTCCGGAGCAGCCCCTCGCCCCAACACAACCGCTTGCCATTCGGGATGTGCTACTTCCTCTCATCTGTTTCCTTTGCTTAGTTTCTTTTCAGTAGCTGTAAATGCTAAAATGTGAAACAGCGGCTCACAAGCACCTGCGAAGCCTCCTTCAGTCCCTCAGGGGAGAGGACAGAGGCCTTCTCCAGGGAGACAGGGATGCTGCCCCGGCATTGCCCAGACCCTTGAAAATGCCACTGGGCCGGGCCCTTGAGAGCTACTGACTGTTTTGTCCCCGAGGGTGGCAGTGCACCCTGGGGACACTGATCCTTCTGCCCTGAGAGTCCTGGAGGGCACCAGGGTGAGCATCGGTGACACCTGCTGAGGGCCGCTGCCCACTGCTGGCATGCACAGCTGGACGGGCTGTCTCGGCTGGCCCTGGCTGGCGGTGCGTCTGAGCCGGGCTCTGCTGTGGGGAGCCCCTGGCACTGTGGGGGCTGGGCAGGGTTCCTGAACCCATCAACGTGCTCCCTGCAGGGGACAAGTACAGTGTCCCAAGCCCCCAAGTGACTCCCTGCCACAGCGTCCCGTGGACACCACTGGTGGGTTCGGGGCTCAAACACCTCGTGGGCACGAAGGGTAATGCACTAAAGGCCGGGCTGATCTCCAAGAGCGTCTCAGGCCGCTCCCCCGGAAGTGGCTTCATGTTTGGGAGGGGGTTTGAGAGCTCTTTGCAAGATGCAAAGCTGCAATAGGATGCAGGGTTCTGCAGGTTCCAGATGGGATTACGGCAAAAAGCATCAACTGAAGTGAATAAATGCTAAGTGGACCTGAAGCAAGAGGACAGATGGCAAGTGATAAAGGTAACAGAAAGTGCTGGTGGTCAAGGAGTGAAAATAGCCACTTATTACACACAAGCATGTGGACTGGAACAATGAGCAGTAATGTTCAAAAGGAGCCACTGTGACCACAAGATTTATTTGGCCATATAAAGAATGTCCTCGGCCATGGGGTGGTGTTAGGGAGCTAGTGGATGGGAACTGTAACAGGACGGGGGGTGGGGTGGGGGTGGGGGTGGGGGTGGAAATACGGCTTTATATTTTCTTATTTATTTCTGCTTCTGTCCTTCCTGGAGGGTAGGAAGCCATAGTTTATAAAATGCTAATTATGCAATTGTGGGGATGGGAGAGAACAGGAGAAATAATTTTCCAGGCATACATAAAAGGCTATTTTTCCCCTTCTGAACTCTCAATATTGTGTCAGTGATTTCACTTACAATATCAAAGAACAGCAAAAACCCCAGCAGCCATATCAGCCAGAGCTTTCTTTATTGTGTATCCTGGCTGATTAATAAGTTTTCCTAATTACAAAATGCATAAGGGAAATTATTTCTAGGTTTAGTCAGAAGAGGAGATGTGAATGGCTTGGTGTCATTTTCTGCTCTGAGGTCTCCCTGCAAGTCCTTCATCAAAACCTGACCTGGGGCTGGGGGCGCAGCTCGGTGTGGAAAGCCTGCCTTGCCACTGTCAGGCCCTAGCTTCTGTCCCCAGCACCTCCCAAACAAAGGAAGGGTTGATCTGACCTCTGTAAGGAAAAAGGTGTGACTTTAAGGGTTGGGATCCCGTAGGAGTTGCCAGGGAGACACACAGGTTGGCCTGTGGGCAGGAGGCTGGACAGAGCCCTCTTTAGGTTGCTGCCCTTTGCCCCAGACTTCCCAGGGCAGGCTGGGAGCTTCCTGACACCCGACATGCAGTTCTTTTTTTTTTGGTACCGGGATTAAACTCGGGTCCTTGTGCTTGCAGGGCAGGCGGCGGCACCGCTGAGCTACATCCCTGGCCCTCGATGTGCAGTTCTAACCAGATCCCAGCTCCACCGCTGCTTCACAGTACTTCTTGAACAGCTCGGGCCCCCCCACCCCCAGCGCTTCACCAGAACCCACGCTGGTTCCGTGAACTCAGAACCCTCTCAGGTTCTGCGGGCGGTGCTGCATGGGTCTGGAGACTGGATTATCATCTGAGCTGCACTGCTCCCCACATCTGTGTCTCAGTCTCACCAGCTCTGTTCCTGGGCCAGATGCTTCTGATTTCCATAGCAACTAGCCGGGTGCGGTACAATTAATGTTTTCAAATGCAGTTCTTCAATAAAGGATGATTATAGCAAGGGGAGACGCTGGACCGTAGCTCTGGTAGAGCACTTGCCTAGCATAGAGAGGCCCTGAGCTCAGTTCCAGCACCACACTCAAGAGGTGAACACCACGGACTCAGCAGCTAGCTCTTCCACGTGACAGTGACCGCACAGGACTTTGGTCTGAAAACTGCGCATTGTGTTATGGTGATAACATTTTAGTAGCCACTTACCTATTTTTGAATCCAGAGAGCCTCCAAGGTCAGCTTCGGCCAGGATGACAACAGGGAGCTCCTGCCGGGTGAGTGTGTTCACAGCCACCACGGGAGTGAGGCAATCTGAAAATGAGAGCAATGCCAGGTGCATGTCCATCACCTGGGACATCCATCCGCTCTGAAGCTCAGATTTCACGTCTCCCAAGTTCTGTGCTCACTGTTGAAGGATGTGTCTTTTGAAAGGTATCAATGGGAAATTCACACCAGAGGAACATCAGACAGTTAAACAAGCACAGAACTGCTCATCCACGCTCATAAGCAAGAGGTGAGAACAGCAAGTTTACTTTCCAGATGGGGAGGAAAGACGTTCTCATCACTGTCTTTTCCTTTTGAAAAACGCCTCTCATATACAGAACAACACACACAAAACCTATCTATAGTGAGAGGAGGAGAGGTGAAATTTCAAATCAACACCTGAAGATGAAGTGGATAGGGATAGAAAATGACTGAGCAGTGCAGGGGAAAGACAGTTGTAGACATCCTAACCTGGAACAGTTCCTTCCCACACGCTCTTTTCTTAGGAGCTACTGCAGGATGTGTTCCAGCAAAACAAGGGGACAAATGGAGAAAAAGATCAGACACAGGATCCAGAACAGGGAATGCAACACAGGAAGGACATTCATGGGACGATGATAGAGAGGGTCTGGGAGGTCGGAGGTGCAGCAGAAAACTGGAGCTTGAATGGGTCAGATTCCAGTGGGATACAGCACCCAGGAAGCGTCGCCAGGAAAATAAGAGGATGGACGGATTCGCTGGTGGACTGGAATAGACAGAGAACAGAATTAAGAGGAGTTTCAAGGAGCTGGGGGGAAGACGTGGGAAGACTTAGGTGAAAATTCAAAGAAGACAAAGCAAAACAAAAAGGACATTATGAATTTCAGGAAAAATAAGAAGTTATATAAGAAGGAAAATGTACTCACAGTATCCATGGCTCAATTGTGGATATTTAAGTGGTCAAAATAAAATACTTAATTTAAATTTATCCAAACACCGTACTATCTAAAATGAAGCTTTTTATAACCATGGCCACAGGGAAACAAGCCACGTATGCATCTGTCTTCACGAAGCACACGGAGGGTAGGGAGAGACTTAAATGAAGTTCTGGAGAAGAAGGCCTGAGAAGGGCTAAGGGAACAATTATGGCAGTGAGTTCGCTTGAGTTTCTTCCGGACATAACCACTAACAACTGTTATAGCTGATTAACTCTTATGATTTGCAATGCTTGTCACGTATTGAGACTTCATGTCATTGTCTGAAGCATATCTTAAAAAGCCCCAAACTAACATAAGCCAGGAGTTAGGATTTATACTTCACAATGCTAAGGCAGCCCCAGAGGCACCACAGCATCTTCACTGCGGGTGTCGGGGCGCACGGAGCAAGGCACAGGGCTCGAGGGCAAGGCTCTGCTGGCACTGGGGACAGACGCACGGCTGCGAAGTGCCCACTGCTGGGACTCAAAGTGTTTGATTCCAGGTTGCACTTTCTGACTCATTTGCCAGTTCTGCATTATGGTAGTGAATGTGATGCCTTACGAGCCAGCCGGGGTGGGGAGGAGCAGGTCATTCCATGCCGTCTGGAACGCATGCATGGGGGACAGCAGGGCGGCAGCTTACACAGCACGTCTCGTACAGACGCTGCCCCTGCCCTCTGACTTGGCAGCAGCACCCATCTCCTGCGGGGCGCGGTGTGGCCACAGGGCGACCGGGAGCAACTTCTAGGTCCAGACCAAACAGGAAAAGGCTGCCTTGGCCCAGCTGGCTCCTCACCGGAACAGGACGAAATGGAGAGCACCCTGGAAAACCCTAGAGGGCAGCCCGGAAGGGAGGCTCGTCAGCCCACCCAGCTGCGAGGTGCAGCCAAGAGGCTCCCGTTCATCCGGGAACCCATCCCCCACCAGACTCATGTTCCAGCACACCGCCCCAAAACAGACACAGCTGCGCAAGGAGGTCACTGTTGTAGCTGCACTGTTAGCCTTCTGTTTGTTTGTTTGACACAGTATCTCGCTATGTAGCCCAGGCTGGCCTTGAACTCGTGGTGATCCTGCTGCCTCAGCCTCCCAAGTGCTGGGATTACAGGTGTGCACCACCATGCTGGCTCTTTTTGTTGTTGTTAGTATTCTTTGACTTTTCCCATAGTATACATGTATCATTTGGGGTGTTTTTTGGTACCAGGTGTCTAACTCGGGACCTGGCACTTGCAAGGCAGGCGCCAAAACCACTGAGCTAAATCCCTGGCCATATCATTTGGATTTTTAAAATAGTAATTTTTAAAAAGAGGGATGAAAAGTAAAATATTCTTGAAGTGTCATTTTATATCTGATAGGTTAGGAAAAACTTAGAAAGTTAACATCTGTTTGTGAAGTTGAAAAGAGTCATTTATCACTGGATTTGGTATTGTAAGCTGATAGAGCCCCATCAGAAACCAATAAAAGTAACATATAACAAGAACGAGAAAGACGTTCATGCATTTCACTTGACCAAAAATTCCACTCTTAGGAATATCTCCTAAGGAAAATTCTACAAAAGCAAAGAGCTTTGTGGACGATGATGTACACAGCAATCTCTGCTGCAGTCCCAAACATTCAAAAAGTCCAATGTTCAATCTACTAGAGACGATTTAGGGTACTATGGTACGCTGAGTTGATAGGATATTATGTATGGATTAAAAGTAATGGTAAAGCCTGCATAAAAAATAAACATTTTCTGATAGGATGTTAAATGAAGACAAAAAAATAAAGAAGCAGAGCAATTTTATTTTTAAGGTATGTATGGGAACATGAATTAAAACTACAGGGGCCGGGCATTTAGCTCAGCAGCACAGCACCTGCCTGGCAAGCACAAGGTCCTGAGTTCATCCCTGGTACCGAAAACAAAACAAAACAAAACAAAACAAAACCAAAAAACAACTACAATGACTACATGCAGAAGAGTGAAGTTGGAACTCTACCTCATATAAAAATTAACTCAAGGTGGGGCCAGGTATTTAGCTCAGTGGTTCCGCTGCCTGCCTCGCAAATGCAAGGTCCTGAGTTCGATTCCTGGTACCAAAGAAATAAATAAAAATGAACTCAAAATGAATTAAAGATCTAACCTAAGATTCAGAACTATAAAATTTGTAGAAGGCATACATGTAACTCTTTATTACCTTTCACTAGGAAATAGTTTAAAAAAATTTTTTTAGGTTTAACATCAAAAGCAAAAGCAACAAACAAACAAAAGACAAAATAGATAAATTGGGCTTCATCAAAATGAAAACCTTGCTGGTGGTGTAGGTCAGTGGTAAAGCCTTGCCTAGTGTGCATGAGGCTGTGGGTTTCATCTCCAGCACAGGAAGGAAGGAAGGTAGGAAGGAGGGAAGGAGGGAGGGAGGGAGGGAGGGAGGGAGGGAGAAAGAAAGAAAAAAAGAAAGAAAGAGGAAAGGAAAGTCTTTTGTCCTTTAAAGGAAACCATCAAGAAAATGAAAAGACAACTTCTTGTAAGTATGTATCTGACAAGCAAGTATATCCAAGTATATCTAAAATATATAAAAATTAAAACAGGCGGGCCGGGGATTTAGTTCAGTGGTTTTGCTGCCTGCTGAGCAAGCACAAGGACCTGAGTTCAATCCCTGGTACCAAAAAAAAATTAAAACAGCCAAAGATTTGAATAAACATTTCTCCAAAGATGATATATAAATGGGCAATGAGCAAATGAAAAGATGCTTGATAATATCAACAATCAGGGAAATAAAAAGCAAAACCATGATGAGATACCACGTCACACTACCAAGATAATCAAGAAGACAGAAAACAACAAGTGTTGACAAGGATGCGGAGAACATGGGCACTGCTGCTAGGGATGGCAAATGGCTGAGGCTGCTCAGGAAAACATTCTAGTAATTCCCCAAGTAGTCACTACACAGCCTAGCAATCCATGCCAGGCAAAAGACTCAAACGAAATTAGGAGATCTGTGTGAATGTTACAGCAGTATTAGTCACTATGGCAAAAAAAGCAGAAATGATCCAAATGACTATCAAGTAACGAATGGATAAATAAAACATGGTCCACCCATACAGTGGAGTATTATTTGGAAATAAAAAGGAATAAAGTGCTGGTATGTGCTATAACATGCAGGAGCCTTGAAAACATTATGCTAAGTGAAAAGAAGACACATATAAAAGGACAGATATAATTCCACTGACACGGAATGCCTAGGACAGGCAAATCTGTGGATGAAGAAGTGGGTTTGTCGTTGGCTGGGGCTAAGGCGGGAATAGACGGGTGTGTGACCACAAGAGGGCGTGAGGTTTCTTTGTGGAAGTGGTTGCACAAGTCTGTGCATGCATTAACAACCATTCAGTTAGACGCGTCAAGTCCATGAAGCATATGGTGTGTGAATTTTATCTCAGTAAAATCATTATAGGATGAAGCCATATTAAAAAAAAAAGTAGAGAGCTGCATTAAAGCATTGGATTTTTTCATTTCACATAAAGTTCAATTACTCCAGTTTGTCAATTAGGAAAAAAATTAATCCGTAAACTTAAATACTGGAAAATATGCAATGAATGCATAGTAGTGACTTGCATGCTCTCCGTGGTCAAAATTTCTTTCTCAGAAAGAATGAAACTACAGTCTGAGGTTCCTGACCAGGCCTGGTGTTCCCTGCTACTTCTCGGAAGCCCTGCACTGCTGAATTGAGGCAGGAACCCAGGGAGGTGAGGGGAATCCAAAGACGCAGGAGCGGTTTGAAGAGCGGCTGAACGTGCTAGTTCTAGGCCAAGAGGTGAGTCGCGGCCCTGCCCACAGGGAGCTCCCTGCGTGGAAGACGGCCTCTCCACCCCAGCCACACAATGGGACCCCAGAGTGCTCTGCAAACAGGGCTCCAGGTCACGAGTGGGCGGCAGGCAATGCAGAAGACCTCTCTTGTACAGCAGCTGTCACCGCAGAGCTTCTGAGAGGTCCAGGGTGAGGACACCTGCTGACTTCCATTCCATGTTTCTGGAGGAGAAGCTTTCCCTCCACAGCTTGTCTGGTAACACCCACTGGAGGAGGACCACTGTCAGAGGCAGCTTGGTTACAAACCACATCGAGGCCTGGCGGATGGTGCACACTTGTAATCCCAGCACTATGGGAGGCTGGGGCAGGAGGATCACAAGTTTTGAGTCCAGTCTGGGTAACTCAGCAACTTAGTGAGACCTTGTCTCAAAATCAAAAATAAAATGAAATTTAAAAAGCTGGTGATGTAGCTCAGTATAAAGGTCTTGGGTTCCATTGCTAGTGCCACAAAGACAAACAAACCACCAACAAACAAAAAATAACCACACAAAACAAAATCAGATCAATACCCAGGATCAGGGGTCCACCTTGCCCCCATGAAGCTGGATGAGAGACAGGGCAGGCGCGGCAGCGCGCAGCGAGCAGCTCATTACTAAGTGTCCGGGCTCCCTGGGAGGTTTCTGCTCTCTGATATGTCAGCGACAATGGCCTCCTAAGTCACCCTTTCCAGACCTCATTTACTCCTCGGGAGAGCAGCACCGTGTAGGCAACTGTGGTTCAGAGAGGAAATGTGTGGTGCCGAAGCCGCAGGGTTGAATATTTTAGCATCGGGCAGGCAAGGAGACTAGGATGGAAGAGGTGGTCAGCGGAGAACAGCGAGCCGTCAGTAATCGGGGACAAACGAAAATCCAGGACCCCCAGGAACGCCTCACTTTTTCCTCTCTTAGAGAAATCTGTGCTAAGTAAAGAACCATACACTCCACCAGTAGCATCAGCAACCTCGGCAGGCCAGAGACCGGGACTGGCCCAGCACCCCCGTCCTGGCTGCCTTCCGGACATGCGCAGAGCAAGCTAAGCTGGAAGCCACTTGACCTTCCTTCCCTGGCGAGGACGGCCGGACTGGATCCTTGGTCTGCAGAGGGAATCAGGAGCCAGGTGGAGAGATCAGCAGTAGCCGGAGCTCTCTCAGGGAATTTAAACCCCTGCAGGTGTTGGACCCGGTCTCAGGTGGGTGTCATGAGTGCTTTGCGACCCTCAGTGGTCACAGCTGTAACACAGTCCCCGGAAACCCGGCGCCAGCGGAAAACAGCCAGTCTGCTATGGCAAATGACAGTAGCAACACGGCATGCAGGCGACTCGAAACCGAAGGGCCAGCGGATGCACGGGTCTGTGATCTTAGGGTCACTGCAATTTACCCTTATCCACTTCCTTCAGGCATTTCGGGTTACCTTCTGGGAAAGGTGCGTTATGCTCAGTGCCCCAACTGGCATTAGGAGACAACAGTGTCACCTGACAAAATCCAAGGTCTTGATGTGCAAATTGATCTAGAGACGGAATAGACTGACGTCTGCCTAAAGACTATTTCCAGCCTGAAAATCAGACCTGGGAAAACGCACTGTTCCTTTTGGAATTATGTGAGAGATTACTGAAGAGGGAGAAAGCAGTAACCAGCCAATCCACGTGGAACGTGCATTAGACCTTGCCAAAACAAATTTGCCCATGCATCACAGAAACACTGCTGTTTGCACGACTAAAAGAATTTCTCCATTTATCACACATGAAAATGTTTTGAATGTAGTCTTTCACCTCAGGAACTTCATCTTTTATAATTTACCAGCTCATTTGTGTCCTATTGAAATAACCCCATTTAAATTTGTGTCCCTAAATGAACCACAAGAAGAAAAAAATGTGAAGGTTAGATGCTTAGTTTTAGTTTTTCAGTTTTAGATATTACTCAACTATCACAGCCCTCAAGGAATCTCAAACTGCTTATGAGGGTAAAAAGGTGAGTTTCCCCCTTAGATTAAATAGTTCAAAAGAGGCATTTTTCACTTGGGTAAGAAGAGAAAATAAAGTGGAGAGAGACAGTCATAGCTGGGTCGTAGGCACCGACTGTAATTTTAACTCAGAAGAGCCTCTCCCTGTCTCGGGTGGGGGCCGGGTGAGTGTACCTGCTTCGCCCTGAGCGACCCCGTGTCCCTGCGGCTGACTTGATTCTGACTCAGCTGTACTCCCGGGACGTGAATGGCTGGGCGCCAGGAGGGAAGGGGGTCACAGGTCTGAATGCTGGTTTTCCTGTTTGTGTTGAAACAGGGTCTCGCTATGTAGTTTAGGCTGCCCTTGAACTCACTATGTAGCCCAGGCTGGCCTTGAACTCTATGCCAATCCTCCTGTCTCAGCCTCCCGAGTGCTGGGATCACAGCCATGCACCACCACGCCTGGCTTACCCTCCTGTTTTAAAAGGAAAAAGTAAAGCTAAGGTGAAGAACAAATCACATGGGCTGACCACGAGAGGGGACCGTGAGCTCCGGGAAGGCCAATGGTCAGGGGCTGGAGCCTGGCCAACTCACCTTTGCCGGGCACCTGCGCTCCTCGCAGGGCTTCCCGAAGCGAGCCGCGCCCATGCAGGAGGCTGTGGCAGGGAGTGACCGCCACGTGGGAAGCGCCGTAGATGGCCTCAGGGGTGGCGGTGTAGGCGGTCAGCTTTTCTCCGGTGTCTCGCCCGTCCACCTGGCAGGAGGACACGAGGGTCATTCGGTTTCTCAGGCCCCCGGGGCTGTGAGGGTCCTCCAGCGAGTGTGTCCCGCCCCTTCCCGGCTCATCCCCACAGCACGACAGCTCTGACGGTGGACGGGGGTTCGGGACCCCTGCTGCAGCTGTGCAGGCGCTGAGAAGAGAAAGCAGTGAAGGAGGTGGGCGCGTGCTCAGAAAGAAAGTTTCCTGGTCACAAATCAAATCTTGTTTCTATCTTGAAAAAGGAGCTATGTTTCCCTGCAAGATTTAGGGGTTTGGTGAAAAACACAACTCAATTTTCTAAAGAGAAAATCAATGGCAGGGTCATGGCTTCTCAGAGAGAGGAAGGAAGGGTCAGAGCGGACGCAAGGCAGTGTCCTGAGAGCTGTAGGAGCACATGGCTCCGGCATCCAGTGCCAATCCCACGCCAGACACGGGGACTCAGCAGGCACTGGGTCAGACACCATGACTGTGCCAAGGGGGAGCTGAACAGTGGTCCCAGTGTGGCCAGCCCTGCGTGCCCAGGCCCAGCCACGTCCGCCTGCTTTGGAGAACCCTCCACCGTGTGTCTCAGGAAAGTGGCGGAGGACGGCTCAGCCTGGGATGTGTCACTGAACAGTCCCTGAAGGGCGCACTGGGCGCTGGCAGTGGGAGCCACCAGGGGCACTTTGGTGAGGTGACACACAGGGAATTGGGGGCTTGGTAGCAAGAGGTGGGCACCCAGCCAGCTGCCGGTGGGGAAGAGCTAGCGGGCGGCCGGCTTTGTCTCCGGGCTGCGTCTTCCTCCTAAATGTTCTGCAGGGATTAAGGTGTGGGCAGGGTTTGGAGGAAACAAAGAGAGCAGTGTTGATTAGAGAAGGAGAAATCGGAAGGCTAAAAGAGAACACACAGAGAGCATGGTGGTACAGGCCTGTCATCCCAACACCTGGAAGGCTGAGGCAGAAGGATCGCTATGAGTTCAAGGGCAGCCTGGGCCACAGAGCAAGACCTGGTCTCAAAAAAATTTTTAAAAAAGAGAGAAAGAAAGAGAGCACATGGAAAGCAGCAATGGAACGCCTCTTAGGAGAGGCAGAGGAGAGTCGGGGGCCCCTTCCGGAGCAGGAGGCCTCCAGCTGTGGCCTCCCTCCGCTGGACCAGGTGTGAACACGCCTTACAGCAGGCTCGGCCCACCTCAAGGCGAAGCTGCCCTGGCTTCTGCTCCCTTGCCTTTCTACCTGCTTCCCGACACAGACCCGAGAACAGTGACAGGTAGGGCCCACTGTGCAGGAGAGGCCACATTCTGCACGTGACTCTGCGCGCCCTGGGGGCCCCGGGACCCTGTGTGTCTGCCTGGCCCAGCGTGGTACCAGCAGCCTATGGGGCTGTGACGTGTGAGATGTGGTTGGAGTAGGCTGTGCCAAATTGTGAATTTAAATATTTCCGTGGTGAATCGTTCATGGCTACCATCTTGAAATGCTAATATTTCTATACAATGGGTTAAATGCAATGCTGTTGGAATTAACATTACCTCTTTACCTGCACTCTGGGAAACAAGACAGCGCAGAGTGAGGAGTGTGGCCTGCTCCTGGGGCCGGGCTGCTGAGCTCCGGGTGGGCTGCAGGACTCGGAGTCTGAGCCCAAGGCACTCACCTTCAGCGCGAAGTCCAGGTGGCAGCCCACGCAGTCCCCGATCCAGTGGGCCTGCATGCCCTTGATCCCGTACCACTCCGGAAGCTGGCCCAGCGCGTCCTGCATGGCCTGAGGAATGAGCAGGCCGAGGAGAGGCATGAGGCTTGCTCAGGAGAAGCAAGCACTCTGGGGCTTGCTGGGTAGGAAAGGCAGGGACGCTACGGTGCAGGAGGCTGGGGCTCACCTCTCCTCCTTTACCTGCCTACGTTGGAGGAGGTGGCAGAGCTGACGGGCACACTCCTCACGGCTTGGCTCAGGAGAGGGAGCCACGGTTCCATGGAAGAAAACTAACAAAGAAGGCCCATCCTTCACGTCCTGGCTGCTGTGTTTGGTGCGTTCCCGCCCACAGTCTGGGAGCTAAGCAGGAGTTCCTGATCTGCAGCTTCCCTCCCACTCTGTCCCTTCCTCTCCAAACGCGGGGACCTGGAGCTGGGGCCCAAGCCCCAAGCCCTCCTCTCTGGGAATCCTCCAGGCAGGGCTGCGCCACCCTGCAGACAGGTCCTCCTGCCCCTCTGTCTTCATGACTGAATTGGTGAGGCCAGGAAACCTGGGCAGAGATGCTCTGCTTAAAATATTCGGGTCTCAGAAGAGGACAGAGGGTTCAAAGAGGATGAAATGTGAATGTTTTCAGATGCTAATTCTAAAAAAAGTGCCTGCTTAAAACCTAAATCTATGAATATTTTTAAAAACCAAAAGAAATTTTAAAAATTGACCAGATGAAACCAATATCTTGAACCACCCAGCAAGTCTCCTCTGCATAATCAACACATTATTCAGGGCTGCGCTTTTTTCGTCTTTTTTTGTCAGGGACTCGCTATGTAGTCCCGGCTGGTCTCGAACTCACAGCGATCCTCTTGCCTCAGTGTGGGATTACCACCTGGCCCAGGGCTACGATTTGATGAGCAGAACTTTAGGGACGCCCCCCCACCCCAGGCTGGCAGAGGTTGGTGTGGGCGTCTGTGGTGCTTCAACTGTGCAACCTAAGGGCTGTTCCTATCTGACTAGGGTTTGCACTGAGATGATTCCTCCCTCCTTTTGGGGGTGCAGCAGTCCCAATGACAGCAGTGCACTGATCTCAATTCTTGGCAAGCTAGAGGTCTCCCTTTTCCCACCTCAGTCTACCCAAGTCTTGCTGGCTCACAGAATCCAGAAATCCAGGCAAGCAGCAGGTGTTTTAGACTTGTTTTTAAAAGTGCTGTGAAATTCCTTTTCAAACTCAATCCGAGGAACTCAGTGCATCAGAGCCGAAGGAAGAAGCCCTCCCTTCTCCTCTCTCTGTTCCCACTGATTCCCAAGGATCAACATTTCGGAATCCGTTGATGAATTCAGCTTCTGTCTCGGGGAAGAAGTGAAAACCACAGGGTTCTGGGGTCATGAGATTTCCCTAAACTCACTCAACCCGTGAGCACCAGGTCCCAAATGACAAATCACTCAGATCTTCTGACTGTTCTGGGATCATGGTACTGTTTTCAGGTATCTCTAGATAAATTAAGCAAAAGACAATCTTCTTCCAGGTGCAAAAATAAGAAATTAATACTACTGGATTTTCACAAGGAATCACTATATTGAGAACTCATCAGGGCCGGGGATTTAGTTCAGTGGTTCTGCTGCCTGCCTCGCAAGTGCAAGCTCCCAAGTTCCATCCCTGGTACCAAAAAAAAAAAAAAAAAAAAACCCTCAGGGAGAACTCATAAGAACCAACACTGTAGTTTCTTGTGGCTCTCATTTAGCATACATAGACATACTGTGGCTTGCAAAGTGGCTTAGTAGTCCTTTGTCTAGGGTAGGTCTGAAAGACAGCTGCTGTTGCTCCCTGGGTACCCCACTTAAATGAAGACTGTCATGCCTGGCCTGAATGAGATCCTTTGAGCAAACATCCAGCCCCCAACAGATAACAGGGAACCACTAAAAGGGCCTGCTACTCTCAGTAGACAGAACAGATAGCCACAACAAAAATTTAGGATGGAATATACAATCTCCTTTGTGCCAAAGAGCCCAGCATTATATGCACACCTTTGCTGACCGTCCTTGGATCCTCAAGTATAAACACTCCACTTCAAATTCCTTAGAATTCCCTTCTAAAAACCTACATCAACCTCATTTCCTTCCCATCTCTCTGCTGAAATCTTCCCTCAGTTTCAGTTTCTGTTCACACCCGGGCAGGAATAAAGCTTTTTCTCACACAAAGCCTGTGGCGCATGCCGTTTGTAACAAAGATGTTTTAAGAAGTCGAACCAGAACTGCACATTAATGAGTCAGAACATGTGCAAGCATTTAAGAACAGGGGCCAGTTAGAGATGGGCTGAGCAATCTTCAATTGGAAAGAAAGGCTTTAGAAATATAAAATCTAATGAGGAACAAGAAAGAGAAAGATTAAAACTAAAAACCTGGGGATAAAGAGGATTAAAGATAACACGGTGAACCTGGCTTTCTCATCAAAAGGGGAAAATACTGCTGGTAATAAATCTGTAGAACCCAGGAGAGAAGCCTGTGTGAGCTCAAGGTTTAAGTACAACTGTAACAGGCAGGACCACAGAAAAAATTCTTGAACAGGCAATGTAAAAGACATGATACGTTTTAGGAGACCTGGGTTAAAAAAGTGTAAGGTAAACAGAGAAATACAGATTTTTAAAACAAGTAGATTTATTTATTAGCTACTAAGAGGAGAGTTGACAAATAAGAACCTTGAGAGCTGGACACAGATTTGAGACAGAATGGAAGAGACAAGATTTAATAGCTTCTAATTAAAATGGATGCTTTAAAAAAACTGAACGCTTGGCATATTTCTGAATCAGTGTGATTTGATTAGCAATTCTTTTTTTTGGAGGGGGGGACTGGGGATCAAACTCAGGACCTTGCGCTTGCAAAGCAGGCAGCAGAACAACTGAGCTAAATCCCTGGGCCATGATTAGCAATTCTTTTTAAATTATAATTTGTATACTTTTCTAAAACACATTCTTGGTGCCAAGATGTCTTTATTCTTTTTTTTGAAATCCTTTCCATGCAGTCAGTCCAAAGACACAACGTATATCTGAGGTCTAAGAAAGGAAATCAATCCTGAAGGCAGTAAGGTTTTTAAATATCTAGATCTCCCCTCCAGAATAGTCTAGAGCAGTGGTGGTGACCTTTTAGAGGCCGAGTGCCCAATCTGCAACCCGAACCCCAAAGTGCCAACACTGCAATTGAACCTGAGTACTGAGGTCTTAGTTTAGGAAAAACAGCTGTTACCCAGGCTGGGCTGCTGGGGTGACTTGGCTCGAGTGCCAAGGGGGCTCTGCGTGCCACAGGCTCGCCACTGCTGGTCTAGGGGAGTGAACTTGCACTTACACCTAGTCTTCCTCTCCTGTGTTGACTTTGGCATAAAATTCTGCATGAAGATGTTTTGTTATAAAAATTTATTTGGGGCCGGGGATTTAGCTCAGTGGTTTTGCCGCCTGCTGCCCAAGTGCAAGGACCTGAGTTCGATCCCGGGTACCAAAAAAAAAATTCATTTGGCCTGATGTCTGCCTTGTTTGAATTTAGAGAAGATACACAAATAAGAATTTTAAAAAACCATCCTCTGACAGCCCTCCGTTCACCTCTGTCTAACATACGGTATGTATTTCTGGCAGGATCCACTGGCTGTGCCACTGTGACTTATTTACAAATGTGACTGAGCTCCTTGTGAGTCTCGATTCCAGCAAAGGTACTGTTAGCTGAGCAGGGAAGTAGTGAGCTCCAAGCGAGGGGCCCTGCAGACGGTGTAGTTTGTCAGGGGTGCGAATCCTCGGAGCAGGGGCAGGAGGAGGACAGCTCCTGACCAGCTCACACAGGCTTCAGCGAGCACCTCGAGCCGAGACAGGGGGACCACGTGGGCCAGAAAGCAGCTTCCAGGGTGCTTGCCTGGGCTCAGTGCCCAGACTGCAAATAAAACCAAGCAAACCTCCACTGAAAGGGACTCACCCATGGGAACAGGCCAGTGGTGCTCAGGGAAAGTGCACCGGGCTGCAGCCCAGGCCACCTGTGCTCCGTGGGGAGGAACCCAGGAAGCTGCGGGCAGCCAATCTGGGATTAACTCAGGCCACACTTCGAGTCTGCTTTTCCCTTCTGACCCTGGTAGCCCTGTCTCTCCAGCACCAGAACTGAGGGACAACCAACTAGGCGGGATGTGTTAGAAGTCACAGAAACCCATGCCAACAGCTGGAGCGAGGGGTTTCCTCAAGAGAGGACAAGCGCAGAACACTGGACCCAAAAAGATTCCAGACGTCTGCTCCTGAGCACTGTGTGGGGACCAATCAGAAGATGCCATTCCCAGTCCTTCATTTACATATGGGCACGCACAACCAATCCAAAGACCGTTGTTTCTGATCCTTCACTTACAACCGGCTAGAGGCCAAGCGAGGTTTTGATAGGACCACTGTCCCAGGGCTGTGGAGGTGGGGCCGAGCCAGGTGTTCTGGGTGGAGAGATCCCTTTCCCTTTGTCCTGGGGTCCCCGTGGGCCTTTTCACTGGCCAGCTCTCTCCCCATAGACTGGACTTCTTTTCCACCTTCAACAAAACTACACCCTCACTGCCTCTTCTGCGGGTCTTTTCCAGTTCTTTGTTCTGGACACCGAGGACCAGGAAAGAAGCCCCTGGGACCCTCGCATCTGGCATCAGAACCATTCTGCTTCCACCAACTTCCAAGAGATGGTGATACAGGTACTGAAATGTCACCAACACCCTGGGAAGGCTGACAAGAGCCATCTGAGATTTTTTCCTCTTTCTTTTTCTTTCTGCAGTGCCGAGGACGGAACCCAGAGCCTCTTGCGTGCCAGGCAAGTGCTCCACCACTGGGCAACCCTGCCCGAGACTTCTAATCTCCAGAGGCCACGACGCCACTCAATGCACCTGGACCAACAAGACAGAGCCACGCCTGTGACTACCCCGAAGGGAGGAGGGAAGGAAGCTGGGGGGGGGTCCTCATCCCAGTAGGGGGTCTCGGGGAGACATGACATAACCCTGACACCATGCTGTTTTATTCTATGCTTACTAAAATGGAAACAATCATTTTGTGAAAAATTTGGAAAGGACAGAGGGACGAGGAAAATGACCAGTTACGCACACCGATTTAAGCATCCAAGGAGGTGTCTGAATGCTCGGTCCTCTCTCCTTCCTCCTCTGTGTGTCTTATCTTCCGTCCATTCTAAGGTGCACATTTTCCCTTCTGAGATGGGGACATTTACCATCGGCGGTGTCTGACGGACAGCATTTTTCTCTCCAAATTGGGGCATTACATTGATAACCAGCCATGCATCAGGACAGAGCGGAGGGCTGGTGTGTGCGCCAGAGCACGCACTTTTACAGCAAGGACCGTGCTGCTAAATGACTCTTTGAAAACTGCTGGAGCCCATCTCACCTGCACGTTCCACTTTTTCCAGCTCCAAGCAGGGTTAGTTCTGTTATTCTGAGCAATTCTGATGCTCAAAGTTAGTCATCCCAGAATAGGAAGCACAATGTAGAGAGAAACGGCCAAGGGGAAAATGGTCCCTTTCTAGGAGAACACTTATTCTGAAACAAAATATACCGATATGTAGAACTGCTAATGAGGAACATTTGCTTCCTACTAGGCAGCGGCTGCCCCTGGATGCATCTGGGGCAAGGACCAGGTGCAGGCAGAGGATGAAGGTGCAAAGCAGGGCTCCCAGGAACAACTGGAAGCCCCAGCTGGCCCCTCCCATTTCCACATCTGTGCTCTCCCGCGCCCCCTCACCCCTAACTTGCCAGCGCCCTGCCTTCCTGCAATACACACCCAGCCTCGGAAAGCCCCCAAGAGCAGGTGGGATGTGGGACGGGACGGGGGGGCCCAGCTGGGTCTCAGCTCTGTTGTGGGCCTGGCCACGTGGACACGGCCGGGCAGGGGTCTTCCAGGGTGGGATGCGCTCAGCCCCGAGGAGGGCAGGAGTGGGGTGCTTAAAGCAGCCCTGTGTCCCCCTGTCTACTTCTCACGGTGCTGGGGCTGGGACCTGCGCTTGGCACCCGCCAGGCAAGGGCTCTGCCACAGATCTCCACCCCGGCCCCAGTCCTTCTGCTTCCATCTGCTTTCCCACAACATGTTGGTTTTGTCATTTCAAGCAGCAGTGAAGGCAAGCATGGAGGTTTTTGTTTGTTTGCTGCTAGTTGTTCGGGTCAGGAAAGGGATTTAAAAAGAAGGGCCCTGACCTGAACGCTGCTTCAAATTTCACTGCCTCTAAATCCAAATGACTGTCCATGCCAGAGGCTCACTGGTGACTGTCTCCAGCCCCTCAACAGGGCCACTGAATCCCTGTCTTCCCTGGAGTCCGGCCAACCCTAAAAGAGGGAAGGAGGCCTGTGTACCCCAGAGGACCCGGCCCGGAGTGTGGAAAGGTATGCAGGGTTTGAAAGTCAAACCTAACATTGAGTTCTGCCTTTCTTTTTTCCTGATCAAATTTACCATTTCTCTTGCTGTGAAAATATGAAGATGTGCCCAGTGATTCCCGTCTCCCATTTCCCCTCCAGAGTCCGCCCTTCCTTCCTTCCTTCCTTCCCTCAGGAACTGGACAGAGCGTGAGGTCCTGTGGGCGCCCAGCTGGTGCGGACGGCCTCTCGCTCGCCTCTGCCTGCTGGGGAGATGGACGTGAAGCCAGAACTCAGGGTGCAGGGAAGCCAGGAGACCTGGAACACGCGCCCCCAGGAGACCCCACAGGTGCCATCAGGGATGGGGGCCAGGCCCTGCCTGCAGGGCAGGAGACGCCATGGGTTCCCAAGTCCCAAGCTGGCCGAGCACCAGCCCTGACGAGGCCCCCAGACCTCAGGGCCTCGGGCCCAGGACACAGCAAGTCACTGTCCTCCTGTCCCAGCCTCCAGCCCCCACTATTACTCAGGGGCCTCTTGCCTAGGCACTACCAGCTCAAGATGCCCACTCGCCTTGGCCCGTGTCCCCTCCTGGAGCGGGGGCTCTCCCTGTAACAACACCACCTGTGCTGTTTCCAGCATAGGCCGGGGTGGATGGGGCTCCTCTCCAGCTTCATGGTCTACTCAGCTCTTCCTTAGTCTTCTGCAACCCTAACACAGAGTTTTGCATTTCAGATATTGTATTTTCCTGTTCTAGATTTCCAGTTGGTTCATTTTTTTCCCTCCCCAAGACAGGGTCTCACTAATGTAGCCCAGGCAGGACACAAATTCTCAGCAATCCTCCTGCCTCAGCTTCCCTAGTGCTGGGATTTTAGGTGTGCACCTCCACGCCCGGCTCAGTGGGTTCATTTTTAGGAACCGTTTCCACTCCCTCCTGAGATTCCCCTCTGTCTACTGTCATGCCTGTCTTTCCTGTCAAACCCCACAGATGTAATGGCTGCCTGTGGCTTTCTCCAGCAATTCCCTCACCTGGGCCCTCTCCACTGCTCTTGGCCACGTTCTTGTTTGTTCTGTTTCCTTGATGAGGAGCCACAATTTCCTGTTTCTTAGCAAGTCTGGTGATTTCCTATTCTATGTTGGACACTGCAGATCGGGGGGGGGGGGGTGTCTGGATTGGTTCTCCCCTTAGAGATCTGAGTTTTGTTCTGGAAGTTTCTTCTAACCCTCTCAGGCTTGTTCTTATTGTTCATTATTAAGCTGCCTGCTCTGATTTTCTCCCCTGTCCTGGAGTGTCACCCCCATTCTAACACACAGCAACCCCTCCCAGTCCCTCTCTGCGTCCCCTGCATCCCACAGCCCCGGGGCCTGGTGCTCTACCAGCCCAGGGCACGGGAACCCGACTGCAGAGGGTGCAGCAGGCAGCAGGTGAGTCACCATAGCAACCAACCATTTCTGCGAAACAGCTGGAATCCACTGCTGCTGATGATGTAGAGGACAATGCCCTGCTCAGGTTATTATTGTGCTAGCCACAGGCAGAGGTCAGGACCAAGAGCTGCCTCGGTGGCTTTCCAATAGTGCCCACTGCACAACTGCCAGTGTCCCCACGGGAACGCAGGGGCCCTGAAGCTGGTGGGGCCCCTCTGCTCTGCTCCTTGAGCTCCTGTGTCACCGTGCGTAAGCAGCTGGCACAGCGCCCTCGGCCCAAGTAGCCTTCCCTGGCTCCACTGCTAGCTAGCTCTGCACCTCCCGAACAACTCACCAGCAAGGGGAAAGGCCTCCCTGAGGACAGGTCCCAGAGATGGGGAGGGCACAGCACCTGCAGCAGGGGTTGTGGCTGGTGAACCACAGTCTGATTCGGCCACGTCCATGGCGATCAGAAGTTATTTGGAACCCTGTGCTTGCTTTGCGCGTAAGACCTGCAGTCCGGGATCAGACTGGAAGTCCCTTTCAGACCAGTCCCTACCTCTGGGCTACTCGGTGCTAACTTGGACACTGGCTGGCGTGAGGGGCACGGAGTGCAGAGCGGTTCCAGGATGGACAGAACCAACTGGTGCGGTGCCCGGGTGACTGGTGACAGCAGGCAAGGCCCTGCTCCCACCCTCAGGCTCTGACTGCAGCCCTGAGTACAGAGGAGCCAGCAGGCACCCGAGGCCCAGCTGGTCCAAAGCCCTGGGTTCTGGACAAGAGCGAAGGCCAGGGCTCACGTTCTCACTGTGATCGGGGCTGCAGGGAGGCTGAGCACCCAGCGGTTGGGTTCTCACCTTCTCTGGTGTCCCCCGGCCTCCTCTTGGGGACTGGCTGTTCCCGCACTCCGTGTGGGTGACTCCCTGTCCCCCTGGAATCCCCTGCTCTCTGATGGAGAGCTGACAGAACCACGTGGTGAAGGCGCCGTCTGCCCTCCCTGACAGAACTGCGGAGGTAATGCATGTGACTTCTGACCTCTGTGGTGTGAAAGGTCCACCGCAGGAAACCAGGTGTACAGACCCAGGCCTGGGCTGAAAGCTCTTTGAGACTTGGGGAAGAAGCCAGCGCACGCACACACACACACCGCGGCTGTGCGCCAGCCACTTTCAAGGGGAGAGTCACCTGCCGCCGAGGTCTCATGAAAGAAAATACACATTCGGGTGCTGTCTGTAAATGCTGAGAACCTTATGAACTTTCCCTGAGCCCCAGTTTATGCGCTCACTGGCTTCCTGTTTGTGCGAGCCTAATAAAAGTGAGGAGCACTGTCAGCACGGGGCTTTTGTCCACAAGAGGCAGAGTCCACGGGCCCTCCTCTTCCAAATCATCCTTGCATCCTTTGCTTTAGGACTCGTTTGTCCCCTGGTCGGGGAGAAACTCGAAGGCTGGCCTCCTACAGGCCACGGAGACCTTGGGTGACCACTGTCCTATAGGTAACTGGGGCCAAGGCTCCTGCTTCCCACCTGCCCACCCTCACCTTCACTTGCCCTACCCCCAGGCACCCCAGAGGGGCTCCCCAGCTCCCAGGAGACCCCAGAGGGCATCACTGGGGGGCGCCGTGGGCCCACGTTCACCTTTGCATACGCGGTTGTCCTGATAAACCACTGCCTGAGAAACCGCTGCTCCACCTTCGTGCCTGAGCGCCAGGAACGGCCGTGCTCATCCACCTGCTCATTGGCGAGCACCGTCTCATCCACTGGGTCCCAGTTGACCAGGGCCTGTGGGGACACAGGAGACAAATGAGTGCCCGTGGAAGGTGCTCGGAGGCCCGGGGCTTCTCGAATGCCAGGGGGCTGCACGTTCAGCAGCTGCCCTGGCGCTGGAGGGCACTGGCCTGGGGGGAACAGCGTGCGGCTGCATTGTGGAAGGGAAGGGAGGAGGCCCCAGGCAGGCGTGCCGTGCAATGTTGGCATCTTCTTGGGCAGTGGGATGGACTCGAAGGATTTGACAGTCAGTAAACAGAAAAAGAAGAAATGGCAGGCACTCGGCGTGCAGCAGGATGGGGCCATTACGCCTCTAACACAACGGCTGATACTGAGTGACTTCCACAGGCCAGGCTCTTCTGACTCTCCTAGCACCTGCTTGACTCCACTGTGCAGCTGAGGACCGTGAGGGAGAGAGAAGTGGACAACCACGTGGAGTCCCCATCAGCGAGGGCCAGGCTGGGCCAGGAAGCCAGGTCTCTAGAAACTACTAAGTAATTTTCAAAAACTCCCATTTGACCAGAAGGAAGCTCCCCCGCCGCCATCCCAAGCTCCTAAGGCAGAGAAGCTGAGCCAGTCCCAGCACCCGGAAGGAAGCTCCCCCGCTGCCATCCCAAGCTCCTAGGGCAGAGAAGCTGAGCCACACGGGTGCCAGAAGCACCCCCCCACCCCACCCGTGGAAATGAGAAGACAC
>NW_004624730.1:75284931-75376752 GCF_000247695.1 Heterocephalus glaber
GATTTTTGAAATATGCTTTCTATATCCTTTTAAATTCTGTAAAATCTGTGGTAATGTCTCCTAGATCTTGATATTGTAATTTAAAAAATGTATAATTGATATTGTGTGACAGGAAGAAAAGGTCTAAAGATGCAGGGGAAGTGGGAGGGGTAGGGGAAGGGAAAAAAGGGAAAAGAAAAAATATGAGAGAAGGAAAAAAATGGAAACAAAGTCTTTGCAAATAGGGAAGGGTGGAGGGGGTGAAGGGAGGGCAGGGGAAGGGCAGGGGGAAAGAACCAAGATACTCATGTAAAGGTACAAGATCCTGATGATGAATATAACTGTATTTTATACCGAAAATGGAACAATAAACTTAATGGGAAAAAAAAACAGGCAAAAGAAAAAAAAACAAACAAAATTCCCATTTGAATTCAGGTGCAACACAAAGCGGGTAAATCTTAGGTGTGCATCTGGTGAATTTCTGCACAGGTAGACACTCATGCACCCATCACTCTCACAGAAGAGCCCCAGCACCCCAGAAAACCGTTCCACTTCCGCTCCATCAACACCACCACTTCCCCCGGGAAGAACTCTGGCTTGGTCTCCATGGATTCACCTGACTGACAGGACTTGGGCTCCACCAAGGTGAAGACCTCGCCACAGAGTCCTGGGTGGCTTCTACCCTTGTTTCAGGTAAATCCTCCTGCCGTCTACACTCACCCTTTATGACACGCAGGTACCGAGAAGGCGGTGAGTGTAGGGAGACATGCTGGGTACTGACGTATCCTGACTCGACACACATTTTTGCATTGGTATTGATATTCCATTCAGTAAAAATCTTTTTTTGGTACTGGGGATCGAACTCAGGACCTTGCGCTTGTGAGGCAGGTGCGACACCACTGAGCTACATCCCCACAAGGTGGTGAGAGTGCATTGGTATTGATATGCCATTCAATAATTTTTGTTGTTGTTGACACATTTTAAAAATCGGTATAGCAGACCCTGAGTTCAATTCCTAGTAAAAAGAAAAATGCAGCTCTAGAAAGCGACAGTGCTAACTACTGCCAGGCTGCCCCTTGGGAGCCACCCACCTTGTTGCCCTGTTCTGTGGCTGCCTTACCCGGGCCCTGCCTCCGGGCTGGGTCTGACCAATGCCCTGGGCTGCCACGGCTCCAGCTCTGCCTCGTCTGGGGTCCACCGAGGCCCCTGCTGCCAGTGCCTGCTGCTCCCAGCCCTTCTGAGTTCTCCTGCTCTCGGCACCAACAGCCCCATTGTCACAGTTCAGCCACTCCATCCGGGTGTCCCCTCCACGTCTGGGTGCCATCAGAGTCAGGGCCACACTTCACAGTGTCAGAAAATGTCGGGGTGGGAGGGTCTCACCCGCCCACAGGGTGTGATTTAGGGGTTATGATTTTACAATTACAAGTAGGCTCAGGCCGAGGATTTAGCTCAGTGCTGCCGCGGCCTGCCTCAAAAGTGCAAGGTCCCGAGTTTGATCCCTCGTACAAAAAAAAAACCTAGGCCCATCCGCTGAAACATGTAATTTGAGTAGGAAAGATATGCCTTGAATAATCAATTTCCTGTAAAATAGGACCCCCCAAGCCTGAAGTTGTAAATTTATAGAGAATAAATATAGGATGAAAAGACCTTAGATCTAAAACCTTTAGGTTAATAAACCACAGATGATTTGTTTATTTATTATCACTGCCCTGTAGGGTGTGGGGGGAATGGCTCACTTAAAACAACAAGTAAAATGAAAAGGCCAAATATTGTTGGGTAACAAAATATGACAGAGGGAACTCTGCATTGAAAACAACAATGAAAAACAAACCCCAAAACGATAAAAATCCAGACAACCTACTCACAACTGAACTTACATAAAAGAAGGGGAGGAGCCCCATTACCCCACCTCTGGCTCCTGCCCGCAGACCTGGGGAGAAGGGACACTGGGCACAGCCACTGCAAAGACAAACAGGACTTAATTTTCTTGCCAGTGTTTCCCAGGTGGCCTGGCTCCCAGGGCTCTTCCTCCTTGGCAGGAGTTAGACAGCTCCTAAGAGGCTTGCACGTAAGCAGGGTGGGGAATGAAAGACAGGTAAGAGCAGAAGAGCCATCCGGCCACATGAGCGGCTGCAGGGAGGAGGCAACACCCAAGGAGACAGGTTGTCGAGGAAAGAAGGGCAGACGCAGGACCCTCGCCGGCCCACAGGGCTCTTCCCTGGGCCAGGATCACTGCAACTTTGGAGCCGCAGGTGCAGCCCAGTCTTCTGGTCAGGGCGGTAGTCCAGGCCTGGCAGGCAGCACAGTGCTTGGGGCCTGAGCTGCTTCCCAGGCACTCTCCTGGGCTCCTCACAGACTTACCCCAGAGGCCAGGCCTTCCCTCACCCACACTCCTGGATTTCCACATTTGTAACGCTTCCTTTGAAGGACACCTGATTGCTAAGCAAGCATGGTCTTGGCGAGAAGGGTATGATTTCTGGACAACTTTACAAACCACGTCATTTCCCTGGATGACATTGATGTTCTCTGTCACCCCCGAAGCCGACTCTACATTCCTTTGTAGTAAAATAACCTTGTTGGTAAAATACTGTCTTTATTTTGAAACCAGCCTTAAATCAAGATGGAGGTCAGTGAAACACTGCACCCTGACAGTTATCTGGCAACATCAAGGATGAGCCATTCCAAGCTGCAGAACCTGCTGGTTAACCCAGGCTTCAACTCTACATTCAGGCTTTTTGGTTCAGTGACACACGGGTCAAATGTGTCTGGTGCCGGTGACGTCCTGCATTTCTGTTTCTTCCCCTGTCCTGCTTTGCCGCTGGGCTCCTGGAGGGGTGGGGCCAGTGCCACTCGATTCCCCAGCACAGCCGCTGCGGCCTCCTGTCCCAAACCCTCCTGTCTCTGCATACTGCTCTTCCAGAGCTCCCCCTTGCCTGGCCTCAGCCTGCACGCAGGGTGCTGGTCCCTGGGCTCACATCTGCCACTGGTGAGCTCTGGGCCCTGGCTGACACCTCAGTCAACCACAGGCTCTGGCAACTCTCCCTCCGCTGGTTTCCCCCGCCCTTCTCTCTCCTCGTCCTTGGCTTTTGTGTAAGCCACCGGGGACTTTCTGACTCTCCTGGCAGGCAGCTTCAGGTTCCAGCGTTTCAGGGCACTGGTCTCCCAGGGCCACCCTGCTCTGCCTGACTGAGCAGCCGCACTGAGCTGACCCAGGCCTCCCCCTCGCTCCATCAGCGCAGACCAGGCCCGAATCTGTTTGAGCTGGGGCAGGGTGGCTTTCCTACAGCTCCCATCCTGTCACGGTCACACTGTCCCAAGGTCCCCGGGGCTCCGGGCAGAGGCCGTCTTTCATTCCCTCAGGAGCTGACGCCACGCTGCAGGACTGGCTGTGGAGCGGCCAAAGAGGAAGCCATAGATCAGCGGCTCCACAATTCCTTCTGCTCTCCAATAGTGGCCCACGGAACAAGACTTCCTTTAAACTGAAGAGGGGAAGTCAGTATGCCGTGCAGGGCCTTTATGTTCATGTCTATGGTTGAACATGCTTTTGTCTGGTGAGAACAAGGACAGAGGCCTTTTACGATGGAACTGAACATTCAGCGGATGGCGCTTGTTTGGAACACAACACTTAGGATCTCCAGGTCTGCTTGGGGATGCTCTGGGCAAACCCCTTCCCTCAACGTCCGTCTACATAGCTGATGGAGGAACTGGGTTTAAGGAAAAACCATGACAATGTCAAAGCTGTTGTACAGTGAACTGTATCAATGTTCGGAAGACCCGCATGACCCAGTGAACCTCCAAATGAGCAGGTGCATGATGGGGGCCAGGCATAGGGGCATGCGCCTGTGACCCAGCACTCAGGAGGCTGATGACTGTCATGAGTTCAAGGCCAGCCAGGGCTACATATTGACTTTAAGGCCAGCCTAATCTACCCAGCAAGACCCTGCCTCAAAAAACCAAAAAGAAAAAGGAAAAGGAAATGTAATAATGTCATCGAACCCTCCGATCAAAGGATGTGTCTCAAGAATGAAGGCACAGTGGATTTTCTACCTGCTTCTCCGGAAGCTTCATGACCAGTGCTGTCCTGACAGCTTATCCTGACAGCCAACTTGACTGCATGGAAAGAGGCCTAGAGTGCTGGCTGGACTGTCTTGACAAGGGGTCAACCCGTGGGTAGGCCCGACTGAATGGGCTGTGTGGCCAGGTGGGGAAGTGTGTCCTTGGGCACCTTGATGGGTGTATATTTTCTCAGGCTCTCCCCCTCTCACTTGGTTTCCTGGCTGCCATGAGGTGAGCAGCTTTCCTTCACCAGGCCCTTCCGCCATGATGCTTCTGCTTTGGAGTTGGCTGACCATGGACTGAACCCATGAGCTAAAATAAACCTAAGTCAGGTATTTGGTCCCAGCAACAAAAGCTGATCAAGACAGTATCTAAAGGGGCACGACAGGCATGTTCTGCACTTGTGCTGCCCAATACTCAACAGTAGCTATGAGCAGTTTGGCCAGTGAATACTTGGCAGTGACTTGTGTGACAGAAAACCTGACTTTGTAAATGGTACTTAATTTCAATTATGTTGAAGTTAAACTGGCACAGCACAGTGGCTACCACGCTGGACAGGGCAGCTCGAGGCCACACTGAGGGATGCCCTTCTCACTCGCACTCCCTAACCTTATCTACCGCGACCAAGCCCCTCCGTAAGGAGCATGTCCACTTCCCGGGAGACCACTCTGCACAGGCTTGGGACACCGGAGGTTGGTTTTGCTTGCTGCTGGGAATCAGACCCCGGGCCTTGAACATGCTAAGCATAGACTCTGCACTGAGCCACACCCTCAGCCTGACAACTGTTCCGTTTTCCCAATAACTCTGCATGGAAGATGTTCCCACCCTGGCCGGAGGTGAGAAGGCAGGGGGTCCCACAGGTGCAAGAGGAGCACGGTGAAGGTCGAGAGCCGGTGTTTCTCCGTGCTCTCTCCCTGGCCAGCTTATAGGCATGAGGTACTTCATGTGCTGGGAGCGCAAGAGCGACAGAAGCCCAGACACTGGAGGCTGTAAACTGAGGCTGCTCAGTTATGTTCTGGGTCTGCTGCGACCGATTTCATGGACTTGTGGCGGCATTCACTTTCACAGCTGCTTTGCAAACCAGGTTCTTTCTTCCATATGTTAACAATAGTGTACTCTAAGGAGACGGAGAAGCACCCAGTGTTTCAAAAGTGCTGCTAACCCTAACTTACCTCCTTCTGATAGGCCAGTCCGGCTTCATAGAGTTTAATAAAGAGGTACTGAGTCCATTTGTAGTAATCCGGCAAACATGTAGTGATTTCCTGCAAAGAGAGGACAGGGTCAGGGACAGGCCACTGTGAACATTGCTCCGCAGCACATGCATCAGGCTTGCCATTCAACTCTGGAAAGCAGGAGGCCTCAGAACACTTACCAACCCATAGTATTCTCCCTGATTCGCCAGCCTCTTTTTGTTGTTGGTTTTTTTTTGTTTTAGATTTTGTTTTTGGTACCGGGGATCGAACTCAGGACCTTGAACTTGAGAGGCAGGCGTGGTGCCACTGAGCTAAATCCCTGGCCCACCAGCGTCTTTTTAAAGTTTTTATTTTAAGACAGGTTCTCACTAAATTGCATGGGCTGGGTTTAAACTTGTGATCCTCCTGCCTCAGCCTCCCAGGGATGCTCATCATGTTTATGCTCGGGTCTGGGCAAGTCAAGGCACCACACTGCGGAGTGAAGAATAAACCACAGAGAGACGCGGATGCCTGCGTGTTGGATGACGCATGTCTTCCTTATGTTTCACAACTAAATTCAGATTACACTGCGACCATGAAGTGAACTGGGAAGGACGTGTAGTGAGGGGTGGGGCGGTGCGGGGCCAACATCCCAGGCCTTGTCCCTGAGGGTGCATCTTTTCTCGAACTTTATTAGATGTTCAAAGAAATGTATAAAGCAAAGATGAGAAGATAATGACAGCTGTTAAGGCGAGGGCATGGGGTTCATTATCACCCTTATTTTTCGGTATATTTGAGTTGTTTATAATAAAACAGTAAAGCAAGCCAGGAGTGGTGGCACACACCTATAATCTCAGCACTCTGGCAGGCTTAGGTGGGAAGATGTCAAATTTGAGCCCAGCTTTGGTAACTCAGGGAGATCCTGTCTCAGAATTTAAAAAATTTTTTTTTTCCTTTTACAAAGGGCTAGAGATACAGGTCAGTGTGAAGGTCTTGGCTTTCATCCCAGTACCCCCGAAATAAATAATGCATATTTCTCACTAATATATACACGTATCTCAGAATGAATATACATTTTCTAAGCCTCTGAATCTGCTTCCACAGACTGAGAGTAAAAGTTACACAGCAATGGAACAGCATTATCTTCATCTAAATTTATGGGTGTTTTCTTTTTGAGACAGGGTCTCACTATGGAGCCCAGGGTGACCTCAAACTCAACGACCCTCCTGCCTCAGCCTCTGGCTAAGTTTGGGGTTTTGAAAGTCAGTTTTATACAACATGGAACGGAGACAGACACGGTGGGGGCGGGAGCCTCTCGGGCACGGTGGCTCAGCTCGCAGCACAGCAGGGCACGGGGACCTCAGGCTGCTCCCCTCTTGGGGAAGGGCGGGACTCACTGCCTGGTCTGGGGGCCAGGAAAGCCCTGTGCCCCTGCAGCTTCCCTTGGGCTCCTGCAGTGCTCCCGGGCGCCCTGCGGATCCCACACAGAGGCAGGGCTGCACCAGCTGGAGAAGGAGCCCTGTGTCCGGGGTGGGGCTCCCCGAACCACATCTGCCCAGATGCCCTGGGGCAGCACCAGCCCGGTGAGACTTGCTGGTGAGGCCACCAGAAAAGAGACTTCACTGTGTTCCAGAATCTTCCCATTCTTGCACGTTTTCCCAGCTTTCAAATGAATCCACAGATTTTAATACAAAAAGTCAGGTAATTCAAACTTACAGCTCTAAAAGCAGCTGCAATTCAGCCACACCCCTCGTAGGTCTGCATCAGGTGCTCTTACACCCTCCTTGCTCCTCCCAACAATCTGGCTGCCCAGACACCGGATTCGTGGACCTGGAACCCCACTGGAAGGATTCCTCGGGGCTGGCATTTGTACCCTCTGACTCCTGGGTGTAGCATGGACAGACGGTGCACATCCAGAGCCAAACACAGCCCAGCCGGAAGCCGAGCTCTCTCGGAGCACAGCGCGGCTCATGGCAGCCTCTTTCCGGCCCTGCCACCCACCGCTCAATGCCCTGCATAATTTAAAAGCCATGCTGCCTGGTTGGCAGCTCCCGTGGCTTGGTAGCTTGGCAGCAACAAAGCCCAGGAGGCTGAGCCAGAGCCACCTGGCGCTGATGTACATGACATTTGCTTCGGGAGGAAGGCTCACCGCGCTGGCCCCTGTCGGGCGTCCCAAGGTCTGGGAAGAGTCACTTCGGAGCCACGCTGTGATTCCCACCAGAAATGGTGGTAGAGCCCGTATCAGAGGGCTGCTGCGAGGACACAGCGACTGTGTGTGTGGGGCCAGAGCGTGCCGCACCTTGGCATCAGCAGAGTAACTGCTGGGTGAGGCCGGCTCCCACCACACCTCTGAGGCTGGGCTCCTGGGCCAGGGCCAGGGCCAGGGCCAGGGCCAGAGCCAGGGCAGGGCTGGGTACAGACAGTCCACTGTCACTTGCCCAGTGTCAGCCTCTCTCAGGCAGTGTCAGAGACGGCACTCACGAGGCAAAGACCGAACACAGACAAAGTCAGCAGGCTGCCCCGTCCCCCACCTCCCCCTTCCGCCCTGCAGGGCTCAGCTGGGCCTTGGCTTCTGGTCCTCATGCATCTGTCTCAGTGACTGACCCCATCTCTGGGCAGCTAATGCTCACCCAGGGCCACGGCGCGTTACTCTGGCATTGCAGCCGCCCCACGGTTAGGTCTGTCAGGAATTTAACCAAACAAATGGCCCTGAAGCAACCGAGAGCCTCACCTGGTGGCCCCGTGTGCTGGCAAATCAGCCAGGTCAGAAAGCTGAGCAGCCACTGTGCATGGTTTCCAGGACCAGGCTTCGCCTCCTCTCCCTAGCCCCACCGAGAGCCTCCAGCCCTCAGAACACAAATCAGGAGACAGGAGGAGGCCCTGGGGTGCTTTTAAAAACATCCACTTGTCATATGTATTTTTGTCCCCTGTTCTTTACTGCCACAGGTCACAAGGATGTAGGCACTGGCCTGCAGGCGCGAGGAGCAGAGTGGCCCACGGGACACTGGGCCTGGGCACCCTGGGCACCGCGCTGGGACTGACCTTTCCCTCTCGGCCCCTGCCCTTGACTCAGATCCTCCCTGCAGGTCTCCGCCCACCTGACACAGATTCTTTTAGGTCCCACTTCAGTCCTCTGTCTACTTTGAGACGACAAACATAAGAAAAAAGTAAGGAGCAACTGCTTTATGCCCGGTTTGGAGGCAACCATACGTACACTTTATTGGGCAACTACTTGCGCTTGATGACCAGCTGTTTCCAGGGCCAGCCCTTCTGGGAAGCAAAGCTGCAGAAAATTTAACTAGGCCAGCCTGGCCCTCCCAGGGACATGGGGGGAAGAGGAAGTGGGAGGCTGCCGTGTTCCTAACTTAGAGGCTCTCGAGTGACCGTCAGGCACAGAAGGTCGCGGTGTGTGCAGGGAGCTCCGTACAGCCCTGGCTGCGAGCCTGATCAGCCCTTCCTGTTGATGTAGGACCTCTAAGTGACAGAGGGGAAATAGTACAACTCCCAACCTGTTAGATGTCAGATACACTGAGTACGTGGTCCTCAGAATCAAAGAATGAATCCTAAGGAACAACGGAGGTTAAGAGTAGGAAATACTCCTTGAGAGGGAGAGACTGTAGCTCCTGAGAGACAGGAGGGAGCCCGAGTGGTTGCCTCAGACCCCACTTCACAAGGGAAGTTTTATAGAGCAAAATCACAAAGTGGGTACAATGTGGGACAAGACTATGATCAGTGAGATTACAAGCATAGCCGCTTAGGTAATACTGATCCAGTGGGGAAGCTGGCCATGTAGCGGGTGAACATGGAAGGAACAATGACTGTTTTAGGAAGGGATGGATCGGGAGGTCCTGGTCACCTGTGTGATGACTGACATCTGTCTAGACTTTCTTGGGCCAGGTGATACCACTTATCTTATCCTTATTAAGGAGGCATGCAGGCCTAGTCATTCCGTCTTTACCTTGAGGCCTGGCCTTCCACAGATGCGCCTCTGGGCCCAGCCGTGATGTTCTCACCCTCTGCACTGACGCCCTCCAGGCCCAGCCTCATCTGATGGCCTAGGATATCTCTACCTAACTCAGCTGTCTGTAATACTCAGCTGTCTGTAATACTGTCTGTGGGTTCTGTCTTAGCTTGCCCCTCTCTCTCTCTCTCTCTCTTTCGTTGCTGTCATGCACTGCTCTACAGAACTGGGAGAGGCCTCCAGCCACTGCCGAGCAAGGAACCAACCCTCCACCCAGCAGCTACAAACCACAGGAGCAAGCTTGGAGGCAGAGCCCATGCAGGTCACGGCTTACACAGACCTTGGCCTTGACAGCAGCCTTGGGAAGGGCCCTGCACCAATGACCCAGGGAGCACAGGGGATTTCTAGTGCTCATAAACTGTAGAAGAATGTGTGCTAGGGGTGTTAAGCTACTCAATCTTGCTATGCAGCAAGAAATAACCTTGCATCAGTAAAAGGGGCCCCAAACCGGACCAAACCCCGAGATGGCCCAGAGGTACATGGGGCAGCACCACTCAGCTGCCTGGGACACAGATTAGGGTGGGAGGGCCAGTGCACCTGGTCCTGGCCCAACCAGGCCGGCTCTGAGATGCTGGGACCACTGCAGGATGGAAGGCTCCAAAGACAGTCAGCCTGCCTTCACCACACCACCGGCCCTGCAGGAGCTCAGCAGAGCGGAAGTGCATTAACTGAGGGAGTCATGTGTCGGCACGGTGCAAAAACCGTGGAAGCCAGAGACAGTTCCTGCTCATTTGTTTAAATGCAACAGGCTTTCCAACCATAGGAGAGCACCAAGGTTGGGACTACTGGGAAGGGGTGACGATTCCGAGGACACACGGTGGGACTCCGCTCCCCATCCCGTCGGTCGCTCCCTCGACACTGATTGGGCCTGGCTGCACCCTGGCATCCGGCGGAGGACACGCAGATGGACTTTTGTCCACCGTGGAGAAGCGGGCCATCTGGGGCAGGCTCGTCGCCACTCTTAGCGGAGTCCCCAGCGCTCCCTCAGCTGCCCCTTCCTTCTCTGTTCCTGCAGGAGAAGACAGCGATGGCCCTGCCACAGCTTCCCGGCCGGCCAGGCCAGGCCCCAGCGACTTCTCTTGTTCTCCACATCCACAGATGCAGCCCGGCAGCCTCCTGCTCCTTTCTGAGCTGCGCTTCCCCCTGCAGTGCCTCTGCCCGGCTCCCTCGGCCTCTGTGATGCTGCTCTCACCCCCTTCCTCAGCGCATGTTGACGCCATCCTGGCCCAATCTTCAGCCTCTGACCTTTATTTACCTCTCCCTCCCCGGCCCTGCAGAACTGAGGGGACAGCTCTTAAGCCTGGGGTCTGACGTGGAGTTAAGGGAAGATCCTCTTGGCAAAGAGCCGGGCATTCAAGCTTACTAATCTTGCAGGCCCGGCAGGCTGTGGCCGAAGGGGATGAAAGGTCATTCCCGAGATAGTTTGCTTGTGCTGCTGACTCTGCTCCAAGAAGAGATCATGGCCCCCTGTCATACTTCCCATAGCTGCAATCCTGTTTGTCTTGCCTTGGTTCCCTTGAAGGAATAGTTCAAGGATGGGAACATCCTGAGAGGTGAGATTAGAGTGCATTCACAGAGAAGAAAACATTAAACAACACCTGCTGTTTATGCATTCACCCTAAATAACCGCTGTAAGTACTAAAAACCAAACAGACAGACGTTCTTACTAAAAACAACTGAGTTGGTGAGCCCTCTCTGCTACTTTCTTGAGCAGTATTTTTTGAGTTCATCATTTCCGTGGTAACCTGAAAGTTATCCCCACTACATACTACACAGGAGTCTGCAATTATCCATAACCAGACAAGAGCAATGATTTGCTTGATTTCTTGGTAATCGTTCTTTGCCAGCTGACGAGCATTTATTTCCTCAAGCCGGTCTAACAATACAGACAGCTTTCCTCTCTGGCATCTGGGAACAAAGAACCCCATTAAACTACAGATGAGATTAATTGGCCTGCGTTGCAATTTGTTATCGGTCTAGTTGGGCAGATGCCAGCATTCCCGCTGCCAGAGCCATGCAAGCTCGCTGCAATGCTCCATTTTTCTAGAAGGAAAAGTGCACTAATGCAATCTGCAACATCCTTGGAAATCCCAGGGCCGACAGGACAGACTCATCTGAAGGATGTTTCATGCTGCCGCTCTCTCTCCTGCTTTCCTGAGTCGCATGGCTATTTGTCAGGCGCGCCACGGAGCCAGAGGAGGAGGAAAGATCAATTCTCTGGTCCTTCGGATGCAAACGCTGACAGCACTGCCCAAAATGAGGCGTTCCGCTGTCACAAGCACCATTAAGCTGGAGACCCCTGCCAGGGTTAAGCCGGAATCTTGTGAGACAGACCAGGAATAAAATCATGAGGTTAGAGAAGTTACAGGAATTATTCCGACAGGAGATTTGGTAAAGCTGTACACCATCTGCTGCCACTGGGAGAGCAGAGTAGAGGTTACGTCCCCAGGGTTTTAGGTGTGCTTAGTGTACACACACGCACACACACACACTCAGACACACTCACATTCACACACGGTGATCAAAACATACAGTGAATGTTAAATGACAGAAATTATTATGGAAAAAGACGCATTGCAGTGAATCCCCTTCAAAATCGTCCCCCCCCGCTTTCAACACCTCCCCCATCGTTCTTGCCACTTTATGAAGCAACTCTGCAGTCCTCCTTCATGAGGGCCTTCACCAGGTATGATCAAAAATACGGTGAATGTTGCTGCCACCATCCAGTGGAAAGGCAAACTCGTAAAAACATGAGAGTCCTCATTCACCTTACTCACCAGATCTGGCACTGTGCAACTTCTGGCTCTTCCACAAAGTCAAAATGACCATGGAAGGAAACAGTTTGAATCCATTCAGGACATTGAGGCAGCCAGGACAGCACAACAAAAGACCCTTATGAAAGAGGACTCCGGAGCTGCTGCAGAAAGTGACAAGAATGATGGGCTAAGTGAAGGAAGGGGGCTGGTATTTTGAGGAGGGCTCACGGCAATGTGTCTTTACTGTAACCAATTTTTACAATTTACACATTCACTGCAGTTTTTGATCATACTGCTCGTTTGTGTATATATGTACTTAGCATATAGATGTACATACATCTAACACACACATACATGAAACATAAGAATCTAAACACGGAGAAGGCGGGGTAGTTAGGGACTTTAGCTCCTAAGCAATGACAGCGATGAGCTCCATGGGTTCTTTTATGCCCCCATGAGTCCCAGAATTACAGCCGGTGAAGCTAGTGACCCAGAAACACCAAAGAAGAGAGAGCAAGCAAGCAAGCCACCCGACTTGCTCTCCGCAGGCAAAGTACCAGGACAGCGATGGCCTGGCCAGGCAGGGAACCTTCAGACGACAATCACTCTATTCCATGTCACACCAAAAAGCCGCAGCTCCAGGAGGGTGTCCCCAGGTCTGAGTGGAGAGCTGGGCCCTCTCCCACTGAGCATTAATAAACAAGCCCTGACTCCTCTTTGCATTATTAGTGGTGCCCACAGGGAAGCCAGGACATCCACTTCCAACCAGGTGGAACAACATGGTCTGAGGAGGTGAAAGGAGATTCAGAAACTATCCTGGCTCAGTGATAGCAAGGCCACTCCTTCGTAGTGCCAGGGAGGCCCAGACAGGGCCAGGGTGGGTGGCCCTTCCACTTCCAGGCAGGGGGCATCACCAGAAGCCCGGCGGGAAGCTGTACTTCTATCCTGAGCAGCAGCGACTGGCCCCCCTCCCCAGGTCAAGGAGGGACACGAAGAGGCCCCGGCCTTCTGAGTACCGGCTTCACCTCTGGAGCAGTCTCGGAGGAGGCCTGCAAACAAGGTTTAAATAAGACGCAGAATCTTAAAGGAATACCCACAACACCCCCGCCTCAGTAGAAGATCATTAACTATAATACCACAAACCAGGAGGATCTGAGTGAATGAATAAAACTAATCAGCACCAACACCACGATAAGGCCCAACGTCAAAATCATCTGACAAGGGTTTCAAAGCAGACATCATCAAATGCTTCAGCGAGCACTTAGGAACACACTTGAATCAAGGGAGAAAAGAGGAAGTCTCAGCAAAGGAAAATAAGTTATAGAGAACCAAATGAAAATTGCAGAACAAAAAACAAAAACCCCAGCAAATAAAGAGCTCAGTAGCTGGGCTATAGTCTGGATGAGGAATGCCCCCAAAGGCCCTTGTATTAAAGGCTCTTTGGCCAGAGGGGCACTAGCGGGAGGTCATGGAACCTGTAAAAGGCGGGGCCTCAAGGGAGCTCTTCCGGGTCACTAACGGCACTGGAAGTGGGGAACCCTGGCCCCTTCTTCCTCTCTTTGTCTCTTCTGCCACCATGTGCAGCCTCACTACAGACCCCAAACCAACAAGGCAACTGGCCATGGACAGAAACTTCCCAAACTGTGAGCCAAAAGAATCCTTTTGTTTTCATAAGTTGATGGTCTCAGCGTTTATTGCAGCTATGGAAATCTGCCTGCCTACCAGATGGGCTCCCCAGGAGAGTGGACGGGGCAGAGCACAGAGTAAGGGGTCTTGAAGGCAGATCGATAGGACTTATCCAATCTGAACAGCCCAGAGAAAGCAGCCCGAGAAGATGAACAGAACCTCAAGGGAGTGTGGGACCACCAAAGGTCAAACGTGCACCCCACTGGGGTTTCCCACAGTAAGGACAAGGGTGCAGCTGAGTAATTGTGCCAGGAAATAATCCGGCAAAACAACAAGAAAGCCAGCTTATAACCCTATGATTCAAGAAGTGTACACCACACAAAAGGAATCTACTCCCAAACACATCATCAGCAAACTTCTGAAATTAAAGACAAAAAAACCTGAAAGCAGCAGAGAGAAAAAGTGCATTTCCCGTAGGCAGAAAACAATTCAAAGGACAGCAGATTTGTCACCTGAAACCACGAAGGCTGGAGAGAAGTGACACAACATTTCTCAAGTGCCGAACGAAAAGAAGTCGACCCAGAATTCTGCCTCCCATGAAAATATTCTTCAGAAAGAAAGGGGAAATCACAACAGTCCAAGTGAGAATTTGTCATGAGCTGACCTACCCTAAATGGCTAAAGACTTCTCCACTTGGATAATGACAGAAGAAGGAAACTTGGAACACTAGGAATGATGAAGAAAGAAAGACAAAAGCAAAGAAATGGGCAAATACAGCAGACTTTCTTTCTCTTGAGTTTTCTAAATTATGTTTGATGGTTGAAGCAAAAATTGTAACACTGACTAAGGTTATTCTCATTTTATATTTGAAACAACTATATTACAAATGGGGATAATTAGGTAAAGCCATTTAAAGGGATGTAAAGTTTCTATACTTCATTCCAACAGGTAAAAATGATCATATCGGTAGATGGCGATATGTTAAAATATAATGTCATAACTAAGTAACCACTAAAAAACTACACAACAAATAAGCATTCTATATAGATAAATCAGAAGGAAACTCTTAAAAAAAAAAACCTCAAGTAACTCAAAGAAAGACCGAAAAAACCCCTCAGAGAAACAAAAAAGGAAAGAATACCAGAAAATTGATTAATTAAAATCCTAGACTTAAGCTTTAATATATCAATAACTACATTAAATGGAAATGGTCTACATATATCAGTTAAAAGACCAAGATTGGAAGGCAGGGGATTTAGCTCAGTGGTTCCGGTGCCTGCTTTGCAAGCGTAAAGTCCTGAGTTTGATCCCTGGTACCAAAAAATAAATAAATAAAAGACCGAGATTGGCAAAATGGATTTTTTTTTTTTGGTACTCGGGATCGAACTCGGGTCCTTGCGCTTGCAAGGCAGGCAGCGGAACCACTGAGCTAAATCCCCGGCCCCTGCAAAATGGATTTTTAAAAATGATCCAACTATATTGTTATGAAAAATACATTTCAGGCCCGGGGATTTAGCTCAGTGGTGCCCCACCTGCCTTGCAAGTGCAAGGTCCTGAGTTTGATTCCTGGTGCCAAAAAAAGAAATGCATTTCAACTATAATGATACAGATAGGCTGAAACTAAGGATACAGAAAGATAAACCATACAAAAACTAGTCACAAGGAAGGAAGAGTGGCTATGTTAATGTAAGCTAAAGTAGATTAAAGGGAGTGGCCATATTGACATAAAGTATGCTTCATGTGTATTTCAAAGTCAAATATACTTCATGTACAGTTCACAGTAAAATATGATAAACAGACTTCAGAGCAAAGACAGTTACCAGTGACACAGCATTGAAAGGGTAAATCACCAGGAAGCCGCAGAGACCCCAGGTGTGTATGTAGCAAACAGCAAGAGATAATATAACTGAAAGGAGAATGGACAAATGCACAGTTACTATAGCTGAAGATGTCAATGGTTCTCTCTCAACAACTGACAGAACCAGAGAGGAAGTAAAAGAACTTAACATCATCCAGTAGGGTCTAAGTGGCCATTTACTGAACACCACCCACAATGATAACGGAATATACAGTACTCTCGAATCAGAGACCGTGGCAAAACTGCAACAAAACATAACTCGGATCATGAAATAAACCTCAAGAACTGAAGTCGTACAGAGCATATTCTGACCCCAGCAGGACGAAACAAGAACAGGAGCTCTCCAAAAATGAGGGAACTGAACACACCTAGATAAGCCAGGGATCAAGGAGGTTTCAGGGGAAATAAAGAGATATACGTAACTGAATGAAAATTAAAATTCCACACATGGGACTTTGCAGGACCCAGATAAAGCAGAGCTCGCATAGGAGAGCAGAAAACCCTCAAGCCAATAGTCCATGTACTCGCTTCAAGAAACTGGAAAAGTAAGAGCAAAAGAGACTCCAAGTCGGCAGAAAGGAGAAAATAATAAAGAAGAAAATGGTCATCAATGAAGTTGAAAATAGGAAAAACCGCAATGAAAAATCAGTGAAACAACAACAAAAAGAATCAGTAAAACTGACAAAGGAAAATGGCAAAGAAACAAGAGGGAACAAATTACCAACATCAGGAACAAGATAAAGACTGCAGACCCTGCAGGCATCAAAGGGACAACAGATATTATGAACCACTCTCCGTCCACGAAATCGACAACTTCAGTGAAATGGACAAACCCTCCAAAACCACGGACTACCACAGTCTCCTGACGTGAGGTACACAATTCAAGTACCTGCACAACCGCTAAGAAAACTGAGGTCATCATGAAGAACCTCCTGAGAAACAAAATCCCCGAGCCCAGATGGCTTCACTGGAAACTGCTACCACATATTTAAAAAATTAACACCAGTTCTATGTACTCTCTTCCAGAAAAGGGAAGGTCTCCTAACTCATACTGAAGCCAGTTCTACTCTGACACCAAAAGCAAACAAAGACATCACAAGAACAGAAAGCTACAGACCAACACCCTTTGTAAATATCAGTGCAAAAAGGTCAACAAAATAGAAGCAAGGAGCACCGAGCAAAATACAGAAGACATTGGCCGGGAATTTAGCTCAGTGGTTCTGCTGCCTGCCTCGCAAGTGCAAGGGCCCAAGTCTGATCCCTGGTACCCAACCCCCCCAAAAAACCCCAGAAAAAATGATGGCCAAGTGGAGTTTATTCCAAAGGTATAAGGCTGATTCAGTATTTGAAAATCAATGTAATCCACCATATTAGCCAAAGGCATTAGCTAAAGAAAAAAAATCACACTATCAGTTCATTTGATGCAGGAAAAACGTCTGACAAAACTCAGCTCCCATTCATGACGAAAACTCTCAGAAAATTAGAAATAGAGGGCACTACCTCTACTGGATAAAGAATATCTACCCAAAGCGTACAGGTGAAATCGTCTATAATGGTGAGGCTCCAGATGCTTTCTTCCTAAGGCCAAGACCAGGGCAGCTTGTCTGCCCCCACCACTGCTGTTCAACACACTGTACAGTTTTATCTAGCACCGTGAAGCAAAAAAAGGAAGTAAAGGCAGGCAGGTGCAAAAGGAAGAAATAAAATTGTCCCTACGGCAAATGACATGGTGGTCTTTGTAGAAAATCTGTGAAAAACCTGCTAGAACTGAAGAACAGAAGACAAGCTTCATATCACAGGGACACATGCACACCCCTGTGTACAGCAGCATGGCTCACAGTAGCTACGTCTGGGAAGCAGCCTATGCGCCTGCCCATCAATAGATGAATGGATAAAGAAATATGGTGTTTACACCTATGGCATGTTACTCTGCCATAAAGGATAAACTTGAGTCATCTGTAGGAAAATGGGGGCACCTCGAGACCATAATGTTAAATGAAATAAATCAGACACACAAGTTTAAATATTGCGTGGTTTCTCTTATATGAGAAACCCAAATTATAACTAAAGAGCAAAATAAAAGATAAGAGGAGCTAGGCAGACAGATCTTTTTCAAATGGGAAGTGGATCAAGAGGAAAGAGGGGGGAGAGGGGGGAAGGGGATGAAAACAGAATTAAGATGTGTTACATACACAAAGGAATGTGATTATTATGTAACACAAACGTGGACTAATGAAAATAAAAATCAGTTGTATTTCAGTACACATAGGAGACAAGTATCTCACAGTGGTTAGGATTTGCCAGTTTCGAATGACTGCGTATGGTTTTGCGCCTTCGTACAGTGGCATAGTGGATTTTGCAGGTCTAACTTGAACGGAGGAGTGCACCAACGACCCAGTGGGCACACTCAGTCACACGGGTGTGCACAGGCAGCATCTTCCCCTGGCTGGAGTCAGGAGGTGCCAAGCACAAGAGGATCACCCCACTGGAGGGCTTCGAGGAGAGGCTGGGAACCAAGGAGGGCAGCTCCAGGGCAGAGGGCATTCCCGGGCAAGCAGCCTGCAAGGGGATGGGCATCTCCCCTGTGCGTGCCAAGATGTGGGTCCCCAAGGGTGACTCCAGGAATGGTCTGTGCCCAGAGCATCCAGTAGGGAGCACTGAACCTCGACTGTGGCCTGGCCAGACCCTAGCAGACATCCCTTTTGGGCCCATCCAAATTTCTGACCTACAGAAGCTGTGAGATGATAAATTCATGTTATTGTAAGATGCGAAGTTTATGGAAATTTGTTATGGTAGCAAAAGGAAACAATGCAGGGACCTGTCTCTTACAAACAGCTATAAAAGACACTCTTGGGACAAGTGGGAAATTCATATATGGACTGGATATTAGATATGATGTAATTTCTTAGTTATTAAAATGGCATTCCAGTTAGGGAGGAGAAATGTCCTAATTCTTCAGACAGAAATACTGGAGAACTTAGGGACAAACTGTCATGATGTCCACAAGTTACACTTAAATAATTCAGGGGAAAACACACACACACACACACACACACACACACACACACACACACACACACGTGCGCGCCTGGCTTAGTTATTTTAAATGTGTGCTTTTATTATTCAGTTATGATCCATTTTATGTCTGAAAGAACTGACGATGAGCCTGTATTCTGAGTCCTGCCTAATAAGGTCTTGGGAATAGAAAAACAAAATGACAGACCCACTCACTCAGAAACCCAAGCTTTAATGAGCCTTCTTGGTAATTTGGATGCCTGCAGAGTTTGGGAGCCGCCAGTCTAAGACTGATCACAAATAATCTTTGTTATTTCCATAAAGTAACAAACTCATCTTCATGAGTGGCTCCCTTTCGCACGTGGACAGCTCCCCGAGTGCACACACTCACATCTGCCTGCTCCCCCACAGGCTGGACTTGGCTGAGGGCAAGACTGCCCCTGACCCGGAGCTGATTCAGCTGCAGAGAGACAGGTTTCACCTTTACTTTCCAAAGCGCTAGAAGTGTGACCTAATCTCTCCGGTAACAAGAGGTCTTCGCTGGAAAAGCAGCTGCAGTTCAGGGAGTAACAGGCCACCCGCCATGTGCTGATGGTGCGAACCATCACCTACACTCAGGTCCCCAAGATGGGCCCAGATTTGCCTCCTGGAAGTGCGTAACCAGTCTGAGGTCAGCAGTTCTATGCCCGTAACCGGATGTGCACCCCGTGGGCATAACCTGCCTGTGCTCACGTCCACCAGGCAGGACAAAGTACAGGCCTCGCTTCGGTAACCCCCCCCCCCCGCCTGCCTCTCCAGGGAGGGGCAACGAATCCCCGACCCCAGGCCCCGCCCAGTTCCGCACCAGCTCCGAACATTTCCTGTGCGCAGGTCAGTGCCAAGGGTTAAGGGCCACATCATTTCAGCTAAAAAAGTCCCCCTTTCCCCTCCCGAGCTCCAGCCCCAATCCGAGGGAAATCTTGCGAGAAAAGGTGAATTTTCAGGCAGGAAAATTAAATTTTGAGGCAGAAGCAGCATCCAGAGCCAGAGACGCAGCCGATGAACGTTTCACCTCCAGGAGGACTTGAAAGGGGCCGCAGAGTGGAGCATCTGAGCGCCTCCTACGTTGTCAAGGCAACCGGCTCAGCGCTCTGGCAACAGGAAGCTCCCAGCCGCGTTCTCAGGTGCTCGCTGGCCCCCAAGTTCTTTTTGTTTTAAGCTATTCTTTCAATTCTTTTAAAATGAAAAAACATTTAATGGTGTATGTATCTTTCTATTACTCTGGAGGCCTCGTTATTTCCTGTAGTTTGATCCTTTCTATCAGACATCCAGTCCTCTACCTAAATAAGAAACCAAGTCCTCGAGGGCCTCCAAGCAATAATAATCCGTACTTCGCAAGTGCACTGAATTTTGTTGGCTTTGAAAATGAACTCAGGCAGAAATGATGCAAAGAGCCTGTGTGGATTGGATGGAAAGGGTGCTGCTCCGGAACCATGACAATCACGTGTGGGTGAGGAAGAGAAGCTAAAACAAAGACCCAAAGAATTGTGGGCCAAGGCACCCAAGGTGGGAAAAAACCCCTTAAAACACAAGCATGGAAAAGTGCAAACTGGTCTCCCAGGATGCTCAGGCATTGTTCACTGTGCTAGTGTGATGATGGAATTGTGATTCTAAGAAAGTAAGCAAGCAAGATAGACGGAGTCTTTGTGTTTTAGTGACACATACTGAGCCCATTACAGGAGGCCTTGTATCAAGGAGAGAAAGTGAGAGAAAAAGGAACAAAGATTCCTGTGCTGACAGCGGGTGCAGTGGACCCTGAGTGCCGTCCTCCTCATGTGGGCTGGGGGGTGTTGATGGGTAAGCTTGGGAGGGCTCCGGGCTGCCCAGAGGCCTGGCCCATGCAAGGCGGGCTCTGCTGCCCTGGACACCCTCCACCCGCCACTCTCCCCCAGCAACAGCCCATGTGCAGGAAGAGCATGAGGTACGTTTCGAGCTCGTGTTGGGATAACTGTCTCGGGAGGCAGAGTCCTGTGTCTACCCCACCTCAAAACAGGCAAAGCAGTCAGCCTTGGGCAGACATGTACGGAGGACTGAACAAAGACGCCGGGAATCACACAGCGGAATTTAAAGTCCTGTGAAAAAGGAGCCGAATGAAAACACAAGGTCTCTGCAGAAAGACTCAGAAAATAGCCAACTCTTGATTATGCCACTGAGGGAAGGCAAGGAAAGTTGAGTTCATTCACCGTTTATACCCAGGCCTGCACTACGTCTCTCTGCTGTATTTTGATTTTCCAACGGAGCATAGGCGTTTGGGGATACTTGGCAAGGACACAGACACACAATGGAGCTCTCCTCTGGCAGAGTCCAGAAGGTCTCCAGTGTGACACTGAATCCTATCTGGCTTGGAGGGTTTCTCTTCTTCCACTTGTCTCACTATGAAAGGAACTCCTAGGCACTGCCCCCAGAACAGTTACAGAGATGATTCCTGAGGAAAACCAGGCCTCGGGGCCTAATTCAGTCAAGACTCACAGACCCTGCTCAGGTAGAGCCAAAAGTCACACTTGTTTCCTCGGCCCCAGCAGGAAGTGAATGTGTCCTGTTACAAGGAACTCAGCGGGCTTCCCTCGGGCTAGCTCCTAAGCCCAGTTCTGACTGGACCCTCTGATTGGACCCTCGGTGTGCAGTGCTGCCTCAGGCTGGGTCTTAATGTCCCCAAAGCCCCTGTGTGGGGGCCAGCTTGGCACTTTGGGAGCTGGGCCCGGTGGAGGCTTTGTGTCCCGGGGTGTCGCACGCACGCTGGGAGGGATGGTGGGATCCCGGGCTCCTCTTCTTCCCTTCTCTCCTTTGTTCCTGGCCATGAGGCTGGTAGCTGTGCTCTGCCACACACTCCCTGTTCGATGCACAGCCTCTCTGTGGGCCGAAAGCACCAGGCCCAATGAGTCATGGACGAGAACCCCCGAAACTGTGAGCCCATGTACACCTTTCTCTCCCTATGCTGATTATCTCGGCATTTGCTGCAGGACTGGAAAGCTGACTCACACAATGCAGTCCACACATCCCCAGAAGACTGATGTTCTAGGAAGACCCGCCCCATTACAGGTTGGAATTTATTTCCTCTTTACTGTTCCCTCAGTAAATGCTCAGCTAGGCACACTCAGCTTTCAGTTTGTTCCCTTCCCTCTCCTCAGTATGCTGAAGGCTGCTTTAGGGACCAACGTGTGAAAAAGTGAAGCCAGCGCTGGGCCTGGTGGCACACACTTGTGATCCCAGCTCTTGGGAGGCTGAGGCAGGAGGATCGCACCTTCCAAGCCAATCTGGGCAACTTAGTGAGACCTTATCATAACATAACATGCAACATACCACACCATAATAATATAACTTAACAAAACATAAGGCGTGAGGCTGTAGCTCAGTGGTAGAACACTGGCCTCATATGTGTGGTTCAATCCCCAGTACTGGAAAGCCAAAAAATGACAACAAATTAGGTGGTGGTGGTTACATAAATCTATGTATGCAATTAAACTGCATGAAACAACTGCTACTACTATTATACACACAAGTGTATACACACACACACACACACAAATGATTTTATGTAAAAACTAGAGGAATCTGAATAAGACTTGTGCATGTTCAGTGTCCAGCCTTTCGGTGTTACCATATTATGCAAAACCATCCTGGTACTACCCTGACAACTTCTTGTGATCCTATAAGTACTCCCCAAAATAACAATAATGAGGATAGTGGACCAAGGTCTACTACAGAAAGAAAAAAAGATAATGAAGAAACCTAGTCCCACGAAGGTGTCAGGCAGAGTCAGGCTGATGTATGAAGTAGTGTGACTTTATGGGGTGCAAAGCAAGAGTTAAAACAAAATTTTAAAATTGAAGAAGAAAGGACAGTTGTGATGACTCGTGTCCAGATGTCCCCCAAAGCCTCCTGCAGTCATGGGGGCTTTTGGGAGGTGGCTGGATCTAGGGTGTGTGATGCTGGGATCGAGGATGCGATGCCAGGGTTAGGGTGTGAGTGCCACCCGGCCTAAGGGTGGGCAGCCTGGACACAAGCATAAGGGATGGAAAGAGGGCTGTCGCTGGCTGCTTGCTGCCTCCTGCCCGCCTGCTCTGCGAGGCCCCTCTGCCAGGTCACCCGCCTTGGAGCAGGCCAGCTATGGACTGAAACCTCTACAAACTGTGAGGCAAATAAACCTCTCCTCCTTGAACTCTGGGGGTTGAGTATTTTGTCTCAGCAATGAGAAAAGTACCTAAGACAACAGTTGGTTCTAAAAAGTTTACTGGTAAGCACTCAACTTAAAGAGCATTACATTTAAATAATTATATATAATTATAAAACTGGAAGCAAATATTAAATGTTTAAGAAGTGAAACATGATCAGAAAAACTGCACTATAACTATTAGGCTTAAAATCTCAATATAAAGCAAACAAGTAAATAAAAACATTGAGAATAGACTTACAAAGTAGAAAATATAACTACCACTACTTTCCTTATCTTAGGAGGGGGCCAAGAAAAATATTATTTTATTTTTTATGTTGATACCAAATATACGCTGTTTTAAAAATCCCAAACCCTTAAAGCAATCTCTTAACAGAGTATAAAACAGAGCCGGGGATTTAGCTCAGTGGTTTTGCTGCCTGCTGTGCAAGCGCAAGGACCCGAGTTCGATCCCTGGTACCAAAAAAAGAATGGGAGAAAGCATTTGCAGACCACATATCTGATAATGAGCTAAAGGAACTCCTATAAAACAGTAGCAGAGTATAAAACAGAATCGGTATTTTTTAAAACTCTAGAGGAAAAAAACCAAAGAAAAATCTAAAATGCAAGATACCATGAAAAAAAAAACCCAACATTTAAAACTTTTTAAAAATTCTGATTAGCAAATAGGGGCTGGGGGTGTTGCTCAGTGGTAGAGCGCTCACCTCACCTGGCCACAGCCCTGGGTTCCACCCCAACACCATGAAAAGAAAAGAAGTTATGAAAATAAGTACAAACAACTTTCCCTTTCCTGTTAAAGACAGAGGCTCCAGATTGGCCAAAAGAAGGTTTCCCCACATGTTTTGCCCAAATTTTAAGTTTTAAATTAATTCTATCTGGGCTGGGGATGTAGCTCAGTGGTTCTGCCACCTGCCTCGCAAGCGCAAGGTCCCAAGTTTGATCGCCAGTTCCAAAAAGAAAAAACATAAATTAATTCTATCTATGAACTGATATATCAAAAGAAATCAACTAATAAAGTCAACTTTAAAAAAAAAATGGATAAAACATATCAGGAAACAAAAACACAAGAAAGCAGGCATGGCATTGTTAATATCAGACAATGAGAAGACTAGTGATCAGGTATTAAAATGAATTATAAACCAACTGTAATTTTAAAAGCTTAGTACTGATACAGTAACCAGTACGTCAAAAGGACTGAAACTTAGTGTCTAATAATAGTGTAAAAGAACTTCTACAATAAAATAGACTTTTATTAGGTGAAAAATGACATTTTACAATGCAAAAACAGAAACAACTGGTAATTTAAAAAAGTCTTTGCAAGGTAATAAAACTCATTAAGGCCTTCCGAATGAAGGCCTTGACCTAACTGGGTTTGGGTTAGTACTTGGCAATTTCGCTATTCCTCTGGAAAATCTGTTTAAGTGAGATAAACGTCACTTCAGGTCAGACGGTGCAGCAAATTATGAGAAAAAAGTTCACTTTCTAGAGCCTTCTGGACTTCAGATTCGCAAGAGAGGGACTGAGCACCTGCGTGTACAACGGAACACGGGCCTCTACCTCAGTGTTAATCGTAAGAGACAGGTTTGAAAAGTCATGAAAGAGTCATAAAAAGGAAAACTACACAGCTTTAAAATCACTTTTTCAAAGAATGTTTAAAAAGATGTGAAAATATTCAGGAATACTAAAAAATGAGTAAGATTTAAAAAATGAGAACGTATAGCTCAGCAGTAGAGTGCTTAACTAGCTTGTACAAAGCCCTGATTCAATCCCCAGCATCAAGATAGATAAAAAAATAAATAAGATGAGTTTATCTTTATAAAAGCAAATCATAACAGATGTTTTTAATTCCAGAATAAAAGACTGTAAGGCACCAAACCAGGAGATTAAATTAGCCACCTGACTACATTTAAAAAATATTTTTCTGTATTTTCTAATCTGCTGTGACAATCAGGAAAACAATTCAACAGTTTTCAAGGCACTTGAGGCTGCCTTTCCTGGACAGGATTAGGCCTTTGCCACTCAGGGGACAGCAAATCCACATCTGTCCTCAGGGACCCTCTTGTCCCTGCCGGGCTCGGGCACCACCTGAGAGTGGTCTCTGCTACGTCCTCGTCACCCATGCCCCGCTGGCCCCTCCGGACAACGTGACAGAGCGCCAGGACTTTCCTACCTCTGCCAAATGAAGCACGTGACCTGCCCGTCAGCAGTGCAGGGCACCAGTGGTGCAATCAGAGCTTGACTTTGCCCACACCTTTGCCTTACGCAGCTACAGAAAGAAACAGACCAGCAAGGCCTGTCCAGATGTCTGGCTTTGGCCCTTTTCCACTGTACTCATTAGATTTCAATCATTTAAGGAACTGTGGGGCACAGGGAGAGCAGAGCTCACCGTGCCCACCGTGGAGCTTCTCTAGACTACAAGGACACAGCTGCGACAGAACAGGCAATGAGACCTGATGATTCCGGGGGGCTGGTGCATGCTGAGAGGGGTGGTGGCACGGAAGGGCCCTCGTGGGGGACAAGCAGCGGTCCCACTCAGCCACAGGCCACTCCTCGATGGCTACAGGGTGGGCGCTTGGCCAGAGATCTGCAGGGTCCCTTCATGGTTAGCATAACACCCTGGCCTCTGGGGGTCCCCCAGGTCTGGCATTCTCCACTAGCTTTGGTGCCTAAAGGTTTCCAAGCCTTACGCACCCAAAGGTCACACGCGACAGACTCTTTGGGCTCTCTGGAGCCTCCATTCCAAACTTGGAAGAAAACATAAATAAACAGCCAGTCACATACAGGTTCGTGGGTGGACAGTTACTCTCTTGGATGCAGACTCCATTCATCTTTTCAAACTATTGCTCAGATGAAGAGAAATCCTGTGCAAAGCTTTGGCCACACATAAATTACTTGTGAAGTTCAATGAGACGTTAACTCTTGTAACTTAACCCCACAGAAAATTACTTGATTGCATGATTCTTCTGTATTTGTGGAGTGCGAATCCTTCCGCTCTCCCTTCTCCCATCCAGAGCTGAGGGACAGAGCCCCATGCAACACCACGGCCTTGCAGGAAGAGGCGGACTTACCCTATCCCAGCTGAAACACAGGCCCAGGCGGTCAAGCTGGCTCCTCATGTGTTTAATGTTACTGTGGGACAAAGGGAAACAAGTTTGGTTTGGAGTGCGGGGTTAAAGCCACAAGCAAACTACACTTTGAGAATGTGGAGAGAAACTGGAAAAGTCTAGATTATTCAAAGGGGCTTTAAGTGTTGTTTTGCCCCAGCAGAAAAATTTTTATCACTAAGAATCAGTGAAAATACCAATATATTGGAAGATGCCCATTATTTGGCCACATGCACAACCCACTGGAAGCCAGAGTGGTCTTGGCCCTGGGAACTGGGCTCTTCTCCTCCTGGCTACGCAGAAAGATAGCCCCTTGGGTACGCATACTCCAGACCCATCCTATGTCTATATCCTGTACAGGTTTGAGCCAAGCAATTACAATTTTAAAAGTGAATGAGAACAGAAACTTTAATGGTCAAATTGTGGGAATTCAAATGATTGGGTTGGGGTGCAGCTCACTGGTGAGGCGCTTACTCAGCCTATACAAGGCCCTGGGCTGGGTCCCAAGCACCACAAAAAAGGAAATAAACCAAACAAAGACACAGTGCTCTGTCAATCAAAATCTAAAACTCAAAACTGCCCAACAATTGGGCAACAGGGAGATAAGTTAATCAATTTAGAATATAACATGGAATAAGGGAATAAATCATTTTTAAAAGACCTCATTCATTTCTACTGCATCTTCTTTCAGTTCCAACACACTGAAAACATGAAGAGCATGATCTCTGACTGACTGATAACAGTTAATTTAATTCCAGGCCCTGAGCTAAAGACCGCAGAAAAGTGCTGCACCTTTATTCAGTCACATGAGGTAGCAACGATGCCCATCTCTCAGGTAAGTGAATCAAGGCACAGAGAGGTTAAGCAATTTGTTCAAGGGACCAGTCCCCAAGAATGAGGCGGCCCTGCGACCCAGGCAGCCCGGCTTGGGCTGGAAAAGGGCCGGGCGGTGAGCACTGCGAGCTCCACCACAGTCTCTGTCACAACTACTCAACTTTGCCACTGTGTCACGAAAGCAACTGGGGAAGATGCACAAATGAGAGCAAAATTTTATTGACAGAAACAAGCAGGCGAGACTGGCCCATCAGCTACCATCGGCCAGCCTCTCCTCGGGCTCACATCACACTCAGGCCACATTTGATCAACCGTGAGTCAAGCTTTCTTCCCTTCCCGCATCCCTTCCATTAACCTAGAACTAACTATAACTGGAAAAGTAGAAAGTGAGATTAAGAGGAAAAAGGGAAACAGGAATAGTAGAGGGCGGCAGGGAATGTATCCTTGGACAAAAGACAGCGAAGGGAGGTGAAGACCGAGACAGGCTGCCAGCCATGCCCAGCGTCCTGGCCTTGTCCTCCCTCCCACGCGGATGAGCCCCTTCCTTGAGAGAAATAAAGATGAAGAGTTAAAAGCCAGAGAAAATTTTAGTAGTGTTCAAACACAGGTCAAACTAAAGTCAAGAGGACAAGAAGCATTACAGAAACTGAATGCAATTCTTTCCTCCCAAATGCAAATATGCGAAGGAAGAACTTGGTAAATAACAGCATCCAAATGAATGTGATGTACAAACACCAGCCGTCTTGGATCTTTAGTAGATAAAGAACAAACACCTGCTTATCTCTCGATAGGCTGTAGGGTTTTCCTCTGCTTTCTACTTCTCCTGTATAGGCTAAAAACGAACTTCAGAGTTTTGTTTTTTGGGTTTTTTTTGGTACAGGGGCTAGAACTTGGGACCTTGTGCTTGCGAGGCAGGTGGCCGCACCACTGAGCTAAATTTGGCGGCCCAGGGTTTTGTTTTTTGCATGTGGCTGTAAACACGTACCTCTGTGTCCAACTTTGTGGGTGTAAGTTCCTCTCGATGGCAGCATTTTCAGCAGGTAACCCAAAGGCATCCCATCCCATGGGGTGGATGACCTGGAAGGAAGAGAGAAATGCCAGCCATGGCAAATCACTACATCCACAAGCAGCTTCCCCCGGGGCGGACACACTTTACCCTCCTTCCCTGGGTGATCCCCAAGTCTGTGTCGCAGGCAGCCCGAGATGCCAGTGCAGCAGGAAACCTAGCAGGTTCCACACCAAAGTGCTTATCTCTGAGGAAGGGTTTTCATGGGGACATTTTCCTTTCTCTTTCTTGTCTGTATTGTCTAGAATGAACCCAAACTGCTTTCCTGCAATTACAAGACGTTCTTCTCAGTTTCAAAAATCTGTATATGTAAAATGTGTAAGCTTTCAAAATGCTCCTCCCGGATCAGAAGTCTCCAGTTACCGGACTGTGCTTTCTCAGATGGCAGCGAGAAGTCACCCACAGCTATACACATTTCAACTTACTGGAAACTAGATAAAATTGAAAATCCAGCTCTTCAGTCTCACTGGTCACTTTTGAAAAGTGTGACCGCCACTCGTGGCTGGTGGGTCCCAGCCAGAGGGTGCAGGTACAGACCATTCCCATGGCCCCAGGAAGGCGCTGGACATGTGTCATGACTGAGGGCCACTGGTGGCTCCCAGCAGCCCTCGCTCTACATTCACCCACGAAGGTCCGTCCAGCTTCTCCTGGGTGGCCCGGGCCACTCTCTCTCGTGAACTCACCTGAACCCGGCACACATGCCCACCTGGTGCCCAGCACCACACCTGCCCAAGTTTGCCCTGGACCCCAGAGCTCTGCTCTTCTCCCCTCTCCTGTAACCGAAGCAACACCCTTGACAGGCCCTTGAAAGGCGCGTCACCCATTTCTCCCTTCCCGCCCTATAGTAAGGAAGGGAATCCCATTCCTACACAAACAACCAGAGATGTGAAGATTAACCTGGGAACGTGCCTAAGGACAGAGCAGAACAGCTCCTGAGAAGGGTGTAAGGAGATCTTCTGACCAAGCTCTGTATGGAGTTACAGTGATTTCTAAGCTGCCCACCCATTTTAAATCGGTTGCAAACCACTAGCTATGCTTTGGCGTAAGATATGCTTCAGGTGCAGCTTCCTGGTCTATGCTGTGGGGGTGATGATGGGAACTACCTCCACAGGTCACTGGGAGGACCGAATGAGTTAACGTAAGACAGTGCTGAACGCAGTGCCTGCCAGACAGTAAAGTGCTATGCTGAGTGCTGGCCATCAGCATAGTCACTAAAGATGACTGCTTTTGAATCCTTTCCGGTAAGATATTTCCATTTTCCAAAGGACAAGAAATCTCAAGATCTTCAAATGCAAAACTTTTGAGATACATCTTCTACCCCATCTCCCTTATTTGATAGTTTAAGGAAATATGAAAATATTCCTAGAGGGCCGGGGATGTAGCTCACTGGTGCTGCACCTGCCTGGCAAGTGCAAGGTGCTGAGTTCGATCCCCAGTACCAGAAAAAAAAAATTCCTAGAAGTGGAATTACAGAGTAAAAGAGTGCAAGGTCACTAGGAGTTCTGATGGACAGAAACAGAAGGCATCCCCAGGACGCCGTGCCAAGTCACACTCCCAGCGCACGTGAACACCGAGTGTTCTTCCGGCTGCAGATTCGGCCCGAGGCCTCTCTAGGTGCACACGAGTGTCACCCCGAGTGTCACCCCGGCCACCTCTGCCTCGGGCTCCCGAGCACCTGCGATTCAGTCTTCCAGACTGGACTCATCTTGCAGTCCCTGCTGCCAGATCTGCTCTCTCCAAGGCCTGCACCCCTTTGGGGAGCCGGGGCTGCGTGCAGTCAAGTCAGCCTTACGTTATGCACACGGTTATTGTGCCGGGGTCAGGAGTCCAGTGGAGTAAGTCACCCAAATAACGCAGGCTGCCCATGTACATACCCATCTGACTCCCCGGCTGGGGAAGAGGAAGTGCAACAAAGGCCTGCTCTCGGGGCCTTGTGTCCTCTGCAGGCCTCAAGGGCAGACCTGTCCTTCCCTGAGTCTGCACAAAGAATCTCGCTGACCGAAGCCACCTGAACTGTTGAGCATCATAAGCCACGATCTCTGTGGAGTACCTGGCACAGCACCCAGCACAGTGCTGGCACTCTACCGAGCGCCAGCTGCTGTCACCCATCTTTTTGGTCTTTCGCATCTCACATCCCCAGCACCTGAGTCAAGACTTCAGCCCCTGTCTCCAGCCACATTCCACATGATGGCTATGTGACAAGAGGCAGGGACAGTCCTTACCTCAAGGTATCATATCCTGTCTCGGACATTCCTCACGGTGGGGCACTTACGGCGCGTCTCTGCCAAGGGCCAGAACCAAAGCAGGCCGATTGCGCAGCTCAAAGGCGGAGCCAGCCACCGGGCCTCTGTGCAGTCATGGGCGAGCGGGTCTTCTTTCCCAAATAATGAACGGCTCACACCAGGTGACTGAATTGAAGGTAGTCCAGCTGTTCTTGCCACAGCTGGCTGGAGCTGGGCCGGTCCATCAGCTAAGGGCAGCTGCCTCTGTGCTGGGCAGGAAGGGCCCAGTCTCCAATCACCCTGGGCAAGGACATGGCCCTGCAGTGGACTCTGCCATCTGGGGGTGGCGAGCACCCGACAGCTCACTCACATCCACCTCTAGAGGACGCAGGCTCTGGTCACCAACAGCACCGGGAGCTCTGAGCTGCTGCTCCCAGGAGCCTGGCTGCCCTGTCTTGGGCCTCATTTCCGAGGCCTGGGCATTTAAGCACCCCAGGTTTCCTGAGATGATTCCTGCATCCCTACCCCATCTGAGGTCAATTGCAACAGATCCCTTTTCTGTCTGATGTTTTTCAAATGGTAAATGCAGCACAAGCCGAGCTGAGCCAGGAAATGACGGCAGAGTGAGAGGGTGAGGCTGACCCTCCCTGCCTCCCACCGCCCCGCCCTCAGCTCCTGGATGTCGGGGACCCCAGCGTTTGTCTCCTTGCAGACACATGAGCATGTATGCGGGAGCTTGCTGATTTTTGTAGACACAGAACCCATTCTATCGTGGATGCCTGTGCACAACATGAGAGCATGCATGTGGGATATCTTTTTAACTACTGCTCCTCCAATGTCACCTGGTCCTGGTGCATTCGACCTTACAGATGGGCCGTGGGAGCAGAGGGAGGCAGTGCCTGCCCTTTCCCAGGCTGGAGCCAGGCTGCGTGCTGGGGAGGGAGGGGACTCGCTTTCTCTTTCGTCAGGAGCCACAGGGCCGTGGGTGGCTCAGCATGACCTCGTGGCGATGTCCAGGAGCAGAACGGGCCCTGGAGACAGACAGGCCCTGAAGAACTTCGGGCCCTGGGCCCAGCCCCACCAGCCCGGCTCTGACACTTGCTCGGATCCTGTGCACTGCACCTAATTGAGAAATGCAAACAAAACCCCCTTTCCTCTTGAGCTGAGCTGAGCTGAGCTGAGTTTCAGACCTGGGCAGGAAAGAATCCTAACTAGAACAGACACCATTTAGGATGCAGCTTTCCTTAGAAACATTCTCCTGTGTTCACTGTCAAGCTTTGCAGTTCTTTTTCTTTTTCATTTTCAAGAGCTTAAAAAACAATCCCAGTTTTGGATTACTAGAAAGTTCTGCATACTTCCACAGCCAGCACCTGAGGTCTGCTTCCAGCTGGGCAGAATAATGCACCTGTTGTATAACTGTTCCGCAGAGAAGAGGGCCTAATTACCACTTGGTTGTCTTTGTCAGAACTGCCAAGATGGCACCAATTCAATGTTTCTGCCTGCTAACATTCTGTTAGGTGCTGTCCATATTTTTGAATAAAGTCAATACAGACACTGTCACCAAAAAAACCCATCTGGATTTACGTAATATACTTATTCATTTCTATTTTTGTTTCTAGATGGAATTAACATGAAGAGATATTCTTAGTTCACATGTTATCCAAGCTGCCTATGAACATAAAGTTAGCAATATCTTGAAGTTCCTTAATATTGCACATTCTTAGCAAAAGTTAGCAAAATAAATGTCTATCACCAAAACTCATTTCAATCCTTCCATAGTTAAGAAGTAACTACACCTACAGCTCACATGTGCTGCCTGGGCAACTTACCCTCCCAAGAAAAGTGCCAGATGTGTAGGCCAGGGCCCAGCTGAGAGCTCCATTTCCCTAGGCACTGACCTCTTCCTGTCTTTCGAGTACTTTCTGCAGCTTCTGATCATTTTTCCATGGATGTGATTTAATTTTTACATCTAATGAGGACACACATTGAAATATACATCATGTTGATGTGGCATGATGGAAATGTGACATCACAGAGGGTGGTGGAAGACTAGAATGATAATTTTAAAGTAATAAATGTAAAAATATTCAGACTGAATCAAGCAAAGATCCTTGGTAGATTAACTTGGAAATCCCCACAATGAACCTACAAAGTCGGGTCAATCACCATTTCTACAACAAATTCTTGAAGGATATAAAACTAAACAAGAAGCAAAGGGGTCAGTGAAGCCACCCAGAGATCTGGAGGAGCAGGACACTGCCACTACCTGCAGACCTCAGGGACAAAGGAAAAGCAGAGTCCACAGGACCCAAAGGCTGGGGTCAGCAGCAGCCCTTCCCCACACAGGCTCGTCGCATGGAACAGGATCAGTGGATGGGCCAGAAGCCAGGCGTGGATGGGGGGAGGGAGAGAGTTCCTGGCTTCGCGGACACTGTGGTCAGGGGCCGGCCTCCTGCCACCTGCAGGAGAGCAGGGAATGCACTGGACATGGGCCAGAGAGCGGACCCGGCTGCCAGGTGAGACCGCAGGAGCTACCAATGGGGCACGAGCACCGGGCTCAGAGCTCACCCAGCCAGGAGGTGAGGCCTGGAGCCAGGGCCCCCGCAGGGGCCCCCGCCTCCTCCAGGCTGAGCCCTGATGTCTCAGAGGCGGCAGGCAGGCTGTGACGGGGCTCGGGGGAGGACCCAGTTCCAGAGAACAAAGCAGGGACAGGACTCTGAGGCTACTTCATAGGGGCACCGGTGTGCTGGGGGATCCAGGGGCCACAGCCTCGTCTATGCTGCGTTTTAAGGCAGTAACATGGAACTGTGTGTGCAATTTAAAAATAAGGACTGTGTTCTTATGCTCCTCAAACTCGGGAGGTGAGAGAGGAGTTCAGAGGGGAGGGGAGGTAGACGGGAAGCAGGCTTCAGCAGCTGCCGGCACCTCTCCGAGGGAGAAAGGAGTAGCTCGAGGTTCCTAGGAAAGGGTGGCCCACCTCCCCTCCCTAAGAGGGGCCAGCTCTCTCCCCTGCACCAGAGACCAAAACTGTACATCTGAAACCAAGTCAGTTCAAACTGACAGCAACCATGGTTACTGCTTCTCCAAAAAAAAAAAAAAAAAACCCTGCTATTTTCAGAGAGTGTCGTGGCTTCTCTGGAATAGGTTCAACGTTTTATTTCCAAGAAACATTTAATTTTGTTTTGTAAGTGTAACAACCCACCATTATTGCAGATTGGATATCAAAATCAAGTGAATGTTTCAGAGTGGAAAACACACACAACAGTGCCCAGACCTCCCGCGGAACGCGGAGGACGTGACAGATCAGCCGGCCAGCTTCTGGGCAAGGCACTGGACGGCAGCTCCTCTCTCCCTCGAGTTACACCAAAGAGGATGAGCTCTGCAAAGCCATCATCTACTTTCGGAGGCTGCGGAGAGCCGAAAATTGGAAGGTGAATAGCCACCCCGCAGTGCTCTCTTGGCTCCTCATAAACACTTGTTGACTGCATGGTGAACTGGAAACCCACGAAACAGAGTACTGCTTACTGGCTGCAAGCCTCCCTTGCTCCCTGATATTTGCGGGTAATTACATGACGGTTACGCAGCTGCCAGATGCACAACCTCGATTCTCTTCCTCCTCCGCAGTGAACAGCAAAAAGGCCTGAGCGGAAGGCCTGGTGGCTTTTTGCCTGAGACTAATGAGTCCAAACCCAACCCTGCGAGAGGGACTTGGCACTTTGGTGCTTTCGTCACCTGGCTTCTAGACCAGAAAGCACAGGAGAGACCAGCCGAGGTGGGAGGCGGGTAATTTTATTTTCCAGCCATCTGTGCATACAACATAGGAAAACACAACAAAGTCACCATATGGAGCTAAGCTTTAAATATGCCATCAGGCATTCTGTGAGTTTAAGAAGAAACCAACCAGAAATACAGCCTTTTTGGATTAGTGGAAGAGAAGAATTTATACTGGCTTCAAATGGCCACTGCTCAAACATGCAACCCTCAGGACTCCGGCAGGATTGCTACTGCTGGCTAGGCTGCACTCAGAAACTGCATACAGTTTGCTTACTTATTTATCTACGGTCATAACTAGAACTGAGCTCAGCCTTCACACTGAGCTACTCTCCAGGCTTGTTTACTTTTCATTTTGAGATGGGGTCTTGCTAAATTGTGGGACTTCAGTTTGAGATCCTCCTGCCTCAGACTCCCAAGTGCTGGGATTATAGGTTTTTGTCACCACACTCCACTGCACTGATTAGTTTTTAAAGGGGCTTCTCATCAACACTGCCAGAAACTCGCCGGGTGTGTAAGGCAGGTACCACCCCTGCTCTGACTGAAGCCCCTGATTCCTGCTTGCTCCATCACTGTCAAGCACCTGCCACTCTCCTATGCAGGCCACGCCTAATGGACGCACACGCCCTCTTCTTGCTTCTTCGAGATCGGTGTTTGAACCCACAGGTCCAGGTGCCCTGGCTCTGCAGGAAGCCCCCCAACAGCTCCGAGTGCCAACCTGGAGGAGGACTGCCGCCAGAGTTCCCTTCTTATTTCAGAGGTGGGTTTGGAGCCCTGCCTCCTCAAGGGTCAGTTTGTTCTCAAATGTTTACAAATCACGAGCATGGAGTAGGCTACACACACAGACACACACACACACACACACACACACACGCACAGAGGGCTCACCCAGCACAGATAGATGCTTGGGTGCCAAACTTGGTGGCAACACCTTTATGTTCTGGGCAATGGTTTGCACAATTCTGTATGTCTGTCCTTTTCCCTGATGGTTTTCCAATTTGTATTTCCCTGTGTACAAACACTTTGATTATTTCACCATCCTGGCACAATGTCGCATACACTTTTCTCCCCTTTGATGTTGGCCATGGCCACGGCAGAGGAAGCAACTAGAATCCAGGAGGAAGATTTTGGGGCAGGTGGGGAGGGGGACTCACCACAACCCTCCCCCAGCCTCCGAGACGGGGTAGGGTTGCGCATCAAGGCAGCCCAGCCGATTGCCCTGAGCAGAGCCCTCCTGCCCAACATGTGCTAAAGCAAGAGATGAACCTTTGATGCTTTAAGCCACTGATATTTGAGGACTGTTTGTTTTTTTGGCACCGGGGATTGAACTTGGGTCCTTGTGCTTGCAAGGCAGGCAGTGGAACCACTGAGCTAAATCCCCGGCTGGGGACTGTTTGTAAGTGCAGCGGAACACAGTTTGTTCTGACTGATACAACCTCTCCCCAAGAACTGCCACAGGAATTAGGCATCTGAGGCTGCCTTTGGGTTTATAATCTAAGTGGCAAGTAGGCACCCAGAGGGGTGGAGCTGAACTTGTAATTCAATGTTTGCCAAACTGGAGTCCAAGAACTTTGTCGTTGGCATCTGTGAGCTTTCAAGTTTGGGAAACATTATTCTGGGTTATGTCTGTGTAGTAAACACTCTAGGCTTCAACAAAGGAGTTGTGTGTTTTTAAAAATATCTGTTAAATCAATGAACCTACAAATAGTTGAGGCTTTCCAGATTGTAAAGTCCTTGGGAATAAAGGGCTTTATAGGCTGAGGACATGCAAAAACATTGGTTGCAGGTAACCAATAACATGTTCCCACCAGCTTGAACCACAGCGGTACATGCACAACTGTCCCACCAGGCACTTGTACCACCTGAGAGGACTGTGCCATGCCACTCAATGGGACAGTCATGAATGCATCACTGGTGGTTCAAGCCAGCGGGAACATAACACATTCAAATCAGAGCCACCCAGTAGTAAGACACACAAATTTCAGCCCCATTATGACATGTGAAACACCTGACACATTATTAACACCAAAGATGTCAGCGAGTGTAATGGGGATCAGCTTTCTCATCGTGGAGACACAATATCTGACACTCACAACTTAACAAACAGAGGTAGAATCTGGCTCATGGTTTCAGGGGATTCAGTCCATGGCTTGTTGACTCCAGGGAACAAACGTCATGGTGGAAGGATGTGGTGGAGCAAAGCAGCTTATGGCAGCCAGGAAGCAAAGCAGGGAAACGGTGTCTCAGAGGAAGGGGCCAGGGACCGACAGAGTCCCAAAGGGCAAGCTTCCAAGACTCACCCAGACACACCAGGAGTGTGCTTTACTAATCCCCTCGGCAGATCCCAAAACGAAACAAACCAAAGATCCACCTCAACCATCACAGACAGACCTTCCCCACCCCGAGAAGCTTATGTTACGGGGCAGACGGTCTCGCCAGTCTCACAAACACAAAGGCGAAGCACGGCCTGGGAGAAGACGTTCATCCTGCACTCAGGTAACAAAACATCAGTAGCCCAGACTATATAAAAACTCCTGCAAAGCGCAACAGGAAGAAGGCGGACCACGCAAGAGCAGCTTGGCCGGTAAACAATGGGAGAAGCTGGTCAGAGAAGAGGGAGTGTGAAGAGACCTCGGCCTCCCTAGGCCAATCCGGAAAATGAAGGCAGCGCCATGACGGAGCTGGTGTTGCTCGGGGTAAAGTGAGTGCTCAGCTCCTGCCAACCCTGGGTGCGACCCCAGCACCTACATCGATACAGTTCCCACAAATCAACTCAGCACAGACAAGACTGTCCCATGCCGGCAGTTCTTGTCAGGAGGCTGAGGCAGGATTGCTGCGTGTCCGAGGCCAGCCTGGGCTACAGAGCGAGACTCTGTCTCAAAAAAACAAAAACAAAACAAAAAAACAAAAAGGGGGGGGGAGTATGCAAAGATGGAGTGGAGAGAGAAAACCTTGTGGAAGAGGAAGGAGGAAGAAGCCCAGACGTGAGGGCCTGGTGCCAGGGGGCAGAGAGCTCCCCAGAGAGAAGGCAGCGCGGTGCTGCCCACCGCCAATGCTGGTGGAGGGAGGGGCTATAAACACCTGTGGAGGTCCCACTTTGCAGCCCCACCCTGCTTCCCCCTGCCCCTCTCCATGCCCAAAAGGCCCTCAGGAGCAGAGCGGCAGCAGCGAGGGGTCACAGGGAAAGCGGCAGGGCTGCAATCCTCCGGCCCTCCGGTCACTCCGGACTGGCCGTGTCCATTTAACAGAGCAGATGGCCTTGGTCTTGGGACACAGCTGGGCCCAGGCCATGAACTGACCCGAGGAGTCAGTACCCACACGGCCAGGTGCAGGATTCCCTCTTACCTACAGCCCAACCCCAGGGAGTGCAGGGCCGGGGCCTGGCGCTGGGCTTGAGTTGAAAATGACCCGGAAGTTCACATGCCCTCTGTCACCTCCAACCACCGAGCCGAGATTGCTGTTCCTCCCTCCCTGTCACTTCAAACAGCCAGATGCGTGAGTGCTGGCTCTCCTGGAATATGAATGTCTTTCACAGGAACTAGAAAAACCAGTGAGACGCTCATCTCCCCAGTCACCCGAAGGACATCCTAAAGACAGCTTGCCGTCTTACACAGAGCAAGCGAAAAGAGGAACCAAAGGCCCCTGGGCCTGCTGATCACAGACGGAGGCCCCTTAAACTGAACGAAGGGTGGCTTCGAGCACGAGACGCAGAGCCCAGTGATCAGCGGTGGGCGAGGCTGCATGCAGGGCTGCTCCTCAGAGGGCCTTGTGCAGGCTGTCGACCGAGAGAGCAGGGATGCGTTTAGCAAATGGCGCTGAGACAGCCCCGAGCAGCTTGGGGACCCCTTCGGTGTAAATGGTAACTACAGCTGTCAGTCAGTAAGGGTCACTGCAGTCCAGCCGCAGGCACTGTGTCACTGACCCTGGCCACACTGGGAGGGACGATTATTGTTGTCCTCCTCCCTCCAGCCCTCCCTTCCTCTCTCTCTCTTCCCAGGCAATGCTTAGCCCCTGGGCTACATCCCCAGCCCATCCCCACTTTGCACATAAGTGCTTGGGATTCACAGACACCAAATGGCTGTGCCAGGTCACTGAGCTAGGAGGTGAAGAACCACCTCAGGGCTCAAATCCAGGAGTCTGATTCCCGGGTCTAGCCTGCCCTTGGGCTTCAGCCATGGCGGGAAGACTCCCTGTGTCTCTTGGCTGCCCGGTTCCCCTGGGGCTGCGCCTTGAGCTTCCTCTGGACCATCTCCAACCAAGAGAATCCGAACCCGGAGCACCCCCCCACACTCCCTCCACCCTGTCATAAATGTACAGTCTGCGGCAAATGCTTAATCTCCAGCAACTGCCTCCACCCACTGACTGTTCCAAATAAGTTGGCATAAGAAAAAACCTACAGATCTAGGTGAAGAATTGTGGTTAGTTAAGGAATTGTACTGCAGCTCTGGGGTAGAGCACTTTGCTTGCATGTGAAAGGCCCCCGGTGCGATACAAAAAAAAGGGAGGAAGAAAAAGAAGAAAAAAAAAATCTACTTTAGGCAAAGAGCCAATTCACTCAGTCTAAACACAGCAGAAATAACAAAAAACAATGTCTGGGGAAAATAACACGTGACCGAAACCAAGGCCACACACAGCTGCGACCAGAAGCAGAATGAACTCTCTGGGTTATCAACTCACAGCATGAGGCTCCCCTCTCGGAGAATACTTCTTGCTGCCAGTATCAGTTCAGCAAAGACTTCAAACCAATGGTGATAAAAGATGCACTTATCTTTCTCAAAAAGATTGTTTATAAGAACTGGAGCCAGGTGTGCCCCGCCCCCAAAAGTCCCAGCACTCTGGGCGGAGCAGGGAGGGTCATGAATCAAGAGTCCAGCCCGGGCTGGGAACGTAGCTCAGGGTGAAGGCCCTGGGTTTAATCCCCCGTATTGCAAATGAATACATACATACATACGAAACAAATACAATTTTCTTAAAAGGTAGGAAGAGGCAGCTGTTGGCAAAGGCCTGGCAGGTAGGGGACACAGCCCTGCTTGTCAGTCTGCCATGCCTGTGGTGTAAGCATTCCCACCGTAGCAGATTTCAAGCTACCAAGATGACAAACAGGTAAAACTGGGCCAGGGAGTGCACAGTCCACACTCAGGAGGCTGAGCAGTTGAAGGCCACACCGTCTGTCTGTCTGTCTGGCGGCTCCAGTGCTCCGTGCTCTCAGCCCCGCTCCGGTCGCACCTCTTCCTGCAGGTGGATGTGGGCGCTATCACGATTATTCCCACCCGTTCTTACTGAGGCTGTGCTGCTACTACGGACGGCTCAGGTGGTGGGCGGTGGTGGGCGGTGGTGTGCAGGAACCGGCCCAGGTCAGCAAGGAAGGGGCTCTGTCCGCTCCCACCTGCTGACTTTCACCTTGCTCTTCCATGCCACACATTCCCTCCTTAGTGAAGCTTTCCCAACGCCCCAGAATTTTTACTCCCAAAATAGTTTTTCTTACAAAATTTTACTTTCCCATTATAAAATTCGTACTCATTAGAGACTACGGAAAACTTCCAGGAGAAAGGGGGAAAAGTCCCTTGTGGCCCCACCTGCCACTCACCAGCACACTAGTTTGGATCTTCAATGTCACCTGTAGGGCAGGCTTGGTCCCAGAGTGGTGGAATGTTTAAGGGGTGGGGCCTGGTGGGATGGCTTCAGGTCTCTGAGAGGGTGCTCTTGAGGGGGACAGCAGGACCCCGGCCCCTTCCCTTCGAAATTCTCCTCCCATTCTGCTTCCCAGGGTGCTCCCTGCCATTGCCATCTGGAACCGCGCCAGAGGTCCAAGAGCAACGGTCCACCAGACCATGGACCGGACACTCCGAAACCGTGATCCAAAGTGCACCTCTTTCCTCTGGAAGAGGTCACCTCGGATGTGTATGTGTTCTATTGGCGGGCAGTGATCCGTCTCGGTACTCTTGCCTTCATGCCCTACATGATGACTGTATTTAAGGGAGAGCCCCTCCTGGGGAGAGACGAGTGTCACCCCGCGGCATCTGCCGTCCCCACTCCCCAGCTAACACCTGACAGTGGCTGGCGGTCCCCCATTAATCCAGGCACTTCAGCCCAACGTCTTCCCAGCTTCTCATGCCCATCCTCAGTCGTCCTCATCGGAGCTGAAGCGGGCTTTCTTCATCTGCTGACACAAACTTCGACAGCCCTGTCCCCGGCGGGCAGCGGGCACCCCCTTACCTGCATCCCTCTCATCCTCTGGAACCAGGCGATGGTGTCGCTGATGGTGTAGACACGCACGTGGCCCATGTGCAGCTTGCCCGAAGGGTAAGGGAACATGGAAAGCACGTAGAACTTTGGCCTCGATCTCTAGGAGACAGTGACAGTGGATATTCATCAAGCGCGTCCTGGGAACTCCATACACAGTAATATTTTGGTACTTTACTCGAGGTAATAACTTTGACATTTTCAAAGTTTCCTTTTCAAAAGCTGTTGTTACATAAATGGACAAAAATGTTAAAAACCAAAATTCAAAGCCCTGGTTTAACTGAAAGAATGTCCACAATAATGCTGAACAACGTCCAAGTACCAGTTACCCATGTTTATCATTAACAATTTTTCCCTTAAGGCGAGGGATGCAGCTCAGTGGTTCCTGCCTGCCTCACAAGCCCAAGGTCCTGAGCTCCATCCCTGCTACCAAAAGGCAAATAAACAATTCTTCCCTTTTAAAAGCTTCTAAGACACCATCTGTCTAGGTTTTATTTATTTATTTTTTCAGACAGGGTCGCTATGTAGTTCAGGCTGACCTTGAACTCACTGTGTAGCCCAAGCTGGTCTCAAACTTTCGGGGATCCTCCTGCTTCAGCCTCCCGCGTGCTGGGATTACAGGTGTACGCCACCACACCCAGCAAGTCATAAAGAGCTCTTTCTAATTGAAGCTCAAACACACATCCGTATACTTCAAGGAAGCGACATCGAATCACGCAGCTATGATATCTCTAAAAACAGGAGCCCAGCTTCCCCACAGCTATGCTCAGACCGCGAGCCCTCAGGGAGAGCAGGACCCCGAGGCCCCAGTTTGGTCTTGAGCACCTCAGTGCACGGTGAGCTTAGCTTTCAGCCGGTGAACGCTGTGAGAAGAGCTTAACCAACAAAGGGTACAGGTGGCTGTTCCCAGGGTGACAAACAGGCGGATGTGAATCAGAGCTGCCATGCAGCGTCTCAGAACTGTGCCCGGCAGAGCAGAGACCGGGTAGGGAGTCCTGACTGGGTCGCTGGCTCCACCTCTTTCTCCATCCGCCCCTGACGGGAGTCGAGTGACCATCAGATAACTTGGTCAGCCTTGTGGGAGGACTTTTTACCAGAGAGCATTTTCTCTGGCCTAGTTCCAATCCTGTCCGGGTAATAGAGGGCTTCTCTTCCCGGGCACAGGTTGTATGTGAGTGTGCGTGTGTGTGTGGACGTACAGCGGTCCCCTGAAGGAAGGAAGGGCAGCAGGGACAGTGTCTGTGGCTCACTGACAGTGGGACTGGCTGTGGTTACACTGCGCAATCAGGGATCGAACTCAGGCCCTTGCACTTGCGAGGCAGGCGGCGGAACCACTGAGCTAAATCCCCAGCCCAGCACTGCGTGATTTATTTCTGCCATTCTGTCCTTACTCCCTTTCTTGGGCTTTCGGGGACTTTTGTAAGGTTTTGCTTCTCTGGAAGCAATGAAAACAAATGCTAGAAGATTCAGAACGCTTCTTGTTTACATATGTGGGAGGGTGGTATTTTTCCCCTAAATTTGTTTTTGGGGTTTTTTTGGTACCAGGATCGAACTCAGGACCTTGTGCGTATGAGGCAGGTGCGGTGCCACTGAGCTACATCCCCAGCCCCTAAATATTTCCAAGACTGACAATGGACACAGCCAATCGCAATCAGGGGCAAAGGAACCAGAAATCAAATTCTTGCCAAGTTCCGAAACTTGTTTCAGCAAAGACGTTAAACAAGCCTTTAACAGATTCACTAACCAGTGGTACAAAAAAGAAGGCCTAGAGTTGGGCTTTTCTCTCTGCTGCCTGTCTGCTGGAAGCAGCCAACATCAGTGACGCTGCCCCGGGGAGAGAGGATGAAGGGCTCTGGAGGGTGCACGACCCTAGTCACCTGGGGCCGCCAGAACAACAGCCGCAAAGATCTACAGACAGAGGGAGCAGGCAGGGCCTTGGTCATGCCTTGAGAGATGCCGAGTTCCACACTCCTAGGGAACCTCCGAGTGTGGGAGACACCCCGGGACACAGGAGTCCGTGCAGTCTCCTGAGAAGGTGAGTCAGACTGCAGACGGAGCTGGGGCTCCCATGCTCGGCACCACAAAGGGAGAAGTGTGTGCGACGCACTGACAGTCTTCTCGGCCGGTGAGCAGGCCCACAAGGCAGGGGCAACAGCTCATTCTTTGACTGAGTGCCCAAATAAAATCGAGAACACCATCCACCTTCCTGTGATGAATCAGGCATCGCTTTTTCTTGGGGAACTTGTAGAGATACGGGAAAACACTTTGTTAGAGTCCTTTGGGCACTAGAAAAGCAGAAAAAAGCTTTGACATACGTTATTTCTAGCTTTTCATTTTAGAGTTTTTACATGAGCCATTTTTATTTTATTATAATCACCTTATTTTATCACACTAATGTTTATTCCACTACACTATACTGACTCAGCAATCGTGCACCAAGATTTTCCACAGTACTGCTTCTTCGCTGTCATCTCCCTTTTTTTGGTGCCGGGGATCGAACTCAGGACCTTGCACTTGTGAGGCAGGCAGCAGCACCACTGAGCTAAATCCCTGGCCCAATATCATCTCCTTTTTGTATGTTTGTTCAGTGAAGATTAAACAGCAAAATCAAATGATTCATTCTATATTAGCTAAGCCAAACTCCAAACCTGGGTTTATAAAAGAGACATAGAAAAGTATTGCTAGCAAAAGTCTTTAATATTCATGACATTTTTGTTTATTGCAGAAAATGTACTCAGCTGACAGCCTGCTCCTGCCTTTTAATTTTCTGCGTGAATTAAGGCACTTTCCCCTGTGACAATGAAATGAGTTTCATTTTGTGGGGGTGGAAAGGACAGGGGAAATTATGGGACTTTGTTATAATTGAGCAGGAATTTGACTGAAAGAGAAATTTTTGTAGTTACATAAAAGTGTAAGAATTTAAGCCTTTAAGAGAAATTAAGCGATGGGGAGAAGGCTCTTCCAAGCGGGCCCTGTTATTTTTGTCACCTGTAGAAGAGTACAGTTCTGATTTGTCTCTTTCTGGGTCGCACTTGGAAGCTGCAGCTGGCCCCAGAGGCTGCAGGACTCTGCTCCACCAGCTTTGCCACCAGCCAGCAGCCCAGGCACATCCCTGTGCCCTTCTGGGCTGTGTGCAGTCAGCCGAGAAGGATCTCCAAGGCTGGGCTTGAGTCCTGGCTGTGCCACCGCTGGCTGGGGATCTCAGCAAGTCCCCAAACCTCCCTGCAGGCTCGGCTGTCTTCCCCTGGAATGAGGACAATAATCCCTGTCATGGATGCCCTAGGGGCAAGGGGCGCCTGTCTTCATGGCCTCCGGCCATGGATGCCAACAAAGGCCGCTGACCAAAGTAACCCTGGAGACCAGGCACGGTCACCTGTGTCCTGCAGGCAGCGCCCCTGCTTTGGCTGGCACCCCAGCCTGACAGACCCTAGATGACACTGGGGAGGGCGCACAGTGGCCTGCAGAGGGGACACGAGGAGCGACTCCCAAAGCCACGGGGCAGGGTGGGGAAGCTCTCTCTGGTCAGAGAGGGCCTGGAGGGTAGGCAGGTCCCCTTGGGATTCCTCCTGACCACCAGGGTTCTGGGGAGTGTGGGGTACCCGCTTGCATTCCCACAGGTCCCTCACCTGGGCTGGCGTGGAGGTGGTGCTACCTGCTGCCTTCATTAGCTAGATTACTCCCAGAGATGGGGGAGACGACCACCAGAAAGACACCTGGCTCAGGGTAAAATGCTCATTAGACGGAAGTCTTTTTTTCACATGTTCATTATGGCCAGGTGTGGTGGCACACGTGTGACTGCAGCTAGTCAGGAGGCAGAGGCTAGGGGACTGAGTCCGAGCCAGCCCGCCAAACTTAGCAAGACTCAGAATAAAACCCTCTCTGGGCTGCGGACGGAGCTCGGTGGTAGCAGAGTGCTTGCCTAGCACACAGTTCAAGCCCCAGGACTAGGGGAAAAAGGTGACGATGTAAGACTTCTGACTTCTAAAATCTCATTTTGAAAAAGCCACCTCCTTTGGTGGACTGCAGAGTCCCCTAACCGCACAGTGAGATCGTGAGTGTGCGGCTTCAGCAGATGCTCAGCTCCTGACAGACACCACATGTTTCCATCCGCCTGTATCTTTATTTACGTAACACCTCAGCTTGTGAAATGTGTTCAGCCACATTCTCTTATTTGGCTTCAAAACACGTCAGTGTGATAAGCAGTGAGGGCCTGGACACCCAGGCATTAACGGGCTGGGGCACAGGGTTCCGGGCCACAGCAGGGTCACGGCCAGCCTCGGTGCCCCCACCCAGCGCTCTGTCCACCCGGCTCCTCCCCATCCATTCCTAAGTCGGAGCCTGCAGGGGACTCCCCAGCATCACTTCAGCCACTCCCTCACTTGTGGAAACAGTCAGCTCCCTCCATCTCAAATTTTTAAAACTATACGCTTAAGATGAATGAGATGTCACAAAATCCATAAGCCACAGCTTCAAAATGTCTGGAAACCAATGAATTTCAATCTAAACTGAAAGAGGGGAAAACACAAAGCGAACTTTACTTGCTCACTGAGAATTAAACCGCTCCCTAGAGTCTATTTCCTGAGGACACTGAGCTGTGTTATCTGGTCACGGTGACACACGGCTTTCCACTGGTAATCAGGTAAAAGTCAGGCTTTCGGGTAGGATCATACAGCACACGCGAACCTTCCTTTTCATCATCTCATTTTACTCCTTACAGACCGTGCCTCTCCCGACTCCCAGATTTCCTTCCTAACCAACGTCAAAAGCACCCTCTGGCTGCATATGCACTGCTCCCCTGCTCCCTCCCCATTCTTCTTAACTGTCAGCCTCCCAGGAAGGAAGGTCGCTGTGTGCCACAGCAAGGATCAGAGTGGGGGAAGGTGAGGCCCCAGTGGGATGTGCTCAGGTCTGTGCCGCTCATCACCATCATGAAGGCAGTTGGCATGCGCGAGTCAGGCCCCTCCAGTACGCGCGCTGCTCTGGTCCTATTCAAAGGATTCATGGAACAAATTGCATCGTTTGGACCAATGTTACGGAGTCAGGGTGTTCGCATGCAAGGCCGATCCTGCTGGGGCTGTTCCCAGAGAAGGGCGGAAACCATGGAAACCAGCTACAGCAGTGCACCCGGCGGTGGAGGACCGACCTTGTGCATCTGGACCACGAGCCATGGGCTCGGGACCCATCTGGCTGCCACTGCAGGGTGGGACGGCAACCCCAGGCCATACTGGGCAAAGGCTGGTACCCCCGAGCCCTGGTGCTGGAGCGGCAGAACAGGGCTTCAGGCCAAGGTCACCCAGGGAAGGGCAGCTGCCATCCTGGAGTATCACACTGCACCTGCCAGCTCCGTCTGCTGCCCCACCATGCAGCAGACCATAGTGGACCCCCACCTCCCAGTGCTGCTGTTCTGATGAGTTTGCCCCCATAAACGCCGCTCCGGAATGCCTGCAAGCTGCTCTCTGCCACACACCAGCACCCCAGGAAGCAGTTGGGGGCCAGTATCATCACCCTGTGGTTAGGTGAGAAAACCAAAGCACAATGCTGGCCATGGTGGCGCACGCCTGTAATCCTAGCACTCGGGAGGCTGAGGCAGGAGGATCACTGCAACGTCAAGGCCAGCCTGGGCTACCTAGTGAGTTCAAGGCCAGCCTGAACTACCTAGTTAGTTCAAAGCCAGCCTGAACTAGAGTGAGACCCTGTCTCAAAAGACCAAAAGAAAAATGCAGCACGGAGGCTCAGTAACTTGGCTTCAGGTCACACCTTCCTAACTTACCTGAACCAGGCAATCTGACCCGAGTCCAAGCCCCTGGCCCCCTTCTCCTCCTTCATACTCACATCAGCTTCGGAAACTGTGCAGCCTTGCTCCTTTATTCGCTGATGCCACCATTTCTCCACGGCCTTTCTCGTCTGCATCGTGTACACTTTTGTCCACTTCCCCGTAGCGCTGTAAATACTTCTGGTCCATCCTAGGATTCCTTTCCGTTCCCACCCCGGGACACTGGGGCTGCCACTCAGCTGCCTTGTCAGAAGCGAGGCACAAAAACCCAGCCTGGGCCAGACGGAGGCCATGTTTCCCGAGGTGCGGGCTGCAGGGCGGGCAGGAGAGCAGCTTGTCCTTCCGGTCAGCACGGCCCAGCTCACCCTGCCCGGTCACATGCTTTCTCCTCTTCTGAGGATGAGGACTCTTCCCTGAAAGGGACATTTGAGAAGTTCACTCTAGCTACACACAAACTTTTCAATGGAAACTATAAAGGTGGTCCGAGTCCCCAAACACCAAAGATACAAAACCCTTTAGGAAGAAAGGGAGCCCACGTGCAGGCAGGAAGTTCCCGGGTGGCAGGGAGGCAACGGAGCCCCTTGTCTTCCCTTTAGACCACTGGCTCTGCCCAGGGTGCTGCTCAAGCCAGCTCTTTGGGCCTCAGCAGAGTTTTAAGCCCCGCCTGGCATGGCCAAGGCTCAACCATCAGAAGGGACTGCAGCACAGCAGGTCCAGAGACTCCGTACCATCCCGGGCTTTGACAGTTTGCACTACGGGTTACACAGGCCTGACAGGCTAAGGCAGGAAACAACCACTATGTAGCAGGCTGCTCGTTAGTTCTTCATCCTTTTACCAAATATGTATTGAGTGCCATTAGGTCCACATACAGTTCCAGAAACAAGGAGTGGAGCTGTGAACAGGAGTTAAGGCCCAGCTAGGTTGAGGCTCAGTGGCAGAGCACATGCTTCACTTACACGAGGCCATGAGTTTAATCCCCAGTAATGGGGAAAGAAAGAAAGAAAGGCAGGCAGACAGACAGACCATTCTTTCATAGCAATTACATACTAGTAGGGAAGCAAGTGAGAAACAAATACGCCACGTGAGGGGGCACATGCCTATAATCCCAGCTTCTCAGGAAGCTGAGGCAGGAGAATTGCAAGTTCAAGGCCAGCCTGGGCAACTTAGTGAGACCATGTCTCAAAATAAAAAATAAATTTGGTAGAGCACCCCTACCAACTCCCCAGAGTCAAATAAATAAATAAATAGCAGTGGTGAATGCTATATAATTTTTGGAATACAACCCATATGTTGGGGCATACCAAGATATCCAGATGCAATTCAAAATTCAACTTTAATGTTTCATTGGTTTCATCCGTAGGTGAATTTCAGAAAGGACTTCATTGAAAAAAAAAAAACCCACGTTTTATCACTGTTGAAAGTGTTGAGATGAGATTTCATCAAATATTTAAGATAAATGACTAAATACCCTAAACCCTTAGCCTTCTTACATAATAGCACTGGAGAGGTGCTACAAGTGAAAAAACAGATCTTTCAAAAATACGACAGAAAAAAAGAAACTGGACGCTTAGACCAGTGTCAATTCTGATTCTCTCGTTTCCCATTGTCTACTAGGGATTGGCCTGTTTCACCAAGGTACTGGATCACAAATTCACCCAGGAAGGTCACTACAGGCCTATAAAAATGGAACCCAAACTCACGTGAACTGTCACCAGTGTTGCCATTTACCAGCGAATCTGCCAAACTTGTTTTTAGACTGGATCTTGCTGGGCAAGACTGTGGACAGATCAATACAAGCAGCAGGAAGACAGTCATTCTTTCACTTAAAACCCTAATCTGTCTCTGTAGCTTACACTCTGCATCACATAGTGACACTCCCTGTCTGCACCACCAGAATAAGCTGTTACATAATACCTGGCTCCCTAATAACCTCTGCTTTGCATAAGCTAATGGACTGAAATTCCTGAATCACATCTGGGTATATAAAAGAACTTAACAATGGGCATGGTGGGACATGCTTCTGATCCAGGCACTTGGTAGGCTGAGGCAGGCAGATCACTGAGAGTTTGAGGCCAGACTGAATTACAAAGCAAGACCCTGTCTCAAAAAAAAAAAAGCATTTAAAGTTCATAAAGACCAAAGCACAAACACGTCAGAAAGTGATGGATTATTCAATGAATATGGAAAATTTTCAAATGACAGCCTTACTTCATATCATAAACTACTGCCAATTTCAGAAAAATTAAAAAATGGTTTTTAAAGTATCATAAGACAAGATGAAAACACAGAGGAGTATTAATTAATGTTGACAAGGCACAAGATGTTCTGTTCTGAGCATAAAAACAATAGAAAGATTCCCAAGGGAAAATATTAATAAACCTGAGTCTCAAAAAGTAAAATATTGGGCCGGGGATTTAGCTCAGTGGTTTCACCGCCTGGTGCACAAGCACAAGGACCCGAGTTCGATCCCCGGTACCAAAAAAAAAAAAAAGTAAAATATTTGTATATCAAAAACATCATGGCCAATATTAGCAAATAATGAGTTCAATAAAATTTGTGTCAAAACTACTACAACAAAAGGTTATCCAACTCCAGGAAGAGTTCACGTGTGAAAAGAGAAACACCAAGAACCTAATGTTAGACATGGGCAAAGACGCGGGCTGAGGGTGTAGCTCAGCGGTAGACCTCTTCCTCAGTGAGCAAGGACCGGATTCAATCCCCAGCACCAGGAAAAGGGGCAGGGAGCAAAGGAAAACAGGACAGAAGAGGCACAAATGGTTAAACATGTGAAAAAGATCAACCTTAAAACTAACCAAACAAATACAAATTAAAACAAACATTTTGCTCATCAGACTGGCAAAAACGTGTGTAAATGAAATGAAATACACATTTTTATATACTGCTAGGGGAAGGTAAGTTGATTTCTGCTCTCTCAGGAGCAGTCTGGTAATATGCGTCAAGATCTTTTAAGAGAACTGGGGTCATGGCTCAGTGGTAGCGCATGGGTTCAATGCCCTGCACAAAAACCAAAACAAAACAGAGAAGCACAGGATGTACTCTAAGTTTTTGTGCTGAGGATGTAGTTCAGTGGTAGAGCGCTTGCCTAGCATACATGAGGACCTGGGTTCTATCCCCCATAGATCAATCAATCAATAACTAAATAACTTCAGGTTTTTATTGGCTAGGAAGACTCACCAGGAACCAGTGGTTTGTACCCATGGCTACGGTTTTACAGAACTTCCTGGCTCTCCGCCCTATTCCCTTCCTTTACTTCCCAGGCCCTACTCTTGACTACTCCAAGTACCTCTCTTTCAAAGTCTAACGGCCCTTCCTCTTCCTAACCTTAAGGGCAGCTATTGTGTTTGGAGACTGTAATAAAAGGAACGTGGATGTGTGGCTTAGGTCACGTTTATGAACAACTTGGCCCTTTTATCCCTTAGCTGTGCCTCACCCTCTTCCTTCACTTGCTTGCAACCCTGTCTCCTCCTCCACATTCTTCCACAGCATCAATCCCCAGTACTCTACCCCACTTCAGAGTCGGCCCTGACCTCAGCCATACTTGGAGGTTCAGGTTAAGGCTTTTGAGGTCAGAAGGGACCTAAGAACTGGACCCAAAATGATGATCATGTATAGAGAAACTTGGAGTAAGACAGTCAAAGAAACAGAATCCAGGAGAGAAGCACCTGAGGGCATTTGTGTACAAACAAAATAAGGAGGAAGAATGTACCTGGGGAAATCTGATTAAAGAAATTATGTTTTTAAAATACACGTTTTGTGTTTTGCAGTCACTAATTCCCTGTGTGACCCCAGGCAGCTTATTTCCTGTCTGGAAATTCATCTCTCTACTAGATAAGGCAGTAGACCCAGATGATTTCCGAGGTTCTTCGGGACATAACGTGCTATGGTAACGACCTGGGCCCCAAAGACGCCACCGATGACCCCTGACTGGGTCCAAACCCTGAGCCCAGCGGCAGAGATCCAGGGATGAACTGGGCACAGGAGCGGTGGGGAGAGGGAACGCGAGTGGAAAACCGCGCGAGAACGGGCGAGTTTCTGGGAAAGGATCCAGAGCTAGGGAAAGGGCCTGAGGCTTAACGATCCCGAAGACAGGCTCTCCGAGACTTCCAGGTCCGAAGCTGCCTGGTCCCAGGCCCACCTCTCCCTGCCCGTACCTTCCTTTCTGACCCCAGAAAATCGGGCCCTCCCGGCCTGCGGAGAGATCAGTCTGGCCGCGTCTCTCGACCAGCTGAGCTTCGGCAGGGGTTTACCTGCTCACAGGCTCTGGCCTGCAGCTCCTCTACGCCTCGTTCCCCGAGCCTTTAGGTGCACACGGCCCGGCCCATCCCTATGGGCGCCGCCATGTTGGCAGAACAACAACTTTATTGATAGCGGCGCCGCAGACACGGACAGGCTGGGCAGAGCGGGAAGGGGCGGAGCGACTGCTCTGGCTCCGGGCCCCGCCCCCAGCCCGAGTGTCGCGCTTCCGCCGGGGCTTTTGCCAAGTGTCTGCCTTCAATGCAGTACTGTCTTTCTGCCTCGGGGTTATTACAATTGCGGCAGAGGCCTGGGAGCTGTTAGTTTGGTGGCGCCTGCTTAAACCAGGCAGTAGGTGGTGACAAGTGCGCTGGGATAGTCTGGAGGCCCCGGGTTCCAGTCCCCAGGTGGCAACCACCCACTGGGCTTGGGCGGGTCCCTTGGCCTCTAGATCTCTAGGGATCCAGTGAGGGGTGAGGCATCTTTGCCTAGTTTGCTAGATCTCTAGCCCTGGAGGGGGATTACCTGGCCAATACCAAAGTACTGTACAGACACTTTTCTCTCCCAGTAAGCAGGCGGGGAGTGGAAAAGCAGGACGCACCCCTGCCACACACACAACACCCTCTTTTCCTGACTTCATATGTCCAAGTCGGCCCTGGGCCCCCAACCCGGCCAGCCAGTTCTTGCTTGTGATGATCAATGAATTGCAAACCAGTGATGTTAAGGTCAACTTTTTTAAAAGGTAAATCCTGTTTAAAGGAGAATTTGAAGAACATATATGTGGGCAGTCAGGAATACTGCAATGAATTAGCTAATTGTGCAAAATGGTTGATAATCCTATAGGACAAGAAAAAATAATGTTTGAGGGTCTCTTTTTTCTAGGGCTGAAATCAGTTGTACCTCTACCCAATAAAATTCCCCCGTTGCTGTTAGTTGGCTACTTCTCTTCTTACAGACGTGCGCAGTGGTCACTGAGAACGAAGATAATGGTGCACAGGCACACACAGTCCAATCCCCTGTGCTCTCCTCCCAGGGGTACACTGGAATGTCTTTTGCCCATTTCCTGGTCTTTAGCAAGTTTTCCTGACAGTTCAAAATCCAAGTACCTCATTATTCAAAGTGTGGACCCTCACCTGGGAACTTGCTGGAAATGAGAATATCAAGGTCTGCCCCAGACCTGCTGGATCAGCCTGCGTTTTAGCAAGACCCACAAAGGATTCTAGGCACTTTCAAGTTCCAGATGTACTGTCCTAGAACGTGAGAGTTAAAAGAGGTTTGGAAGAACTCTATTCCACTCTGCTCGTTTTACAGACGTACAAACCGAGGCCTGATGGAGCTGTCTTGCTCAAGGTTATGTGCAAATTAGTAAAAGGTTGGAGATTTTCAAAAAGGTGTCTCCAGTCTGTGAAAATGCTGTCCTTTCGAATTGCACAATGGAATAGAACATCTGGTCAAGTCCTCTTACATCAAAGAGGCAGGTGCTGAAGCCCACAGACAGGCACAGCCCCCCAAGGCCACACATCTAGTGGGTGACACACCCAGGTCTCTTGGTCTCTCCAACCCCAACACAGGTTGTTGAGTTTAAACTGTTACCATGAAAGCACGGATGGGTGTGTTAATCTGTTACCCTGAAGGCGGACATTCATGTACCACTCCGGTCAGTTCTGTGTAGTGATGTGTCCCTTTCTCTAATTACTCCTTGTACCTCTATCCTTATTTTGGTTTAAAAGCCCTCTTTCCTGTTATGAATAAAAGTTAACATTGACATTTCTGGAAGATTATTTCAAGTGGAATTTTTCTAAAAGTCATTTGCTTTACTGAAAGTTGCTATTTTTACATCAAAGAAGACGGTAGCATGAAAGTAAATCCTTTCCCTCTTAAAGAGCTTGCTGCAAAGATACATTGTTAAATGAAAGAGAAGTTGGCTGTGTAAAATGTTATACCATTTTTATTTTTTTATTTTGGAAAGGAAATAAAAGAAATATATTTGCTAGCTTATGCATAGAAATAAATCTAGAAAATATGTCCCAAATTATTTCCTGTGATGATCTCTAGGGACAGTGAGATCATGTAGGCCTTTCTGTCATGTTTCTGTATTTCTTTTACTTTTCCTATTAGCTTGAGTGGGCCTCAATAAGCCCCTAAGTTACCCAGATCTTAATCCCTCGAACCTGTGAATGCCACCATTGGCAAAGAAACTTGCCACATGTGATTACATTAGGGATCCCAGGATGGGGAGATTATACTGGTAACCCTAAGTGGAATCACAAGTTGCAGTGTATCTGTCCCTCCCTTTCCCTCTCCCTTTCTTTCCCTCCTTGGATTGAACTCAGGGCCTTGCTGGGCAAGCACTCTACCACTGAAGTATACTTACAGCTCCTCATGTACCCTTATAAGAGGGAGTCAAGGAAAATTTTAGGCAGGAAAAGAGGCAACATGACCACTAAAACAAGATGTTATGATTCTGGATTAGAAGATGATGTAGGAGATGTGAACTAAGGAAAGCAAGGAGTGCAGCTGTACAACATGACGAAGGCAGGCATGCAGGTCCTCCCCTATGACCTGGCACCCCTGCCTCTGGGTGGATCCTCAAAAGTGGAAAGCAGGGCCTCAGAGAGCTCTTTGTACACTCCTGACCGTAGCAGCATTGGCCCCAAAAGACAAATACCGTGTGATTCCTCTTACATAAGTTACTTAAAGCAGTCAAATTTGTAGCGACAGAAAGTGGCCGGGTAGTTGACAGAGGGCAGAGGAACAGGGAGGAAGAGGGCAGGTATTTTTTAATGAGTACAGAGTTTCAGCTGGGGAAATTAAGAGTCATAGAGATGCATGGTGGTGATGTTTGCCCAGTCATGGGAATGTGCTTGATGCCTCTGAACTGTACACTTAAAAATGGTTAAAATAGTATAGTATGTGTTCGTGTGTTTTACCACAACCAAAAAGAATTTAAATTTAAAAAAAGGAAAGGAGGAAAAGAAAACAGATCCTCTCCTCTGCTAGGGGCTCCATGGGGAGTGAGCCCTTATTGTTAAATGACAATTAAGCAGCCCCTTGTGTTGGACTTAGCTCCTTAACCCAGCCCCATAGACCACCCTGACAGTCAGAAAGAAGTCACCGCTCACACATCACCAAGCTGAAAGTAAGCTGTTTACCTGACCTCCTGAGAAATCAGGATTAGAGAGAACAGGCAAATTTCCCAAGCAGGCCCACGTACATCAGAATGATGAGGTTCCCTCGGCTTTAATCCTTGCACAAAAGAAGCAGCGTGAAAGAGCCTGATGATGCCTTCCCATTATTTTCCATTGTTCTGGCTCCCTGTCCCTGCCTTAGAGGAAAAGTAATGTCAAAGTGGACTGCTGTCTGCCTTTTGTTTTTTGGTGTCTCCTTTGTCCAACTTTTGTCTCTTCTGCTCAGGTCAATGGAACATTATTCTGTTTTATAGAATGAAGAGTCACCCAATTCTAGAATTGAACATAAAGCCAATTAAAATTGTTAAATTCAATCATTGTAATTTTGTCTTTTCACAAGGTGCCGTATGTTGATGACACTGCAATTTATAGATCTCCAGCAGTTTCCTTCACATTCTACCCTCTCATTAAAGGAGATGAGCTCCCCAGAGTTTCCCATAGCATTATTTGTCCCTTATGCCCAGGACTTAAATTGAAGAAGAGGTAAGAGTTAAACAAAGTATATTAGTCACTTTCCCACTGCTGGGACAAAGCGCCTGACACCCACAACTTAAAGGAGGAGAGGTTTATTTTGGCTCGCAGTTTTCAGAGATTCAGTCTGTGGTTGGTCAGCTCCAAGGCAGAAATGGCTGGCAGAACAGTATCAGGGAGGGAAACTTCCATGGCGCGCAGGAAGCAGAGAGAGAAGAGGGAGCCAGGAACAAGTTTATACCCTCTCAGGTCACACCCCACGCCCCAGTGATCCACCTCTCCCAACCAGGCCCCACCTCTAACAGCACATTCAACTATGACTCCATCCATGGATTAGTCCACCAAAAAGCACAATGCCCTCATGACCCAGTCACCTTTGAAAAGCCACACCTTTGAACACAGAAGACTTTGGGGGGATATTTTAGCTCTAAACCATAACATACCACTCCTGGTCCCCAAAAGGCTCATATATATCTCACTGTGCAAAGTGCATCTGGTCCATCTCTAAGAGTTGCCAGAGTTTTAACAGTTCCAGCATTGCTGAAAAGTCCAAATCCAAAGTCTCCTCTGAGACTCAAGGCAAACTCTTAGCTGTGAGTCCCTGTAAAATCAAAAAGAAAATTAAACACTTCCAACATACAATGGCACAGGGTAAACATTCCCATTCAAAAAGGGAGAAATAAGGGGATAGAAAAGAATTTGACCAAAGCAAGACTGAAAACCTGCAGGGGAGCATTAAATCCTGTAGCTCTGTGTGCGGCACCGAGGACAAGGTGTGGAGATGTGAGTTCCAAAGGACTAGAGCAGCCACACTCCTACTGCTTTGCTGGTTGCAGCCCACAATGCTTCTCCTTGGTCTGGCTCTGCTCACTGCCTGAAGCTTTTCTCAGCAGATGTACCACATTCCTGACATCGCCACCTACCTGGGGTCTCTGCTGCATCTTTGGCCTCATTCTCACTACTTCAAGCATCACTCCCTCGCGGGCTCTTCACAGGAACTGTGACCCTGTCACACATTTTTGCCTGGCCTGCTAGGCCTTCTTCTGAAATCTGAGTGGAAGCCTCTATGATCCCATAATCTTACATTCTGCATGCCTAAAAAACCAGCAACACATGGATGATGCCAAGGTCTGCACCAGCTCTAACTGTACCCTGGTCCCCTTGGACCACAGCTGCAGTGGCCTCTGAGTACCTGGATGGTTGAACTCTAGAAGATTGAACTCAGGGAATAACTTCCCTATGCTTTTGTGAATGTGCAGGTTGCCCTAGGACTCTCTTCTTGAAGCAAATTTTTCCAAAGGAGTTTATACTTTTTATACCTTTGATCCTGCAAAGGGTGGGATGTCAACAATTCCTGAGATGCCTTAAAGCCATCTTTCCTATTGTCCTGATGCAAAGTACTTTGCTTTTTTTGAATGCTAACTTTTTCACCAACCATACTCTCCTGGGACCCAACTTTGCAGGTAATTCCTTTCTGGTGAAATTGGAAACTTTTGAAATCATTCAGCTCTGCTTTTTTTCTCCTGGTTCTCACTGCAGATCTGGCTAAAAGCAAGCACCAGGATTCATGCCACAGACTGAATGTTGGGCTGTACTGGAATTTCCTCCACTAGATCAGTTAGTCTACCACCATTAATCTCAGTCTGTGGCAAAATCTCAGGACATGGGCAAAATATAGACAAACATTCTGCCAGAGTGTAACATACATGACCTCTAGTCCAACTGTCAATGGAGTCCCTGTCTCCAACTGAGACCTTGTGAGCCTGACCTTTACTGTCCACATTCCTATCAGCATTCTGGCCTTCTGAGCACCAACAACAATCTCCATTAATCTCTACTTACATCATTCTAAGACTTCTCCAAACGTCTCCCACAAACCAGTTCCGATGTCTTCTAAACCACATAGACACAGTCACAGACACAGCAACAACTCACTCCTGGTACCAATTTTATGTATTAGCTACTCTCCTATCACTGGGACAAAACACCTGATACCTACAACCTAAAGGAGGAGAAGGGTTTTTTTGGCTCATGGTTTTCAAAGGATCCAGTCTATGGTTGGTTGGCTCCAAGGCAGAAATGGCAGGGCAGAAGGGCATGGTGAAGGAGGGAAGCAGAGAGAGGAGGAAGGAGCTAGGGACAAGAATACACTCTTCCAGGTCACCCGTTTCCTCAGTGATCCACTTCTTCTGACCTGGCCCCACCTCCTAACAGCATATTCAACTATGAATTCACCCACAGATTAATCTACCAATTAGTATAAACACTCCCACAATTGAATCACCTCCCAAAAGCCTTACCTCTGAATGCATAAGACTTTGGGGCTTTATGGGATTTTCTTTTGTTTTGTTTTGGTACTGGGAATTGAACTCAGGACCTTTCGCTTCCCAGGCAGGCACAGCAACACTGAGCTACATCCCCAGGCCAGGGATATTTTAGATCTAAATCATAACACAATGCTACAGACCAGAAACAGTCCTCAGAGAGGAGAGATTTTTTTCTAAGGTACTAGGAATTGAACCCAGGCCATGTGCCTTCTAGGCAAGCACTCTGACACCTAGTTACATTCTAACTGCCTTTTTATTTTATTTTGAAAAAGAGTCTGGTTAAGTTTCCCAGGATGACCTCAAACCTGTGATCCTCTTTCCTTAGCCTCCTGAGTAGCTGGGATTACTGCCACTCACCATCAGACTTGGCCAACAACAGCATTCTTCTACATTTGAGTAAGAGTTGATAGTAGCCATTATGGTGGTCATTCTTGTCTTCTTTCATTGGTTTCCCCACTTGAATGGGGTTGCTTCTAATGTTCCACCTTTAAATGCGATGCTTGCTTTAGGTTTTAGGTAATGCTCTTTGTGGTTTCCCACATCCAGTCTCCAGTGAGCTGTGCTGGTATTGACATGCTCGTGTACTCTCTTCCCAAGTGGTGTCATGGTGGTTAGTGTGATGAAAATACAGCAAATGCTGCGGCATGTAACTTTCTAGACAAGGATATAAAAGATATTGTAGCCTCTCTGTTTCTTTCCCTCTCATTGTTTTCTCCCAACCATGCTCTCAGATAATCTCTTTCAGATACCTACCATTCCTACTTCACCTTGTGGCACTGTCTTGGAAGTAGCTAAGGTTTAGATGCTCTGGAATCATTTGGGTAGTACTGCAAAAGTTTTAATGGCCAATATACTGAGCTCTCTGTGGACTCCCTTAATACCTTGCATGTCATTTGAATCGGTGTGGTGTCACTTCTGTACCCTGTGTTCACTCCTCTCACTTAGCACTCCTTTCTCTGTCTGAACTCTCATTATCTGATTTTAAAAAGCATGTTCCAAGCATCTCCAGGAATGGAAGTCTCCATAGCCTTGACCTCTTCTCCTTTGTGTGAGAACAAGACAAGTCCTCCCTTCTTACTTCTCTAGGAAAGGCCAATCCACTAGAAATGACCTAGACTCACAAGAGTAATGAATAATCCCAACTTGGCATTAATGTCCATACTTTTCCTTTCCAAAAACAAATCAGTGGCACAGTCAGATAACTTCTTATGCGAGCTGCTGCATTTCAGACTGCTGCAGATCTTCTGGAATAACTTTCAGGCTTCCATTATGGAAGTGAAAGCAGCCCCAAGCTTCATGACACTATATGCAGCTTTTCAATGAAAATGCCATAGCTGTAATAATCAAGCGACTTAAGGTATACATAGGCTTATCTTCTGTTCTTCCATTTATCTTGATCATGCTCCTAGACTTCCCTTGAGGAAACCACCCACTGACCCACTACTGAGCCTTTTAATATGGTGGACTTGATCTCCACTCACAAGTTTAAGGTCTGGCCTAAATCCATGGGTTTGTTCCATCCCCTGAACATGAAGACAGTTCACACAGGCAGCGACCTAGAGCAAACCAAGGGAAGCACAGGATTCTGCTGGGAATGCTAGGTCCTGTCGTCTGGGAATAAAACCCCTAGAAGCCACAGTAGCCACCCCAGAACCCTGTGGGGAGCCTGCTGAGATGGGAAGAAAGAAGCCAAGAGAGGAACTGGATCTGGAGCCATGGAAGGTGTGTAGATCAAGCACTCCCTGAGGCCCGATTCCCCCTTAGTTTCCCAGGCATGGGAAGTGGTGAGGCTCCTTTATTATTCAAGCCGACTTGAAGTTTGAAACTTGAGTTTTCTGTTTATCGCAGTGAAAGGCATCCACAGCACCCACTTATATACCCGCTGAAAGGTCTACCTTCTCCTTCCCTCCACACAGACTGGGACCCCTGGCTGTGCTACCTGTCCGCTCCAGCACCTTCCACACCCCTTACTGCACCCCACACCCTTACAACTCCCACACAGGCTTCCCTCACACTCACCTCTGCTCTTTTCCACTTCCCACACACCTGTTGGCCACCGTGGACGGCACGGCACGCAGTGGGTAGCCAGTCTGTGTCTCTTGATTGCAATCTTCATAAAGGCAAAGTACAATCAATTCTCCTAATTCACACCTTCTGTATTTGTGAATCTCTCTACTTGCTGAAGTTAAAGAGGAACCACAAAATTGATGGCATTTGTGGCAATCTTGAGGTCATTTGCTGACATGAACCGAGTGATTAAAAAAAATCACACGTGTCCTGATGTGTACGCTCTGAGCTAAAGCTGAACAAGATGGCGCTCTGCCTTCTTGATTCAGCTCTCAGACTGCACACTGTCCTTTTTGCAGTGTATTCAGTGTTTCTGTTTTATATTTGTGGCCCCCAAGCATGGTGCTGCAGCGCTTCGTGGTGAGCCCCAGCACAAGAAGGTGGAGGGCTTTAGTGGAGACAGCCTGGCTTTGGAGCCCAGGCCTCTCCTCCCCAGCCCTCCCTCCCGCTCTCCTCCCCTCTCCTGCCACTTCCCTCCTTCCCTGCTTTCCTTCCCTTCCCTCCCTCTCCCCTTCCCTTCTTCTCCTTCTGTCCCAGGGACTGAGTCGCTCACTCTACCAATGAGCCATGTCCCCAGCCGTCCTGCCGCTTCCAAGATGAGCAGCTGAACAACTGCCCCAACCTCCCTGAGCCTCAGCTGCTGTGTTGGTAAAGTGAGGATAATTGTGCTGGGAGGACCAAATGCTATTATTATATAAAGTGCTTGGCCAAGTTCTAGACAGAATAAACATTCAAGCAGTAGCTACAGCTTTTCATTCTTCCAGTGACTTTAAGAGTCAGCCTGAGCACTCTGCTAAGTGGCTGGGAAGCGCTGAGGCTGTGTGGGAAGAGGCCCGTCTGGGTCTCTCCCTGAGCCAGTCAGCGGAGGAGCAGATGGTGCTGAGTGCCATCCGTCAGGTACCCACCGGGCTGTAAGCTCCTGGAGGCCAGGAGGAAGTCTGGTTCACACCCAGGAGACATGACTGGCACATGAAGACACTCCGGAGAGACACAGAGCTAGAATTGCACATCAGTCTCTGGCTGTGCCCACTTGGAGACATCATCTGCTCTCAATCTTCTCCCTACTAGAAGTACAATAATCCACATAAAGTGCTTCGTGCAGTGCCTGGCATGAGGGCCTTTCAGGAAGGCTGGGTTCTCCATCCCTGCAGCAGCAGCCAGAGTCCTGGTTTGAAGTCAGGCTCCATAAACCCCCACCAGTTCAGCCAAGCCATGCATGACTTGATTGATGGGGCCTCAGGGCTCACGTTTGCTGAGCCAGATGAACTTGCCAGAAAGACTTCCCCCTTGGGCTGCTGGGTGGGCGTCTCAGGAAGCTTCCTAGCCCTTCCTGTAGGAGCCACTTCTGAGGAAGTCACCCTCACCAACGTATGAAGTAAGAAAGAAGCAATTTAGAGATGACATTTTTATTTTGACATCCAACTGGGTGAAAGGTCTCATTTCAGCTTCATAACTGCTTTGGTTCCTATCTAGGTGTCCCTCAAGAGCCTCATGTGCTCAGAGGTAGAGCTTCTGGAACTTCTGGAAGGCGATTAGATTATGGGGATTTATAGCTAACTTGCTGTTAGGAGGTGGGCGTGGCCGGAAGAGGTAGGGGCGTGGCTTGGAGGGTTCATGTCCCTTCCGGCTCCTCCCTCCTCCCTCTGCTTCCTGGGCCCCATGCTGTGAGCAGCTCTCCTCTGCCAGGCCCTCTGCCATGCTGCCCTGCTTTGGAGTCGGCCGACAATGGACGGGAACCTTCCTTAAGTGTCAGGCATTGTATCTCAGCAACAAGAAAAGTGACTAAGACAGTAAGTCACCCTCAGGAGGCACTTTGGTCATCACCTTGCAGATGAGGAAACTGGGATATACAGAGACTCAGAAGGTAACTCAAGGCCACACAACTACTAAGAGCTAGAACTGGGATTTGAACCCACGCAGTCTGGCTCTGGAGCCTGTGTTCTTAACCACCGAGGCCAGGCTTCCTCCCTGGATGCTGCTGCACATTCCTGCTCAGGAAAGGTGAGTTAGATATCTGCTGAAGACCGAGCAACAAGCCCATCCACTGGCCGTGCTGCCATGTGGTTGCCGCCCTGCCCCTCAGTGACAGCAGAGGTGAAGGGGGTGCTTTGCTCCTCATCCAGAAGCCTCAGCCTAGTCCGAGCATCATTCAGCCATGTGATGTCCAAACAGGCCCCATTCAAAAGTTTTAAATGATTCTCTTCGAAGCACTAAGAAAACACCAGTCTTCCCATAGCTGTGACCTTTGCTGCTGAGAAACAGACTCATGGGCTGGATGGCCCATGCTTTCACCCTGCTTCTTGCCGGCCTGCAGACTGAGCTGGGGCTGATGGGCCCAAAGGCTCCACTGACCTTCATCAAGATCATGTTGGAAAGGTCAGCGGCTGGGAAGCTGGTAGTCGGCACCCTTGTGCCAGTTCCTGCAAAACATCTGGTTCCTGAGTGTCTGGTAGGGAAATCAGTGTCTTAATAGCACCTCTTGCTGAATGTCACCATCTTCATCAACTTTCAGAACTTAGGTGCCCCCCTGACCATATATATATGTAAAATCCTTGCTGTGACTCAGACTGCAATTATACTCAGACACAGAGACAGACCTTGGGATTAAGCTTTTAATCTGTTCATTACAGGGTAGGAAAAAAATCCTTTCCAGAGCTGCAAATCTCCTTAGGCCTTGTGATTGCTTCTAGAAAAAGATAATCCTATTTGAAGAAACAGTGAATTTATAAAACAGTAGTGAGTTACAGTTGACCTGAAGATACTCAGAATTTATTATTGTTGCTCTAAGAAGGGGCCATTAGTGACGCACGCTTATTTCCAAGTGTATTAAACCTAACTTGTCCAACTTTTGGTGATATCTGCAATTAATGAATACATTTTGCTAAGGTCCTGTGGGTCCTATATTTCTGCCATGAACTTGGTACCACCTTCTGGCATCTCTTGTATTCTTATAGAGCTAATTTGCCCTTGAATTTTCACATGTGTTTCTTGTCTTCCCAAGGAGTCTATAAGTTAATGAAGTCAGTGCATGTGCTCTTCTGGTCCTCAAAGACCTAATTTAGTGTTTCCCACCCCAAATCATACAGCAGATAAGTGGAGAGCACACAGACCTCAGTTTCCCACTCTGCCCATTGTGTGGCATGTAGGGATCATGTGTGTAAGCATTTAACCTATGCCAGACAAGTGGAGCAAGCTCGGGAACAGGTCAACTGGTATCATATTAATGAATGATGGTGATGAGGACATAGCTGTCCCTTCATGGCCAGTGGCTTTCCAGTGGCTGAGAAACACACACCCAGGTAAGGAGGGTGGCAAACTCAGCTGTGCTCCCTGAAGTCCTGCCTCTCCAGTCTCCACTCTTCATTCTTATGCCCCTTAGGCTTTTTTACCCTTTATGTCTCTCCCCCAGCCCTGCAGCCCAGCTCTAATTTTGCTTGTCTTTCATCGTAAAACTTCAGGTTCTTGTGCTGAGTGAACTCCTTCCTGCCCTTTGGAGCTGAAGAGTTGAGGGAAAGGGATGGAGTGGCTGGGAGTCCTGGCCAAGTAGCAACAGCAACTGCATTACCACCACCAGCAGAAGCAGCACCTGAGTGCTCAACCTGGAGGATGGGGGAGGAGGAGAGAGAGACTGAGCTGAGTTTCATTGCTTGGCCAAGAGAGAAGGAAGAGAAATAAAAGAGAAGGAGGGAGTAAAGAAAGTAAGAGGAGCTAGCAGAGGAGAAAGAGTAGGAGGAGAAAATTGAGGAGGATGTCTTAGTTTCTTTTCTTGTTACTGAGACAAAATACCTGACATCCATAGATAGAGGAGGAAAGGCTTATTTGGGTCACAGCTCATAGAGGTTTCAGTTCACAGTGGGCCGGCTCCAAGGCAGGGAGAGGCAGAGGGGCACCATAGAGGAGAAATAATCCTTGGCAGGCAAAACACAGAAAGCAGCAAGACAGCAAGCAGCAAGTAACCGTGGACAAACAGCGACCCTCTTCCTGTCCCTTATATCCTATCCAGGCTGCCTACCCTTAGGGCAGGGAGCACTCACACCCAGGGTGGGGCAGCCTTAATCCTAGCATCACACCATGAGTCAGTCCCAACATCACATCCTTGATCCCAGCATCACACACCCTAAATCCAGCCACCTCTGAAAAGCCCCACCTGTGACCACATGAGGCTTTGGGGGACCTCTAGATACGAGCCATAACAGAGGGGAAGGGAGAGAGGAGCACAGTGGATGGAGAGGTGGCACGCTTCAGGCAGGGCAGCCATGAGACAGTATCGGCCCCCAGCCCAGCTAGGGGAATGCCACTCTAGACCCTACAATGGGATGGAAGCAGCAGGTGACCCCACAACACAGACTGTTCTGTGGCCCTTTGAGTCTGGACTAGTCTGTCCCCAGAAAGAAGAGGGGGATGCTAATACCCCCCAATTATAGAACCCTCATCACGGCAGATTCTGGGCTCTAAGGGGAAGCAGCAAGCAAGCTATTTCCCCTCTCTGGTGCTCAGCTTCTCGTCTGTGAAAGGGGATGGAATGGTACCCACCTCAGATGTTTGCTGTTGTAAAGGTGGAGTGAAAGTGTGAAAACCTGTTGGTCCAGTGCGGGTTGCAGTGTAAGCACTCAACAATGGCTGCCCTTGGTATTCTTGGTGCTGCTTCTCCCTCGAGCTAGGAGTAGGGCAAGCCAGGTGCACAGGCAGTTGGCCTAGGAAGGTGTGGACACATGGTGGTGATAAGTTGCAGTGATGTGTTCCACACCTTCTCCGGTTCAGTTCCTATGTCACCTGTAAGGCGTGGACTAGGACAGGGTCGTTGTCTATGTTAAACCTCTGCTTTGCAAACACATGTATTCGTACACCTCACCCAGGGGTCGGCAGTCCGGGGAGGGCCTGAAAGTATGCATTTCCAGCAGGCTCCCATGGGATGCCTATGCTGCCCTCCATGGCCCATGCTGTGAGTAGGAAGAGCTTGCTGATCGCTCCCATTCGAAAGTCAGTGTGTCAAAGCAGGGCAAGAGGACAGCTGAGACTGGAAGCTGGGCGTAGTGTGCACATCTGTAGTCCCAGCACTCAAGAGGCTGAAGCAGGAGGATCGTGAGTTCAAACCCAGGAAACCTGGGCAGCTTTGTGACTTAGTGAGACCCTGTCTCTAAATAAATAAATAATAAGGGGCTGGGACGTAGGTTGGTGGTAGAGCATATGACTAGCATGCATGAGGCCCTGGAATCAATTTTCAGCATAAAAAATAAAATAAAAAGAAGCCACGCTACATGACCACTGACTTACTTCCCACACTTAGCATTCGTTGACTTTTGGGCACAAAGGCCTATCTGAGTGAATGGGAATCTTGAATAATGAAACCTAAACAAAAAGAAGAGAGACAAACAAAATGAAAGTGAATAACTTCTAAGGCCAAATGGCAACAGAAAATTTTGCCGGCTATTGATTGGTCCTATTGAAACGACTTGGGTAAATACATCGAAATCATTTGAAATTGGCCGAGTGTCCATGTGATGGAGGCTGCCAAAAGGCTGGGGGAGAGTTTGTAGAGGCTTAGCATGTCTCTCCTTAGGTTTTGTTTACAATTAACTTTGCTCTGAAGGCTGATCCGAAGGCAAAAGCCAATCCTAATCCCAGTAACAGTTTCTGTCTGAATTGCACTCGCCATGTAGGAATAATTCCGTTCGCACGGCCCAAATGAGTCCCAACGGCTCGTGTGTACTGAGCACCATGGTGCGTCCTGAGGACTGCGGGAGGAAGCCCCTGAACGCAGGTGCTCAGGACTCGGGGTCTGATGGTGAGGTGCTGAGGAGTCCGGAGGCGAGACCATCTTCAGGCTGGAGGTGCAGGGGAGGGCAGCCCTGGAGGGACAGATCACAGAAGGCTTCCGGAGGGGATGGTCTTAGTGCTGCCCTGTGACAGCAAATATCCTTCTGGATGCTCATTCTTCACGTCCCCAGAAAGGGGGTCTGGGAAGATGGGGAGCCCATGGCCAAAGAGCAAGGTCTCCAAAGTCCTCCGGCCTCTGGAGTTGTGCTGAGCCAGCAGGGGCAGAGATATCTGCAGTTCCTCAGCTCCTTCTCCCTACCCATAGGGGCCTGAGCAGTGGCCCCTATCAGAAGCGCTCAGGAATTGCGGAGAAATCACACTACTGTGTGCTTTAACAGCTCATTAGCACCCTTGGCCAACACAGAGCATAAATAATTCATTGGTTCTTCTCTAGAATTACCAAGTGGTCCCAACGCCCTGCAGAAGGGACTACTAGCTCAGGAGCTTTGGCGGGCCGTGGGGACCTCAGCCCTCGGCCTGAGAATCCTTCTGTTGTGGGCCACAGGGCCACTCTGATGGAGGAAGGAGCCCTCTGTCTCCCCTATAAACAAGACCCTCAAGGAAGGGGAGCTGACCAGGCTGAGCCACTGCAAACGATATTCAATGTCAGGGAGGCTGCATGAGGCCAGACCAGCCCCCTCCAAGGCCCAGGGGTGCCACACACAGAGATCTGTGGCCCAATCATGGGGAGCCGAGGCCCAGGGCCCTTGCACGTGTCATTTGACAAAGGGTTTCCCCGGACAAAACTGGGAACCATTTTTTCCTTGAATAGGTGAGGCTCATTAGCATTCATCAAAAACTAGCATTCTGTGCAATTTGAGCTAGGGCTGCTGCTCTGGCTGCCAGGATTGGTCAGGGCTCTCCAGGAAAACAGAATCGATGGGCTGGAACTGTTGGAAAGAGACAGAGACGGGGGTGGGGGGAAGCAGACAGAGACAGAAAGATGGAGAAATGTTTTAAGGAATTGGCTCTCAAAATCTGCAGGCAGATGAGGAGGCTAGAAGAGACCCAGGGGAGGGTTCAAGTTCAAGTTGTTCAAAGGCTGTCTGCTGGGAATATTTCCTCTCGGCTCACGAAGGTTAGTCTTTTTCAATTTAAAAAAAATTATTGCCAGGCATGGTGGTGCACACCTGTGATCCCAGCACTTGGGAAGCTGAGGCAGGAGGGTTGCCACAAGTTCAGCCTGGGTTACATAGTTCAAGGTCAGGCTGAACTATATAGGCAGACCTCATCTCAAAAAAACAAAACAAACAAAAAATTGCTGACAGATATTAATTATACAAATTAAGGGGATTTCCTGGGATATTTCCACACACGCACACATCAAGCAGCAATCATGTTCGTCTATCCTTCTTCTACCCTCATCCTCCATGCTACTCTCTTTTTTTGTTTTTGCTTTTGGTACTGGGGATCGAACTCGGGTCCTTGCGCTTGCGCAGCAGGAGGCGAGACCACTGAGCTAAATCCCCGGCCCGATCCACACCACTCTTTTCCACTAAGGCCTTCGACTACTTGGATGAGGCCCACTGATGTAAGGGAGGGTAATCTTAACTACAGGTCTGCTGATTTAAATGTCCATCTCATACAAAAAACACCTTCGCAGAAACAACTAGAATAATGTTGGCCCAAATATCCGGGCACCATGGCCCAGCAAAACAGACACATGCAATGAGGCATCACAGGGCCCTGTTTTGTGTCCCGTTGCTCCACTGGGTGTTAGGCCTGGAGCCCACCTGGGGAGGGAGGGCCAAGCCTCCCTTGAGGCTCCCACTGCAGCTGGCAAGCTGGTGCTGGCTGGGGGCTGGGAGCTCAGTGGGGCTGTTGCAGTGGAGGAAGGGCCCGGTTTCTCCTGGTGCGGGCTTTCTCCATCAAGGAAGCTAGACATCAAAAGCAGGTGTTGGGGCTGGGAATTTAGCTCAGTGGTTTTGCTGCCTGCTGCATAAGTGCAAGGACCCGAGTTCGATCCCCAGTACCCCCCCCAAAAAAACCCCCACAAAAAAGCAGGTGTTGTACGGCCTATTAGAGCCATCCGCTGGTCTCACCTTATTTACATTTTGCTCAAGTGCAAAATATGCCCCAAAGTGTCATTGCTTTGCTACCTCAGGTAAGAGGACTGAATCTTGTCATTTAAATAAGGCTCTGAGGTGGATGAGGCTCCCCCAGTGCCCTTCACAGGTGGCTGTGAAATCTCCCACCCATTAAGAAATGGGGTCTGTGACCTATTGCCCATGGCTCTGGGAGAAGGAGCTCTGGTGACCAACAGAAGGCAGCAAGGTGACACTGCCAGTTCCCAGGCCTGGGCTCTAAGATACCGGTGCTCTCCACTCTGCCTTGTGGGACACTTGGCCTGGGCCTCAGCCGCCATGAAGCCCAACAACCCAAGAACGGCATGCCAGGAAGGCCACCGGTAGCTGTTCCAAACTAGAACTTCCAAACCAGCCCAGACACCAGCCACCAGTAACAACCTTCATGGGCACAGTAGACCTGGCCCTGGAGCCTACCCACACCTGACCCACAGAGCCACGAGACACTCTCCCAGAGGGTTTTTAAGCCATGGCAATAGTTAACAGGAGCAAAGAGTATTCCAACATCTCTTGCTTCCATCTTTCATAATACCCGACTTTGTCTTTAACAGCAGAAACTTCCTTTTGGGTGGAATCCTTTCCTTTTTTTTTTTTTTGTACTGGGGATCAAACTCGAGACCTTGAACTTGCAAGGCAGGCACCGGAACCACTGAGCTAAATTCCTGGCCAGTGGAATCCTAATATATGAAGAGACCCAAGAGGAGTTACTTTCCTTGAAGTCAAGAAGGGGAACCTGAACTGGCTGAAGCTTTTTTCCCTGCCCCATGGCCAAGGTACTTGTGAAAAAATGTAGGGATGGGTCATCATTTGGGCCCAGCCAGTCAGTGTAAATTAGATGTTGTTTCACAAAGAATATACAACAGGTCTAAGGGTTAAAATGCAGAGGATGTAATACTGGTTATGCCCAAGGCAGGCTGTGAAGAGTTAACCCCACAGCTGGCTTGTTTATAAACGTGAGTCTGGCCAAAGCCTATGTGGCAAAGTCAGAGTAACTCACACCCAAATTGCATTCCTACAACTAAAACCTTCAGACTAGAAGGACAATGATCCAATTACAACCATATAATTTGTCTATTCTGTTCCTAATCTGAGAATGCTTTGTCTTGTCCTTTACGTCCTTTATGCCCTTTATTTACATTAATTTCCATAGAAACTGCACATAGCTCACCTTTACCCCAATTGATTATTAATAAAAATCAGTGGCTTGGATGGATCAGCACCTTTGCTAATTAAGCGGCATTGGCCGTCCTGGCCCCCTGGTTTCTTTGTCTTTTTAGTTCTGTCTTTTAGTTTTTTTCTCAGCCTTGGGGAGGAGCACGGAGCAGGAGATCAGAACCTACTGCAGAAGTCTCTGATATTGAAAGACTTGGTTTATACAAATGGTAAATACCACCCAGAAACTTGTTATAAATGCAAATTTTTAGAACTAGTAAGTAAATGCAAACCCTAGAACTAGCAAGTAAAAAATTCTGGGTGTGCGGCACAAGCCTTCCGGGGGACTCTGATATGAGTCACAGTTTGAGAACCCCTGTCCCATATTCCAGAATGCGCTAAGTACCAACCAAATGCTTAGAATTGATCAGACCTAGCTCTGAATCCCAATCACTTTTTGGTTTTATGACCTTAGGCAAATTACCGTCTCCGCTTTGCCGTGTGAGATGGCACATGGAGCGCTGGCAATGCGGGCAGTAAAAGCATTTACCAAGAACAGTAACAGAAGACAAGGGTCTATCCAGATCAGAGTCCACAGTCACGAGGAGCAGTGGGCAAGTTTCCGGGAGAGGAATAGCGCTGTCAGGAGAAGAGGGCAGGGCCTTTAGGAGCATTAGGATGTGGGAAAGGGTCCAGGCATCTCGGGTTTCTCTGACCTTCAGGAACGACTCACTGATCTGGGATTGTACACCGGAGTTTCAAACTGTCAAGGCCTCTGCTCAGGCTTACCGAAGGCTCTTCAGACTTAGACAAAGATGTTTGTGTACTTTAACTTTTTAGGGAAAGGAGACTCAGAAAACTTGCTGCTGAGAATTTTTATCCTTTTGTCTCCAGAAGCCTCAGTTTCCCCGTGTGGAAAGAGAAGAGAGTAGTCATTACTGTTGACTCTGTCCTCTATTCTCCCTCTCTCCTCTGATGGTTCCCATCCTTCTGGTGGTGGAAAAGGACAGAGGGGAGCCCCAAGTTGTTGTGTTGACTTCTGAGCTCCACCCCAAGAATGGGGGGCTGGTGTTCCATGAGCCGGGGCTTCTGGGGTTTCCTTGGAAGCAGAGATTTGGCTCACACTGGCTGGCTGGGCCCAGGATTTCCAGGAGAAGCCTCAGGTGCCCCGCCACGCAGACTCAAGCTCACCACTACAGGGAACCCGCTTGTTCCTGAGTCCGGAGCCCCTCTTGTCCTTTTGCACCTTCCTCCAGCGCAACCCAAGCCCGGCCAGGCTGGTCCCTCCCCTAATCACTGTTTTCTCCGTGTGCTCACCTCTCCTTCTTTCTCACTCTGCTGTCAATACCAGAAGCTGCAGTTGTCAAGGCAACCCAGAGTGAAGCAGGAAGGCCGTCCTTGACCCACACCTAGACCCTGTCTTGTTAAACACCCACTCTCTCTGGCTCTCTCTGTTTCTTTCTAGCAAGAATGTACAAATTTGACGTTTTCTGGATTTTTCTCCTCTTTTATTCCCCTCTCCATGTTCCTTCCTTCCCTGCAAAGCTGCAAAGCTGGCCTGACCTGTGGCTATTCTTCTGAATTTACTAGCTCAGCTCCTCCTTCCACTAACTAACCTGGGCCCTTTTCTCCCTGATGCAGTCGGCCTGAAAGCTCTTGATACCTGGCCATCAGCCTGCCCACACAGCCCTCCGGACCACAGCAAGGGAGGGACTGGAGGCCAGGAACCGGCAGGGCCCCGGGTGCGGGGACACACGGACAGCAGGCAGCAGCGGAATGGCCCTATGAACCCCATCTCTCTAGCCCGTGTCCTCTCAGTCGGAGAACTAGAACGCTGCTGTCCTGTGTTGCCACAATGATGACAGCCTTTAGGACGGCGAGGAAAAATCTAAGCAGAACTGCAGAATATACACAAAAATTATGTCCGAGTGAGATGACTTTCTTTTATTTTTCTGTATTTCCTGAAAATATTTGCAATAAGCAATAAGTCTGTATTGCTTTTCTTGAAATAGAGACTTATAGGAAGTTGCGTAAATAGTACAGAAAGAACCCACATTCCCTTTACCCAAGCAGATGTTACTTTTATAATAAAAAATGAAGTTTAAAAACAATACTCCTCTATATACAGGCGCCAACTTGAGAGAGGTCCCAATTGCCAAATCATAGAGCAATAAATGAAGATAGGAATGGGTTACTACCCATTGAGTAAAATAAACATCCATGAATCCATACTGATATAAAGACTTGAATAAACACATAAAGGAAAGGGTAGAATTCCAATGAATAAATGTAGATGTCACGATGGATGTAAGAAATTAGCACTAGGGAAACAGCCAGTGATAACTGTGTTCCAGAAGCCTGGTAGCTAAAATACTGGGCAAAAGATACTGGGAAACAGGATATTTTCCTAACCTCAAAGCGCCTCTTTATGGATAATTAGTAATTTCAAGGGAAAAAGAGAAACCCAGCAGACACCACCTTAACCAAGATAGCAAAGCCAAGATCACCAGTAATAGACACATTGAGATCCTGTATCCCTGGAATGATACACAGTGCAACTTTGTTTCCTCCATGTCATCATGAGAGACCTCAGATCAACTCAAACCAAGGGACATTCAGAAGGTCAGTGGCAGGGACATAAAGACTGGGTGAGACTGAAGAGCTGTTCCAGATCGAGGGAGGCTCAGGAGACATGAAAACTAAATAAAACTGGAATTCTCGATTGGATCCTGATCTAGTGAGAGGACATCAGTGGAAAAATTAAGAGTGTATTAATTAGGACTCTTAGTGGGAAGCAGCACAAAGCAACCCCGGCTACATGAGATTTACCTGGAAACCACCCTGATGCAGAGAAGGAGCGGCAGAGCCCCCATACCTAAGCATGACATTTTGCTTCCTTTTGACAGATGAGAAAGTCTCTATGGAGACTTTCTGTGTTGCCGGCACTGGAAATACAAAGCTGAGTAAAGACTTGGCCCCTGGACTCAATTAATCACAACCATGTTGGTATCACAGCGTAGTCCTGAGCAGCGTGCCAAGCTCCCGGCAGAGCCTTACGACTCCGCAACTGAATGAACTAGAGCCGATATGGTAGCTACTCCAGGGAGAAAAGGCAAGGAATATTTACTTAAAACCCTGAAATCAGTGAGTAGACTTCCTCTTCACTTCCAGTCATCACTGTGGTCCAAAGCTGCCTAAAATAGAAGTGTTTAGTAAGGAGCCCAATGTCCTCCCACTTCCCAGTCCAACCACAAAGGTATAAATGACCCTTCATGGGTGACCTCAGTGGCCACCTGTCACTGATTGTGGGAAACAATGTTCAGAAATCAGTTACATTCAAAATGTGTGTTTCTCCATCTACTTAGGAAATTAATAAGCAGCTGTAATTCACAATTTAAAAATTAGGAGAGCTATTGATCAATACATAAAATATATCATACTCAGTGGAAAAAGCAGGGATAAAATGGCACCTGTATCATGAAGACTGTGTTAGACACCACTCAGGTCCTCTTGGCCATACCTGACCTTAGGCACCACCAGCATGATGCGTTCTGGGTCAACACCTGAACTGTGTCCTGTGCCTCTTGCCTCTCACCCCGGGGCTTCTCTGTTGACACCGTTGCCTGAGACTAAGAGAAACCCACTCAGCACCCATTAAGGGGAGCCCAGAGTATGGGGGGCATTAGCAGCCCATATTAGTCAGCCTTCTGTCACTGTGACAAAATTCCTGACATAAATCAACTTAAAGGAGGGAAGATTTCCTTTGGCCCATGGTTTCCGAGGTGTCAGTCCATGGTCAGCTGGCACCATTGCTTTTGACCTGTGGTGAGTGGAAACATCATGGCAGAAGGACATGGCACAGGACAGCTGCTCACCTCATGGCGGCCAGGGACCGGTGAGGAGAGAGGATCTGAGGACAAGATATACCATTCCATGTGACAGCCCTAGTAGCCTCCTTCCTCACACCAGACCCCATTTCCTAACAGCACATTCAGCTGGGAGCCCATTGATGGAAAGATCCATCACTGAGGTCGGCATCCTCTTGATTCAATCACCTTCCAAAAGTCCCACCCTTGAACACGAGCCTTCCGGGGAACATTTTCGATCAGAAGCACAGCATGGCCCATGGGGAAAGCCTCTGACCAGTGACAACCAGGATCCAATGGGAAAATGCCTCCTTCCCCTCCCCCAGGCGGTCTCCACATGGCTGCATAGATGGGTGCAGATTCAGCACCCAGCCACATTCAGCTGTGGCCAATTCTCTAAGACTTCCTTGTCTGATTTGCTCCTCCATTCCTCATTCTTGCTTCTTGGAATCACATTTCTCCATGGAATATTTGCACCAAAAATTTTGTCCCAGTGTCTGCTCTCTGGGGAAAGCAGGCCAGGACAACTGCCACAACATTAGAACACAATCTTTCTATGCAGACAGAGGCTCTGAGGGAAAACACCGATATGACGGCGGTGCTTGTGTCGGGGTGGGGAGTTACAAGTGAGTGTTTCCACTTTGCTCTATTTAAACATTTCTCTTACGTGAGGCTTTACTTTTATAATGAAGAAACTTGGGTTTAGGAATTATTTACATTTTGAAAGTCACTGTCAGGCCTGGTACTGCACCATGAAGCCGTCTTGACCTAATGTCATTCCCAGCCTGCACTTGGATATCAATCACCATCTCAGGGGAGCCAGGGAGGGAGGGAGGCAGGGAGGCAGATTGGTTGGGGTGGAGGAGGATGCAGGGAGGGATGTTAATTGGCCAGAGCGTAGCTAAAGAAAATCCATCCACTCTGTTGGTTCTGAGTCTGGCAGGGGGTAGTTTTCAGCATTTTGACCAGCTCTAAAATTTGGCATTTTCTTATCAATATTGGGGTAAACATCACAGGAGCCTTTGTTCCCTTCTTTAGGAAGGGACTTTTAGCTCCTGTGGGGGTCTTGCTGTCCCACATCAGGGGCCAACGTTAGGGCTGGAGTCCACGAGGATAGGGTAGGAGGTGCGGTTTCTGTGGGAGATGGCCTATAGGTTATCTTGGTAACAATAATCAATACAATGCCTTTTGGGTAGGGGAAAAAAGACTTCAGAGAGTCTAGAGGAATCAGGATCTACAGAAGGTAGGTCAGGGGCAGGATAGGGCAAGGAAAGCAGGCACATCCCCTTTGGGATGAGGTGGAGTCTTATCTAGAGCCCTCCAGCTCCAGCCTGGCCCTGTGGGGCTGGTTTTAAGAGCAAGACACAGACTTGAGTCTGTTGACCTCCTGTCAAAGAGAGAAGCAGAGATCTGGAAATGTCCAGCCCCAATTCCCTTGATTTACAAATTGCCCCCTCCCTTTGTGATTCCCAGTAATGTTTCCAGTGGCATCCAGATGTGTTGGTTTTGCTTTTCACACAGTGATTTGGGAATTGCCCCACAGAACCCCTGAACCCCCAGAGAGCCAGATGTCAGGGCTTGGGGTAGCGTGCTGGACACCCCGTAAGCTTCAAAACCTCTGGGGACCCCTTGAAGTGGAACAGAATAATGGGGAAGAGGCTGCCACAGACTGGGGCACTGAGTGGGAGAGAAGCAGCCCCCAGAAGGGGAGAGGAGCCAGGGAAGCCGCCTGGGGCCCACATTCGCCCCGAGACCACACACAGACAGACCCAGGTGCCGTGGGGTGCAGGCAAGGATTTCAGCACAGCCCCGCTCTCTGGAGTGGAGGGGCTGATGCACTTGCCAGTTCCTGTGGTGTAAATGCTCTTCTGGTGTGGCTGCCCAGAGGCTGAAGACCAGTTTGCAACATCCTGACTTTTTAACACGAACTCCCGTGAGCCGGAATGAATCCGCCTCAGCCCAGCCGGCCGCACCGATGGGCTCCCAGCAGCACCACAAGCTGGGGCTGCTGTTCACAGCACAATGCAAGGGAGACACTGAGGCTCAGAGCAGATGAGGGATGATTTTAAGGTCATAAAGCTGGAAAGAAACACCCGGGACTCAGACTCAGCGGTCTGGAGAATGCTGTGCGTGAGCACAGGGCGGCTGTGGGAGCCCTTGCTACGTGTGTCTCTAAATGCAGGTGTCGCTGTCCCTTTTCCCTTAGGGAAAAACAACAATGTCAGATATCTTATTTATATATGTTTTATATTGGCTATATGTTAAAATGATAGTATTTGGATATGTTGGGTTAAATAAAGTATATTTTCAGAATTAATCTCATGAGCCTCACTTATTTCTAATGTAGCTACTAGAAAGTTTCTCTTCTCCTTCACATTTTAGTCCTATGAGCATGGCTCTGGGTTCCTAGGTAGGGCTCTGTCTGCAGAGCACCCGGCATTGCCATATTCTGGGATACACAAACCTCTAGAGGTTGCTGCATGCAAGTTACACACACACACACATTTGTGGGCAGGGTTCCTGTGTTAGATTTCCATCACTGTAACAAATACCTGAAGGCATCATCTTAAAGGAGGAAAGGTTTATTTGGGCTCATGGTTTCAGAGACTTCAGGCCACAGTGGCTTGGCCATTGCCTTGGGCCTGTGGTGGCACAGGACATCCGGCCAAGGGAAGTGCTGGTGGAGGAAGACTTCACCTCAAGGCGGCAGAATGCAAAGAGAAAGAGAAGAAGAGGTTAGGGTACAGAAGTCCCCTTTGAGGCCACACCCCCAGTGACCTCACTTCCTCCCCAGGCACCACCTCCCAACAGCCACTTCCTCCAGGGCCACAAAGGCACACAACCCCTGCCAGTCCTGCCCACAGAGGGCCACTGAGGACCTCAGCCCAGTGCTGCAGCCACATGACAGGTGATGCTTTGCCATCAGCCTAAGCCTCTTTAAGGAGTTCTTCCAGGCGAAGGGTATTTGCTGCGGAGATGAAAATGGGCTGAGAATCCGAGCTGAGGGTCTGTGCCTTCGAGTGACCACCGTGGCTCCAGAACAACAGGGAAGTCACTGCTCTGGCACCGACCTCTTCCAGGCCATCTTCTTCCGGAGTTTGCACCCTGACTGGTCCCGACAGCAGCCCCCGTGCACAGGGTGCCGTATCAGAGGCCCCTCTGTCCCTGCTTCTCGGCAATTTGCATGTTTTTGCGCGCGTGTGTGTGTGTGTGTGTGTGTGTGTGTGTGTGTGTACATGTGTGAGGAGAACAGGAAAAGCTGCACCTTTTCCTGCAGGCCCCTCCGCCCTTCCATTGGGACCTTGATCAGTGTGACACTGGCTAGCGGGACCCCTAGCTCCGCACACTGCACTGCTAACTTTTAGGACCTCCTTTCAGCCTCTGCCCAGGTTCACGGTCATTGGGCATCTCCAAGGCCTTTATTTTTCTTCTCGTAAGAAGAAAAATGGCCCAGGTGACACCAGTATGACAGTCACAGGGAGGTAATTATCCAAATGCAGCCCCAAGTCTATATCCAGCAGCAGTGCAGCCCCCACAGGGAACCTGCAGGACCCTGTTTCCAGAGAGCTCAGCAGCCACCAGCATCTGTCACAACAACTAGGGAGGGGCCATAGAGACAGGCTGGTGACAAAATGTGGGAAGGCTCCGGAGATGCAGCCTTCCTGCTCCTGGTTGCTTAATTAGATGTCACACAGCCTGCTGGCTTCAAAGCAGATGAACTCCCATGCATACATCTGGCGACGGAGGCCCTGGCTGATTGTGGGGTACAGGTGGAGACGGGGGATGTTCAGCCACGGGGAAGATCCCAGGACAGCATGTGAGAGGATGAGGCCCGTGCCAGGGGAAGGCGGGCCCGTTCCCGGCCACACACTGCCGTTGGTGAGCTGTGGGAACTGGACACCCAGCCCTCCCTTGGGCTCCAGTTCCATTCGAAGTAAAATCAGTCAGTGAGTCAACTTCCACATGAGGGCTGCAAACAGCTGGAGCCCGGATGCGCCCTGCTTCGTCACTCAACATAACAAGAAACAGGAGGATGCTCTGCAGATTGGTGTCATCGGAGCTCAGGTCCCTTCCTTGTCAGCCGTGTCGCTTAGTGGCATCTTGTGGTCGAAAAGTGGCTGCAGCCATGGTTTGAGCACAGTTCAAGTCCCTCCCCAGATTCGTGTCCTGAGGTGGTGGTACTGGGAGGTGGTAGAAGCCGGAAGAGGTGAGGTGCAAGGTCCTTAGGTCACTGATGCGCATCAGGTGGTTCATATGTGACTCCTTGTTGGTCTCGGGAGAGGGTGGTTATGAAGGAGGAAGCCCAGCCCTTGCCATCCTCTCAGCTTCCTGGCCCTAGATGTGAGCCTTGCACAAGCTCCACTGGCCATCATTTGCCATGAGGGTCTCTCCAGAATGGAGCCACTGCTGGGACCATGCCCTTGAGCCTCCACAGCTGCGAGGTTTAATAAATCTCCTTTTCTTCATAAGTAGCCTGCTTCAGGTACTTTGTCATGGTGACAAAAAAGCAGACTGATACCCAAGATGTCCCATCCCAATGCACTGCTCAGAGCCCATGGTCTAGTTAAGAGGAAGATAACGTCCCCAGAGGCTCCACCCACAGAGCACCTCTTACATCTCATTGGAGGACAGTGGTCACATGGCTACTCCCAGCCCAATCACTAGTGAGGGGGTGGAGCAACTTTGATTAGTTCGGAACTAGTCTGGATTTAACTGAGTCGCCTTCCCCTGGATCACTGGCAAAGGTGCACCCTGAGAAAAATTGAGATTCTGTTAATGAGAGAGAAGATGGGCTATGGATGCTAAGCAGGCAGCCAACGATGTCGGCTACACACTTAAATAAAAAATGGGATGTATTTGGTCCTGATCTTCCATGTTCCACTTCGCCATTTCTCCTTTGTATTCCTTTTGTCCAGTTACAAGTGCAGGGGACATAATACAAATCAAACTGGCTTAATTTTTTTTTTAAAGGAATTTGTTGAGAGACGATTTGGCCCAGCTTGACCCAGAGGTCTTTACTCCTCTTCCTTGCCCCTCCATGCCCAGCTTCTCTCAGGCTCTCTCTCTTTCCATTTCTTAGCAGGTGTGGCCTTCAGCAACTCCAAGCGTGTGTGGCCCTCAGTAGTGGGTTCCGAAGGGGCTTTTCCGGTTGTCTTGCTGCAGAAGAAATGCTATGGACTGCACCACATACTGTAGGGTTTGGGGCCCCACCTTCATGATCTCCTTCAACCCTGATTGTGTCCTGATGGCTCCATCTTCCAGCACGGTCACACTGAGGCTGGGGCTTCCACTTCTGCTCGTGGAGGGCCATGAACATTTAGTCCATGGCAGGTGATGGCTGGGAAGACTCCGCTGCCTGACGTGCTCTCACTAAATGCCTGATACCTGGCGTGGGGTGACAAATGACTGAACTGTCCCTTTCCCCTCCCTCTGTACCTGTGCACACATCCCTCCAGCATGGCAGCTCAGGGCTCCAGGCAAACGAGGTAGAAACCACATGATCTTTTAGGCTGGAGCCTCAACTGTCAGACAATATCACTGCCATCATGTTCAGATCAAGGAGGGCTGCTAGGGCCCCACAGTCCAAGGGAAAATGTGTGGCCTTGTGCTCAGACCCCCTCCCGAAGTCCTCACCATCCCAGGAGAGGACTGGGCAGTGCCGTGGGGCTCCCGGCACCACCCTCTCACCGGTCGCCATCAGTGCTGGATGTGGTGTCCTCAGTGCCCTGTCTTGGGTGTCAGCCCTTCCCAGCTGTGGACCTTGGTGGAGAGGTCAGCGGAGTGTGCATGTGAGGCCAACAGAACCTTGAGTTCAGGACTGGCATCCATCCGACTTGAAGGATGAAATAAACGCACAGACCCTTTGTCACCATCGCATGTTGGTAACACTAAAGGAAGAAAAGTCACTAAAGGAAAATAACGCTCAACATACACCCCAGGCAACCTCCCCTCCACCTGCCACCAACTGCCTGCACTGTGCCTGGAAGGGCCAGACGAGGGACAGTCACCACCACCCCAACCCTCCTCAGCTCCCACCCCCACCTTTCCTTACCTCTGTCTTTTTTTTTTTTTTGGTACCGGGGATCGAACTCAGGTCCTTGCGCTTGCGCAGCAGGCGGTGAAACCGCTGAGCTAAATCCCCGGCCCCTACCTCTGTCTTCTCCCTCCAAACCCACCCACCCAGGCTGGACTTCACTTTCAGGAGTGTGCTTCGCTTAGGCCGATCCACGGCCCAATCCCAATCGGGTTGTTCAAGGCCAATCATGGGTGGTGCCAGCTCGCCTTTCTGCCTGTGTCTTCCGGAGCCCTCACCTGTGGCCAGACAGGTCCTGAGGCTCACCTGGTTCCACCTGCGCTCCCCTCCTGGCTCTGTGCACTGCACCTGAGCCGGCCTTCAGGCACTCAGCGCTCACGCGTCTTTGCCACTCCTCCTGACCACCCAGACCACGGAGGAGTCCTCTTTCCCTGAACCGATACGCTACGTGTCATTGTCCATTCCTGGTCCATCCCACCTGTAAGCGGGCCCCCCGGAGCTCAGGAGGGACGGGGAGTTGGTGCTGACTCGCCTCTCACCACCAGTGTAACCTAGGGCAGGACCCTGAACCTCCCGGGCCTGTGTCTCAGCCACCACGGGGCTGGGCCAGGTCGACCTCTTGTTTTGTCTTGTTTTGTTTGCTTTTGCTTTGCTTTTGCAGTACTGGGGCTCGAACCCTGGGCCTCGTGCAGGCTGGGGAAGAGCTCTGCTGCCGAGCTGAACCCCACCTTCGGGTCAGCCTTTCATTAGGTGCGACACCTGTGGGCTCTTCCTTCCAGGCCACCGCTACAGCAACGAGCCCTTGCCCTCTACCCGCTCTGAGAAACAGGAAGCCTAGTTTTAAAAAATGTGTGGCAAGAGTCAAAAAATTATACTTTGCCTTGAAAATGGAAGGCAGCTGGGGGGACAGCATTTTGCAGGGGCCTGAGAGGGAGGCTGCTTAGGCTGAGGAGGAAAGGCTGCAGGCAGGTGTCCTTTCTCACCCCTTTGGGGAGCCCCACCTTGCCGTTGGGGGTGCCCAGGGGTGACAGGAGGCTCCCTCCTGGCTTCCAGGACAAGGGACCACCAGGTGTGCAGGCCAGGCTGGTCCAATTCTGCCACTGCCCATCGCACACAGGCAGAACAATGGCCTCGAAGACATCCCCACCCTCACCCCCGGGTCCCTGGTGCCGGTGACCATGTCATGCTACACAGCAAAGAGGAGCTAAGCTGCTAATCAGCTGCCTTTAACGTAAGGGGACAGGGCAGCGCGCTTGGCTGGTAGGAGCAAGGCCCTGGGTTCCATCCCCAGTGCTGTAAGAAAAAATAATAAGAAAAAATAAAAGAATAAATCAGGAGATTATTCTAGATTATTTGGGCAGACTCAGTGTAATCATAAGGGTTCCAAATGTGGAAGAGGCAGGGAGGAGGGGGTGTCGCTGAGGTGTGACAGGAGAAAGACCAGTTGTGAGTGACCTGGCAGGCGGCTTCCAGAGGGACGCAGGGGCTCTGGGAGCCCGAAAGGGCAACAGACCAAGTTCTCCTTTAGGGCCACCAGCAGGGACCCCACTGTGCTAACCCCTCACTTTTAGCCCAGTGAGACTGGAGCTTCTGAGATCTAGAATATTAAGAAAATTAATTTATTCCAGGCATGGTGGTGCATGCCTATAATCCCAGCATTCAGGAGGCTGAGGCAGGAAGATTGCCACAAGTTTGAGGCCAGCCAGGGGTACATAGTGAGCTCAAGACCAGCCTGGATTACATAGCAAGAAGCTGTCTCAAAAAACAAAAGACAAAAAAGAAAAGAAAACAAATTCATATATATATATTTTTTGGTACCTGGGATCAAATTTGGGTCCTTACGCTTGGGCAGCAGGGGTGAAACCACTGAGCTAAATCCCGGGCCCTCAAATTCATATTTTAATCCACTGAGTTTGTGGCCATGAGTTCCAGAAGTAAGGGGAAATGTGTTCCCCCATCTCAGAGGGCCAACTTGAGGATTGGGAGCCACTGCTGTCCCTTCTTGGGGGGGGGGGGGGAGCTGCTCATGCTGGCGGGCTGTGTCTCCACTTCTCCTGCCCCACACCCAGCCTGTCCTTCCTGCCCAGGTCCCGTTGGATCTGTCTCCATCACAAACTGCCCTGGAGGAGCTCGGTCATGCGAGGCCTCTCAACAGCTTCTTTCTGAGCCAAAATGAGGGTGCTCGGGGCAGACAGGCCTGAGCGTTCTAGAGGGAGGACAGAGTGGGACATCTCCCCATCGCAATTTTCTGACACTGCAGGAGCTCCTAGAGGGCGGGCTGTGGTCACCCTGCTCCAGGCCTTCTTGCTGCTCTCCCTGAGTTCCCAGAGGGGACAAAGAGCCTGGAGAATCCAGCTGTGGCCGGTTGTCGCCAGCCCTGTGACCCAGAGCAGCTCGACCCAGACTCCCCTGTTTCAGGGCGGGTGACAGCACAGAGCTCTGGGGATTTCTGAGGCCTTCCTGCCGGGCCTGGCCTCTCAGGGTTCCCTCCTCCAAGGGAGGCTCCCAGGAAGCTGCCGGGCCGCCACAGGCCCTGGCCACGCACTTGCTGGCAGTGCTGTCTTGTAGATTTTGCAAACATTTGATGCTTTTATGTTCTTTCTCTCTAAAGTACGTACTTCAGGAGCCGTCAATTGTTTAACATTCCTTTTTGTTTTTATTAGTGCTGTTTGAAGTACACAGTGATCACATTCATCACGGGGAGTCGAGGAGCCATAAATTTGGGATCTCACCCTGCATCTGGTCCCGGGGAGGAGACTCAGCCCTTGGATTCTGAGCACAAGCCCCAGAGCACTAGCATCTCTGCCTGTCCCTCTCTCTGTACCTCCCTCTGTCCTCCTCTTCCTCTCCTTCTCCGTCCCTCTGTTGGGGAAGTGGTGGCGGTGAGGATGTAAAGGTGTCCAGTGCACGAGCGGCCACTCAGCATCCTCCTCCGAGACGCCCCCTTTGCTCCGGGTCTGGGCCGTTTCTACCACCTTCACCCCGGGGACCCCAGCAATTCGCTGGCTCCTCTGTGCCCCTTCTCTCCCGGCGCCTCGGCCTCCCTTCTCCCGTCAGGAGCATAACAAGTCCGGCCCACTGCTGCCCCAGTCTTCCCATGGCCTTGGGCGCCTGCGCCGTGCACCTCCAGGCTGTGTCCCGGGCTGCTTCCCTGAGAGGAGAGGGCCTAGGAGCCGCCGCAAACCTGGCTCTCACTACAGCCTGGCTTCCACGGAAGTGCTGGGCTCCTGGGTCTCGAATTGGGGTGAGCAGACCCACAGGGCTGGGGGTGCGGGGTAAGTCACGGAGGCGCAGGGGAAGGTGTTAGCTGAGTGGCAGAGTGAGGGGCGGGCCACAAGCCTTTGTCTTGGGCCAGGACAGCATGTTTCGCTCTCACACCTCTCCACCCCCGCCTGCACCCGGCTGGACCGTGCTGCAGAAGCAAGGGTGTGGGGTTGGGATTTGTGCCTGGAGTGGAGAGGGGCTGACCCAGGGGACAAGACTGGGGACAGAAGGCAGAGCAGAGCCACAGGCGCCAAGGCAGCAGAAGAAGAGCGAGGCACTGGGCCCCTGGGCACAGTGAGGTGGGGGGATGAGCGGGTGCAGGTCCCACTGCTGGGCTCTCGGGTCACTGAGGGGCACAGCAGTGGCAGGAAGAGATTCGGAGCGACTGCTGGTGCCGCTGCAGCCTGATCTGGGCTAAGAGGGAGAGGAATCTAAGGAAAGGGAAAAAGGTTTGGAGGACAGCACCCAGATAGGGACCTGCTCAGGGCAGAGTGCTCAAGGCAGAAGATCTTGGGTGTTCAGGTGAGAGAAGAAGGACTCAGCGGGGCGGGGAGAGCGGTGATGGACAGCAAGGTACAGAATTGCAAAGCACAGGGTCACCCCATCCCCTCCCACGGGAAACCCAGTGCTCCCTGGGACTCTGCCGTGGCGCAGGCTTCCGTCCAGTGAGCACCAGACCAGCTGGCTGGGCCCCGACAGCTTCGCCCTGGCCCGGACCCCAGCCTGCTCTTCCCACAAGGCCGTGCGGAGCTGGTCTCAGCCCTGCTCCTTCCTCTCTGCTCCTCCCCCCTCTTCTTCCTTCCCCTTTTTCTCTGGCTCTTTATCCTACCCATCAACATGGCCACTCTGACTTCCTTAGCTTTCTCTATCCGTGCATCTTGCTTTCATCCTTCTCGCTTACACCCTCCCTGGATTCTACAAAGCAGAGGTGCCTGATCCCACAACCCCCAAGGGCGCCACACTCTTAATTTAAAACCCTTTCTTAGCTTGGCATGGTAGCGAGCACCTATCATTCCAGCACTCAGGAGGCTGAGGCAGGAGAATCACTGTGAGTTCGGGGCCACCCTGGGCTACACAGCAAGACCCTGTCTCAAAAGCAGAAAACCAAAAATGAATAAAAATCCTTTCTTCAAAAATTTCACGTCAGAGGAGAAGGCAGAGGGGACTGGGCACTCAAGATGCCACAGCCAGGTAAAGCCGGGGTCCCCAGCTGCTGGGTGATGCCGGCATCTCAGGTCCCCAGGGAGGACCAAATCCTGGGTCTCTCAGGAAGTTGGATGAGAGGGACACAGGATTTCAGGCTGCTTTTCAGCTACAAGCACCTCCTAGATGCCCTCAGAGAGCGAGGGCAGATTATCAGAAAAGCCGCCTACACAGCTCCCCAAAACACAAGCTTTCCAGGCCGACTTGTGAAGCATTGATCTCTGACTTTATAATTGGTTGCAAATTCTGCTCAGATCTAAAGGCCAGTGGGATTCCCGTAGAAACCTAGATTTCAGTTGGGGGAAAGAAGAGGAATATGGAAAGTATTCATGCTTTTTAAAAATAATCTTTTACATTAAGAAGACAGCATATTTATTCAGAGTTTACAATAAATCCTTTTCATTTCAAAAGACCTGGATTCCTTGGAGTTGACAGGGGCTTGAAGGTCTACCTACCCCATCCCAGTTATTCGATGTGTCTTCCCTACAACGGGTCATACAGTAACAGACTCGGGTTTACGCTGATGTGTAACTTGCCCCCGAACGATACAGACTTGGTTATACAGAATCACATAGACCTGTGAGCCATCCTGACCGGTCTGTGCTGATGCTGCAGCTCGCAGAGATGTCTGGGGCGTGCAGTCTCCATCCCTCTGCCGTCTGGACGGTCTCCAAATGCCGAGATTGTGTCATTCTGTTTGGAATGCTCTCCAGAATCTGGATTTCACTCTGTCTGGTTTTCAGTACCTAATCATTATTCGTGCCGGGATGTTCTTTCCAGAGAACTCAATTTTCCCCAGCTGCAACTTAAGCACAGGTCTACGGAAAGCAGTAATGAGTAATCGATGTGGTTTTATGAACACACCTCCCCGGGGTGTCGGCTGCTCCCTCTCACCTCGGCCCTGCTCTGGGTGCTGGGGGCTGGGCTGAGGCGCGAACCTCAGGGGTCCTGGGCCTCCAGGCTGCAGTTGAGTCGCCTGCACATGGAGACCAGAGGAGGCACCAGGGTCTCCCCACCCACCCCTGCTCTGACCCTGGAGGTGGCCTGTGACCCCAGCTCCCTGGAGGCTGGTCCCTGCCTCTCTGGCACTCACAGTATCTTCTTCCCCGGGTCCTGGGGTTCAGGGAGAGCAGCCCGGGACTGTCGCTAGTCTCTGGGTTTCCTAACCTGCCAACTGTGCCAGCAGCTCCAGCACCAAAGCTCCTTGACCTCTAAAGGCCCTGCTGGGAGTGGGTGTTAAGATGCCCAAAGCCCGTTAGCCTTGTGCATGGCAGGAGGCTCCACCATGCACCAGAGACCCGGCAGAGACCCCGAGGTGCCGCGCCCACCAGGGGAAGGGGCTGGGAGGGTGACAGCCAGGCTGTCCTCCTCATCTGGCCCCCCAGGAGCTGCAGGGGATGCGCCAGCTTCCTGTCCTGTGGCTGCATAGAGGGGCAGGGGCTGCCAAGCCCACCCAGCCCCAGCCAGGGTGCCTTTCATGCGGCCCTCCTGCTGGGCTGGTGTAGGGTCCTGCCTGGGTCTGGTCCCGGCTCCAGCCCTCCCTCCAGGCTTCCCTCCAATTCAGTGAGAGCCTTGGGTACCCGGCCTCGCCACTGTGGGAACTTGGCAGGCACATGGTGAATGGATGGCGCATGCCTGGGCCTGGTTTTGTACCTGCTGCCCTGCCGCGGGAGTCTGCCCAGCCCTCTGTGTCTGGGGACCTCTCCGTGGGCTCACACTGCAGGTTGCACAAGCTGCATTACGGCAGCGGGAACTCACCATCTGAGCAAAGGCCCAGGAGAACCGAGCTCTGCCACTGGGTCCTGTGCTCCGCCTGCAGCCTTCCCCTAGGCGTGCAGGGTGCATGGCAGGTACAGGCTTAGGAGCCTCAGGCACAGCCATGGGCAGCGCTGAGCTCCGCCCCTGGAGCTCTCCTGGGAGCCTCGGGTGGCCTGGGAGTGGACTAGGACAGGTGGAGAGAAGCTACCCCTTCCTTCCGGTGGCTGCTTTCCTGCCCAGAACACCATTCCGGAACGAAAAGAAGGCAATGAGCCCAGAAAGCTTAAGCTCTGGTGTGCTTCAGGCGGGCGGGCACTCCGAGGGTCACAGACTTGGAGTGGCCTGGGCTCAGACGGCTCTGGGTCTGAGCCAGGCTCTGCCCCGCCGTGGCCTGGGAGCCACTTCTCCGAGGCACCTTCCTCACTCTCCAGGACCCACTCCGCATGGATTCAAGAAATGGAGGGGCTGCCCGGGCCGTGGTCAGAACACTTCCTGGCAGAAAGTAGGGCAGTGAGCGATGCCCAACAACGGCACTCGGACGAGAGGGACACGTGCCCCGAAGATGACCTACTTTTCTGCAGGCAAAAGCAGAGGTGCAGACACCTCGCCCTGGCCGACCCCTGGCTCCACTGCCTCTCTCCTGCACAGACCCCAGGGAGACAAGAGGCACTCGAGTCATTGCCCCGGGATGGGTGAAGGGGGCACCCAGCCTGCCCCAAGCATCACTCCACAGTGAGCTCGAAGGGCAGCAGTTTGGCCACGGCAGGGCAGAGGGCAAGACCCGGCACCCTGCACGTTTCTGTCATCCGCATGAAACTCAGCCTCTGAACCCTCCCTGTACCTATGAGAGGTCTGCTGGCCTCCCCTCCTGGGCTGGGCTGGGCCTCCTCCCATGCAGGTCCTCCTGGGAGGGGCACAGGGCGCAGGATGCTGTCTGGGTACCATGGCAACAGAGGCGTCTCGGGTGCTTCTATCATTGTCTGACTGAACGCTGCTGCCCCCAGGCCTGGAAGCGCCCTGGGTCTCTCCACGAGTCCCTGCCAGGCCAGGCTTGCGAGCATGAAGCCAAGGACCTGCCGAGGAGCCTGGTGTCTGTCTCCTCATCACAGCTCAAGGGTCTTGTGGACAGGACCCCGTCTTTGCTAGGCTACAGCCACCACACTCTGCACATGGAGGGTGCTCAGAAGAGGGTTTCCCTCGTGCCCTGTGCTGGAGCTCCACCGGCTGGGATGGGCAGGACCAAGGTCCTTGGTCATTGACTGAGTTGGAGCTGGCGCTGGACACCAGACCACAGTGTGCTGGCAGTGAAAGCACTGGGTGTGGCCCAGATGCCCAGGTTCAGGTCCTGGCCCCATGGTCATCAGCTAAGGACCTGGGCAGGCTGTCTGACACCTGTGCCTCAGTTTCCTCTCTGTGAAGATACATAAAAGTGTCTTCCCGGCTCCCTGGACCTCGGGAGGATGCAGAGCATAGGAAATTCAGCCTGGCACCTATGTGTCCCCTGGAAAAGCATTCACCACAACCTGGGTGCACTAAAATAAAGGGAAAGCTTAAAAACAGAATATTTGGTGAGGATGACATTGAAAACAGAAAGATATTCCTAAATGCCTGTAAGGAAAATCTGTGCCTAGTGGGATTATGGAATGGCTTTTGGTTTATGTTTTTTTCCTGTAATTTCCAACTTTTTGACCCAGAACATATATCAAATGACTCTAGAAATGTGTTATTTTAAAAACTTGTCTGGAAAACCCACTTGAGAGGTCTAACAATGCCCACCCCCCCATTTGGCTTTGGACTCTAAGGAGCTACCCCTGCTGCTCCAGTTGCCTGGGACTGAGAGGAAGCCAGGACTTCTGGCTGGAGTCACAGGCTCTTCTGCTGAACACCCAACCAGGAAACAAGGTGTCTTAGGGTGGCATGGGAGGGACTGCGGGAGACAGAGGAGACTGCTCAGCCTGCACCCTTCTCCCTCTGCAGCACCCCCAGGGCCTCCGCGCCAATCTGGAACCCAGGGGAGGGAAGGGTTTGTCTATTTCTAATTAACAAAAGAATCTCTTGGTTGAGGGCCCAGAATTCCTCGACAAGTGGCCAATTTCATCTTACTAACTTCTGTAGTATGATTTGAAAGCTTCTGTTTGAGGGCAGAGGTACGAAAATATCCAACAGGCACTCACTGCCTGTCAGGCTTAGCCGGGAGCCCGAGAGTCAGGGAATAATTTCACAGAGATGAGGCATTTGAGAGACCCCCAGACATTCCACTCAGTGTAGACCACTGCCTGGCAGAGGAGAATTTTCCAGAGTGTCTGTCAGATCTCGGTGGGGTGGGTGGTGCAGGAGTCATTATCCTCATTTTATAGACTTTATAAAACAAGCTGTAACTATTTATATAGAATGTCTGGAAAATGGCCTGGCTCTGCCCTCCTGAGACACAGGTTGAAGAGCAGACGATGCCCAGTCCTTCCTGCGTCAGGGCCGCTGTAGCTCCTGTAAGAAGTCAAAAGATGAAGACCTGAGCTCCCAGCTCCACCACCCTGTCTTGCTGACGAGAACCCAAGATTTGCCCAACCTGGGCACCGCCCCTGGGGCCTGCACCCACAGAAGGACAGGGACAGAGCTCAGGTCCAAGAGCCAAGTGCTGTCCTCTGGGGACACGATACTAGGGTGGTGGCAGGAAGGGGCTGACACCCAGAGCTGAGTTTCCAAATTGCTCTTGGCGTGGGAGAGAGAGGAGTCTCCTGGATGTGCCACCATGGCAGCAAGGTGCCACTAACCCAGCCGCAGGGGACAGGGGTGGGGCTGAAGCAGGGGAGGGGCGATGCGGCAGGGGAGAGGGTGGAACCTGGAGTGCGGGCTCTCCACACTTCCCCAAAGGCAGAATGAAGGGTGGGCGAGCACATACGTCAGAACTTCAGGGGGAATGGCCCCATGGCGGCGGTGGTGGTGGGGTTCTGGCTCTGTGGGTCCGGTGGCCTGGGCCGGGACTGTCAGCAGTCCCCAGGGCTGACGACCTCTTCCCTCACTGTGCTGTGCTGGTGTCTCTCTCTTCTTTCCATTGCTTTAAAGCATGACACAGAGGTTCTCAGGAGTTGTGGGCAGGACATGGGGTTCACAGGGACTACACAGAGACCTGCTCAGGTCTGGGTGGCGACACTGTGTATGTGTGTTTGGTGTGTGGCTAAAATTAGGAATAATTTACCCAGAGTGAAGCAGACCCTTTGAAATGCACAACTTTGCGAGTTTTTGAGAAAAGGCCTGTAGTCCTATAACCATCCCCACACTCCCGGCGGTGACAGATTCCACATCCAAACCCCAGTTCTCTGTGCCATCAAAGGTGGGGATCGCAGGCACCTGCTCCTTTCTGGCTGGGGCCACTTTCCCGGTGGCTGGGAGCGGTGACTCCCCCAGCCGTGAGCTCTGTCTGTTAGAGCCGCTGTTGGAAGAGATGGCTTGCTAAAGTCACTTCTTTCTCCTCCTGAGGCCGATTTCCTGGAACAGCGCCCACAGTGGGTACCTCTGAAGACTGCTAAATCGACCTCCATGGGAGGACAAAAATCACCCGTTTCCTGCAGCAATCATAGGCGCTTTCTTTGCCAGCTGTTCCCAGCTCAAGAGAAATCATTTAATTGGTTTGGAGGTCACAGGATCCTCTTCCAATTAGGGTCCCATCATGCCAGCTGCTGCCCATGCTGGGGACAATCAGATTGGGCTTTGTAGGACAAACAGGGCCACTGGTAGCAGTCACCAGAATCCTCCAGCAACCATCTGGCTCTGTCCTACGGGTGGGCACTCACCTCCGCCTCCAGGTCCCTTACGGGGGACCCACAGGAAGGACAGGGGTTTCCAAGTCAGCCCCTTTCCCTGGTCCAGAGCACCCACCCTAAGCAGGGCACAGGGCCTTGGGGTGAGAGGGGCCTTCCTCATCTTCCCTTCCGGCTGCAGAGGGTGCACTCCTCACCCTGGTCTGTGGCCCGGGAACTCATCTTGCCCTCCCCTAAGATGCTGGAATGCTGCTCTGTCTCAGTGCCAGGGAGGGGACCCGGTGACAAGCTCTGAAGAGGGAACACAGTGAACAGGGAGCAGCACGTGTGTGGGAGTCTATGTAACAAAATGTTCCCGTGTGAGGGACCTCTCAGAAATGGGACACGGGAGAGGGGGAGGCTAGGCCAAGGGGTGAAGTCAGTGAAACTCAGGCTCAGATGATTTCCCCTCACAAACCCCACCCGGAACTGCACCCCAACATCTGCTCTCCCCCAGGTCCCTCAGGCCTCAGAGGGACCGCTGCTCAAGCAAAGGCCCAGATGACCGGGCCGTGGCCAGCAGAGGAGGCTCGGCAGCCAGCTGGGATCGCAGTGCCCACCCTGACCCTCATCAGTCCCCGGATGCGGGGAACTCTGGGCATTGCAGCCATCTGAAGGTGAAACCTGCAGAGGCCCTCATGGCCTGGGACCCATCGCTTCATTAATCCCAGAGTCGAAAGCAAATCCTAATGGCAAGGCTGGGTGATCAGCTTACTGGGAACTTCAGTAACTCCGGCAGGTTTAGGGGCAGAAGGACTGTCCCTAGCTGCCTGGTACCTGGGCTGGGGTTGATTTAAGGCAGGGAGATAAATCCAGCGCTCTAGCAGCAGATCTGCTTGCATAGGAAAGGCGCGCTCAAAAGCCTCTGCTGGCTGCAGATGCCAGGCAGGGGCGGGTGCAGCTCAGTGCTACAGTGCTGGCCTGGCATGCGTGAGGCCCTGGCTTGGGCCCCAGTGTGCAAGTATACAGGAAATATGAAAACCGTCAATACAGTTGGCCCTGTGATGGTTGGGTTCCAGACAGACACTCCAGAGCCCAGGAAAGCAACAGGCTCCTTCCCCTCCCCTCCCCTCCCCCTTCCTCCCTGGCACTCAGGAAGCTCAAAGTCTCCTCTCCCTCCTCCATCAACCTGCAGCCTTTCTACCACATGGAGACCAGGTGTTTTCCAACTCCAAACTGGTCCAGATCTTCGTTGTTTCCCCTCTGAGGTATAGTAGAAAAGCATTTCTCAGCTCCTTCCCTGATGCCCTGCCAGGGCCCCTGAGCTGCAGATGGCTCAACTCCTGCAGAAAGGAAGGATGAAGAAGCCCAGGACGGCCCAGGTGATGAGGTGTCTGGGTGCCCTGAACCTCTAGGGGCCACTTCTGTGCTGCAGGTGTCTGGCTCCGCCTCCTTGGAACCCTTGGTCACATGGACTGGAGCCAGCCACTCCCGTCACCGCCTCGGAGGCATTGTGTGGATGGTGTGGGCATCTACACGGCAGGAACCAGCCCACCAGGGCCTGACTCCACATCCCTGAGACAGACCACACTGTCCATCCCAAAGGGGCGGCGCCCCCAGCTTCCCAGAACAGGCATCTGTAACCAGCGACAGAGGACGACGCATCGAACTGATGCTTCTTTCTTTCACTGCGGAAGGAAAACTCCTCCCGTCTTCCCTAATTCCAGGCAGGGCTCAGCTAAGGGGGCCTGGGCCTAACTTGGGTCCAGGATACTCAGGGCCAGCAGTCAGTCACCAGGTCATCACCTACAGAGGATTTGAAAAGAAAAGCAAGACGGGCTAAAAGTTGGTCTGCTTTCAAATCATCACATGCATCAGTAACTGTTAACTTTGTGCATGATGAAATATTTCTGGGCTGTAGGGTGGGAGAGTCAGGGGACTGTCCCCACCCTGGTGGCCTCAGCGGCAGCCACCCACCCTGAGTGCTCACCAGTTCAGGGAGGCAGTTGCCCCTAGGCTTTGGACACTCGGAGTCATGGCCTCTACGTTTCCCACTGTGACCCCCAGCCCCTGCTGTCTGGGTTCCAGGCTGACACCAGCACTGTCCTTCCAGGGGCCTGGAGCAGATTCCCAACATGCTGCCATCTTTTTCAGCTTGTTCCAGCAATACCTGGAAGCTCCATCTCCACCCGGAAAGTCCAGTCTTCCCCAAGACATGCTCCAGCCAAGCTATAACAGGGCGGTTCTGAGCCTTGGCCCCGAGAGCCCTTGTAACCCTTCCCTCACTCTGGGATCTCTGCCACCACAGGTGTAGGAGCCCAAGCCACCTGCTGGATGAGCCTGCAGCCCAGGCTGCCCACCGCCAGCCCACCCTGCAGGCATGAACGAGGCTAGCCCCAGCCGGACCCGTCCAGATCCACGGAACCTCCCAGCTTGGCCTGGACTCAGGAACCTGATAGACAGTGGGGTTTAAACCAGTAAGTATTGGGGTCTTTTTATGCTGCAAAGGCTAACAGAAATGGGGACTTTTGCTCCATGACCACCTCTGTCACTTTTCTGGCATCTGTAGGACGAATGAGATTTCACCTCTCGGTAGAGGCCTGGACCAAGAGCTGCTTCCTTACCACTGCCTTCCCTGAATTTCCTGGCTGAAATCCACCTCTTCTTCCTGCAGTGCTTTGTTCATTGATTTCTGTGTTGACTGCAATTTGCTTTGCCTTGGGTGTATTTGTCCATAAGCCTCCAGTGTGGAGGTGTGGAGGCCCCGATTACTGTTATAATCTCTCTAGTACCTCAGCCTCGGAGACCTCGAGGTTCTCAGATGAACAGGAAGCCCCTCAGGGAGCTGGAGTTGTGCAGAGTCCCATAAACTCTGGGGTGCAGCCCAGAAACCAGCCTGCTCCACTCACACCCCAGGGTGCTCAGACACACCTGGTGAGCAAATCATGCTTAGACCGACCCTGCAGCAAGGAGACAGCCAGGGAGGAAGCTGGGGAAGTTGCTTGTCCAAGGTCACTGAGCCAGAGGGGGACAAAGTCCGGAGGAGACCCAGCTGCAGAGAGCCATGCGTGCATCCTCTGGGAGGAAGGACACGGCAGGCAGCCACATGTGCAGCTGCAAACCCTCACCATGTGCCAGTGGCTCACTTTCTGTAGAGAAAGAAAGCTCAGGTGGGCATGCACACTCTGAAACAGCTGTTTCTTGGAGAAGGGCTTGGGCCAACTGCCAAATGTCTGCTCTGCCTCTGATGAAGGGCCCAGCCTGAGAAATGCAGAGAGCTGAGCTCTACATCTGCCCCCACCCGTCGTGTTCCCAGTGAGCAGTGCAGATGAGGGCTGGATGGGGGCCAAGTGTGGGATGGATGAGAAGGAAGGCTTTCTGTTCAGAGCCTGCCACAGCAAAGAGGCGGAGACTCAGGCAGCCAGAGGAATGGGGACAGAACGCTTGTTGGTGGGAAGGGGAGCTGTGGGGAGGCTCTGATCCGAGGTGTCACCCAGCACTGTGTGCAGGCTGACTACAAGTGGGGGGTCCTGTGCAACCTGCCAGGGTGCAAATCTGGCTTTCCTTGGTTGGGAAGGGAGATTCGAATGAGAGGAGCTGGGAGTTACTAAGTCCCTGCTGTTGAGCCTGATGTTAGGGGGCTGCAGTTTGACTCCCTGAACCTGGACTTGTGGGTCAGAGCTCTATTTTTATGCAGTGTCTGGCTTGCATATTCAGCCCTTCAAAGAGAATCTGATCCCCAGCACATCTCTCCTGGGGTGTTCAAACATGTCCCCAAAGATCTGACATCAGGGCTCCCTTGTCCTGTGAAATACACCCCCGCCCCATGCCACCCAGCTCCAAGCCTCCCGAGGAGAAAAGCCCCTGCAGGGCTCCGGGCAAAGCTGCCTCCTGTCTGGACCTCTGCTCCAATCATATCCCACTCCATCATCTGGGACACCTGGGAGGAAAATCCATCTTTGAGTCACCAAGAAACTGTCACCCTCACACCCCCCATTTCCTCTAGGCTGCTCAGACACACATAGTGACATTTAAGTTTCACCCAGGGGCATAAAAAGCCTCCTGATATTACGGCCCAGCAGGTGCTTCCCCCTCTATCACTCCTACCCCAGAACTGCTCTTGATTCTCTCCAATTTCCAGCTCCCCCATCCCCAGCACCCCCAGCACTTCTCAGTGCCTCTGCAAACCCTCCTGCACACCTCCTCGGTCCAACAACTCAAAGCCACCAAGCTCCGTTTAAATAAGAATCATGTAGCAGAAATCCAGAGGATCATCAATACCTACTTCCAGAACCTGTACTCTAATAAAATGGAAAACACAGAAGAATTAGACAAGTTCCTAGATACATATGAGTTGCCAAAGTTAAATGAAGAAGATATAAAAAGTCTACACACCCCAATTACAATCAATGAAATTGAAATGTAATTAAAACCCTACCAACAAAGAAAGCCCAGGTCCTGATGGCTTCACTGCTGAATTCTATAAGATCTATTGCCATTACTCTTTAAGCTCTTCAATGAAATTGACAGGGAAGCAATACTTCCAAATTCATTCCTGGAAGCAAGTGTTACTTTGATTCCAAAACCAGGGAAAGACCCAACCAACAAAGAGAACTACAGACCAATCTCCCTAGTGAACACAGATGCGAAAATCCTCAATAAGATACTGGCAAACAGAATACAGAGGGTCATCAAGAAGATCATACATCTTGACCAAGTCAGATTTATCTCAGGGATGCAAGGACGGTTCAACATATGTAAATCAATAAATGTAATACACTATATTAACAGTCAAGGTCAAAAACCATATGATCATCTCAATAGATGCAGAAAAGGCATTTGACAAAATCCAACACCCATTCATGATAAAAACCCTACAGAAAATTGGAATAG
>NW_004624730.1:75379122-75463107 GCF_000247695.1 Heterocephalus glaber
TATCCTACAGATAGTGTGCCTGGAATGCTCTCTCCCCGGGTACACAGGTGGTTGGGTAATAAACTCAGGAATTTCAAGTGGTGAATTCCTAGTTTAAGCACAAATTTGAGAGAACAAAGGAGACGGCTCCAAAATGGAGTCATTTTGGTCCCACAGATGCATATTGAGGCCGTACTCTTAAGTGAAATAAATAGAACACACATGTGTAAATACCAAATAGTTTCTCTGGTGTGAAAAACTAAAAGTGTAAATTGGGCTCAAATGGTATAATTGATAATGTGAAATAGGAAGAAAAGGTCTATAGGAGTAGGGGAAGTGGGAAGGGAAAAGGCAAGGAAAGAAGGGAAAAGAAAAATATGAGAAAAGGAAAAAATGGAAACAAAGTCTCTGCAAATAGGGAAGGGTGGAGGGGGTGAAGGGAGGGCAGGGGAAGGGGGAAAAAATAAGAACCAAGATCCATCATCTAAAGGTACAAGATCCCAACGAGGAATGTAACTGTATTTTATACCTAAAATGTAGCAATAAACTGAATGAAAAAGTAAATAAATAAATAAGAATCATGAAAGGAGATATTTTTCTTATTAAAAAAAAACAAAACCAGTGGCGAGTTAACATTCTCCTCCAGGCTTAAGAAAGAAACGTCACAAGTATCTATTGCTTTTAGAAAATCAAAATGTCATTTCAAACCTTATCTACCAGGGCAGTCAATCAGAAATACAGATGTTCTGGAGGCTGAAAGTCACAGTTACACAGCAGGCTATTTTCAAAGTCCAGGCATCTTAGGAAACAACGCGTCGGTGACCGCGCTGCCAACGTCAGTTTCAGCACTTGGAATAGCACTTGCTTTTCTGCACTTGCAGGGCAAGAGAACTTTTGTCTTTCCTCTCTCTAGTGATGAGAACTTTCTTTCACCAGTGGTGACCAAGGCCTGCAGTTTCAAGATCAGGCACCCAAACTTAACTAATAAACATCAAAAAGAAAAACGCTTACATCTGACACAGGTGACCCAGCTGTCATCCCAGCTGTTTGGGAGCCTGAAGATGGAGGATTCTAAGTTAGAGGCCAAGCTGCCCAACTTAGTGAGACCCTGCCTCAAAAGACCTATTAGTGAAACCCTCCTCTCAAAAAGCTAAAAAGCTGGAGGGACTGGGGATGTAGTTCATCGTTCCCTGGGTTAAATGCAAAGGAGGAGGAGGAAGAAGAGAAGAGGTTGTTTGCCCTAGCAATTGACCACTAGTGGGGAACAAATGGCAGAGAGAGAAGGTGGAGAGAGAGCACAGTGCAGGCTGGAACGCTCCCTCTGATGTTGGTGCGCCTTCCCCTTTAGCTCCCTGTCTCCCATGTGAACGTGACCCTGCTCCCGCTCTGTGTAAGTAAATCACGTCATGGCCTGCTGAGGAGACTCAGCCTTTGGGGGGTCCTGTGGTCCCATCCTCGCCAGCTGTTCTGGGTCCTCCTCCCCATCCCTGACTGGGTACCAGCCCACTGTCTTCCTCCCGTCCCCAGAAACTCATGTTCCTGCCCACCACACCCGGGACCCCAGCCCTCCATGCCTGGCCTGCTCCTCCCAACTAGCTGGTCTGGGTTTAACCAGTTTGCCTCTCAGAGACCAGTTTGGAGCACCCTGCAGCTCCCCGGGAAAATGGCGCCTTTCTGTCATATCACCCTAAGCTTTCCTAACCCTTCTCACATTTTTAAACATATATTCTTGCTCCTTTGCTTTACATCTGCCTCTCCTCCAGCTATAAGGCCCACAGAGGCAGAAGCACAGCCTGATCTTTGTCAACACTGTGCCAGCATTGTCATCCACCACACTTAGGGAAAACAATGGTAGTGAACATTTACCAAATGCCTACAGTGTACCTGGCCCGGGGCTGAGCACTTCAAGGTTATCAACATCACTTAACAGATACTTACTGAGCAATTAGGATTTCATGCCAAGCATAGAAATAGGTGCTAGTGTTATCTCAGTGAACAAAACAAAGTAGCTGCCTTCTTGGCTCCGACTTCCTAGGGGGAGTGATAATCCCGGTGGTCCACCGGATTGGCTTGAGAAATCCCTAGGGGGTGTTTCTAGAGACAGTTGGATCCTCGGCTCTAATCGTCAGTGGGTGAATCCATTTATGAGATCATAATTTGATGGCGTTTTGGGGCTCATGGGAACTTAGAAGGTGAGGCCGTGGGTGATGGAGGTGTGACCATGGGGACTAAATCTGGTCCCTGGCCTCTGTTTCTCTGGTCTTTTCCTGTCTCTGCTTCCTCACGGCCATGAAGTGAGCAGTGTTCTCTGGCCGCACCCTCTCGCTGTGATGTTTCTGCCTCATCACAGGCCTAGAGTCAATGGCCTCGAGTGACCATGAACTTCAACCTCCAAAACCATGATCCAAACAAACCTTTCCTGCTTTAACTTGCTTTTCTCAGGTGTTCAGTCACAGTGCTAAAAACCTGGCCAACATAGGGAGACAGACCCTAAACAGGGTAAATGCAAGGAAGCGGGCACAGCAAGCTTTCATGCATATTTTCCCTACTTTCACAGATGAAGAAGCTGAACTACAGAGAAATAAAGAACTTGCTCAAAATTCAATCCCTTGGTTATTAAGTAGCAGGTTCAAGATTTACACCAGAGTCTGACACGCCTGCCTAACCACTAATTTCTGACCCTCAAAGAGGCACTTGGTAAGACCAGTGGAGGAAGGGATGAAGCCCCAGCCTGTGCTGTTCAGAGACCCGAGCATTCACATGTGGGGCCACTGAGGCTCAGTCAACTGGCTTTCCGGGTATGTTTCTCAGGTACCTAAGGTCCAGGAAGACACGTAAGGGGCCATCCTAGGAAAGGGGACAGTCACAAGCAAGCAGAGGAGGCAGGGCTCCCAGGTCCTGCCCTGCCTCCAGCTAGAGCAGCTCTCTTTTTATCTGTGGAATGCATCGGGGTTCCGGGTGACCACTCTCTTGGGGAAAAGATGAAGACAATTAGAAACCCCTGTTCTAGACAAAAGTACAGTCAAGTCACCTAGCACCGTCCCAGTCTCCTGAGTGTTAGAGCAATGGTCCACGTGGCCCCCTCACTCCCGGGAGGTGGGAACTGGGCCTGGAAGAGTCACACAGCTTTCGTCCTCGCAGTCATAAAGGCGGGAATGAGTCAGCGCTCCCTTCTCCTGTCCCACTGCTTTTCTTAGCACCAGTGCTGGTGACAGATTATTAGGTACTGGGTCGGGAGGCGGGGGAAGTTAGAGCTGGCATTGACTCAGCCGAGGCTTCTGACACCAGCTTGGCCAGTGTCACACTGGGTGTCGATCTTCGATCCCGTTTCCTCTTCTTCCCGGAGGGCTGAGTTTCATTTCCCAATATCCCTTTGTTTCTATTTCCCAGCAGCCCTTGAGATTCTCTGTGACCTGTGGTTGAGGTCTCACCAGTAGGTGGGCAGAAGGGACAGGCATCACTCTTAAGCTTGGCACATAAAGCCTCCCACACCAGGTCGCTGTCATCTACTCGCTGGGTTTAGAGCAGTGGTGGCAAAGCTATGGCATGTGTGCAGAAGCAGGAACGCAGAGCCCCCTCTGAGGGTGCGTTAGCCCCAGCATCGGCCCAGCAGCTGAGCACTGGATAACAGTGCACAAAGGCATGCTAAATGCAAACTTTTACCTCTCAATAGAAGGCTGTTTGTATCATTGAAAGCTCTCTTGTTGTGTTTTTCTTTTAAGACAAATGATGTTAATGTATATGTTGTTTTTTCTAAACTAAAACTTCATTGTTCGGGTTTAATTGCAGTGTTGGCACTTTGAGATAAATAAGTGGGTTTTGGGTTCCAGTCTGGGCACTCGATCTCTAAAAGTTTCACCATCATTGATTTAGAGGAAATCACATACAGAAATGGACAGAACCACATGAGAGAGGGGGCCTGGGCCCCTAAATCACCACCTGGAACAGAACCACCTGTCAATCAGGAATATTTGTCTTGAACTTTGGGTGAATGAAGAATAAAGTCTCACGTTCGACCCATTATACTGTACATTGTAAGGCTCCCTTGCTCCAAAAGCTAGCACAACCTCAGCCCACCAGGCAGTCTTCAATCAACAGCTCTGGGAGTTTATTTTCCCCTTGAAATGAGGATTACTTTGCCCACCTCCTGGGGTTTTGACAAAGATGGTTCGACCAACACCATATTGCAGAACTGGGGCACCAAAGGAGCAGCTCCTCTGACTATGGGGGCACTGTAGGATCAAGAGGCTGCAGGAAGTAGCTCAGTGGCACCACACCTGCCTTGCAAGTGCAAGGTCCAATCCTGGCTACCAAATAAAAACAAAAACCCTGGCACCTCATCCAAGTGGAGCCAGGAAAACACACGCCTTCCTTCTCTGTGCAGTAACAAGTTCTAAATAGAAGGCAGATCATCCAGGATACAGAACCCTCTTCACACCCAGAAACTAGCTGCTAAGGGTCTGGAAAATGCCGAGGCTTTCCAGTCTCTGCCCTATAGGAAGCTACTGTAGGGCGACATCAGAAAGGGTGTCGAGTGAGCCGATATCTCTACAGAAACACTTAATATTTGAAGCTGCTCGGCTTGCTTAACTGGCTTAATTGCTAAGGCCCTAAGCTCTGTAGCCACAATGTCTGGGTTCAGATCTCTGCCCACACCACCCACTGTTGCCCTAGCAACCTGCTTCTCCTCACTGCACCTCAGCTCAGGCCTCATGCAGTTGGCCTGGTTTCTGTTTACTCATCAGGAGATAAGTGATTATAATGGGTACCATCCCCTCCAAACTTGCAGCAAGGAGTCCATGGGTTAATTAATGAGCGAAGCACTTCAAGAAATGCCTGGTTATGGAGCCTCAATTAACTCGGGTGAGTGGCTACCGGTCCACTGTCCCGGCCTCCAGGGCTCCAAAGAGTAGCTGCATTTACTAGAGGTCTCTGCAGCGCCACATGGGTGTGCAGACGCAGCGGGTTGACGCCGCCTCTCCTTCCCCTAGATGCCACTGAGTCAGAGCCTGATGAGGGTGACCGGGAACAGCCAGGCCTTCATCTGTTGCCTTATTCATAGTACAGCTCTGGCCACCCCTCATAGGAGAATGCACCATGGCCCACCCCAATTTAGGGGTTCACAACCTGGGGTTCATCCCTGGGTTTACTTAGGGATGCTAAGTAAACTGCCAAGGCCCCATGACTGGTGACTGTCAGATTCGCCACGTGAAGCCGGCTCCGCTCCTGGCTGTACTAGGCGAACTGTGCTCCTCTGCGGCTCAGCTCAGTGAGCATTTTCCCTGGCACTGGAAGATGGCAGTAAGTACGAGAGAGTTCCCGTCTTGCAAGGATCTGTGGTCAGCTGGGGAGACCCAGGATACAGACATCGAAGTCATGATTCGTCCAAGGAGGAGCGAGAGAGCAATGTACGGAGATAACAAAAGGCCGTGGGTTCACCAGGGCTTCAGACAAGAGCTTCTAGGAGGCGGTGAAGGCAGAGTGGGGTTATAAAGGTGGAAGGTGGAATAGAATGCAGAGCGAGAGGAGCAGACCCCGATCACAGACAGCGGCACCAGTCTGTGCAAATGCCCTGGACTGCAAAGAGAAGCTTGGGATGCCAGGGAGTGGCCAGGTCTGTGTCGGGGGAGTCCAAGCGGTGGCGTGAGGAACAGCACAGGAGGTGGGGAGCGTGAGGCCATGAGAGCACTGAAAAGCCACACACAGAGCAGTGTACGCATTAAGCGGCTGAAGGACATAGTGTGACTTACACTGAGATGGATCCCTGTCTTGTGGGCAAGGGCAGCTGTTGTGGCTGGGGCACCTTCTCTGTGTGAGCTCCCTCCTTTGCGTGCACTGGGGGTTGTTTCATAGGGTAGCTCGTGATCCAGCCCGGGCAGCGTTCTAAGTGTGCCTGAGAACAATTTGAGTTCTGAGTGGAGTGCTCTGTTGACGTCCATTGAATCCAGTTGCTCACCGTGTTGTTCAAGTCCGATATCCCTGGTCATTTTCTGCCTAGTCACTCTAGCCATCATTAAAATGAGGGCACTGAAGCTTCCAAATATTGTTGGATACAGTATTCTATTTCTCCCTTCAATTCTGCAAGCTTTTGCTATGAGCATTTAAGGGATCTGCTACAGGTGCATATGTTCATAATTGTTTCTCCAGAGGGGCTGCCCTTATTAATACAATACATCTTCCACACTTAACTCTAGGTATATTTTTTTAAAGACTGTTTTGCCTGGTACTTAGTATCTACTCTAGCTCTCTTAGGACTGAGGTTTGCATGGCAGATGCTCTCCAACTTTTACTTTCAGTCTACTCCCATCTTTGAATCCAAAACGTCTCCTGTGAGAAACAAAGGAGAATTCTTTTGAAAAACCAAATATGACAATCTCTGAACTTTTGCTGGGATTGTTTATTCATATTGATTGTTATTGTTAATGTGTTGGGTTTTCGGCTGCTGTTTTAGCTTTTGTTTTCTGTATGGCTCAAGTCTGTTTTTTGTCTCTGTTCTCTGCTACTGCATTCTTTTTACAGAAAAAAGCGTATTTTCTAGTGTAATATTTCAATTCCTTCAATGATTTTAAACTGTATTTTTTGAGTTATTTTCTTACTAATTGCCAAATGGCTTACAATAAACCTTCTCAGGTGTATTAATTGAATTCCAGTGAGTTGTAGAAGGTTTCTTCCTGCATAGCTCTGCACTTTCAAGTGCCTTCTTTTTTGGTACCAGGGATTGAACTCAGGTCCTTGTGCTTGCGCAGCAGGCAGTAAAACCACTGAGCTAAATCCCCAGCTTTCAAGTGCCTTTATAGTTGGATCTATTCTATCTATATACATCACAAATGCAACATACATTGCTACAACCATTCCTTTATAAGATTTTGTCTTTTAAAGAAGCTCAGGGAAGAAAGCAGAGCAAATATACATTTGTGGAGTTTGTGGTATGAACATTCTTAGTTATAATTTCTTGTTCTCTTAATTTCTTCCTGTGTATTGAGATGCCATCTGGTGTCATTTCCATAATCCAATAGAGCTTCATTCCTACCTGTCTTTTCTGTGCCACAGTCAGTGTTTACTAGGGAAACAAATACAACACAAGATATACAGCTATATAATAATATGCAAGAGGGGCTGGGGATTTAGCTCAGTGGTTTCGCCGCCTGCTGCGCAAGCACAAGGAAGGACCTGAGTTCAATCCCCGGTACCAAAAAATAATAATAATAATAATAATATACAAGGGCCGGGGATGGAGCTCAGTGGCATCGCACCTGCCTGGCAAGAGCTGGGTCTTGAGTTTGACCCCTGGTATGGGGAAAAAAATAAACAATATACAAGATTAGCTCCCAATGGCCACCCACAGAGTGAGATGTGGAAGAGGGCAGAGGGTCCGTTTGCACACTGGAGACCAAAGGATTCAGTCAAAGGCCTGGAGCTCACAGCAGAGTCTGAATCAGGAGGCCGATGGGTCTGCAATGAAAAGTGTCTGTGCCGGAAGCCTGTATAGTCTGTGCTGGAAGCTGAAGAGTTTGCAGTGGAACCAGGAGATGACCTCAAAGGTGAAGGCGAAGACTGGAGCTCCTCCAAAGAAACAGAAGCAAATCTGTCTTTCTTCATTCCCCCTTTATGGCATCCAGGCGACAAGCTGCCCTAGGGGGCTCTTCCACTTGCTGAGCCAATTTAGTTGAGCTTCTTTTACTCAAGTGGATGCAATCAATCAACCATCACTCGAACTCATGGGCTTAATTAATACTCATGCCTCAGCCTCCCAAGTACCTGGGAGCACAAGCACATACCACCATGCTCAGCTTATATTCTTCTATGTAATAGGCCCAATACTGCAATTATGGACACATTGCTCTATGAAATATGAGAAGAAAGCATTCTGTCTTTAAAATGAGATAGAAAGTGGGGCTGGGGATTTAGCTCAGTGGTTCCACCGCCTGCCCTGCAAGTGCAAAGACCCTAGTTCGATCCCCGGTACCAAAAGAAAAAAATGAGGTAGAAAGTTACTGACATAATTACCTTTACCAACACTCCTATTTTTCCTGTGTGGCTTTGATTACTCTCTGGTGTCACTTACTTTGAACTTGAAGAACTTCCTTTAGTATTTCATGTAAGGGGGGTCTGCTACCAACAGACTCTATTTTTGTTTACCTGAAAATGGGGGGCGGTTTTTGCCTCTTTTCCCTCCATTCTTTCGAAGGGCTTGGTATTAGATTCTTGGCTGATAGGTTTTTATTTCAAATACTGATGTGGTTCTCCTGTAGTTGACTTTCATTATCTCTGACTAGAAACCAGACACTAGTCTTGTGGGAGTGCCCTGACACTGTGGGACTGCGTAACCTTTGCCCCTTTTTCTCCAGCCCCGTTGTGATTAAAATGTGAGTTAATGGATGGAGATGTTTGTTAGTCTAGAGATGCTAGATAGGGATCTGTAACCGACCTAGGGTCCCAGAGTAAACTACTCAACTCTTTGTTTATCCAGAACTGATATTCCAGGCACCACAATTGTTAGAACAAGCTGCAGAGGTCTGCTAACCACCAATATGTGACAGTCCACCACTAACCTTTGTCCCCTTTTCTTTGATATGTTAACTTCCCCTTCAACCCCCTATAAAAACAGCCTCGGATTCTGAGCCAGGTGCCTCTCTAAGCTATTCTGCTTCGGGAGTGCCGTCTGGCCAGACTAATAAAGGTCTGTTTCCCAATATGGCCGGTGTGTTCCTTCCCGGGTGTGCTCCACTCCAGCTCCTCAGAGCGTTTGGTAAGGCCTTTGGTCTTACATTCTGGAGGCACCGCTGGGATCCCCGGGTGTGCTCCACTCCAGCTCCTCGGAGCATTTGGTAAGGCCTTTGGTCTTACATTCTGGAGGCACCGCTGGGATCCCCGGGTGTGCTCCACTCCAGCTCCTCGGAGCGTTTGGTAAGGCCCTCAGTCTTACAACACAGAGCGGGTTGTTTCTCTCTTGCTGCCTTAAACATTTTTTCTTGTCTTTCAAATTTGACTATGATGTGGATTTCCTTCTGTTGTTTACCCTATTTGGAGTTTGTTGAACTTCTTGGATGTGTATGTCGATGTATTGTATCAAATTTGGGATTTTCAGCCATTATTCCTTTAAATAATTTTCTCTCCTCTCTTTCTGCAGAGGACCGTAATATTGATTATGCCCAAGACAGGCTGTAAAGAGCTAACCCCACAATTGGCTTTTTTATAAAAGTGAGTCTGGCCAAAGTCGACATGCCAAGGTCAGAGTAACTCACACCCAAATTCCATTCCCACAACTAAAACCTTCAGACTAGAAGGACAATGTTTTAATTACAATCATATATTTTATCTATTTTGTTCCTAATTCGAGAATGCTTTGTCTTGTCCTTTCTGAGCCTCGTTTACATTAATTTCCATAGAAACCGCATGTCGTCTTTACCCCAATTGATTGTCCTGCCTCCCCACTTTCTCTCTCTTAGTTCTGCCTCTGAGTTCTGTGTATTTTCTTAGGCCTGCGTCGTATACTGGGCAGGTGGATACTGGAACCTGACTACAGGGGTCTCCGGTGTCTTTCTCCTCTACTTTTAATATTTCCTTTACACATATGTTGGCACACTTAATCATATGTCACACATTTCCCTGGGCCTCTGTACATTTTTCTTCATTCCTTTTTCTCTGATCTCAGGTTGCATAATTTCTATCAATCTATGTTCAAGTTGAGTGATTAAATCTTCTGTTCTCTTGCTAGTGAATTTATCATTAAGTTATTTCACTTTTCAGCTCTAAAGTTTTCATTTGGTTTGTTCTAGAAACTCATTCCTATCACTTCATCGATATTTTCTACTTGAGGAGATGTTGTCCTTAAACCTTCCCTTAATTCTCTAGGCATGGTTTCCTTTAACTCTTCGAATATATCTACCATAGTTGCTCTGAAGTTTGTATCTGCCAAGTCCAACATCTGGGCCCCCTCAAAGGTGTCTCTAGGGACTCCATTTCCCCTTTATGTATGAGTCACACTTTCCTGTTTCATTGAGTGTCTAATATTCATTTGATTAAGACACTAATTTTAGCTGGGGATTTAGCTCAGTGGTTTCACCGCCTGCTGCACAAGTGCAAGGACCTGAGTTCGATCCCCGGTATAAAACACAAACAAACAAACAAAAACAAAACAAGACACTAATTTTAGAACATATGACAACTCTGGATGCTGATTTTTTTCTCTTCTCCTTAGTTTGTTGTTGCTTTTTTGTTTAGTGACCTGGTAGGACTGGCTCAGGGAAGACTTCCTCCAGGACATTGCTCTTTGAAGTGCACAGCCTTGGGCACTCACATATCATTCTGCATCCCTAGCAAAGACGGTGGTTTCAGCAGGGCTCTTTGTTTCCTTCCCTGACCTCCAACCATTAAACTTAGGACTGGCCTATATTGTTTGGTATCACATCCAATTGTTAGCCTCTACAAATTGCTAGCAGATTGTTCTGCTGGTTTCAAGGATGCTTGGAGACACAATCCTCTCACAGGTCTGATCCAGTTGAAGTCGAGCCTTTTTGCAGGGACAGGACATTGCCAGCTTTTGAGGTTTGCTTCCATCCTCCACAGGGAAGAGCCTTTCCCCTGCGGAGCTGGGAGTGGAAAGGGAGTTCAGGAACTTGTTTCTCACCTTATACCTCACCCAGGTCCTCCCTCTAGTACACGAATGATGGTTGCTGCCACCACTCAGTGTGGATCTTCTGAAGCCAAATGGCCAGGAGGGTAGAATCTGCTCATGTCCACTGGCCACTGAATACTCAGAAAAGACCTCTGTCCTAGAAAGCTGTGGTGCATGGTAGCTGCATGTGGCTGTTGAGTTTCCTCCTGCGTGGTGAAGGGGGAATGCAGTCTTCACCACTTGCTCCGCCCACACCCTCCCTGCAGAGCAAGGTGGGCACCCGGGCACTACCTAGTGGCCACTATTTATTCATACAGGCTTTCCACAGAGATGTGGAAATGAGACCTTAGTGTTCAGCTTCTCACTTGGATGAGCTCTTCTGTCCCAGGGAATCGGGGCGATGGGAACTGCCAGGTGGATGCAGAGCCTCACGGAGCAGTTCATCTGCAAGGCAGTGCTGCTGGGGGCATGGGTGCAGCCCCAGCATGAATGTCGCGGTGGTCACTACTTTTACTGAGTTTCCATGGATTTTGTTCAATAAACACTTCTCAATGTGTTGTGAGCTTTTTGATCCATTGCTGATGACCGAAGGATCGTTGCTGCTCATTTGGAGTAGGTTAAGAGGGGAGAGCTTTTCTCAATCTGTCCATCCCATCCAAAAGTCCCCTCTAAGATGTTTTAGATCTGGTCCTCTCATTCTAGTACTTTCTCTCTTTTAAACTATTTTCACCTTTTTATTATTCCAGAGACTTTCAGACTCACTTTGTCAAGAGGCAGAATCTTCTAAGCATAAAACCATGAAAATAACATAAAGCAGAAGACTAATACCTTTGACTGCATAGAAATGTTTGACTTTTTAATTTTTTTTCTGTTTTCTCTTTCTTTTTTATTTTTTGTTTTGTTTTGTCTTTTTGGTACCAGGAATGAAACTCAGGGCTTCACACTTGCCAGCCAGGCACTGTGTTGCTGAGCTATATCCCCAGCCCTCTCTTTCTTTGTTTGGTGGGGTGGGCGTTGGCAGCACCATGCTGGAGATTGAATCCAGGGCCTCTGGCACGCTAGGCATATTCTCCACAACTAAGCTACGTCCCCAGCCCCAACTTTTAACTTTTATATGTCAAAATACACAAAGAATATTAAAATATAAGTGGCAAAATAGGATTCATCTCTTTGTATAAATAGAATATACAAATTAATAATATGTTTAATATACAAGAGACTCCAAAATTGGTAAGAAAACACAAAACAGTGCAAAAGAAAATTGAACAAAATAAATGAAGGTCATGAATAGTCAAGTCACAAAGGGATATATACACAAGTGATGATGAACACATGCAAATATATTCAACTCCACAAATTAGGAAATACAAGTGAAAACACACCAAGATAGACTTTTGCCTATGAAATTGACAATGATCCTCTTCTCTCTCTCTCTCTCCTTCCTTTTCCTGTCCCAGGGATAGGACACAGGGCCTTGGGTACGCTAGACAAGGGCTCTTCCACTGACCTACATTCCCAGCCTTTGAACTCTTTTATTTCTGTTGGGACTGCAAGTTGGTGCGATCATTCTGGAAAGTTATTTGACAACATTTATCAAAATCCTCTGAAATGATCACATCCTTCTATGTTGTGGTCGTTGCTCAGAGTCTTAGCCTGTGAGAAGTTTCCAGAGGATGTCCATTGAAATAACAGCAAAATACTGGAAAAGATTAAATGTACAGCCATAGGGATGGTTAAAGAAATCACATGGATTCATCCATTAGATTAAAAAGTCATGAATGCTTCTAGTAAAAAAAAAAATGTTTTGAAGGACTATTTAATTATATGGGCAAATGCTTACAATATAATGTTTCATGGAAAATGAATAAAAATGATATATATGCAGCACAGTACTAATTTTGTCAAACATGGATGTATTTGTGTGTGTGTGCATCCGTGTGTGCATGCACATGTGTGAAGGATGTGCTGGCCTGTCAGCATGCTCAAGGTGTGCGTCTGAGTGAGCTGAAGCATGCACAGCTCTTCCTGGATGCTAATGGAGTAGGGAGCAGCACCAGCACCCGGAGGAGCATGAGGGGAAGTGTGAAGTGCAAGGATGAGCCCAAGAAGACATGGGCCTGGCTGCTCCCTGCCCATCTCCTGAGGGCCGATGCCAGCCCATGTGCAAGCTGAAGCTGTTAATTCTACACCAGACATTCTGAGCTCTAGGGACAAGCAGGGGTGCGGTGGCACCATGGTGTGAGAGTCTACCCGCAGTCGTGGCCCAGCCCTCCCCAGCTGGTGGACCCTCAGCGTTTCAGGAGCACCAGGAGGAAAGACTTTGGGGCCTGCTAAAGGGGACAGCAGAGGTCCACACAGTGCCTTCTTAGAGACCAGGCACCAACACGCGGGAGGGTGGGCCCAACAGGGTTCCTCTGGCTTTTAAATTTATTATTTATTATATATTATATTATATGTGTTATATTAATATGGACACTTGCTTTAATTGTACATGTTGGTGGGGCACAGTATAATATTTAGATACTTATATACAATGATCAAATCAGGGTACTCAACATTTCTACCTCCCTACATATTTTTTTAAATTTTGGGGCCCGGGATTTAGCTCAGTGGTTCTCCCTTCTGCCTTGCAAGCGCAAGGTCCAGAGTTCGATCCCCGGTACCCCAAAAAATATTTTTTTCTGGTTAATGTGTAAAAATTGTACAATTGATGAGGCACCGCGTGATATTTTGATGCATGCACGCGATATGTACCAACCACAGTACAATGGGGTGACTATAGTTCAAGATAACTCATGATATATTTTATGAACAACTGAAAGAAGAGCTCAAAGGCTCCAAACACAAGGTAATGAAAAGGCGATGGAAACATTAATTGCACAGATCTTCCAAAGTAGTAATGAGCCCTAGGCTTGAGTTTTGCTGGTGGCAGCTATGTGACTGTGGTCGAACGTTATAACTTTTGTGAGACCCAGCCTGGACATCTGGAAAGCAGCGATACAGATGCCTCCTGTTGCAGGGACAGAGAGGATGTTCTCGAAGCTCACAGCAACCTTCCTGGTACAGAAAAGAAGCTCAACAATGACACCTTGGCAACGACAATGAGCCATCAAGCTGCGGGCCGAGAGATCGCAAGGGGCCTGCCAAGTCTTTGAAGGAGGCCTTTGGAAATGTTCTAAAGCAGCTCTTTTCTTTTTCTGTGGAGAAATTTAGAGATTGGTCTTACGAATCCTGCAGCAGGGGCTGGGGATTTAGCTCAGTGGTTTTGCCGCCTGCTGCACAAGCGCAAGGACCCAAGTTCAATCCCTGGTACCAAAAAAAAAAAAAGTCCTGCAGCAAATCCCAACCTAAGTGGGTGCCTCCTCAGCTGCCCTCCGCATGCCAAGCCCTGCAGCCTCTGCTTGCTGCCATTCTCCTGCACCCTCTGTACTCCCCTCCAGCCTGACATCACACTTATGAAAAGTGAGTTTCCTGTGTGGACCTGAGAATTGTGTTGTTACAATCAAAGCCGGCAGAATCTCATAGATGTGTTGACAGCATTTTTATCACGTAGACATCTGCTGAAAGGCTCTGGCTGGTCTGGCTTTTAATTGCCTGGCCCACCCACACAGAAGCTGTTTACAGCCCTCATCTGGGCTGTTCCGGACTCTGGTTGCGACTCTGCGGAGTTCGACAGCACCCCAGCTCTTTGGTGAGACCGGGAAGGCTGACTTTAAACTTCTTGTTTTTCTCTGGTAGGAATTTTCCAAGGATCAATCACCAAAGAGCTCATCTACTTCATCATCGAAAGGGGTATATGACAGTTGCACAAAAGAGGTCAAACAACAAAAATGAGGTCAGGGACAAAAGATAGGGGAAGGCAGAAAATGAGGATAAAGAGAGATGATGGAGAGAAAAAAACCAGTCATTTAGTGGGAGGTGGCCAACACCACCATGAATAGGAAAAGAACTGAGGAGGGCACACATGTGTAGTACACCTCCCGGGCATGGACGAACTAGAACCAAGGAAGATTCTAATCCAAGCTGGTCCCATCCAGGCAGATGGCTAAGGACAGGCCATTTGCAATCACTTTGGCGACTCCTGTAAGCACAGAAAAAATCAAACTCCCCTCTGCACAATGATACCAGCTGTGCCCACCAGGTTCATGGCAGGAGGAGACTTTGCTCAGACTGAGACTGGATTGGTCTTTAGGGAAACTAGGTCAGGGTGGTCTTGGTCAGGTTGCCCGCTTTGGATAACTAGTGAGGGAATCACTGTGGCTCTCATGTATGGGGAGATCGGAGTGCAGTCAGGGTACCCCCAACAGCCTTACCAAGAGGGCCAGAGCCGTCAGTTCATTCCTACTCAAGCCCGAGGCGCCCCGACTTACAAAGCACAAGACACCCGGGGAAGGCAGTGACGGTCCTCCAGCCCCGATCACTCCAAATAAAGCTTCTAACCCCACGCTTGTGACACCCAGGTGTAGTCCTCACTCCCGCTCCGTATCACCCAGGAGGACCGCTACCCTGTCACTGCCTGCTGTAGACAAACCGAGCTCGGTGAGAGGGCAGAAGCGGCAAAAGGACCAATGGAGCTCTGGCCTGGGGACACAAAAGAGGACTCGCGGGGAAGGGGGCGCTGAAGGGACAGAGAGAGAAGTGGGCAGTGGCACAGTCCACGTGGAAAACTTCCCTCTCTGGTCTTCTCTTTTATTTTTTAAAGACTTTGTGCATCCTGGGTTAAACTGATCATATTCAGAATACGTCAACTATAATCATGGATCCATGCAGGCTATTCCCCCCCCCACCCCCTCCTCTCTCTCCCTCTCTCTCTGCCTCAGCCCCATACAGCTCCATACATATCCCCTGCCTCGGCAGCCAGGCTAGAGAAGAATGACCTGAGCCCTGCCCCATCTCTCTTCCCCTTGGTTTCTCTCTCTTCCTGCTTTCCCTGCCTTCCTTCCTTCTCCTTATGTGTCAACCTGGGCACTGGTTTATCCTCCAACTGCACCTCTGAAGATGGACTCGAGCTTTTTCTCCCCAGTGCCCCAAATCCCTATCAAGCATTTTGTTGGCCCAGACTGGGTCTGATGCCCATCACTCTGGTCCAATATAGCAGCTCCCAACCAAGCCACACAGTTGGATAGGAGGCAGGGCTATTCCCAGAAGGGAGCGAGTGCTGTTCCGACAGACGAAACAGTAGATGCTTACGTAGGAGCAATCACTGAAGTTCTCCAACGCTTCACCACACCTAAGGAGGGGCCTCTTGCTGTTACACCAATTCAGTGTTGTAAACCTGCAGCTATTCAATAGAATCCTGCCTTAGTTTTTTGCCTTCTCTGCAAAATCCTCTCACAACTTCCAGGTTTTTGTTGTTGTTGTTGTTGTTGTTTGTTTTGGGTACCGGGGATCAAACTCAGGTCCTTGCGCTTGCGCAGCAGGCGGACAACTTCCAGTCTTATCCCCCCCACCCCCACATTGATCTTTGAGCTCTTGATTATGATGATTCTAATTACAACTAATTAATACAAACTTGCCTTGTCTTATCAGCTCTATGGCATGGCTTCCATACATTAATATTCATGTCATTTTCACAATAATCAGAAATTAATTAATATTCCCATTTTACAAGGAAGGTCACCAAAGTACAAAGACAGTGATTTGATCATGGTAACAAAGTTAGTCTATGACAGAGCCAGAATTTGAGCCCAAGTATGCTGGCTTCCGAAACCCAGCCACTTCCCTCGTAAATGCTGGTGGATGCTGGAGACCGAATACATGCAAGCGGGCAAAGCTCCGAGGGCAGGAAAGCAGTGCTTGGCACATTATGGGACCCAAGCATTTACCAGCTTGAGAGGAAGCAGGCTGCTCACAGAACAGAATCTGCCCTTCTCTGACATGGACATTAGCAAGCTCCCCTTCCTAGCTCCTCCTCCTCCAGGTCCACCCCGCTGGCTTCTGATCATTCTTGTCAGCCTGAGGTGAGGCTGAGAGCTGCCACTCCATTCAGCCCTTCTGCCATTGACAGCTGTCGCTGCATGCAGTCACCAGGGAGAAAGGCTTGCACTGCATGTGCATTTCCTCACCCCTGTGCAAGTCCAAATGGGATCCAGCACCTGCATCCTCTGGGAGTTTGCTACAAATGCAGAATCTCAGACTCCACATCTCTGAGCCACCAGACCAAAGCTCTCCTGTGAGGCCTGGGAGCCCATGCTGGAAAGACCCCTCCAGACGATGCTCGTGTGCTGTAAAGACAGAGAGGCACCACTTTACGGGGTCCCTTCCTTCCCTCCCCAGCAGTGGTGCTGATAATCGGCTGAACTACTGAAGGGCTTCACATGACCATGGCCAGGGCAGCACTCAGGAAACCCAGCAGGGTGATCCCAGCTCTCTCTCCATTTGCTCTGTGACCGTGACCTAGCCTTTCTGAGCCTCACAGTCCTGATTAATCATGTAGAAACTATTCTAGACGCTTTATGGAGTTATCATGAGGTTTACATGAGAAAATCACAGGCCATCTTAGCTGTAGGACAGGAGCTCAACAAACTGTTGGCAAGGTAGCTGCAGCAACATCACATCATTTCATCATCATCATCTTTGGAAGTGAGTACAGGGTGTGTTGTAGACATTTGCTGTGTCCTCTGGCTTCCCAGTCTGGACACCATTGCTAACTTTGGGAAATAACCAGCGGTATGGTTAGTTTAGGAGTTCACCTGGCCATGCTGCATGGTGTTCAGTCAAACCCACTCTAGGTGTTGCGGTGGGAGTATTCTATGGATGTTATCATTTCAGTAAAACTCAGTAAAGTCAGTGGGCTTTAAATCAAAGAGATTATCTTTGATAATACGGTGGCCTCATGCAACCAGTTGAAAGGCCTAAACGGCCGAAGTGAAGTTTCCCAGAAGAAGAAACAATTCTTCTTCAAGAGTTCAGCATAGCTGTCACTAAGTCTCTTGCTTGCTGGACTGTCCTAAGGATTTCAAACACAGCAGCCCACTGTCGAACAAGCCACTCCCTGAACTAAATCTCGCCTACCAGTCTGTGACCACTGCCTATCCAGGGCAGAACCCAGAGAACCTGGTTCCTTGTCCCCCTTTACCCCTGGGACACAGGCATATAACCTGTTCTCCAACTATCAGGCTCGTCGGTGAGAGACTGATTTCAGAAATGAACCACCTGGAGGTTCTAGAACCTTCCACAGGGTGGTGGCAGGGACTTCTGGCTTTCAGGGTCAGCAGCGGGGTCAGGGTCACTTGAGGGGGGGTGGTTCCTCTAATGCCAGAGTGGGGACATTCTCACCCCACCATGCAATTCAGGGCGCCTCACCCCAAGCAGGATTCCAGCCTCCGTATACTTCTCTGGCCTGTGGGGAGTCACTGGCTGCTTCCAGCCACCCGGCACCCAAGGCAGAGGCTCCCAGACCCCAGCCCAATTCCCTCAGAACAGCACCGACTGTGCCCGGTGGGCAGAGGCTGGCCTCGCCCTGCCTGGGGCGCTGCAGTGTGTCCCTCTGTGGGGCAGGCTTTCAGATGTGGACCAGATACTGGCAGCTGTCAATCCCCTCTCCCGCCCCCCTGAGTCCTTGGACAAGGTGCCTGGGGTTCCTCAGCCAGGGATTATGCATAGCTTCAACAATAGCGACTGTCCCTTTCCAAGCCCACCTGCCACAGCCGTGTCCCTCTCTGTCGGCACAAAGTATGGCTCCTACTTCAGAAGCACAGCTAGCGACTGGGTGGCACAGTATTCACACTGTCCCCTTCCATCGTGAAGGAAGGTAATCCTCAGGTAATAAGAGCCCACTTTGGATCTCAATTTGTCTTCCACAGTTGCCAGGCTTCTTCTGGCAACAGGTCCAGCACATGGCATCCCATACAGTGCAGCTTCTTTGCATGGACTTTATTTCCAGAGTGAGAGAAGGAAGGAAAGGAGATGAAGAAACTTGCCTTCCAGAAGCTCAGGCTGTCTAGTTAGAGCGTTCATGCCAAGGAAAGCCAGGGAGTGGACTGCTTCCCCGTCAACGAGTCCATGCTTTGAACTAGAGGCTACTGTACGGCTCAGTGTGTGTGGGGGTGAGCTTTGCCATCGCTGGGACAAAACCCTGAGGTAAACTGAAAGGAGGAAAGGTCTGTTTTGGCTCACGGTGTCAGTCCATGTGCTTGGCTCCATCACGTTGGGCCTTTGTTGAGGCAGCAGATCATGGTGGGAACCGAAGCTGCTCACCTCATGGCAGCCAGGAAGTGGGGGGGAGGCACATAATGCACCCTTCCGGGTCTGTCACCAGCAACTACTTCCTTTAAGGACAGCCCGTCTCCTAGTCGTCCGTGGAGCTCTGTTCCCTCGGTGGATTCATTTCCGGATGAGTCAGAGCCCCATGGTTGCATTGCCCTCCTATGAACATGGTGCACAGGGACCAAGCTTTGAACACACAAGCTTGTGCAGAAGGTTTGCGATCCAAACCCTAACCTGCAGGGCCTGGGGAGCCGCTGGGCAGAAGCCAGCTGATGCTCCCACCGTTCACAGCAGTGCTTGCCGACTCTTTCTTCTCCTGCTTAGGCTGAGTAGAGCGCACTGCCTCTCAGCTCCGACCCCTGGCTTCTCCGCCCTGTCGACGTCTGGGGCCACCTCAGTTGCCCCGAGCTGTCAGCAGGTGCACAGCACCAACAGGAGCATGGCGGCCCAGTGGAGCAGCACGTTGCTTCTCAGCTCTCCCTGCTGCGCCTCTGGATGTTTGTCAGGCTAGTTCTTCCGCTGTTGGGCAGTTTCACCCCAGCTCTGCCCTCCCTGGTCAGAAGCACCACTGCCCCCTCTTCCCCTCAGGCTTCCGGCTCTCAGTTTGCTTCCGGGTGGTGGGCATCATGTCGGTCCCCTACCTGCCACGCACACCGGACCCTCATGTCATCAAACGAGCTGGATTCAGTGTCCTGCTGGGATCCTGGCTCACACACATGCCGCAACCCTGGGCTCCAACTGAGGCTGTCACCTGTCCATGTCAGTGTCACTGTGCCCGGTGAGCAGGTGCACAGAGGGTTAGAGGCTTCGGCGACAGATACTGCTACATAGTAGTTGGGAGTAATTTCACCCACACCTGCGGAGGGGAACACGTGGCAGTGTCAGGTCCAGTGTTTAAAAACAAAAGCAGATGGGCGGAACCAACTGATAATTCCATTCAAGCAAGACCACCAAACCCCGACTTCTCAAAAATCCATGGGATGTGTGGTGGTGCATGCTAGTAATCCCAGCATTTGGGAGGCTGAGGCAGGAGGATTGCTGCAAATTCCAGGTCACCCTGAACTGCATAGTGGGATTCTGTCTCAGAAAAAAGAAAATCAATGACGTAGAGACCAAGAAGGAGGAAGCAGGGAGGGGAAGGGGAACTAAGAAGAACTGGATGTGCTATGTGCGTGTACCAGCCCCCCACAATGAATGTAACCATTATGCTCTGCAGACATGGACTCAGAAAAGTAATTTTTTTTTCTTTTTTTTTGGTACCGGGGATCGAACTCGGGTCCTTGCGTTTGCAAGGCAGGCAGTGGAACCACTGAGCTAAATCCCCGGCCCGAAAAGTAATTTTTTTAAAATCCCAGTTGGGGCTCCTCACTGGTTGCAGAACTCTGCCCAGCTACAGTGGCCCACAGGGAAAGGGAACACGGAGGGGTTTAGAGATGGATGCCGGAAACACCGACGTGGGCTGTGGGCAGCGTGGGGAGGAGAATGAGTCACCCAGGGCCGCCTGGCTCGGAGCTGGTCTGGGCGGTCCTCATGGTATGGGCCAGGCCGTGGTCCTGAGACCTCGGGTGACAGCCAAGCTCTCGTGCACTAAGGGCCAAGCAGCCCGTCAGGGACACACAGCTCTGAGACGGAGGCCGGGGACGGAGGGAGCGGCGTGGAAGGGCAGGAGTGGCGCATCCTCTTGTGCTTGGCTTCTTCCTCAGTCACAGACTTTGCCCCAGTGTGTGCAGAAAACCAGATACAATGCGAGAAGAGCAAGCGGCCAGCATGCGCTGCTTCCTGCTGCCCTCGGGACAGGTAGTCCAGCAATGCCTAAGCGGCTGACTTCAGCTGCTTTGATCCTTTTGGTCTTGGAGACAGATCTCAGGTGGTGCTGGCTGTGCTGGCCACTGCTGGCCACCAGCTGCTCACATCTGCAGAGCTTCGGCTGCCACACCCGCAAAGCCCTGGGGACACTAGCGGCCAGGAGGACATACAGGGTCAGGAGGCCAAAGATCTCACCTCCCTCGGAACAGCTGGTGCTGCTGAGCGCCCGGGAGACCCGGTGCTGACTGACGCCTTGCCCGGTCACTTCCCTGGCCCTGTGCTTGTGCCTGGAGGGGCTTCCAGTGTGAACAGAAAGGGACGCAAACAGCAGTGATGGTGAATACTCATACTCATGTCAAGGCATAGTCTGAAAGTTTTAACTCGTTAGTTTCTCTCAGGCTGGTCTCACCCTTAGGGTCTGCAGCAAATCCCTGCTCGCTGTGTGTCTCTGGCCGTCAGAGGAGGGGACAGCAGGTGCGGTGCTCGCTCCTGCTCCCCTGGCCACCTGCTGGTTGCCATGCTCTCTCATTTCTGCTGGGCCTGCTCCATGGGTGCCGGGTGGCTCCAGTGACTCCGACAATTTGATAATGAGCCCTGGGCCAGGAGGCTTAGCCCATGCTCCTGCCAGCCTTGGGAGGAGCTGGGAGCTCATTAAATCCATTGTGCCACCTCCTGGCACAGCAGGTACTCTTAACTGTGCGGTTCCTCTGTACTCCGGGCACCCTGGGAGAGGGTCTCTGAACCACCTGCAAAACTGGCGAGATGTGCCAAAGGGCATCTTCGTTATATTTAGCTGGGACTGTTTGGGAAAGACTTAGAGTTGGGAAGAAAAATGCACTTTTGGCTACAAACTGTCGAGCGATCGGCTCAGGAGGCTGAGGCTGCATCCCGGGAACCGGAGTGAGCAGGCCGAGGCCGGCCCTGTGCTTCGTCAGCTCCATCGAGGACACTACAAACACCAGGACAGTGAGTGAGGAGGCTGGGGGCTCTGTGGTGGCCTCTAAGAGCCTGCGGGTCCCCAGAGTGCAGGGTGAGCCCTCCGCAGTACTGTGGGCTCTGTGATGGGGCCACTGGTAACCAGCTCAGAGCTGGCCTTTGCTGACTACAGCTCCTGTGGCACTCTGGGGGGTCACCTGAGGGAACAGAGGAAGGGGCTTTGTAAGCTGTGACTCGAGGGTCACACAGCGGTTGCTGAGGGGACCCTGAAAGAAGATGTGATAGCCCCCAGGAAAGCTCCCGCAGGCTCCTGGGAGAGGAAGAACATTATGTTTGGATCTGAAATGTCCCTCAAAATTTAAATGTTAGCAGCTTGGTTGACCATGGACGGGAAGGGATTGGATAATGAGGGCTCTAACTTCATCAAATGGATTAATCCAGTGATGAGATCATAATTCGCTGCCATTACTGGAGGTGACAGAAACAGGATATGTGGCCTAGTTGAAGCAAAGGGTCATGCGACATGACCATGAGAGCAGTATCTGATCCCTGGCCTCTTCCTCTGGGCTCTCTGTCTGCTTCCTGGTCGCCATGAGGGGAGCAGTTCTCCAGCATGCCTCTCAGCCATGTTTCTGCCTCACCTCAGCCAACCACAGACTGAAACCCCTGAAGCTGAACTTACACAAACCTATCCTTGCTTAAATTGTTTTCCTCAGGTATTTTGTCACAGTGACGAGAAGCTGACTAACACAAAGTGCTTCATGGTGGGCAGCTTGTGCAACATGACTTCAGGTGTCATCTCTTCATTCCCTCAAGCTTCTCCAAAGTTGGGTGTCTTCTTGGGGCATTCAATTCATGTCCTGCTTGGGTGAGGGCAGCTGTATGCTCAGACCAGATGGGTTGGAGGCAACATACATTTGGATCATGGAAAATATTAATTCTGGGCCTGTTCTGCCGTCAGTATTCCCCACATCAACACAGATACACCGTGTCCTTTATGCCATGTCTATGGCAGAGGAGGGTGACTGGGGAGCTTTGATGTACACACCTTCGCTCAGCTCTGGGAGGAAAAGGCGTCACTTACTTGTGCTCAGGAAATGGGTTGGTTTACTTCACTCAAGGCCCATGAAGCACCCCAGGGAGATTGACGCAGGCTGCCCACTCTCCGGGGAAGTTCCTGAAGAAAAAACTGCTCTTTCACTAGTAAATGCTCAGCCTCTTCGGCGTACCCAGACTCCCTCAGGAGCACAGCAGGTGGCAGCTCTCCAGGTCTTGGTTTATAAACCACTAGGGCAAAGAGAACTGGACTTGGAGTTAAAGCATCCAGGACAAGCCGCATGACCTGTGTGGGGTTTGATTTCTTCATCTCTAACATGAGAACTCCAAGATGGTCATGAGGTTGAGATGTCCCGCCAAGGCCCTGGACCGTTACAGAGTTTTAGAGCTGGGCTGGATCTTGGCACTCACTTTGACAACTCGCACACTCGCTTCTGTGAGAACAAGGGCGCTGCTTTATAGCCAGGCGCCCAGATGGAGTAGGCACACAATGAGTGTGCAGGCGATGTTGGCGGAAGGAGCAAGCGAACACAGGCGGCACGAATGAATGGAAGACAAACCGAGACCCGGGTTGGAGGGGTGTCTTGTTCAAGATTGCTCAGTGATTGCTACGAAGAGAAGATTTGGACTGGATCTTTTGACTTCTACCCACTCTGGAGGTCTTCAAGGCCTTTCCTGTCACAAGACCAAGGCCAAGCATTCTGATAAAGGATAAATCGTGAACACTCACAAGGCCGGGAGTTTCATCTCCTTCTTCTCTGCATGTTCACTGAATAAATATTGAGGGACATTTTACGTCAGGTTCTGTGAGAGGTGTGATGACCTAAAAGGGGAAAGTACAGTGGGCCCTCAAGTCATGACTGCCCTGACATACGAACAACTGGGTTAATTAGGTTAATGGATGATTCATCTGCCTCTTGTCATCTATAGCATGTACCCAGGTAAACATCCAGGTCTCAGCTGTATTGACTTACAACCAACTTGAGTTACAACCAGCCCTCAGGAACCAATCGACTTCATAAGTCAAGGGTCCACTGTATTCTTTTTTTCCTTTTGCTTTCTTTCTTTCCTCTTTTTTCCCCCTAATACTGGCTATTGAACTCAGGACATCACAGATGGTAGGCAAGTACTCTACCACTAAGCTACATCCCCAGCCCAAAATATTCTTTACAAAACATTCATTTTCAAATGGATTTATAGCAATAGATGATAACTGTCTTTCTCTCAAAAAGCATAAAAGACTGAATCATAGAAACAAAAGCCGTCAAGGAATAAATGATACCAGAAAAACCTAGACAACAGGGAGCTGCTTCTGCAAAATAAAACGTGTATCTTAATTTCCTGGCAGGAAAGAAAAGAAGAAAGATAGAGGACATTAGAGCCTACTTGCCTAATAGGAGAAAGGACTGCAGCACCCAGAGGGCAAATTCTCAGAGCGGGGAGCTGGTCCTGGGGTCCCCAGGGTGCTGACTAACAGGATGGGCAGAGTCTCTCCAACAACGCTGCCATAACTCTCCCATGATTCTTTATGCTTCAACCCTCGAGAAAACCCACAGGGGCTTGGAGTGCCAGTTGGAGACTGAGGCATCTCCTCCCACCTCCCCTCAACAGGTCACTGAAAAGTTAAAAAAAAAAAGAGCATGTGTATGTGGTGCATGTTTGCATGCGTTTAAGGAATGAAACCATAAACGTGCAGGGAAAAAGATTGTAGCCTGCAGCAACCAAATTGGAGAGTTCTGGAAGGGGGGAAACAGATGGGTCTGGGGTGGGTTGGCAGAAGGAAATAGGATCATAGAAATTTCCTCCTTTGACTCCTAAGGAAATGAGAAAAAATGGGATATATCTCACCCGCAGGACCAGGCGAGGGCCTAATCTACTGACAGAGGCATGGAAGAAGCGATGCCAGGAAAACCTACTCGGGAGGGAGCCGATGGAGTGCGAGTCCCTCCCCCGGCCCTTGGCTCTGGTGAGTCAGCAAAAGGCGGAGACCTCCACCTCTGAGAAAGGCCGCTCTGGGGAGAGCTGACATTTTCACTTCCTCTTTCTATCTCGATGAGGAGTGGGCGAGAGAGGGAGAGAGAAGAATAAAACTAGGGAGATCACTTCTCAGAAACAAGCAAGGGCTTGGAGAATACTCATCCCCACCTGAGCCTCTAGGTTATAGGAAGTGGAGAAAACAAGAAACCCTGGCAGAAACGCAGAGGACGCGTGGAACGCTATACCGCCTCCGAGGCCATCGGTTACGCCTGCCACCGGAAGCAGGGCTTGGTCACCTCTGACTGCGTCCTGGTCACACCCCACCTCGCAGTCCCCCACTTCCTCCTCGTGCTGACCCAGCTGTCTGCTTCACACAGCTGCCACCTGGTTCCACCTCGCCATGGGACAGCTGCGGCAGACTGTGGTTCCATCTTCCACGGGGACCTGCAGATGGGTCAGTGTGACTCCGTCCGAGTCACTGTGAACTCTTGGGCTTCACGCCTGCGTGCTTTAATCCCAGCAATTAAATCATCTCATGAGACCTGTTTGGACAGTGTCCACTTGGCCTTGGCCCCCAGTTCACCACCCCCTTCACCCCTGCACCATCCAGCTCTGCTTGTGTGGCCTCCAGGAATGCTACGTACCCTCTTGGACCTGAATAATACAATCTTTATTTCTATTTTGAGTCTCTCCCAATCATCAGAAGGGTGTTCTCCATCAAAGATTCTAACATAAAACAAGAAACTTCTCACAGAAATATAGCCTGTGGATATAGCTGTCCACATTCAACATGACCCAATAACAAGAATACCATGGCAACCATGACAACATGCCATAATAACAACAAGAAAGACAGGAATGGCGTACAAAAGGCAGCTGAAGAACGCGTTCGTGAGTAAAGGAAAACACAACTCCAGAACAGAAGCAAACTCCTAGGAGTGCTGCTTCTAATGAGACCATGAGTTTAATAAAACAGGAACTGAAAGGTGAGTTGGTAAAGCAATAGACTGACACCAAAATAGCTCTTTCAGAGCTCAGAAAACAAACTGAAGATCAAAACAAGACCATTAAAGAATTAATGAATACGTTACAAGCCAGGAGGAACAGAAAACAGAAGGCTGGAAATCAAATTGTTAGCATAGTCAACATGAAACAAAGGGAAAATACAAAGATATTAATTTGATTAGAGAAAAGATAATAAATATACCAGAAGATGAGCCAACAAAATTAAAATTAGAATGCCTAAATGAAGCCACAATTCAAACATCCTGAAACCTTTTAGCTAAAAGATATTTTGACATGCTAAACACACACACATGTGATCTTTATAGCAACAAAATAGTCCACAGGAAAATAAAATAAGGCAAGTGAAAATAACCGATTGGGAAAGTCAGGAACATCAGTCTTCGCAGGTAGATGAGGACAAGTGAGCTACTCTGCACAGGTCATGGTGCGAGAGAACTGGCCTGGGGTTTCCCTTAGGGAAGTAACTGGACTGCAGGCCTTGGGGATGGTCGGGCCAGTCTGAGCCTGAGCAGCAGTGCATCCAGAGCAGTAAAACCTTGCCTAAATCTAGGACTCGGCGGGGTTACATCCTGTGAAAAAGGTGAAGGAGAAACCCTACCTAGCAGAGGCTGACTCCCAAAAACAGTGACTCAGAATCTCTCTGGTGGAAGAAGTAGAAGGGGCCCAGGGCCATTGGCAGGTGAGAGGCACGAGTGTACACAGAAATACAGCTCAACGTTGCAAAATGAGCATTTCACTTAGAGGAGTCCAGGTGTTTTTGCCCACAGCTCCAGATGGACAAGTATTTATCTTTTCTAGATGTAAAGTTGCCAAGGAAAGTCTCCTTATACCTGACATGATAGAAAAATACAAGATAGGACCAGGGATTTAGGTCAGTGGTTCCGGCACCTGCCTTGCAAGCCCAAGGACCAGAGTTCAATCCCTGGTACCAAAAAAAAAAGTATAACAGTAAAAGACACATAGCCATGAATTCTCCCCAAATCCTTCCCTTCACTTCTAATCCATTCATCCCACCATCCTTGCCACTTCCTGCAGCAGCGCTGGAGTCCTTTCTTCTGAGTGTCTTTAGTCGCACTGTCCTGGCTGCCTTGATGCCTTGAATCGATTCAAAATGTTGACCTTTCATGATCATTTTGACTTTGGGGAAGAGCCAGAAGTCACACGGTGCCAGATCTGGTGAATAAGGAGGATGAGGACACAGCGTCGTGTTTTTATGAGCTGCCTTTCCATGGGATGGCGCTCAGCAGCAGCATTCACTGTGTTATTGACCATGCCTTGTAAGACACTAGGAAAGAGGACTCCAGAACTGGTTCAGAAAGTGACAAGAACGATGGGATAAGTGTGTTTGAAGTGAGGGGAGGCTTTTCAGGGGGACTGATGACACTGTGACCTTTTCTATAATACATATTTTAAATTTAAACATTCGAGGTATTTCAATCACCCCTTGTATGTGAGCTCATAATATAAAACAAGATAAAGTCCCATATGTCAAAGAAGAATAGAATTTGAATCACAAAGATTACATATTAGAATTATCAAATATAAGATATTTTTAATATAATTAACAGAAAAAAAGTAACAAAAAGAAACTATAAAAATGAACAAATGTAGGGCCGGGGATTTAGCTCAGTGGTTCTGCTGCCTGTCTCTCAAGCACAAGGACCCAAGTTCGATCCCCAGTAGCAAAAAAAAAAAAAAAAAATAACCAATGTATTACAAAAGAATGAAACAAAACTTCTAGAAGTATATATAACAGAAATACAAAAGAACTGAAAAGCAAAGTAGACAAAACTAAAGAGAGAATTCATGAATCCAAATACAGATCTGAAGAATTTACACAGAAAGCAACTCAGAGACAAAAAATACGGAAAACTCTAGTGAAAAAATAGAAGGAGTGAAATGGTCCAACATCAGTCTAACCGTGGTCCCATAAGTGGATGACAACAGAGTGGAAGAAGAAACAATATTAAAAGAGGTAATAGCTAAGGATTTGTCAGATTAAAGATATGAATCCTTGTATTTAGAAAGTTCCAAAAATAATCTCAAACAGGGTAAGTCACGAGGTGGCCAGACCCAGACATCTTACACTGAAAGTGTAGAATGCTGAGGACAAAGAGACGATCTTGAAAGAAGCCAGAAAGAAAAGACAGATGACCCACAGAGGAACACAGTTAGATCACCTCCCAACTTCAAATATGGCGGCCAGAAGAGCACAATAATGGCTTCAAAGCCGTGACAGAAGTGACCGTCAGCTAGCTTCACAGGGCTAGCAAACCCGTATTTCTGGGATGGATTAGGCAGAGTTATGTGAACATTGAAAGCCCTGATCTAGAAACCTCTAGGGGACTGGCTTCAGGCAGAGGTAAAGTACACCAGAAAGAAAACCTAGGATCCAGAGGAATAACAGGTGGGGAGGGCCATTTCCCACTCCACTGTGGCCTCCCGGGCCCATTACTACTGCTTCCTTCGGGGCGGAGGACCCTTCCCTTCCTGACCCACGTGGGAAGTGCCTGATCATCTCCTCTCTGTGACTCCCATCCTAGATCCGTGGCTACGCCTGATGTCTCCTTCCTTTCAGCCCGGGGAACTGCCGCCAAACCTTTCCACACTCTCCTTCCCTCGCGCCTCTCCCTGTTTCCTCTTCCCACACCGAGTTCCCTGAGGCAGGACTTCAGGATGGCTCTCTGGATCTTCTAGATAGATTCACACAATGACTACTCCTGGTAGTGGGAATTTACACCGATAAATTTATTATTCTTTAGGAAAGGGAAAAAATCAAAAGGGATTTTGGAAAATAAAGAAAACAGAAGTTTTAAATAAACACCACAGGTAAAAATAGCCATTGCCATGGAAACCCGAGGCAGTGTCCATGTTGGAATGAGCAAAACAAACTCAGGTGTGGCCCAGGAGCCAGCACCAGGATCACACTCCAAGAACCGCATGTGCATCGGCTTTGCTAGTCGGGCCTCTGTCTCCCTTCCCAATGCTGGCCTCCTCCTACTAAAGGAACAGGAGTAGCTGGCTGCCATGGCTTCCCGACGAGGTCCCTGGAGAAAGGCAGGCAGCGCTCCTGGGGGGTGGCGGGGCCAGGCTGGAGACCTTGGCTGAGCAGAGCAGTTTGAAGCCACTGGATTGGCACACAGGAGAGGAGGCAGCGCCACCGGGAGTGAGGCGTACTGGGGGCTGCCGTCCTTCCCTGAGCGTTGTGGGAGGATCCTGTCTCCCTTGTTCACTGAGAATGCCACAGTGAGGGGCATCTCCACGGCCACCCCTATAAGCCAGGGAAGAGCGCTCCTCTCCACGGGCTCCCAGCACCCATGTGTAGGGAGGAAATGGCAGTAAGGAGCAAGGATGAGGGGCCCTTTCTCTCTTCGGGGATGTGTGTGACACTTGGAGGTTCCACGAGAACCATGGCAAAGGGTGGGGTGACAGCCGGGCATGGTGTCCCAGGCTGTAATCCCAGCACTAGAGAGACTGAGATAACCTACAAGCTTGAGACCAGCCTGGGCTACACAGTGAGTTCAAGGCCAGCCTGAGCTACATAGCGAGACCTTGTCTCTAAATACAAAAATAAAACAAAATGGCTGCAACACAGGAGGGTGTGACCAAAAAAACCCTAAAATTACTTTAATTTAGAAAAGTAAAGAACATGACATTTCTTCTCCCCAAGGGTTCTAGGGCCACCACACTCACTGTTTTACAGAGCAGAGGGGAGATGGCTGGGCCTAGTGTCCATGCGCTAACCCCTCGGCCTCACCACCAGAGGCTGATGAAAGGGGAGAGAAAGCCATGCCTTCGACAGTCACCACCAGAAAAATGGAAAACGGGGAACTCTTAGAAGGAGAACCCCTGAGGGACAAAGCCGGCCGGGAGAGAAGCCTGGTGACAGATGGGTTTTCACTGTAGACCTTTCTGGTGGTTCCAGTTTGTCTTGATTAAGTAACTGCATGTTTCTTTAATAACAACAACAATAATAATAATGATAATGTGGTCAGTTTAAAAGCCAGACCAAATGATACTGTTCAAGTCATTTTCTCAGTGCTGAGACCCAACACTCACACTGTAAAGGAGGGGAAGTCTGTACAGCTCACAGTTACAATCCATGGCTGCCAGGAAGAAGGTCTGGTGCAGCAGAAGTTGCTCATCTCCTGGCGGGCAGGAAGCAGAGGGTGGAAGGAGGAGCAGAGGGGCACCTTTCCGGGGCCCCCCCCAGTACCTGCCTCTCTGACCGGGCCCCACCTCCTAACAGCTGCTAGGAGCTCATCAGGGGACTGTCCACTCCACCACAAGTGCAGCGCCCCCATGGTCCAGTCACCTCCCAAGCCCACCAGTGAGTGCAGAGGGGCCCAGGGCCTGCAAGACCTGGGGAGTGGGACATCCCCAGAGCTCTCTGCATGGGAGCCTCCGGGTCTTCGGCTTAACCTTCAGCCCTGGAGTCACCGATGGGTCAGCCGCAGACACGTCCAGCGGCACATGCCTGGTCTCTGGAACAACAGTTCTTCCAGGTCCTCTGGATGCAGCACCAGCCTGCTGGGAACAGCGAGGTGGGGCGGCCTCACTGGAGCAGCACTCTGGCTCGCAGCAGGGACCAGCTGGGCCCCACGGTCTGTCTCCAGAGGGCCCTGCAATATGGTCGAAGGGTGGCTTGTCCACAGGGCAAGCACCCTGCCCTTCCGCTGCCCCTCCACAGGGCAGGCATCCCACTCAGTCCTGACGCTACTACTCTGTGGTGGTGTAGGCTGAGGTGAGTTCCCATGCCTCAGTTTCTCTACCTGTCAAACATAAGCAGCAGCTACTCATAGGGCTGTGAAGACTAAAAACACATTTGATGCCTACGTATAACAGGTGCTCCATCCGTAACCCCAAACCCGCCCCCAAAATGTATAAATGGAAAGGGAGGGGGTATGACGACCACAAGGGAAGGGTCAGTCCGCGAGAGTGGAGCTCCTCAGAGAGCCATGCGGCTGGAAAAAAGAACAATGTGGAAACTGCTAAGTTGCTTAGAAAAGTGCTGGGGACAGTGACAGCCAGACCCACACTGCGTGTGAAATTATGCCTCTGATGACATAAAAGAAGGAAATACATGTAAATGGTTTTGGGGTGGTGATAAGGGAGCAGGATTTTATGGTATTTTAACATTTCTGCAATGAGATTATTACTGTTATGGATAACATGAATCCCCCCACGCTTCACTGAACTGGAGAAACAGATCGAGGGTCACGGAAGTGGGCATCACTTAATAGGTTGGTAGATTGCTCCTGCCTGCTTGGAGAGCTACATTGTAATGCATTTTTAGTCTTGTTGAAGCTCAGGGGCAAGGAATGCTGAAATCAATTAGAAATGTCTGCCACAGGAGCAGCAGTGAAGCAGTGGTCTGGGAAGTTTCTATCTGCCGTTCCAGCTCTACAGACACTGTTTGCCTGTGGTTCACTATGTTTTCAATAGGTGCATAAAATTAGCACACAGTAAAGTGCAACTGTCTTAGGTATTCAGCTTCACAGATTTTGACAAATAACTGCCCCCCTAGAACCACCACCCAAAGCAAGATATTTGGTTGTTCTTTTTTCAGTTTTTGTAGTTTTTTGAAACAGGGTCTCACTTTATAGTTCAGGCTGGCCTTGAACTATGTAGCTCAGGCTGGCCTCCAACTCCTGGGCATCCTCCTGCCTCAGCCTCTGGAGATCTGGAATTACACGTTTGTACCACTACACCTGGCTAGAAGGTTTTCATTGTCTTGAGAAGTTCCCTCCTGTCCTTCATCCTCATCTTCCTCATCCCAACCACATTCCAATTTTGATCACCATATATTATTTTTGACTGTTCTTGGATTACACAGGGATAAATATGGCCTCTTACACCTGGTTTCTTTGGCTTAGCACACTGTTTCATTCACCCTATTGCACGTACTACTCATTTTAAATTGCTAATGTGTTTCATTGCATGGAAATTCTATATATGTATAGACACATTTTTTTTTTGCAGTACTGGGGTTAAAACCCAGAGCCTTCACACCTCACTACGTTCTCAGCTATTTATTTTTCACTTGAAATAGGGCCCCACTCACTTGATAAGTTGCTCAGGCTGGGATGAAGCTGTGATCCCCCCCCCCCCGCCGCCTCAGCCTCCCAGAGTGGGCTCCTTTTTCCTTTCAATAGACATCTGGGTTGCTTTCAGCTGGAGCCACTTGTGAATAAAGTTGCTTGTGAATATTCATATACGAATCCTTTTGTGGGCAAGTGTTTTCATTTCTCTTGGGTGAACATCTAAGAAGGAAATTACTGGGTTACAGGGCAGATGCATTCACTTTCTAAGATACTCAAATAGGTTCCCCAATGTTGATAACATTTTGCAACCCCACCCCCAGCCCAGCGCTGCTCCACGTGGCCACCAACTCGGAGCCTTGCAGCATGCAGGGGAATTCATTCCAGCTTAAATGTCATTTCCCTGATCACTAAAAAATGTGAGGCCTGTAATGTGTACTTAGCAGCCTCTCGGACCTGGTCTCTGGTTAAGTGTTCCCAAGTGTTATTTATTGAGCATTTAGAAAGCTTTCTCCTTAAAAGGAAGCGTAGGGGAAGCTCCTCGGTGGATGTGATCTGGCTGCCACATCAAGGTTATTTTGTCATCATTTGGTTGCTGCCAGATCCACAAAGCCCCTGTCCGACTGTCTGGACCTCGTGCTTCTAGGAGAGGGAGCATTTCTCTCCAGGGCTGTGGCCCTCTGCACCCACTGTGCCAGAATCTCATCTTACCCTGCCTGGCTGGGAGCTGTGTGCCTTCGGCTTGGCCTGCTGTCCTGCCTGCAGCTCCCAGCGCAGCGCCTGTCCCAGCAAGGGTGCTGGTTGCTTGGTTACCATCGAACAGGCCCAGCTCTGGCCAGTCCGTCCTCCCTCACCTCTCGGCTCCCCTGCCTCAGAGCCAGGCGCTGGGCAGCTCCGTGGATTCAAAGGTGTTGATTCGACACCCGTTCACAGCAGTTACTAAAGAGACAGGGGTCCAGTTGTCAGCTTGTCAGGCTGGTTCCTGAGTCCCTCACTGGTACTTTTTCCCCAATGAAAAGCAAGAAGGAAAAAACTATTTGTCACGACTCGTAAGTGGGAAAGGAAAATGCTGGGAACCTGAGCAGACAGAAATGCTGTCTTCTCTTCTCACAAGACCCCGTCGTCTCCTCATGCCCTACCACTCTCCCCAGCTCGCTGCCTGGGCCTCGCTTCCTAATTAAGATCAGATCTGAGCTGTGGTGGAACCCTGATGACAGGCACAGAGCTTGGACCTCTGACTGTGCCTCACTGAAACACGTCAATGGCGCGTTCTCCTGCAGGGCAGCTCAGGCAAATGAATACAAATAGTTAACAACCAGGCTTTTCCTGCCACAGACTCAGAAACCTGGCATGTCCACACTAGGACAATGGGAACACAGCAGGGTTCTAAGGACCAAAGCCGTGGCGGGTTGTGTGGCAACATTCCTTGGTGCCCCATTTCCAGGTGACACAGGGTACCGGGGGTGTGACCTGGCTCAGCCTCAGCTGTGTCATAAAATGACCTGAACCTCACTCTCTAGTGATGCTGCCTCACCTGGTCACAAAGTCAAATAACAAATGCATTGAGCCTGATGGTGGTGGGCTTTGTGCCCCTCTGAGAGAGGGGCGGGCACTGCTCCTGGGCGCAGGGGATTGGTTGAAAGCGAGCGTGCTATGATTTACAGCAACCGGGCCCATGAGTGGCTTCAAGCATCTGAAACCTAGCAGCGTGACCAAGGAAATGAATATTTGATTGCATTTGACCTTAATTAACTTAAATGTAAATGTAAGCACTCTTACTTGATTCGGATCTACATTGATCCAGTTATTGGAGAATTTTGAATGTTTGGGGTAACCTGGTTATGTGAATCTGTGTTTAGTGTGTATTTATGAAATCTAAATAGAAATCAAGTATTTCTAATAAAAATTGAGTGACTGAATTGAGATGTGTTGCAGATGTAAAATACACACTGGATTCCAAAGACTTAATGTGGAAAAATATAAAATATCTCACTAATATATGAGTATATATATACTTATGTATATATATACATATATGTTGAAATAAACATAGGGTAAAGTAAAACTTATCAATATCACCTGCTCCTTTCTACTTTTTAAATGTGGCTATGAAAATAATTAAATTATATCTGTGGTTTACACTATAATTTGATTGGACAGTCTAGCCTCAACCTCATTAGTGGACTACTCCATTGATGAGTTCATAACTGAATGTGGTGTTAAAAAGTGAGGTGTAGTTGGAGAAAGTAGGTCACTGTGGGCATAACCTGGTTTTTGTCCTGATCCCTTCCTCTCTCTCGATCTCTTGCTCTGACTTTCTCTTTACCTCCGGGCTGCCATGAGGTGAGCAGCTTTCCTCTACCACATCCTTCCACCATGATGTTTCTGCCTTGGAGTTAGCTGGCCACGGACTGAATCCTCTGAACCCATGAGTGAAAATAAACCTTTTTACCTTTGAATTGTGTGTATCAGGTAATTTGTTCCAGGAACATGACTAACAGGAAATAAATTGTCTTTTTTTAAGGGAATTTAAGTCAATGTTCTATAGATTTTTTTTTTTTTTTTGGTACGGGGGATCAAACCAGGGACCTTGTGCTTTCGGGGCAGACAGCAGAACCACTGAGCTAAATCCCTGGCCTGTATAGATTTTTTAAAAAGGATCCTGATATAATATCTGAGTAAAATCACCAGGCAATAAGCCATGTTGGGGAAAGGATAAATGCATGAAGATGCTACAGTAATATAGGGAGAAAGATGGGTTCTGCATGGATTAGAGGATTGGAAGTTGGAAATATGATGCTTAGGCAAGAAAAGGTGTGGAAGAGATATCCCAGCAAAGAGGGTGGAGGAACTGAGATCACATGAAACCTAGGACAGCTGGGACCTCAACAGTGATCCAAAGGTGGCACCCAGGCTTGGTTTCAGTGAAGACAAGTAAGCTCTGTCTACACTACAGGGCAGGGATTCTCATTGGCTATTGGCCTATTAACCAGCCTGAGGAGGAATTAGATATATTTAATTCAATGATGGTAAATCCTGAAGATAATTCCAGAAAAGTAAAATTGTCACTTTGGGATAGAGGAGCACAGAAGGTGAGCCAGGAGTGGGAAAATGTGGGTTTCAGTCCAGTCTCTGGCACTTCCTATGGATGACCACAGCAGTTCACTCAACCTTGGAATCTCAGAACACTCATAATGAAAATTATTCTTTCTCATAACTGGAGGTCTAGAGGTTGGGTGGCATTCAGTACACTCAACTGCTTGACAGTATCACTCGGGATCCAGTCCTTTTCATCATCACTCCACTGTCACCTTGATGGGTTGTGCCACCTGCTCAGTAGCAAGACTGTAGCAGCATCTTTAATCTAGCCAGCACTTGCAGACTCAGAAATTTCCAGACTGACTCTTATGTGGAAGCAAAGACAACTCTCTAGGAGACATCTGGCAAACTTCCTCCCACTTCTCATTGGCCAAACTTGAGTCACATGTCCACTTCTAAACCAATCATTGGAAAGGCCTGGGGTTGTCCAATCAGCTTTTTTGAAGCTGGAAATAAGGTTACATTCTTCTGAGTCATCGAGGCAGAAATAGATATGGGAAACAAAAGTAGAGTCTTGTTTAAAAGGAAGAAATAAATGCATTGTCTATAATATATCTGTCACATGGGAACAATGGTACCTTGGATGTCTCGTGCAGGGTACTTGTGGATATCAAATGCAAGAACTGCATGGTCTTTTAAAATTCTGTAAAATGTCTGCTGATGGCAGGATCAAAGGAAACTGGGACATCATCCAGCTAATACTGGACATTAGCCCGAAGTCTACCATTTGGCTGGGTTTAAATTTCCCTTTCACATTACGGCCTGGAGTGGGAGCAGGTGACTGCGACTGTCCTATTAGACCATTCCCATCCTTGATCCACCTTTACTTTAATTTCATCCAGACCCAAAAGAACAGAGTGCCTAGAGCTTCGCTTAACTGAACTTGTCATCTGTAGGGAAGTTTTTCTTCTTCTTTCACAAGTTTACAACATCCTGGCTTCTGGCTTAAATCCACCATGTTTATCCTGTTGATGGAAGAGAACTATTTTCTTGAGAACAGTTTCCCTGCCTCCCGTTTGCCAGTTTCAAGAAGGCTAGCACAGGATCTTCCAACACGCCTCCCCTCGCCCTGTTTCTAAGCAGATGTAGACCTGCTTCACAGTCCTGCTGTCCAGGAACTCGTTTGCATGATCACAGCCCCTGAAGGTCCTGGAGTTGTTTCCAGAAATCGACCTCAAAGACTAGTGGTGACATCGCTTGCTACTCCTCTAGTGAGCCTCACTCAAATGGGCACATTTTAATTGAGGATCATGAAAGTCACAAACCCTCCATCTGTAGTGCTGGTGAGGATAATGTTTTACTAAGCACTTAACATGTGTCCATTACCATGCCAGATGGCTAAGAGCTTTGTGTTGTTTATACTACAGAAAACCTATGGGTTTGGTATTATTATTACTCCCCACTTACAGATTTGAAAAAATGAGTTGTAGAAAAATTAAACAACTTTTTCATGGACACACACTGTTCTCCAGTGTCACCTTTCTCTCCTCACCCTCATCCCATCATTCACCGTGACAATCTCCAGTCCAGAGGGGCCTGGGCTGTTGGCAGAGCTTAGAGAAGTGCCCTGTGCCCTGCACCTGGGCTTGCCGTGCCATCTTGGTAGCAAGGACATTGTTTAGTTTCTCCCTCATGTGAGCACAGCATGGCCTGTCCACTGCTGGGACTTTCTCTACCCAGATTGCATAATCCCACATATCAACTCCAAGGGCACTGGGACAAAATGACCTAAGTAAGACCACCAGAACCTCTGAAGACGGGACTCCTGCATCACTATTTTTTAAAGCTCCCTGGTGATGCTGATGTGTGGCCAAGGCTGTGACCTGAAACCAGAGGAAATGAAAAGTTTAGTGAAAAGTTAGTGTCCAGGTTGGCGGTCCACCTCCAGGGCTCTGCCTGCCATGCCTGCACGTTTCAGCATCTCAATGAATGAATCCCTTGTCCAGCACCCCAACTGAATCCCTAGTTCTAAAAGATGTGAAAGACATGCTCAGTATTCAGAGGCCTTAGTCTGCACAGGACCTGGGTCCAGAGACAGTGATCCAATCACCAAAAGATTGCTTGAACGAAGGAGTACCCCAGACAGCACACCTCACCTTGCTTTAAAGGACTTAGCTTACAACCAACCTCTCAAAATGCATCTGTGTGATCCCTTTTCTGGAATGCACAAAAGCAGGTGTAGTAGTCACTTTTCCATTGCAGGGACAAACTACCCAACAGACACAATTTAGGCCCAGGGATTTAGCCCAGTTGCACAGCACCTGCCTGGCAAGCATGAGGTCCTGAGTTTGATCCCCGGTACCAAAAAAAACCCAAAGACACAATTTAAAGGAGGAAATCCTTATTTTGTCTCATGGTTTCAGAGGTCTCAGTCCAAGGCTCTAAGGCAGGGATATCACGGTGGAAGGGCCTGGTGGAGGAGAGCTGCTCACCTCATGCCAAGCAGGAAGCAGAGTGAGAAGGAAAGAGCCAAGCCCCAGTGACCCACTGCCTCCAGCTAGGCCCTACCTCCTAATTCACTTAGCTATGAGTTACCAATGATTAATCCATTGGTGAGGTCAGCATCCTCACAATTCAATCACCTCTGTAGGTGTCACTTAATCCAATCACGTTGACAATGAAGATTGTCAATGGCCTCAGCAGGCAAAGCTGATCTATGCTGTCACAAGTCAGGAGAGGGTTGCCCTGGTTGACAGGGGCAGGGAGAGGAAGGCAGGGGGTGTTTAGGGAGGCTGCTTATATATTTTTTTGTTTATCTGGATGCTCATTGCACAGGTGGGTTCAGTTTTGTTAGCTTCAATCAAAAGTTTAAAGGCTGCATTAGCTCCACAAATGGGTGGAAAAGCTCTGTAGGGTGCTCTCACACATGGGGGCGCTCCTTCTCTCCCTCAGGCCATCACCCGATTGGCCTTTCTGGCCAGCCTTGGAGGATATCTGGGGAAGGCCTCAGACTCCCCAGCAGGTCTCTTTTAGGTCCAGGCCACCCATGGGCTCTTCAGAAATCTCCCAATTCCTGGCCTCTCCCTGATACCATTCCTCTTGCTATATCCCAAGTAGGGCAGGCATTTCTCCAGGGAAGGTGGCATCTCGAATTCCTGTGGACACCTCCTGGGTGGAAGGGTCTATGCCCATCTGGTGCATGTCATCCGGCTAAGCAGCAGACAGGAGCTCACACACACACACACACACACACACACACACACACACACACATGCACGCACGCACACGCATGCACACCCTCCATCTGTGCCTCCGCCTCTGGCCCACACACAGAATATCCTACTCAACCTGCCTTTGTTTGCAGCATTCTCCAGGGCCCAGAACACAGAGAGTGATAAAAATAATCCCTTTCAACATGGTAATTTGCTGCCACTCCAGCTTCTCGGCACTGTTTGCCAAGTTGCCCTTTCAGGAACCAGGGAGCGACAGGACTGGCAGAGCCTGGCTCTGTGTGTGGAGTGGGATGGTGGCTGGGCCACCTGCACAGGCAGAGGCTGGGGCCTGGTCCCTCTCCCCTTGCCATCTTCTTGGATATCAAACCCTCAGCAGGTCTAAGGCCTCCTCCCTGGCCTCGCCCCACACCTTTCCGGCATCGCCCAGGCAGTGCCTGGAGCGGCACCCCCACCAAGAAGGCCCAGAGCCATGATTGGGAGATGGATTAGAGATGGGATTGGGAGCCAGATGGATCCGAGTTCAAATCCTAAGTTTTTTCCCAGTTGACTCTCCACACCTCTGCTTCCTTGCCTATAAATCAGGAATGAAAATAACTCATGGGGCTGCTTGGAGTAAAGCAGCTACCACTGGATGTGGCTGGCAGGGCCCAGTCATTGGCGATGGAAGCCTCTTTACTATCTCAAAGCACAGATACATCTACTGAGCAGGTCAGTCTCAGAGCCGAGGACTCTGGTCAGTGTGTGTGTTGGTGTCCCGTCCAGCTGTCCACAGGTGGCTTTGTGTGCTGCCCCCTGCCACCAGTGAGTATAAAGGATCTTGGCCAGGTTGGGGGCAAAGATGCCCTTGTGACATTTCTGGGCTTTGCCAAACCAGGTGTGGAAGTCTGAAAAGCCTTGAGCTGGGAGGACGTTGGCAAGAAGGGACCAGGGCTGAGCCAAGCAGTTTACACCCACCCTGGGGAATACAGACCTCAGCAGAGTCTGAACATCCCACAGCCAGCAACAGGGATCAGGGCCAGAGGCAGCCAGGGAGATCCTAGTGCCCCAGAACACTCCGAGAACATGGGGGACCTGGCACAGTCACCCATAGGACTGAGTCTCCAGGCGATTTTCATGGAATCCGAGAGCGCTGGTGGGGAACAGCCCACTGAGGGACTTCAGGGGCCTCTGGGTTGATCTGTGAGGTAGAGAGACTATCCCAAGCAGTGGCTTCCTCATCGAGTCGATGGCATCTTCTCCCAAACACTGCCTCCCACTTCACCCTTGTCCCCTCTGGGGCCACCCGGCACTCTTTCCTATCATTGGGGTAGCAAAAGGTAGCATCAGGCTGCTCGGCCAGGCTCCAGGGTGGGGGCAGCCCGGGGCAGGACTTGCTGTTGGGACCTGTCCATCTAGAGCTTTGACACAAGTGTTCCAATGCACAAATGCACACAATTGCACATGCTAGCAAGTCACAGCCAGACAGCCGGCTTCCCAGGGAAAAATGGGCAGCACCCCAACTGCTGGCTGCCTCACATTGCGCTGTGCCAGCTCCACAGTGCCAGACAGACTCGTGCACAACACTGAAGACGGTTACCATGAGCCCAAGCACTCCTGGCACCTGGGAAAGGTGTCTTAGAATCAGGCCTCTGGAAGGTCACATTGCTGAAGTCCCGGAGGAGACATGTTAAAGCAGTTGTGCTCTCAAGTAGCTTGGAATATGAAAAACAAAACAAAACAAAACAAACCCTCACAAACTGCACTCACTTGATAACTGTTTAAAGACACAGGTGCCAGGTGTTCATCCTGAGATTATGATTCCACAAGGCTTGGGTTTGTGCTGAGATCTGGGTCCCCAGGAAGCCCCACTGCTGGTTCTGATGTGTGGCCAGGAATAAAACCACATCCCCGGCCAATGTCAGAGAGACAAAGGCTGCACTTGGGTCTCCTGCCCCTAGGAGATCCATTGCAAGTGGGCAAGGATCTCTGAACACAAGGTCCTGGGGCAGGGAGAGGCTGGATGTCCATGCAAACACCACCCAGGTTTGTCTAGATGTGAGAACCAATGCTACCAGTGCTGTCCAGTGGTGTCTTTTGTGGGTAGCAATTTAACAGTCTGCTTATGTGTGACACAACCATTTGTTATCTCCTTTCCTGTAAGATTTTTGATAGAAGGAGAGGTTAGTTACCCAATCCAACCCCAGCCACATAGACACTTGGTTTGCAGTGATACCAACTTGTCACTGGATGGGGTTCGATAGATCCCCCCAAAAGAGATGAGGATTCAAATCATCCTACTCATGAGGTAGGTTGTAGGTTTTTTAACTTACATTACAGAAAAAGGTTCAGCATTTCAGAATAAGTGAGAGGCATAAAAAAAATTTATGAGGCAGAAAGAAACCCCACTTTTAGAAGGGAGTGTGGGTACTCATAGAGAGAGGTGCATTATGGTCTCAGGCTGGGGAGAGAATTTCTATTTCCTAAGACATCTAGGATGTGGATTCCTAGTGTCAAGTTACCCAGTGAGTGAGCTAGGATAGAATGCAAACCTTATATGTGTGTTTGAAGTCTAGAAATCTGCTAACCACTCATAGTGCTGCTTCATTATGGGTGGGAGTCCGTGGGATGTGTGAATCTATATGATGGGAGGGGAACAGGCTCGATTTATAGGCTCATTGTATTGTGAAACAGTTAACTCTGTACAAACTGCATAAACTCAAGCTTGTTTCACTAAGTCGAAGAATGAAATCAAGGACAAAAGGAGGATGTTAGGAGAGTGTTTACTGGATACAAGAAGAATAGCTCTGGGTTCCCAGGACAGGACTCTGAAAATGGAATGCTGAGGGGCTTTCTTTGTTTTGGTCTTATGTAGATAAGCAGAGTCGAGCAGCTTGTTTTAAACTAGTGGCTCTCTGACTTTAACCAATTGGGCTTTAGGTTTTGTAATGTACAGTCTACAAAAAATCAGTGACTCAGCTGGCTGAGTTCAAAAGAAAATGGTTACTCTGAACTGTTAAGTTCCTCCAAGTCCAGCCCAGAGATGGGGAGGAGTTAGCAACTAATTTCTCTGCCTAGAGAGCGTCTTTCTGGGAGGAAGGATTCTTATCTGCCCATTTTCATCCTGTTTTTCCTTTCTTGTGTTTGTTTTTACAGTGTTAAGCTTTGGAACTCTGCGTGGGTGCTGTTTTCTTTGTATCTAGCTGCCTCTGTCTTAGATCCCTCCCTTCTATGGCATCTGTAAGGCCTTTGGGACTCTTTTGCTTTGAGAGTGCATTTCTTAGAGGGGAAAAAGTCACTGTAACCCAGGACAACTCTGTGTCCTAAAGCTGTGGTTCTCTTATGACTTTCCCCATTTCCTTTCTGCTTGACTTTATGTTTTCTCTCCTATCTCAACCTCATTAACTTTCATTAGTAAAATTAATCATGAAGCCTGTGGTACAGGATGATTTGTGCGCATTCTTGCCCAAACAAGTGAGTACCATGGACTCCCTGAGCTTTAGGTCACAATCCTCATTAAGGGTTAGAAGAGCCATAAAGTCCATACATTTTGCGTTTTGCATGAAACCGGCGGGCTTCTTCCCCACTGGGCGGATGGTCACCATGTTCGGATGAGAAGGTCACTTGTCCCTGCCGCAGCTCAGCCTAGTTAATTAACACCTGCCCTCCCAGCCCCAACAGCCCTGGAGACTGGCTGCTCTCCACCCAGATGTACTTTCACACCTGTCTCAGCAATTCTGGGAGAGGCCTTTGAAGCACCTTTTCGAAATCCCGTGTTAATGATCTGGTAATTATTGTGGTGACTTCTCGATGAAGTGTGAAGTGCTCAGCAGCTAGCTGTCAGCCAAGAGAATCCCAAGGCACCGGGGAGGAGGGACACAGCAGAGGAGATTGGAAAAACAAGCCTGAGCCTAGGTCCACCTCCTCATAACAACCCCCCTGGCCCTAGAAGGAGACTTCAAGAGGCTGCCCCAGCCATCGAGAGCCCTGGTTGGCAGATGAGGCCTCTCTGCTGGGACAGGTCGGACTGCAGAATCTGGGGAACCAACGAGTGATCGCCCAGATTCCCATCAGTACCATAGTAGGTGATGCCGAATGCCAGGGCTGGCTCCTGACGGAGCCCCTCCTCCCACACACAGACAGCAGTCCTGCCTCAGTCCCTCCCCAAGGCAGCTGCCTCCACCTTCAGTCTCCAGCCACTCTGAAGCATCCAGGCTGCCATCGCAGAAAAGCTGGAACAAGCCCTGTTGATCTCCTCCCCATCCCCACCAACTCTTGCCCTCCTACCCACCATGTGGCAAGCTGGGACCCAGTGAAGCCAACTGTGCTGGGCATCCCAACATCCGGAAGCAAACATGCCACCCATCTTCCCAGCCATGCTCCCCAGCACCTGGTTTTCAGTCCCAGTAAAAGGAACCCAGCTGGCATGGCGTGGGGTGGAGCTCCAACAGCCGCCCACCTCTCACCATAATGGAGGCTGCAAAACCCACCACAGTGCTCCAACTGGCCCAGGTTCCCACAGCATCTGTGCTATGCTCCCTCCGGGACTCCCAAAGATGATGCTAATGCAGAGGGGACATGCTGGCCCCTAGGACCCATCTCCTTCCACCCACTTGGCCTGGGAGTCACATGAAGCAGAGGACATTATTTGCTGCAGCTCCCTCGTTTTACCCATGTGACACCCCAGGAAGTTGGTGACATACTCAAGGTCAAAGCACCACCAATGAGCGTCCCCATGGCTTTTCCACCAGTCGCCACCACGAGTGCATGGTGTCTTCATGCTGGCTTAACCTGGTCTCGCTGACAGAGCCCAGCCTTGGGGCAAGGAGGGCTCAGCTCACTGTGCCCTCTGCTGTCCCTGACACACTGCACAGTGGGGACTGACAACAGCCGCCACTGTCACGATCGATCGAGCTCTGTGACCTGGCTCCTGGGGGCCCAGGCCCCACCCCTACGAGCAAAAGCCAGCACCTGACACAGGCACCTTCTGTGTTTCAGAGGCCATATGAGTCGCCCTGGTTGATTGCTGGAATTCTCTTTCCAAGGCGTGAGCATCTATAGTTAAGCAAACGCAGCACAAAAACTGGGAAGCAGCTGCCCCACGCACCATTTTCATGCAACTCTTTAGCCCTCCAACAATGACAATAATGACAAGGCGAAGTAGACACAACTGGCCCCAAGAAGAGAGTCTTGTGTGTCCAGAGAAATACCCCAAGCCACCAGTTCTCAAAGTGCCACTAGATCTAGACCATTGGTATCGCTGGGGTCACCCAGGACCTCTTTAGAGATGCAGGTTCTCAGATGGCACACAGCCTGCTGAATCCACAACCAGGGGACCTGGCAGCAGCTGTGAACTCCAAGCCCTCAGAGGACCCTGTGCAGCTGAGGTCTGAGAAGGCATTTGCGACGGAGGTGGGGACCTCAGAGGACACACTGCCTTGCAAGGAGGAAGAGTCTGGGGACCTGGGGGTTCTGGTTGGGGGAAGAAGAGGGAGGAGAGGGAAGATATGAGCTGCGGGCTGCACAGGAAAGGACAGGAGCTTGCGCATCCATCACTGGCCACGGTGGGAAACGGCCCTCCAGGGGCTTCCACTGGAGTAGAGCACAGGACTGCTCCGGAAGTGTGGAGCTGGAAGTAAAGACTGTACAATCACATGTGCACAGTGCACAGTGGCACTATGCTTCATGTGGACACCACGAGCGGCAGCTTCGCATGGTAGCATCAGGAAACACCAAGCAAGAAACGCAGTCACTGTGGTTGCCATGGCTGCACACTGCTTGGCACGGGACCTGCTCACCTTCAGTCACCACTCTCTTATTTGGGGACTTGCGGTTTGTTTCCACTCTTCACCATCAGAAAGAAGATCTGACAAACATCTTGGAGTGAAAACTTGTATGTTTGTTCACGATTATGACCTTGGGACAGGAAATTCACACAAATTGAGGGATTGGGTTCAAACGCTACTGGAGAACAAATTTCCTAGCACCTTGAGCCGAGGCAGGAAGTGTCAGCAGAGCATTTACAAGCAGGACTCTTTCATAATTTTAGAGATTTGTGGGGCTCAAAGAGTACAGCTGCCGACCCAGAGGTGGGAGCAGAGGAAGCAGATGGGCTTCTCCCTTGAGAAGAAAGCCATTGACCATGAGGAGGCTGGCCTGGCTGAGAGTGTGGTGCAGTGGTAGAGCACCTGCCTGGCATGCGTGAGGTCCTGAGTTCAAGCCCCAACACTGCTAAAAATCTTTTTTAAAAAACAAAACCAGAGGGCTGACATATTGTTGTTGCTTCATCTAAAGAGGCTCAGATGATCGGTGACACAGAAAGATGTTTTGTTTTTTGTGACTTAGAAATGCAATTCAGGAAGCACAGATTCCATAGAAACCGGAATGGGTCCTGTTGATGCTGCAGGCTTTCACACAGAGAGAGACACCGAGGAGAGAGACACCGAAGAGAGAGACACCGAGGCCTTTCCCCGGAAGCGGTTTGGTTCCTGCAGGCACTGACTCAGCAGATTGGCATCCAGAGCCTGAGCACCAAAGGTAGCATAGACGCACCCTTTTATATAATGTTTGTGTCTTTGTCTCCCTAATGTGAGCATGTGCTAACTTCTACAGCCTGGTTGGGTACTATTTACTTACAGTTACATCAGAACTACACATACAATGCAAGTTGATATTCCCCACCTACAGTAGGGAGGGGCCCAACTGCATTAGTGAGGGTTTGAGGGCACTTTTAAGGGCAGAGGAGGGAGTTGCAGTGGGTTGCATAGGCTGTTTTTGAAGTATGCCTGGGGCTGGGGTAGAGCACTTGCCTAGCATGCACAAGGCCCTGAATTTCATCCTCATCAAGGAGAAAAGAAGAAAAGAATGACCGGAGGATAAATTTACTTCTCTAACTCACTGGTCTTGTGCAGACCAGCTCCGCCCATACCGTTGTTACTAGGAAAGAATTCGGTTTATACAATCCCCAGGGTGTGCCTTCTTGCTCATAACTTTCTCTGGGCATGTCAGTGAGCTCACAGAGTGCTTACATGGCACACAATGGAGTCACTGACTGCAGATGCACGAGACTTGATCCACGATAGCGGACGTGAAACTGTGTTTTTAAGCTAATCTCTGGTCAAACCCAGGAGGTGCAGGGTTCAAGCCCAGCTGAACCTAGGCTTGTGAATGGTGACATCAGGCCTCTCTCCACTGCTCAGCTCCTGCTGTTGGCTACTCCTTCCTAACACAAACAGGCTTTCAGTGTGGGAGAAATAGGAAGGGTCCCAGGTGGAGGGAGAGGTGGGCAGAGCCGCAGGCTGCTCCAGCCTTACCCTACCCCACCTCATGAATCAAAAGGAAGGACCAGCCTTGTTCCTTCTGGCTTCAAGTTAAGGGAGATCTCTGATTGGCTGCAAAGGTCACATGCTTGTCTTCTGGGCAAATTATGGGTGGTTATGTGGTTGGGGCACCGTGATTGGCTAGACCTGGGTCACATGTCCAGCTAATTGGTACTCTAATTGGTAGCTACAGCAGAGCCATGTGGAATTAGAGAACAGCATGTGCCTAGGAGGAAGGGCAGCCCTTTGCAACAAAAAGTGGAGAAGGGGCATCCAGCAGTCGCTCATTACTGTCTGTATTCCTTTGCACCCTAGCAGCTACCTTGTGGGCCTGCTGTGAAAAATGTCCCCTCCTGGAACTGGAGATTGCTGAGGGCCAGGGTTTTTGTGGACAGTAACATAGTAGGGCCTTTGGTAGAAGATGGGACATGATGGTGGCCCTGTTTGTGTTTTCTTTCCATTGCCGCCAGTCAGAAGTGAGTCAAGTAGGGGCTCAGGAGACCTCTGGGCTTCATCTGGGTTTCAGAGGAGGTCTGGTTCCTCCCACCTGTGGGCCCATGGGTTCCTCACTGGCCAGCCCAAGGGGGTGGCCATCTGCCGCTGGCACTGGCTGCTTCTGTGGACAGGCACAGTGCACGCATCTCCAGGCCCAGGCACAATCAGGGCGGCGACAGCCATCACGGGCAGCAGCCTGAGAGGCTGGGACAGGGCACAGCAGGCCCCAGGAGGTCCCGACCCACAGAGTCAAGCAGGGGGCTCTGATGTTGTTAGGGCTGCAGGGAGCCCAGGTACTGGGAAGCTGACCAGGACTGGATCAAAGTGACGCCAGAGAGGCAGAAGGGGGAGAGCAGAGGATAATCACCCACACCCCTCCACAGGGAAGTGGTGTCCAGGCAGGCTGAGTCCTCCAGGGAGGAGGATGAGCAAGTGGCATCCCATATTAATGGCCAGAGGCAGAAGTGTCCAGCCTGAAGTTTCTATCAGTTGCCAGGGAACAGGCTAACTTATTTATTTACTTATTTAAGACAACACTTCCTATATACTAGTTCCAAGCGCTTCAAAAATGTCAACTCATTTAATCCTCCCAACACTATGAGGCGAGTACTCACTGTATCAGTCAGCTTTCTGTTACTATAACAAATGCCTGAGACAATCAACTTATAAAGAGAAAAGGTTCGTTTTACCTCATGGTTTCAGAGGCTCCAACCCACAGTCAGTTGGCTGTTGCTTTTAGGCTATGGCAGGGCAGCACATCCTGGCAGGGTTGTGTGACAGGACAGAACCACTCCCTTCCTAAAAGAGAGAAAGAAGAGACTGAGTCCCACACTCCCTTTCAAGGGCACACACCCAAAGACCTGTACTTCTCCGCCCCGGGAGTTTCCACTACCCCTCAACAGGGACAAGCTGGGGACCAAGCCCTGAACACCGGCCTTTAGGGGACACTTGAGATCCACACTGTAGCACCTCCTCTTGCCCCCACTGTACAGCTGAGCAAACTAAGGTACAGAATGGCAAGTACTGGGCACAAGGCTACACAGCTCATAGGTGCTCTGGACAGCTTGCTACCTTCCAAACCCGGCCCTCTACAGTCCGGGGCCTGGCTAACGTAGTCGGGAGGCTCCACTGTAAATTATTATTATTGTTTTTTTGAGACAGAGTCTTGCTTTGTAGTTCAGGCAGACCTTGAACTCACTATGTAGCCCAGGCTGGCCTCCAGCTTGTGGCAATCCTTCTGCCTCAGCCTCCTGAGTGCTGGGACTACAGGCGTGTGCCACTCTGCCCACTCCCACCGTAAATGACCCAGAATCTCCCAGTCTGTAGCTGGAAGGCCTTTAGGGTTAGGGTCGCCTTTTCAGGCGGAGCTCAGAGATAGCACCCAGGGCTACACTTGGACCAGAGGCTTCAGGTCCCTGCCTATGCCCATGGAGTCTTCAGAACCTGGGGGCAGGGCTGGGCCAGCCTTGGCTTCCTGCTCTGCAAGGAGCTGGGCCAGGCCCTGGCCACCCAGCTGCAAGCTGGAAGCAGCAAGGCTTAATCGCATCAGGATGGAAGTTTGCTGAGTGCCCCACCGCTCTCAGCCCATGCGATCACTTCTCCCCTCAGAAATTGAGTTAGAAGTGTGATTCCAGTAATTATAAATTACGGCGGCTCACTTTGCAACCAGGCCTCATTTCTCAAGTGCAGCAGTGAAAGCCCACAAAGCCTTGTGCTTAGAGAGGACCACGCCCAGCACCCCATCAGCCTCTCTGTTGTCATCTTTGGCCAGGCCAGCACCCTTGCCGGCCTCAGTTTCCACATGTGTCAATGAGGGACTTGCATGGCTGGCCTCGGGGACCCCTTCCGACTCTGATGGCCACCGGATTCCAGGCCTGCTTGACTGCCAGGAACGGTGCCTGTGACAGGAGTTTAGATTTCCTCTGTATTCCTGTGGATGGTGTTGAATTCCTGCAGGCAGAAGTAGATGATTTCCACAGCAGCACAAGCACGGAGCAGGAGCCACATGCCCACGTCCCGAGAGAGTCCTTTCTGGAACTACAGCCACACTCACTGCACACTCACCCAGGGCAGGCCCTGAACTGACTGTTCTACAGAAATGATCTCATTGCATGCTCTAAGTGGACCGCGATGGGGCCCATTTCACAGACAAGAAAACTGAGACACGCCAGGTAAAGTAGTGTCCACACACAAGGCCCTGCTCATAGTCACAGCTCTCTCGAATCCCAAAATCCGAGGGCTTTAGCTAAAGGGTAATGGAGAGACCAAGGGGTGGCCTCCATATGAAGGGAGAGCTTGCACACAGGAGCTGTCCAGCAAATCACAGTCTCCCTGTAAGCACTCGGGGTGCAGCAGGCCTAGCAAGCCAGGCTCCATCTCCTGATGAATGTGTCCACATTCCCGGCTCCCTCAAACAGGCTTTTGCCTCCCTGTCTCCCCTCCACCTCTGCAAATGGACTGCAATTATTTCATTTGGAGGGAGCACTGGTGCTGCTCGGAAGCAGCAGGGAGTAAATCTTCGTGATGCTTATGAGTGGCTGAGGGGGACATTCAGTCGCTCCAGCTCTGATGATCCAGCTGTCTCCCAGGTGGGCCACGCTGCATCCTCAGAATGTACAAGTGTACATGCTAACGACATTTTAATCTATGATAAGGTGGATACAAGAACCACAAAAGATCACTTGCTTTAAGAATCATCTTTCCAAAAATTAAAATTAAGTACCGTGCAAATTTGTAGAAATGTATTTTACTCCATTACCAAAGGAAAAAACAGGAAAGAGCTGGATTCTGCTGTCGGCATTAACCCCAGGTAGGAGCATGACAGCAACCATTTCACAAAAGCCACTCTGCTGCCCCTGTCAGGAGGGTACTCGATGTCCCTAGTCCCTCCTCTCTCTCTCCATACCTTTCCAAGTAGTTTGTAGTGTCATGATTTTAAAATCTAGCAGTGACATAACTGAGGGCCCCCAGGTATTTGGGGAGTCCAGGTCGGATGTCTGCATGCTGGGTGGTCCCACCAAGTCCCAGGTTCCCAACCAGCACTAACCGAGCACCCATTTGGCCCAGGCGCCATGGCGACTGTGTTAGTCAGTTCTCCGTCACTGTTATGGTTCAGACCTAAAATGTAGCCCTGAAAGTTTTGTGTTCAGAAGTGGGCTATTGAAAGGTGATTGGGGTCCGGGAATTTAGCTCAGTGGTTTCGCCGCCCGGTGTGCAAGCACAAGGATCCCAGTTCAATCCCTGGTACCAAAAAAAAAGAAAGAAAGAAAGGTGATTGGATCATTGGATGCTATACTCATCGGTTTATTAATCCACTGATGAGCTCATAGCTGAATGTGCTATGGGAGGCAAGGCCCCATCAGAGGAGCCAGGTCATTGGGGTGTGATCTGGAAGGCCGTATTCTTGTACCAGGTCCTCTCTTGTTTCCTGGCTGCCATGAGGTGAGCATCCTTCCTCTACCAGGCCCTTCCACCATGATGTTTCTGCTTTGGAGTGAGTCACCAACCATGGGCTGAATCCACTGAACTGTGAACTAAAAATAAACTTCTAAGCTGCAGGTGTCAAGTATTTTGTCCAAGTGATGGTAAAATGACTTCTAAAGAAAATTGGAACTGGAGAAGTACTATTGTTGCTATGACTGTAGGTTTAGAAGCCCTTGGAACTGGTCTATAGGAGTTTGGAAAGGTCTGGAAATGTCAAGTAGAGAAGCCCTAGAATGCTGAAAGCTGAGCTTGACAGGTGATTCTGGTCAGAGCTCAGAAAACCATGATCCTCATATGAATGCAGACAGCAAAGTTCAGACTCAGGAGGTTTTAGGTGGGAATCAGGACTGTCAGAACCTGGACTTGAGGCCATGTATGTCATGCTCTGGCAGAACTGGAGACCCCTGCAGTTAGGTTCCAGTACCTTGCCCAGTATTTGACATAGGCCTGATGAAAAAAACTAAAAGACAGAACTAAGAGAAAGAGCAGGGTGCCAGGACAACCAATGCCAGTGCAACCAACAAAGGTGCTGGCCAGCCCAAGCCACTGATTATTATTAATAATCAACTGGGGTAAAGGTAAACTATGTACAAGGGCAGGAATACATAAGAGAATGTGCAATCATGTGGTTTCCATGGAAACGAATGTAAGCAAGACTCATAAAGGACAAGGCAAAGTATTCTCAAATTAGGAATAGAATAGTCAAACTAAATGGTTGTAATTAGAACACTGTCCTTCTAGTAACAATGCTATTGTTGTGTATGTGAATTACTCTGACCTCAGCACAGAGGCTTCAGCTAAAGTCACTTCTCAAAACAAGCCTATTGTGGGGTTAATGCTTTACAGCCTGCTTTGGGCATAATCAATATTATGGTCCCCTGCATGGTAGAATGTTTGTCTGTGTTTTGCCCATGTCCTCAGACTTTGCAAGACTGAGATTAAGGATAGTGGACTAATTGATGCAGTGGAGGGAATTTCAAGGCAGCCCAATGTTCAGGCTGTAGCATGAACTGTAGCATGACTGCTTTTAGCCAGATTTACAATGAGAATTGGAAGGTTTAAAAAAAAGTGGAGCCTAAGAAGATCATACAGCTTGGCCAGAAAGGAACCACTTTAAAGTTGAAGCCCAGGAGAGTTTGGTTGCTGAAAAGATTACCATTAAAAAGAACCTCACATCAGGACAATAGGAAAGATGTCTTGAGGGCATCTCAGCAAATGGCCAGACCTCACTCATCCAAGCCTCAAGAAGGCAAAAAGGTAAACTCTTTTGAGAGACTTTGCTTTGAGAAGACAGCTTAAAGGCATCTTACTAGGGAACACATAGAGAAGTGTTTTTCTGAGTTCAGCCTACAGATACTCTGAGGCCTCTGCAGCCATGGGCCAAGGGGGCCCAGCTATTGCTCATGCTGGCAGCAGACCTCAGTGTCATCCATATGGTGCTAATTGTATAGACATGCAGAATGCAAGAGTTGTGGGTCAAGGAGGCTTCTACCCAAATGTCAAAGAAAGGCTTAGGAGGCCAGGCAGTGTGCCCCTGAGAGGGCAGTGTGTGAAGCTATGAGAGTGAAGCCAAAGGTACACTGGAGACCCCAGGAAGTTGGAGACACCAGAAACATGAAGCATTTGCCAAGGAAAGCCACAGGCAGTGAGTGGAGCCAGCCCAAGAGAGGCCACATGGACTTCAAATGGCAAGGCCATAGGGACTGGGCTGTACAACCCCTTTAGCATTCACATCACACAACAACCAGGCAGGTACTGGACACAGAGCTCCAGATTTAATGTTTGTCCTCCTGGGTTTCAGTCCTCCTTTGGTCCACTTCCTGTTTATTATCATATTCTTCTCTTTGGGAATGGGAATGTTCACCCTATACCATTGTATGTCAGTAGTAGTTAACTTTCTTTTGGACTTTTGCATGGGCTCAAGCCAAGAGTTTGCCTGGAGTCTCAGAAGAGACTTTGGGCTCGGACTTTTTGGCAATGCTGCTACTGTTATGACACTGGCAACTCTTAAGAGGGAAGACATGCATTTTGTATAATGAGATGGACATGAGCCTTTTGGAGGGCCAGGGACAGAATGTTATGGTTTAGATACAAAATGTCCCCCCAAAGTCTCATATACAGAAGTGGGGCTTTTGGAAGGTGATTGGATTCCAGGGGCACTGTACTCATCAGTGGATTGATCCATGGATGAATCCATAGCTAAATGTGCTGTTAGGAGGTGGCGCCAGGTTGGAAGAGGGGGACCACTGGGGGTTGGCCTGGAAGGGCATATGGTTTGAACCTTGGTTCCACTGTTGTATTACTGTGCGAGCTTACTTCCTCCAGGACTCAGTTTATTCTATCTGCAAAATGGCCATGGTCATTTCTTCATGAACTCCAGTGAGGATGAATGTCAAGTGCTTGGCCCAGTGCCTGGCACACAGTGAGTGTGGGCCAAGGGGCAGCTTTGATCTGGTGAAGGTGCCACCACCAGGCCAAGCCAGAGGGCCCAGGAGTTTCGCTCTCCTTCTCGATCTTCCCCAGCTGCTCCCCTGGGCGCCACCCTCCTCCCTCTGGTTCTCTCGGGCCCGCTCTGCTCCCCAGGTCAGCCAAGACTCCTTATCTTCTCCACGGTCCTTGCTGAACTCTGACTGGATGCCAAGCATGACAAGAAATACGAGCAGGGCCCCACCAACCCTCCGCACAGTGTCCACAGGCAAATGTGGAACACCCCAGACAGAACGACGCCCAACTGACAACTTCAGCTGGCAACAGCAGCCTGGCCCATGGCGTCCAGGATTAATCACCAAATGAATCCTGCAGGCTGCCACTGCTGCCAGAATCCTGCAGGGGCAAATCTGCTCCTGACCACAGTGGTCAGGAGGGATAAACACGTGCACCCCAGAGATGTGGCAGAGACACCAGAGAGCAACTAAGCTCCTCAGAAACAGAGGCCAGAGACAGCCAGGGTCTAAGAGACCAAACCCTGAGGGCTTTCAGGCCTCCCCTGCTGGCTTCCTACAGATACTCACACCCAGCTGCTCTTCCATCCAGCTGTGACCAACCCACCCCAGAAGTGGGTTTTCTCAGGGAGGCTGGTGTGAAAAGCATTCCTCCCGTGGCCTGGTCCTGTCCCCATCCACGTGCACAGCACACCTACCAAACCTCCGCCAGACTTTGACACAGCAGAACCTCTGGTTCCTCCCCCTCCTCTCCATCCTATTTTTATGGCTCTTTCATGGCTCTCGCTTGTTCCCTAGTCTACAGAATGTGGTAATAATATCTCAATTCCGCCCACATAAGAGAGAACTAACAAGTGACTGCACCTGCGACACTCTGGGGTCACTGGATGAATGGAATTCAAACAACCCAGAGAGATCATTTTTTTTTAAAGTTATTACTGCAATTGGCAGTATAAGGAAAATTTAGCTAATACCAGGGAGGGACATAGAAAATGCAGAGAACGAATTACTGTGCATAATTAGTAATTATTTTCTTTGAAGTCCTCAATTATTGTTCTCTAACAATACAATCCATGTGGACAAATTGCTGTCCCTCTTCCACAAACCACACAGAGATTCATCAAAGCCTTCCCTGCATCTTAAAAATGTTGCAGGGTCTGGGGCAAGGGAAAGGCTCTTGCTTGTGGGTACTTGGCGTTCTGAGGAACGGCTGGGTGGCTGCATTGCCCTGCACCCTCCACGAGGCCGCACTAGGAAGCCGTAGAGCACTGCTCAGGAGGGCAGAGCGGGCGCTCTCTACAGCCATGGTCAGGGAAGGCCTCTAGGGAGCTGGCACAGGAGCAGCTCAAGGAAGACAGACAAACATCAGCTCCGTGTGTCCAGGAGCCAGCAAAGCCCGACTGCCTGGAGCAGAGAGGGCAGAGGGAAGGGAGAGTAGCAGGAGATGTAATCAAGGCCACAACTGCTGACCAGATCTCAGCCGGCAGAGCTTGAACCAGTGGGCAGCGTGTGCCCCTTCCCTGGCCGGCCCTCCAGAGCCCTACTGAGCTGCAAGGAAGCACAAAGCAGCAACACTGAGAAAGGCGATGCAACTTGAGGTGGACAAGCTTTGCTCTGGACTCTGCTGTTGTGGGGATCCGGGCCGAGAGGCAGACAGTAATTCACTTGTTTTCTGCTGTCCTAATTCCCACTGTCTGAAAAGCCAGCATGTTCCTCTGGGAATCTGGAGCTGTGCAATCACCTATGTGATAATTACTCTCTGAGCCAGCATGAGGGGGCCAGGTCCTTGGGGCGCGGTCTGGGGAGCGGGCAGAACACAGGTGGCAGAAACACAGGCTCCACAGGGTGGGGACAGCTGGGCTCTCACACAGACCTGCCCTGGCCCTTGGGGTGCTCACCCCGCTGCACAGAGAGAGCACACGCAGCCCCACCTCTGTCACGGTCCCACCCTTTGAAGACTAGGCCTCCCTCAGACCTGTTCACACAGTCACAGCCACAGGGCTCACGTTGAAACAATCCTGCCACATCCACAGCAGAGTAAAAGGCAAGGCCTAGAGGAGAAGGAATTTGTCCTAAAAGCCCGAGAATTCCCATGGTGCTCTCCGGCAGCACCTCCACGCAGCACACGCGACATAAATGACAGGGGTGGTCCCTGTCACTCAGGGTCATTCCAGAGGACAAACCAAGGCTGGGCAGAGTGAGCACCTCCGGGGACAGAAGGAAGACACCGGGTTCCAAGCACTCTTGTCCACAGCGCCTGGCAGGGCAGGGACCACCCTCTTCGCCCCTCACACTGAGGAAACCAAGGCCAAGTGAGGACCGGGCTGAGGGGGGGCCGCTGCGGAGCTGCATTTCCAGGCTGTTTTTACAGTTTACCCAGCCTTGGTTTACTCACTGCTGCCAAACAATGGACAAAAGCTTCCAGAAATGTACTCAGTCCCTGCTTCTGTTCTTTTCGGACCTTCCGGAAGCTTAGCCTGGGTCCAAGGAGGCTGGGACGGTCTGTTTCTGCCCCACCCTTTCCCTGGCAACACGAGGGGCACAATGGCACCAACCCACAGGGACACCCCCTTACCGTGGGGTCAGCAGGTTTGTTTTCAGGGCAGGGGTCAAATTACCAGGAAGAGGCCCCCTCCGTTTTCTGGTACTGGAAATTGAATCCATAGCTTTGTACTGAGCTAGGTCCTCAGCCCTTTTTATTTTGAGACAGGATCTTACTAGGACACTAAGTTGCCCAGGATGGGCTCGCATTCGCAATCCTCCTGCCTCAGCCTCCCAGAGTCCTGAGATTGTAGGCCTGCGACGCCACGCCCGCCCGACTGGAAAGAGCTTCTGAATGTAAGTTTGATCCTGATACGCGACCTTTGCAACTCCCCCTGCACAATATTCCAGGGGGCTGCTACCATCCATGGATTCTGGCGTTAGAATCCCCCAAAAATCCGCGCTCCCAGGACGGTTGGGCCGGGGTCGTACCAGGAGGCACGGTCAGCCTCGAATGGGGGCTCAGTCGGGGCCCCAGCGCGGCAGCGCTCCGGGGCTCGCGTTCCCGCGGCCACTCCCCTCCCATAACTCCGTAAATACTTGGGGCTTGTGGGGAGAATACCCAGCCGATCCTTTGTGTTGCGGACACATTAAAAACCAGCCAGATTCGAGGCTGTAAGCGACGTGGCAGAAAGGCACAAAGCCAGTGGCGCAGATTCTGCCTGGCTGGGGGAGCAGCCTTGCCCCCACCCCGGCCTCAGTTTCCCCTTCTCTAGACCCGAGGGTCCGGGTAGCTCTAGGCTGGACATCGCCAGCTCCTTTAGGCTCGACCCAGGGAACCCCCGCAGAGCGCCCGGCCGGGTCCCCGCCTCCCAGCCCGGGTCCCCGCGCCCCGAGCAGGGCGGGGCGAGCCGGGGCGGGGCGCGCGGGGCGGAGCCGCGCCGGGGAATCCCGCCCGCGAGCTGGCGAGCCGCAAGCGCGGACGCACAGAGCGCGGCGGTCCGGGCGGCGCGGGGACCGAGCGGGGTCCTCGTCCTCCTCCGCGCCTTCGCCCCACGCCATGCAGCCTCCGCCCGCCCCGATTGCGTAGCCCGCCGCAGGCCATGCTGCCCCTGCTCGCCGCGCTCCTGGCCGCCGCCTGCCCGCTGCCCCCGGGCCTGCTCGGGGCGCCCCCCAACGCCTCGGCCGGCGCCACCTCCACGCCCCGCATGCCGGCCTCGGAGCCGCCCGAGCGCGCGGGGCCCGGGGCCGAGGACGACACGGTGGCGCCCGCCTGCAACATCAGCGTGCAGCGGCCCATGCTGAGCTCGCTGCTCGTGCGCTGGGGCCGTCCGCGCGGCTGGCAGTGCGACCTGCTGCTCTTCTCCACCAACGCGCACGGCCGCGCGCTCTTCGCCGCCGCCTTCCACCGCGTGGGGTCGCCGCTGCTCATCGAGCACCTGGGGCTGGCGGCGGGCGGCGCGCAGCAGGACCTGCGCCTGTGCGTGGGCTGCGGCTGGGTGCGCGGCCGCCGCGCCCGGGCCCCCGCGCCACCCCCTGGGGCGCCCCCCGCGCTGCCCTCCTACCCCGCTGCCGACGCGCCGGCGCCCCTCTGGCTGCAGGGCGAGCCGCGCCACTTCTGCTGCCTGGACTTCAGCCTGGAGGAGCTGCAGGGCGAGCCGGGCTGGCGGCTGAACCGCAAGCCCATCGAGTCCACGCTGGTGGCCTGCTTCATGACCCTGGTCATCGTCGTGTGGAGCGTGGCCGCCCTCATCTGGCCGGTGCCCATCATCGCCGGCTTTCTGCCCAACGGCATGGAGCAGCGCCGGACCGCCGCGGGCGCGCTCCCCGCCGCCCCCGTGCCCGCGGGGACCACGGCCGCCGCCGCCTCGGGGGCGGCCGCCAAGTGAGCGCCGCGCCCCGGACACTGCTCGCAGGTGTGCTTCGTGCTTGGTCCGTGCGTCCTGTCCCCTGGGGCCCGCCCGCGTGGCCCCGTGTGTGCGCCCACGCAGCCCACGGACTGAAGCGTGGGACCCGTGGCTCGGGTGACGGCAGGAGATGGGGCCCCTTCCCTCCACCTCCCTCCCCGCCCGCCGCCCTCCCGGAGCCCTCCTGCCCTCGACTCGTGGCAGAAAACGACCAGACCCTGTGTATTTGTTTTATATATTTAATAACTGTTTTAAATGAACGTTTTAGTAAAAAAAAAAAAAAAAAGCAAAATACAAAAATATTGAATTGCTTTCACTGTAGTTAATAGAAGCTCTTTGTATCTGAACATCGTTGTATTTGAGGTTCGCTGTTTTTAAATTTAAGAGGGGAGGCGTGGGAACCAGTGAGCACCAGTATTTACCGCTGAAAACGAACTTTCTGAGCCTTTTCCCAGGCGATCTACCCAGTCACGTGACCTGGTGGGCGTTTCTTCTTGTACTTCTGTGGGTTTTTGGCTTTTAATACAGACATTTTCCTCCAGAGATGCGAATGCCGCTGCTTCTTTATTTGGTTTAGGGAAGAGAATCCAAGAATTGCAGGATGTTATCCTGAAACGTAAGGGAGGAATCCCCAATGTGGTGCCCTACCTGGCTGGAAGCAGTTGCTGCTTCTCCCGCGGCCGGTACCCACCCACCGCGGCCTTCTTGGCGGCGTGGCTCCCGCTCGGCTTGCAGGATTTACTTTTCTGCTCCCAAGTGCACCCAAGTGTTAAAAGTCCATCGTCACCGAGCCAAGTGCCTTTCATGAAAATGAGTCCTTTTGGAAAGCGTGTATATAGATTTTGTTTTATTCTGCATAAACTTTAGCAGATACACACATTGCAAATGCTGGTTTTAGAACCTGAGATGTTTTAATATTAATGCATTTTTTAAGGTAAGCTCTTGGAGAATAGTTAAAAATCACAAGGTTTTTTCACTCCTGGTTTCCGTGGGATAGTGTTTGCGGTGTGGTAGTTGAAATGTTCTTAAAGCAACTTAATATAAAAAGTAACTTTAAAGGCTTTTGTGGGGTGTACAGGGATTTGAAACTATGACTTTTTCACTGAGCTCCATCACCAGCTCTTTTTATTTTTTATTTTAAGACAGGGTGTTGCTAAGTTGCCCAGCTGGGCTCCCAACTTTTCAGTCCTCCAGCTTTAGCCTGCCAGGGTTCTGGGATTGCAGGGATCCACCACCGTGCCCAGCCCAGAGGCCTTTTAAGTAGATTTAAAAGCTGCCTCCCTTGTTCTTTCTCCTCCCCACTTTTTAAGTCAGTGTCTGCACTTGTTCCAGATCACAGAGCTCAGAGTGTGGCTGCTGGGCCAGCACCTGTCCCTGGAGCCGGCAAGCTGCTGGAGCTGCAGAACTCGGTCCGGCAACTCCAGGACAGCACCCAGCCTCCTGTGCTGATAGTTTGCGGTGTCTCAGGATGGGAACCCTGGGGGACCCCTGGAAGACAGCCTTCAATGGTGCGTGGCCACCTTGTCTTGAGGTGTCTCGGGGACGTCAAAGACGTGGATGCTTTTTTCTTCTTGTCACAAGGATCTGGCTGAAGGAGAGGCTGGGTCCTTGCCATGCAGCTTCATCTGCCCTCTGCCCCCACGCTTTGGGGTTCACAGGGGTCCCTGGCAGATTCCAGGCTGGGTTGGGGGTGTCTTCCTCTGCCTCCTAGCCTAGACCTCGGAGGTGTTTGGTGTTTCATGCAGTGCAGATCTGCTGGTCTCCCAGGTCACAGCAGTTTCATTATGAAAGTCACTGTTCTCCAGCCTTGGGGTAACTAGCAGGAGAAAGTCAGTAACATCACTAAGATTAATGAATTTTAATATAATCACGGCATTTGTAGTTCTGCAGGGTGCACTAAGCATGCACTGCAGAGTGTGCTTGTGTGTGTGATACAAAATTGGCAGATTTAGAAGTGAGGACAGAGTCTGCAGGTCCCTGATGCTTCATTGGGTGGGTCCCCCACTGGGGAGAGGCAACCAGGCCCTGCGAGCTCATCGTGGCATCCGACTGAGTGCCACACCTCGGTGTATGCGTGTGACAGAGCCATCGGGAGCTCTCCTTGGAGAGGACAAAAGTGTGCGCTGAGGCCTGTGTACACCTGCACAGGGAGTCCCCGGCCCCGGCACACTCGCAGTGTGAGTTGCTAAGTCCCCAGGAGCAACAGTTGTTCTCTGAAGTCTGCCCCTGGGGAGATGGACGTCCACTTTCCAATATGCAGCCAGTGCCCAAGGCTGCCCATCTGACTGTTCCACGTCCGCCGTGAGAGCGCCCTGGACCCAGATCCCAATGCCTTAGTCTCTTTGGGGGGTTGATTGAGCTCAAGGCAGGCACCAGGCCCAAAGCCACACCTGCTACGGGCACCACATCTAACGATCCATGAGCACAGGGCTGTAAAACCAGCCCGCACACAGCAGCTGCACAATCCCCTCTATCGCAGGGCTACTCCTGCAGGCACAGGGTGGCTGCAGCGCCCATGGAGGTTGGACTCCTCCCTCTGCTCACGTCCACAGCTGTGAGGCCAGGAGTCCTTCCTAATAAGCTGCATGCATAGTCTCTTTTCCGCCAGCTGCATAGCTGAGGGTCACTCCTGTTTGTGCTCTTGCTTCTGAGTGGTTCTCTCACGACCACATTCAGTGGTGGAGGGAAAACGCCCCCTAACGCCCCTCCTTGGTCACAGCACCCTGTCAGGCAGGCTGTGCAGGGCTAGGCTGTGGTCGTAAGCAGCTTCACACTGCAGGCTTTCGTCTTGTGCACGCTGAGTCCAAAGCTGGCAGGGCTTTGCTCTTGGGAATCTCTGGCGGCCCGAGGTGGAAGGTGACTTTCCACAGTGAGGTCCTCCCATCGCCGAGGTCGGGGCGAGGAGTCTGCAGGGCCTCACACGGCTCTTCAGCAGCAGGGTCCTCAGGGGCTTGCTGCTCACTGGCTAGAACGGGTCCTGGGCCCCACCCTCCACCCCTCAGTGGAGGAGAAGCTGACGCGGGTGACGAGTGCGTGACCTGCCGGCTGCCCAGCCCAGTTCCAGGTCTCCGGGGCGGTGCGGCAACAAAGAACCTGTCCTGCCAGAGCCCACACTGTGTTCTCCCCCGTGGCCTCGTGTCACCGCCCACATCAGAAGCCACCGCTGCTTGTGGGGGACTCACAGGCCATGCGGATCATCAGCCTGGAGCGTCCTAAGATTTGAGGAGGGGACTTCCAAAGATCTCAATCATGGACCCCACCAAGAGCCCCCTGGGTGCCTGTGATCTGCGGAGTAAATGGGGGGAAGAGTTAAAGTACGAATGGGGAGACGGTCCAGCCAGTCTCCCAGCCCCCGCTTGCCCCTCCAAGTCCATTAGCACAGGCAGCAGGGGGCGGTCCTCACTTCCTGTTCCTCCTCCTCCAGGACACAGCTTCCCTTCCCCAGCTGAGGGAATCACCGGCGGCTGGAAAAGCACTGTAGGTGACACCGAGCCCACAGTGGGCTTGTCCTTGGGGACTCCAAGAGAAAGCCACAAGGAGAAGGCCAGAGATAAGCCAGCCTCCCCGGTCCCCGTATCCGTGCCACACAGATGTTCAGCAGTGCCCACTGCATGGTGAGCTGTGCCCCTCACCCACCCCAGCCCTCTGCTTTACCCAGGGACTCGGTTCCTCTAGGCTCAGGCTCTCTGCCTCTCCTGGGGCCTCTCCTGGGCAGCACTCACTTCTTCGGGCCTGGGAGTGCTGCACCACTCTGTGCATATGGGGACAGCTCAGGGACAGGGGATCTGAATGCAGGCACTTCCTGCACTGGTTGGGCAGGCCCTTGCCCGAAGCATCCCATCAGGCCAGAGGGCTCCTCACACTGGGAGACCCCAGTCCTCTGCACCAAACCTGCATCTCTTCCTTGTCTCAGTCTCCTGGGTCCTTACCCCTCTTAGAAGAGCAGCCTCGAAGGCCTCCAGCTCGGCAGGTGTCAGACGCTCACCCCTCTAGGCCTGTAGCCTGCCAAGGCCCCGCCCACGAGCATCCCCACAGCTTCTGGTGTCTTCCCCAGAGTCGGGGCTCTGCAGTGAGCACCCCCAGTGCTCGGCAGCTGTCTGTGCTCCTCTCTCCTGCATTTCCAGCCAACAGGATCATAGGACCCCAGCCATGCCCACCTTAGGGCGCCTCCCTTCGCCTGTGCCCACCTTGGGGCGAGGTCGCTCCCCCAGGTAACTGTGGCTCTGGGGGTTTCCTGCAGCCTCCGAGGACTGAGGCAGGGCTGCTGGCTTGGGACAAGTACAAGCCTCTCCTCCTCTCGGCCTCAGCATTTTCCCGGAGTCCTGACTGCTTCCCAGAACTGAGCTCCCCAAGTCCCAGATCACGTCTGTGCAGCCGAAGACTTTTTCTTTTGTTTCCTTTTGTAGGCTCAGGGGTGAGAATTGGAACACTCAGCATCTCCATAGCACTCTGAGGCCTGGCTCTGACTAGGCCGGAACTGCCCCAGGAAATCACCCACCTTCAGGGTCCCCACCGCAGGGATGGCAGTTCCTGCAGGGCTGCACATGGGTAGGGAAGGGGGATCGCTGACCCTGGAATTCTCCCACTTGCTCCAAATGCCCCCCTTTAGACCCCTGGACTGCAGGCTCGGGGCACTTGTTCAGAACCTACAAGAGCTCCCCATGCTCCCTCTCCACGGCTCCAATCCAGGCTCCTCTGAGCCCAACGACCCAGGACATGGAGCTTGCTGTGCCCCCAAGGACATGTTTGTGAATTCCAGCACCTCCAGGGCCTCACTCTGCACCGACAACACCGGGCTACAGCGTGACTCACCGGGTCATGACCCTTCACCGTGGCTTTACCACTGCAGCACCTCGGAATCTTATCTGGGAATATTTCATGGTCATCGGGAGCTCCCTGGCTCCAGGTAATGCCCTGAGTGGTCTGTCCTCCCGACAAGACCCATGCTGATTCTCTTAGCATAAGCTTTATAAAGACACCTTTCTCACTTCCTGTGTTTCCAGCTAATTCTGCATCTGCTGCAAAAGAGTGATTGCTGTCATTATATAATCGCAACAAACATGATTAGTAGTCATTGCCAGTTTGGACTGGAGAGGGGAGAAGACCAGGAGAGGCAGAAGGAAAAGTAAGAACTGAAGAGAGAAGGAAAAGTGGATTAAAAGCAGCTTTAGGAACAGAAAGATGATTCCGACCTCACACCACCAGCAAGAACCAGTGGTAGAAGACCCAAGAGCTCACACGAAAAGACACGGAAGACGCACGGGGGATGACAGGAGCCTGAGCCCTGGGCAGGTGGAGAACGCAGGGTAGAAAGTGCACTCGAAAGAACAGAAGGAGCAGGTTCTGCTGGCTCCTCCTGCATAGCTGGGGGCGAGGGACAGGCTCCATCCTGCTCCCCACCCCAAAACAGCTTTCTCCTTCAACCTGAAAGGCTTGGATCGCTGAGTTCCAAAACCTGCCCAAGAGGGCCATCTCGTCATGCCAGTGCATGCTGTCCCTGCATGGTTAACCCTTGGCGCGGGCCTGTCACAAGCTGAGAACGGACACTGCTCCCCACAGCGCCCTCCTGGACCTGCTGTCTGAACAAGGTGGTGAGTGTGCATGTGGAGGCAAAACTCCTACAGCAGGAGAAAAGAAAGCTAACCTTGTGCATCTTTCCACGGCCCAGAAACAAGCAGGTGCTTCCAGTCTGTTTTGCACCTAGATGTATGTCCAGGAGTAGTTATTTATATTTAAAAATGGAATTGCATTATCCATAACTGTTTAAAAACTTGTATTTCTTTATTAAACCAGTGTCATAGGAAAATTAGAAAACATTCATCACAAAACGCAGGCATCCGTATGAGCAATGGTACGGCACCCCCAAGGGGCCATGGCTAATGTCTATGGATGGATATTTACTTATTGATGGATATTCAAAAACATAAACTACGCAAGTTCAAGACCTGGGGTCACCTGTTTTCCCCGCTCATGACTCTGCCAGGAGGTAACAGGGCTTCTGCTGAACGGGATATAAAGGTTGTATTTTTGACACGTGGCTCAGACACCAGCCCCCCAAAGACCCAGTGGAGAGGGGGCGGAGAAGAGGAAGAGGACCCACCTTTCCCTTTCCGCACCGCTGTCTCCAGAGAGGCACCAAAGCCAGGCCCAGCTCCCCACCCACAGGCAGAGGCATCGCCGCCTCTTATCTGAGGCTTCAGATGTGGCGGATAAGTCACAGAACACAGCGCTGGAGCCCGAACTGCGTGATTCATCTCCCGGGTCTTAACCACAGAGCCACATTGCATTGTCTGCTTTTTTCTGATGTCTTGGGCATGAAAATGAATTCTGAGATTCAATAATAGGAAGGATATTGCTGCCCAGAGAGCCATTATACCTGCGTCTGGTCAAAGACAAGCCACAGTCAGGGCCCTGAGGCCAGACTCGGGTTGGAGATGGCCCCACAGAGGCCCCCAAGATGGAGGAGACCAGGGAATGGCCAAGGACGGGGGCCATGCATGCCTGTCACTATCAGTGTCCACTGTCACTCTTCCGGAACACACCTTGATGAGGCTGCTCCCTCAGAGAGGAAGCCGAGCTGGAGTCTCCTAGCACCGTGCAGAGAAGGGGCACTCAGGAGAGGGGGACAAGGAAGTGGGCAGGGCCAGAAGAGCAAAGCAAGGGTGTGGTCTCTGATGGATGGGTTCACCTGACCCACCCAGCCTGTGGCACGTGACCTCAGTGTCCGGTCCAGAGGCCAGGGCTAGTCATCTGTCCCTGTTCTGGTCAGTCGCTGGCCACATTCTGGGTGGAGGGGCTGCAAACCTCCTTGGCAGCTTCTGTATCGCTGGGCTGTGGTCTCCAGAGACAGAGGCTGGACGTGGTGTGTAGACAGGGCGCCTGTGGCAACTCTGAGGGACCTTGCCATGTTCCATCGTGGGGACAGGGGTGGTCAGGACAGCATGGGACTCTCGGAACCAGCTGAAGCTGCAACTTCCTGCCCAGCCCCAGTGCAGAGCCCCAGGCCTTCGCTGGTTCCTGGGGAGGCCTGGCTGGTGAGCCTCGCCTCTGGGTGTCCAGGCCCTGCCCACAGCTGTCCTTTTCCATCGCAGTCCTGGCTCCCAGGACTGATGAGGAAAGAGACTTTGCTGAGGCCACCGGCAGACTGGTGACAGCCTAAGGGCAGGCACCAGGCCACCTGCCTGCTGTGAGTGGTACACGCCTTGCAAAAATGACCATGGCCAAAGCACTCCTCCTCCACCCTCAGACCAAGGGAGGTGACCAGGCGAGGAGGCCCTGTCCCTCCCAGACCTGTGTGTTCCAGCTGGGTCCCCTCCCCACCCTCCAAGCATCCACCCCTAACAGGCACCCTCAGTGTTTCTCCACCAGGCAGACGGAAGCAGTCAGGCTGCTGAGTCTTCTGAGTCCTTTCCACAGATGGAGGGCAATGGACAAACAAGGAAAGGAGGTTTCCAGGCTCTGGGAGCTAAGCTGGCCGTGTGTGCTCTGTGTGTCACTGTCAGCTTGCTAGGATCTTTGCCTTCCTCTATGCAAATGGCCAGAGGCAGAGTGTGAAGAGTTTTTCAAGCTGCTGAGGGCAACAAGAAATGTTTCACGCTTTTAAAATGACTTCTTTGACTTTGTCAGTTAACATGGCCATTATACTGTAAGGCTCCACAGGAGGCGCGGAGGAAGAGAAATTAGCGGAGCTGTCTATGACTGGGTGCCGGGAGCTGGAGTTCCAGCCCTGCAGCCATCTCACCCGGCAGGGAGACTTTCATGACTCAGTGGTTTAGGAACAGACTCGGGTGGGCTCCGGAGGCTGCTGTGCCCTCGCTGAACCTCCATCACCACCCCGGTTCACAAAGAGGGCGCAGGCTGGGGCAGTGCAGGCCCGGTCAGCCCCAGCAGGAAAAAAGAGGTGGGTTCTTCCCACGCCATTCACCTTGCTTTGCTTTGTTGTTCGTTCTTTCTTTCTTTCTTTCTTTCTTTCTTTCTTTTTAGTACTGGGGATTGAACTCAGGACCTTGTGAGGCAGGCGGTGGAACCACTGAGCTAAATCCCCGGCCCTGCTTTGTTGTTCTTTCTCTGTAAACCAGATCTCAATCTATCACGCATAGCTTTACTTAGGGAAACCAGAAGTATCTATTAAATTACATTTTTCCAAAATAAAAATTAAATAATCAGAAACTCAATCTCCGCCCCCACCCCCCATGTCTCTCTCATCTCTGCTGTTCACACTGAAATCTGACTGGACACACAAGCCCACTCTCTCTTGTAGGATTCAGAGGTCCCCAGAGGAATGGCTGCCTGAGGCCCGGGGGCTCCCACCAACCTCCTTCCAACGGGAGGTGGAATTGGGGGTACGCACACCCTGCGTGCCAGGTCGCTTGCCCAAGAGCTCACTGCAACCCCGACTCTCCACGTGGGGCTGGGATGAGACCCCTCCGTTCTGCACCGTGGTGGGCAGGCTGCACACTTGCTCTGTGGAGGGCTGGGTAGCCATGCTCTCACTCAGCTGTGTACGTGTGTGCGTGTGTGCGTGTGTGCGTGCGTGTGTGTGTAGTGCTGGGGACTGAACCAGGGTCTTTGCACTGACCTCCATCCCCAGCCCTTTTTTCATGTTTTTATTGTGAGACAGAATCCCCTAAGTTACTAAGTTAGTTTAGGCTGAGCTCAAACTTGTGACCCTCTGCCTCAGCCTCCCAGAGTGCTGGGTTTACAGGCATGGCCCAGCTGGGTCTCAGCTTCGTGGGCCAAGCTGTCTCTGTCCCACCTCTGCCACTGCTGCTGGAAAGCAGCTGTGACTCACACACAGATGAACAGCAGGGCTGTGTTCGAGGGAAACGTCATTTATGGACAGCGAAATTTGAATTTCATATGCATTTCACAAATCATGAATTAGTATTCTTTTGATTTTTTTCCACCCATTAGAAACATAAAAATCACCTTAGCGCACAGGCTGTAACACCCAAACGGGCCTGCCTGAGGACCTTAGGTTGCAGTTTGGGAACCCCTCTGCCACCCCAATCACAGCCAAGGCCCAGATTCGGATGTTTGAAGAGCCAATCACCAGGCAGAAAGCTGAGGGGCGGGGCATGGACAGCAGCCTGCGCACACACGCAGTAGGTCGGCAGTGAGGCTCATGGGGCAGCCTCCCACTCTTCCCGGAAGTGCTCGGCAGAACTCAAAATTTGCACTTGGCTACCTGCGGAGCTGGACAACAGTATCCAAGTCAGTTTAGCGTTGCGGGTTCCTCTCTGTCCAATCACATGCCACTGTTCCAGTCTCTCACTGTTGTATTTTTATTTCATTTTATGTTGTATGAATGTTTGTATTCTGGGTGGACAAAGAGATCTGTTTGTTTGGAGTGTAATTTACATGCAGTGAGATCTTGAGCATATCATGCAATCACTGTACAAACGCATACGTGGCTGTAACACTGTAACATCCGACCTATCAAGGGACTGGACATTTCATCAGCTCAAAAAGCTCCTCCTGTCCTGTCCTTTACCCTAATGCTATCCTAGCCCTAATCCCTACACCACACTTGCTACACAGAAACACACAGGGCTTGCCTCTTTCACCGTCTCAGTCACGTCCTTGTCGCTGACACACAATACTGGACACCGGAGCTTAAAGAGAGGTTTACTTGGGCTTATGGTTACAGCCCTGGTTGGGCTGGCTCCAGGCAGAAGCAATGGTGGGACGGCCTGGCGCAGGAGGAGGGCTGCTCACAGCATGGCACCCAGGAAGCAGGGGGAGAGGGAGGAGCGGGCGGGAGATGAACCCTTCCAGGTGGCAGCCCCAGGGCCACCCAAAAAGGAAGACCCCCTCCTCCTAACCGCATATTCAGCCACTGGATGAGCCCACTAAAGAGAACAGCACCCCCTGATCCAGGCTCCTTCCGAAGGTCCCTCTGGGAGCACAGGTGGGTCTCGGGGGACACTCTCCAGGTAAGTGTGCCTGTGGGGGTGGACGTCCTCCTGTGCTCCCGCTCCCACTCTGCTCGGCAGCTGTGAGATCCGAACATGACATTACACCGTCCGCCTCACCCATTCTCCCCTGGGTGGGCACACGGTTGTTTCTGGTTTGGATCATTTTATCCCAACTGCTGTAAAAATGCACACACGTGGACGTTTTTCCAGTTCCGTATCATGTTCCATTCCCAGCAGTGATGTACGAGTTTGACGTCCTCAACCACATTGGGTGCAGTCATTCCTCTAATGTGAGTGACTCGAGTGGAAATGTAGCCGCTTGGGAGGTGACATTGCGGGACCTCAGGTGGGGCAGAGTGGGCAGAGATGTTCCAGACTTAATGCCAGCTTGGGCCAGGCATGGCTCTCTGTCCTGAGAAAATCTCAGACCCTAGTGCCATTCAATTAAATTAAATCAATTTATGATCAAATAAATATTTTCTCAGAACTTACTTTATGTGAGGTATTATGTGAGGTGCTAGATACAAGATAGATAGGACACAAGCCTTGCTCTCTTGAAATTCACCCATCTTTCAAGTATGCCTCATTATCTCTATTCTCTCTTTTTCTGCTTCACATCAGACCATGGAATTTTGGGACAGTATTATTATAAAAGTTTTTCTCCCATCTCTCTGTTTCAAATCTCCTGCCTTTAGGGATTTAAAAGCAAGGACCGGGCCAAACCCATTTTATCAGAGGAGACAAGAGATGCTACAGAGGAAGATGTACGAGTGGCCAATGGCTATGTGAAGAAGTGCTCAACACAATTAGCCACCGGAGAGCTGCGAATTGAAACCACATGGCAAAATAAATAAATAAATAGATAGATAAATAAATAAACACCACATGGCAAGCTCCCCAATTGACCATTTCTTTTCTTTTCTCTTTTGCTTGTTTTTTGTTTTTTGCAGTATTGGGGACTGAACCCAGGGCCTTTGCACTGAGCTATATCCCAGCCCTTTTAAAATTTTTTTATTTTGAGATAGGGTCTCACTGAGTTGCCCAGGCAGGACTCGAACTTACAGTCCTCCTGCCTCAGCCTCCCAAGTGCTGGGATTACAGGTGTGCACCACCGTTACGCCTGGCCCGGTGGCCATTTCTGTGCCACTCCCAGATGCCATCCTTCCACATCTCTCTCAGCACTCTCTCTGGCTTCAGGAGTGCACTGTGCCCAGGGGAGGACCCCTACAACCCATGGCCGCTGGGAACTGTGGGTGAGCACCACTCCACCAAGGTGACGCCCAGTAGGACTGAGCCCGTGCCCCAGGGACAGCACTTGCTGGGTGACTCCCCTCTGGTCCTCGAGCTCTCCTCACATCCTCTCCCGTGGTTTTCCTGGGGTCCCCCACACCACTGCTCACAGTCTGCTTTCCAGGACCCCAAGCTGACCTTGAATGCACCAATCCCTCGATGCCCGGACTCATTATGCACCCAAACACACTAAGAGGAAGCCTACTGCATGTCATTTATTCTTTACAAAGAACCCGGGGGTGCAAGCGCCTCGGGCCCCCTTTTGCGGAGGAGAAACTGAGGCTCGGGGCGTTTGGTGACTTGTCTGAGGCTCCACAGCCTGGAGGAGTCAGGCTCCAGGCCCTGCGTGGCCTCCCCAGCCTGGCAAAGTCAATCGATCCTGTGCCCACAGAGCAGCTCAGGGGACGTCCGGGGCGCTGCAGTCCACCTCGCCACCCTGGCCTGGGCGGGGCCCAGGGAGCAGCACCCTCCCCTCCCGGGAGTCCCTCCACCAGGGCGCGCGGGCCGGGAGGCTCCGCTGCCCGCCCCGACCCCCGCCAAAGCGTGGGCCTCAGCTGAGCCGCGGGCTTTCTGCAGGACGCTGGCGTGGACTGGCCGGGCAGCGGTGGAGCCGGGCACACCGTCCACCTCCCAGCTGTCAACAGCCGGACGATGGTGCCCTTCCCTCTAGAGCTTTGGAAACTCCCTGGTCCCAAGCACCGCCTGGGCCTCCTCTTCCCCGCGTGGGTCTCCAGCGGGCCCGGGTCAGGAGCACAGGACTGTTATTCTGGCGGGGCTGCCTATGTGCCAGCCCTGGGCCTTGCCTGTCTTCCTTGAAAGGAAGCAGGTGGGAGAGGGAAGCTGCTGTCTCTCTGGGGCACTGGATGCTGCTGCTGCGAAAGACCTTTGGGCCAGGCTTCCGTCAAGGGAAAGGATTCTGGCTTTATTTTTTACCTAGTCAGCTGTAAAAAGTGAACTCTAAATTCCTGAATGCACCCACAGAACCACTTTAAAAAATTTTTAATGTAATGCTTAAAAATAAGCGTATCACTGCCGTCTCCAGTGTTTCCCAGAAGCAGGTGTTGAGCTGAGCCTGGCAGGCGGCTTCCACCCGTCCCGGGGTGGAGGTGGCACCCTGGGCCCTCTGCCTCCCACCCAGTGCACCCAGCCAATGCCCACAGCCTCCCACGCCACGCCAGCCACCGGGCATGGCTGCCAGCGGAGGGAAACTTCTCAGGCAGTGCCTCCCGGTAGCCCGAGATTGGCCCAGCGAAGGACAGCCACGCCACAGACAGCAGCTACTGGCAGGGACGCACACGTGCACACTCACAGTCACACACGTGCAAGCACTGACGTTGCCCTCCAAATCTGCCCGCTCCATCCGGGGTTCGAGGTGGCTTAACAACACTATGTCCAGTTCAGGACAGAAAAGGCTCAGGGCTGGAGCTGGAACAATGGAGAGACAGGGACGCAGAGTACAGCTATCCAGAAGGCATTTCAGTCTAAGATGTTTCTAGGGAAAGTTTCCATTGAGCTTCCCAGCAGAGAAAACAGAGGGAAAAATTAACTAAATGAAAGATTTACGATCCCGGGGCTTAGAGTGGCTTCCTGGTCCTGAGAGAGGAGACCACTCCTCCATGTGGCATTGGGCAACTATGGGTTAACTGAGTTATTAGGCAACTGTGGGTTACCTGGGTAACTGTGCTCTTTGTGGAATGCACCTGAGTAGCCATGACAACTTCTGTAATCTGTCACCAAAGGAGCGGAACAGACTCAGAAAGTCCTGCCAGAACTCTGCCCTCCCTGCCCTCTGCTGCTCTGCTTTGTCCAAATCCTGCTCGCTATATTCCCAGGGAAGCTCCGATGGAATTAGGCTTCATAGATGTAAAAAGAGGTAGATAAGGAAGAACTAACTTCTATTCAGGACTCTCGAGACTGACAGGAGTCACTCGCTGACCCGCCAGCAGCATTAAAAGCCACTCTTTGCTGCTATCTTCATGTTAAAAGAGTTGTCCGAGAAGTGGTCTTGCTTCAGTCCCAGGGTTAAGACTTTCCTGAATGCCAAATTCCTTTAGATAGGAGTCTGCACCAATGTTGTCCAGTGGAAATACAACATTTGTCCAGCGGCCATGTGAGAAGATAAAAAGCAGACTGGAAAACCTGCGCAAAGCCAGATGTGGTGGCACACACCTGTGATCCCAGCTCTGGAGGGACACACCCTGCCATAGCATATGTTCTCCACATTATGTGATGAGGAGGGAGAGTTACCTCTGTGGGCTTCTCCCCCGAACCCTAATCCCTAATTGGTTTGTTGTGGTTTTGTTTTGTTGAGACAAGGTCTCAAAAAACCCCTAATTATGAGAAAAAAATATCAGATGAATTAAAATTGAGGGGCACTCTGCAAAATACCTGCTCAGCACTCCTCATGACTGTCAAGGTCACTGCAGCCAAGCCTGAGGAATGATCACAGCTGAGGGAAGCCCCAGGACATGATAACTGAATGCAGTAAGTTTTTAATTTGTGTTTACAGTGCTGGGATTGAACCCAGGACCTCACACGCTAGGCAAGTGCTCTACCCCTGAGCTCTACCCCAGCCCAACAACTCGATGTGGTGGGGGCGCCTGCACCAGACCCTGGGTCAGAGAAGACATTGGGAATGTGGGACAGGCTCTGGGCCCCGGTCCCTACTTATGCATTGATGTTGCCCACAGATTGTGACAAATGCATTGTGCTAAGGTCAGGATGTTAACAGTGGGACATTAGGTACCGAGTGCATGGAACCTCTCTGTACTTCTCAATTTTCCCACAAATTTAAAACTCTTCTAAAATAAAATTTTATTTAAAAAAAAGTGAAATTGATAATATATTTATCCCTCTAATGCAAAATATTATGGTAATACATGGTCAACATAGATTATTTACAGAAGACATAGCTTGCATTCTTTTTAAAATATTGTCTTTGAAATCCAGTGCATATTTTGCATTTACACTACATCTCAGTGTGGATGCTTACATTTCTTCAGATATATTGATCTATATTTAGATTTCATAAAACTTACAGTTAAAAAAAAGATTCCCACACCCCAGTTCCAAACATATTTACACATTTTATCATAATTGATTTTTATAAATATTGATTTTTAAATCTCATTAAAATTAAATTTAAAATTCTGTTCCACCATCACTTTAGGTCACTGGCCACACTTGAGCTAACACAGTGGACAATAACATGTGATCGGGGGCCAGGGATTTAGTTCAGTGGCGCCAACGCCTGCTTCGAAAGCGCAAGGTCCTGAGTTCGATCCCTGGTACCAAAAAAATAAAAACAAAATAAAGAATGATGGGTCTTCACTTGATAGCTGTGTTTGGAAAGCACAGCTGTCCAGTGTGTGGAGCCCTGGGAGAACTGGTGGGGACCCTCCTGCCTCTGCTTCAGACTGACATCTCCACCGTGTCCTGCACTCCCCGGCTCCTGCTGTGCCAAGTGAGACCACAGAGGACAGCGAGCCCTTCTAGAAGGGCTCATGACGTTTCTTACCGAAGGTTTAAGAATCTTTATGACCTTGGACCTAAGGGGGTCTCTCCATTTAACACAAGAAACTAGAAAAAACATGCTGAGATTCATGGGCAGGTGTTAGCCAAACACATCGGCTTAATGGGAAACAAATAAATGATGGGCTTCCATCCCAGTGAGTGTTATGCAGCTGTTAAAGATAGCAGCATTGTATCCAAGCACAGTGGTGCACATGTGTAATTCCAGCTACTTAGGCAATGAAGAAAGACCCTGTCTCAAAAGAGAGAGAGGAAAAAAAAAAATATATATATATATATATATATGTGCGTGTATATATATATATTTGAAGTAAAATGGACCTAGTGGAGCACTTGCTTAGCATGGGCCAGGTCCTGGATTCAATTCCCAGCACCAAAAACAAAGCAAACAAAGTAGCAGTGTTGAAAACCAGTCATTGATTCACAAAATTACCATGAGATGATGCGCAGAGAAAATGTGTCAGTGTTACAGATCAAAATTGGCATGAAGAGGAGAAGCTGGAGGGGCCAGGCTTGGGGTCGGCAGGAGGGCGCCCCTGAATGCTCACCCACATGAGGCCCGGGGTCCGTCTCCAGCACCAAGAGAAGGGGGAGGGTCTGTAGCTTCAGAGTGGCACTTTTTTCCTAAATCAGCTCAATCTCCTTTGCCTAGGACACTGACAGAGTGGGATAATAACAGGCTACAAAGTGAGAGACATCTAAAACAAGTACCATTTGGGGCAAAGGTGAGGACTTTAAAAAAAACACATATCTAGGTAAGAAACCTGGGCCAGGGATTTAGCTCAAGTGGTTCTGGCGGCTGCCTGCCTCACAAGCGCAAGGTCCGGAGTTCCATCCCCAGTATGAAAAAAAAAAAAAAAAGGAAAATCTGCCACCTGAGAAGTTCCTGAACGTCGATTCCCTCGAAGCCTCAGCCATCGAGGAGCCGTCCAGACCAGGAAATTACCGTTCTGAGGAAGACACAGGCCAGCATAAGACTGAGATGATGGTGGTGGCCCACACCTGTAATCCCAACAGTCGGGAGGCTGAGGCAGGAGTATCTCTGTGAGTTGGAGGCCAGCCTGGGCTACATAGCAAGTTCAAGGCCAGCCTGAACTAAATGGGGAGACCTTGCCTCAAAAAAGAAAAAGGACTAAGATGATGAGGGTGGACATGTGAGTGCATGGTCTTGGCCCTTTGTTGCTGCTTTAGTGTAAGCAGCACTCAGCTTAGAATCGCTATCGCATGGCATCTCGTTTGTCTCATTTCCAGGCACTTACAGCGTAGGAAAGAGTCTGACGTGTTACAGATGTGTCACAGGACCCTGGAGAGATGTAACTCCTCACGCTTCAGTGTTTAACCATTTGGCGAAATCTGTTAACTTCTCATATTTCCTATTTCATGACCGTGGCACTGTGGATATTTAAAAGTGTCAATTAATAAAGGTTAAACAATCATAAGAGTGATGGGCGTTCCACAAGACAAGGATATGCTCTGTCACCACTCTTGTTCAGGGTAGTTCTGGAAACACTAGCCAGAGCAATGAGACAAGAGAAACAAAGAAAAGGAATAGGATAGGAAAGAAAGAAATTAAATTATCATTATTTGCAGATGACATGATACATACAAGATCCTCAAAACTCCACCAAAAGACTCCTAGGATTAATAGCCAAATTCAGTGGCATAGCTGGATACAAAGTCAACACTCAAAAATCAATAGCCTTATAAACCAATGCTGCGGATGTTAATGATCTGGATTCCCAGAACCCACTCCTACAATCCTGTGGCCTCAGAGTTCACAATACAAATACTTCTGAATGCCCTTCTGAGAGGGTAATCTACTAATTCAAAATGCTTGCGTGAGCCAGCTTCTAGGTTCCTAAATAAGCATTAGTATGTTGCAAAACCATCTGACAAAAATGAGAAACATTTGTGAAGTTTCTGAATAAAGAACACGTTGGAAATAAAATAAAATAAATCAATAGCCTTCCTGTACACAAATAACAAACTCACTAGAGAGAAATTAGGGAAACACCTTTCACAATAGCTTTCAAAAAAATGAAATACTAAGGAATCCATCTAATGAAGGAAGTAAAAGACCTCTACCTTGAAAACGACAGTACTCTGACAAAGGAGACAGAAGACACTATCAGAAAATGAAAAGATGTCCTTGTTCTTGGGTAGGAAGAACCAATGTAGTGAAAATGACCATGCTTTTCAAAATTGTTACACAGATTTAATGCAATCTCAATCAAAATTCCAATAACATATCTCACAGAATTAGAGAAAACAATCCTAAAATTCTTTTGGAATCAGAAGAAACCTAGAATAGCAAAAGCAATTCTGGGCAACAAAGGCAAGGCAGGGGCTATCACAATCCCTGACTTGAAATTATACTACAAAGCTACTGTGACAAAAACAGCATGGGAAAAAAAAAACAGACCCAAAGATCAATGGAACAGACTAGAAGATGCAAAAACAACTCCAAACACACTCAGCCACCTTATGCTGACAAAGGAGCCAAACACCTTCACTGGAAGAAAGTCTCTTTAACACACAGTGCTGGAAAAACTGGCTTTCCACATGCCAAAGACTAAAATTAGACCCATATCTCTCACCATGCACTAAACTTAAAATTGAAATGGATCAAGGATCTAAATATTAAAACAGAAACATTAAATCTGCCAGAAGATAGACGAGGTAGAACTCTTGAAGACATTGGTGTAGGCAAAGACTTTATGAGCAAAACCCCAATTACACAGGAAATATCACACAGAATCACAACTGGGATCTCATTTTATTAAAAAGTTTTTGCACAGCAAATGAAACCAACAGCAGAGTGAAGAAACAACCCACAGGGTGTGCCAGCTGTTCCTCAGACAAAGGATTAATATCTAGAATACATAAAGAACTCAAAAAATTAGACCCCCCCCAAATTTAAAGCCCCACTCCAAAAATAGGCATCTGAAATGAACAGACATTTCTCAGATGAAGAAGTAGAAACAGCAAATAAGCATATGAAAAAATGTTCAAAATTACTGGTCATTCAAGAGATGCAGATGAAAACAACACTGAGATTCCACCTCACTCCAGGTAGAATGGCTTTTATCAAGAAATCAACGAATAACAAATGCTGGAGGGACTATAGGGGAAAAGGAACCCTTCTCTACTGTTGGTGGGAATGTAGACTGGTGCAACCACTGTGGAAATCAGTATGGAGATTCCTCTAACAACTAAAACTAGAGATTCCATTTAACCTAGCTATTCCCCTTCTTGGTATCTTCCCAAAGAATTAAAAGAATCATACCACAGTGATATATGTGCACCCATGTTTATAGCGGCACAGTTTGTAATAGCTAAATCTTGGAAACAGCCCAAGTGCCCATCAATCAATGAATGGATAAAAAAGATGTGAGGGTTTTTTTACACAGTGGATTACTACTCTGCCATAAATAAGGATGAGCTTGAGACATTTCTAGCTAAATGGATGCACCTTGAGACCATACTCAATTGAAATAAATTGGACACACATGTTTAAATATCGCATGGTTTCTCTGGTGTGAGAAACTGAAAGTGGAAATAAGGATTGAAATGGATAATAAATATTGTGAAATAGGAAGAAAATGTTCAAATGGGAAGCGGAACTAGGAAGGGGCAAAGAGGAAAGAAAGGAAGGAAAAAGGGGATTAAGGAAAAAATGAAAACAAAGCTTTTGTAAATAAGGAGGGGAAGGAGGTTTGAAGGGAAGGGAGAGAAAGGAAAAAAGAGAAGAAGCAAGATATTCCATGAACAGGTACAAATTCCCTATGATGAATGCAATCATTATGTACAGATCAAATATACCAACAAAATTAATTTCAATAAAATAAAAGTGATAGGTGTTGCTCCACAGGGTACCTTAGAGAATCTCTCCAACAAAATGCACAATTGTCTATAACCGTAGTGCACAGAGCCATGTATGCTCACACACACACACACACATACACAGAGTTAGACAGGAAGGCAATCAATCAAGACAGTAACTGTGGTTTTTGAGGGCTGGTGAAATAAGAGAGGATCATTTTTATTTTCTTCCCTCTGGTATTTCCTTCCAAGTTTCCTGAAATGAAATCATATTCCCATTATAAGAGGAAAGCTTGGGCTGGGGATTTAACTCAGTGATCCTGCGCCTGCCTCGCAAGCGTGAGGTCCTGAGTTCGATCCTTGGTATCAAAAAAAAAGAAAACATTTAAAAATTAAATTTAAAAAGCAAGTGAAAAACTTTAGCATGTTTTTATAGAAGTCATGGGTTTCCTGTGAGGTAGAATTTGCCCAGGTGTACAAAGCAGTGTCGTGCGGTCTGGCAGCTTACAGGGCCCTTCTTACACATTGCGGGCCTTGGTGTCTGGCTGTGGAAATCCTCTTCCGGCGAGACTCCGGCCTGGGTCTCCCCATCACTGACCATTCTCCTACCCCCTCTGCACTCCAGGGGGGCCCCTGGATGAAGGAGCCACAAGTCTCCGGTCTTGGCTTTGAGTGGTACAGAAACAATGCACAACAGGGCGGGCCTTTGCCTACTTCAAAGCCCTCTCTATGCTTTTACCATAGGATGCTCTGTGCAAGCAATGTGACTGTGGTTTGTGCTGCATGACATTTGTACCTAAGGTTTCAAGAATGTTCTGCTGACCCCGCCCCTCCACCTCAGTGAGCATGGCCTGGTGGGCGACCCCGCCCCCACCCCATCGCTATATAAGAGTGCTCCCCTCTCTGTTCCGGGCTCAGACTTGAAGCTTGAACTCCTGAGCCCACCGGTGTAGTAAAGAATCTGCATCTCTCCGGGTGCTGTGATGCGTGGCCGTGACATGGGCACACTTGCAAGGCGCCTGTGAGGCTGAAGCTCCGCCCTGGCTCCCCTGCTCACTGGGCTCGGTCCCCAAGGCCCACATGGGACCCCGCTGAGCCCGGCCTCAGAAGCCCACCCTGCACCTGTCGCACAGTCATGGCTTCCGCCCATGGTGCAGTCCCAGTGATCTCACCAGCTAGGACCCCGGTGCTTCAGGGGTCCCCTTACCGCCTCCCGGGGCACACGCGTCCTTCCCTTCTCATACAGACCCACACGGTCCACAGCAGGGCTGCCTGGGGCCCAAGGCACACCCTCTCTGAGGTGCAGGTGCCACGTCGGACGGGGCCTGGGCCACGCTGTCGCTGGCTCCTCGGCTCTACCCGAGAAGGCGGCACCAGCCCTGATGTCCTCAGTGTCCTTGAAGCCACCTGGTGCTCGACTTTTCCTTCTCCTGGGCTCACTGCCCCTGGCTGGCCCGGTTCGACCCAGTTCTCAGCTCCTTCCCCAGCCCGGGACATGGCTGCTCTCCCTCCCGCTATGGGCGGTTCCTTTAGCAAGGGCTCACTGGTCAAGTATTCCAGGTGCTTCTTGCCTCGAACAAAGAATTGGACAAGACAAACCAAAAACAGTGCCAGAAGTTTTTTTGCCAAGTGCAGGGTGAATGAGTGTGGGAGAAAACAGCTCTGCAGAGCAAACTTGGGCTGAACAAAGAGAGAAAGAGGGGAACAAAAATAAGAGCACTGTCTATCCACATTTGAGAGACGCAGTGTGGGCTGTCGGGAACTCAGGGTAGGGAACTTCCTGGGGTGGCTGCTCTTCTTTTAGGCCGTCCACCTCTGCGGGAGCTCACAGGGTGCTGCACCCGTCCTGCCATTGCCCTGGGACCTGACGCTGACAGGGCCCTCTCATCCTCAGAAGCCAGCTTTGCCTCCTTGTGTCCTATGCCTCTCCGGTGGGCAGGAACTCCCCTTCTGCCCTCCTCCCTGATTCACTCTGAGATCATGCAGCTCATCTGGGCTTCAAGTTTAGACAGCCCAGCCTCCGTCCGTCTGCCTCTGTCTTCCCTCTCTCTGTGGAAAGCCTGGCTCCCGGGACTCCTGTCTCGCTATGAGATTGGCAGCTGATTTTCAAGCCCAAAGCACAGCAGCGTCGCCTTGGACCCGTGCTGCCCCCACCCACCATGAACAGGTTCAGCCTCTGCTTCCTGGCCCAGGCTTAAAGGCACAAAGGCCAGGGGGGAAGAAAAGAAGGAATTAGGAAGACAGAAATGTTTATTAAGTGATTTTAAAATCATGAATCTAGTGCTTTATTAAAAGTAGATATATGGGCCGGGGATTTAGCTCAGTGGTTTCGCCGCCTGCTGTGCAAGTGCAAGGACCCGAGTTCAATCCCTGGTACCAAAAAAAAAAAAAATAGTAGATATAAGGGCCAAGGATGTAGCTCAGCAGCACTGTGGCTGCCTGCCAAATGCAAGGTCCTAAATTTGATTCCCAGTACTGGAAGAAAAAAAAAAAAAGGATGTAGCCAGGTGTGGTGGCACACATCTGTAATCCCAGCACTCAGAAGGCTGAGGCAGGAGGATCGCAGTAAGTTCAAGGCCAACCTGGGCACCGGCCCTTTCCATCTGTCTTCCATGGGGAACAGTCTGGAGGTACTGGGTTGTTCTGGGCCACCCTGGGGGGTGGGCAGGTGTCACTGGAGTCGCCAAAGCGCTCAGGCTGCAGGGTAATAACAGGATAGAAGCCCTGCCCTCCGGGGGAACAGCCTGAAGAGTCTTCGATTAGCACTGCTGTCCTGAGGGCGCCTGGGGACCTTGAAGTTGTACCTGTGTCTGTCACCAACCCTCCTCCAATGTTGGGCCCCTCCTGCCACCGGCATCTTACTTCCTGCAGAGACAGCCAGACTGCACTGGCTCCAGGGACTCTCCGGAAGGCGGAGCTCCACAGACACTCGGGCTTCAAACCCAGAACTGTAGCCATGTCGAACCAAGCCTGTCTGGCCATCACACAGCTCAGCCCACTTTCCTGACACACGCCTGAGTCTTGGAGGCTCTGGGAGCCTGCCCAGAAATGCTTCATCATGTCAGGAAATCAGCATCTCCTCAGGGGACCCCCAGAATCCATAGTGCAGTTCCCCGCACCTCCTCCTCCTGTAGCAGCAGCTGCTCAGCACTGAGCTCCAGGCCTGCGCCAGCAGAGAGAAGAGGCTGGATGGCATGTGGTTTACCAGGAAGGGGCTGGACTTGCATGGGGGCATTGAGACCCACCCCACAAGGGGCCCAGACTCCATGACAAACCCCTGGACAGCCTCTTCCTACGCCTGGGAGGGCACTGGGTGACCAGGTGAGAAATTTAGGATCCCAGATCCAAGAAGCAGAGGCAGGATGCTGCGAGGGGAGCTGTTGCCAAGGTACCAGAGCGCTGTGGGCTCCTTCTCAGGAGTCCCTTCCTGACTCTTGGTATCCTGAACAAAGAAATGAACAAGCAATGAAGCGGCAGGGTTTTACATTTATTCAAGGTATTAGAGGTAAGAAAGGGAGTGCTCTGCAGAGTGAGTGGGGGCAATTAAAGCAGGGGAGGGAATCCACTCTGCATGCAGGGAGTCAGTGAGAAAGAAGGCAGTGGCCAAGAGGCCAGTGTTTTACACCCAGCCGACCTATCAAAATCCTTGATCTTGGGCCAGAAGAACTGAAGATCGCATTCTCTGATTGGCGCAGGGGTTGGAAGCTGGGGTGTGTGCTTGTGTCCTGGGTCTCCATGATTGACAGGTCCAGGCACTCCTTGCCCAGCTGCTTTGCCACGCCCTAAATCCTGCCTCAGCACCCCTGCCCCAGGGGCATCTCACTGCCCCGAAGGAATCAGCAGAGTTCAACTTACAGCAAGGTCCCTTGCAGCAGGATCGGCTTGGAGGGGTTCAGGAAAGGGGAGCTGTGGCAAAGGAGTCCTCTTGTGCAGTCCTTTGACTGACAGTTAAGCGACTGTGTGCTAGGACCTGCTGGTCACCACAATACTTCGCGAGTTTAAAGGACACGCTTTAAAAAAAAAAAGACGTGCTTTTTGTGATAATATACACAAAAAGAAATCACATCTTTTCCCAGTACTGAGGACTGAACCTCTGCACTAAGCCATGTCCCCAGCCCGCTTTTACTTCCTCATTCTGAGATGGGGTCTCACTAAGTCACTAAACTGCTCAGATTGGGTTCAAATTTGCCATCTTCCTGCCCCCGTTTCCCAGAGCTGAAAAATCACTTTAACACTGGTTGCCAAGGGGAAAAGATGCTCAGGGAATAGTCGGGAACAGAAGGAGGAAGACTTGCTGAAGCACCAGTGGATCGGGAGTGGAATCTGAGCTTCTTTCGGGCCGAATCTCGTGTGATGGTGAGGCCTGGCAGGGTGTAACCTCCCCCTCTACAGCGTCCCTGAGCAAACCGCCTGGAGCCCTGCAGCCGGAATTCACACTGGGTCTCGGTTTTACCCCCTCTGGCTGGAATTTCTTTCAATGTCACCTGAAAAAGGACAAATAAGTAGCTGCCTGCAAGGGTGGCCCACAGGGATTTGGGGAGTGAGGAGGTCACATGGACACACCTGTCCTTGTTCCCTGCTGACACAGGAAAACGCTCTTGCTGCTGTCCACCGCCATTCTCTCCTTTCCTTTTAGATCCTTCTCCAGGCTTCCAAACTGATTTTTTTAAAAAACAGCTTTCATTCTAAGCCTGTTGCACACAGTCGTCCTTAAGGAGCTGCCTCCTGTTTGCGATGACTCACTTGCTGGTGATCTAGGAGTGTCTTTGTGCGCCTGTGGGCCTAGAAAACCCTGGAGAGCCTTGCCTCATCTTGGAGCCAATTTATCTGCCCACATCCGGAAGTCGTGTCCCCTCCCCCCACCCAGTCCTCCCTGCACCGCCCACCCAGTGAAATGCAGGATGTCGGGCAGCGGCAGGGCTGAGGGAGCCCGGGCTGTTCCCATGTTCCCATCTCCTTTGTCCAGAGCTATCCAAGTCTTAGTCAGAGGGTTTGGGGGATTTCTGAACTCGACGGTATGAGCTCAGCACTGTCTTAGGAAGTGATCAGCCAGCAGATGCACGCAAGAGGTTTTCATCTGGTGTTAAGTGGCATTCAGGAGATGGGGAGACCAACGACCACAGCAGGGAGAAAGGCACTGAGCACTGAGTGGGAGGACCCTGTCAGGCGAGGAATCAGGAAGCAGGACTCGGCCTGTGCATGAGGGAGGACGCGGGAATTTTCCAAAGATGGCCGCAGCACCGTTACCCTCCTCCTGTCCCAACAATAAGGCTAGGGGTGGGGGTGCACGCCTGTGGCCCCAGCACTCCGGGAGACTGGGGCCGGAGGAGGGCCAGTCGGAGCCCAGCCTGGGTGACTTAGTGAGACCCTGTCTCTAAATGAAAACATAAAAAGAACTGGTGACATAGCTCAGTGCAAAGGCTTTGGGTTCAATCCTCAGTACTGGAAGAAAAATGAATATGAATTATGTCTGTACTAAATATGTTGAAACATTTTCTTGTCATTACTCCCAACTAATAGCACATAAACACTATTTACACATGTATGTTGTGTCTGATATTGTAAGTAACCAGAGATGGGCTCAAGTGGAAGGGAGGAAGTGAGTTGGTTTCGTGTGAGTCCTATGCCATTTCATCTGAAGGACTTGAGCATCCTTTGGTGTCCGAGGAGTAAGACCCCCAGGGCCAGCTACTTGGGGAAAAGCTGAAGTCCCTGGTCCTCTGTCCACATTTTCATTCGGAAGCATCCTGAGTTCAGTCGACAGCACCCTCGCCTGCCTACACCCCCTTCCCTCCTACACCCGGGTGGGGAAGACCCAGCCCCAGCCACCTGCTGCCTCTGTGAGTCCCTCCTGGCCTCCGAGACCCCGCTTGCCCACTGCGACACCATCCAGAGCTCTGGGGTTGAGGGAAGGGGCCAGGGTCCCCGCCGCCTCCTGGACCAGAAGACCTGTGCCCGGCCTCCTCCACATACAACTCCCCTTCTCCCCTGGAGGCAGGAAGTGGCTAAGCCAAAGGCTGAGGAGGGTCCACTGCCTGGCAGCCTTTCTGGGCTAGATCTGAAGCCTCAGGTAACCAAGGAAGCAACTGGGAAAGACGGGAGGCCCCGCCTGGGAGCCTTTCTGCCCTGGACCCACCCTCTGGGTTGAACATTAGCCCCACGGGGACACCAGGTCTAAACACAGCGGGACAGGTGACCGGTGACTCAGCTTACACACAGCGAGTCCTGGGCCTGTGCCTGCCACCCTCGCCCACCCGGCTCTGATCACCAGGTCCCTGGCCACGCAAATTTGACCCCCGTGGGCCGTGGGCGCCATGACAGTTCCTCCCAGGGCCACAGAAGGTCAACGCCTCCACCGCCCTACGGAGGAGCTGAGTCAAGCGCTCTTGGGCAGGAGCCACACCTCAGAGCAAACCCCAGCCCCATCCCAGCCCCTCAGCTCCAGCCCCTTGGCCGGAGCTCTTCTCCCCGGCGGCTCCCACCTGTGCAGTGGGTCTTGTCTTTTCTCCTCAGATAAATCACTGGCCCTGTGGCCACTCCTGGTGTCTTGCTCAAGTCTGTGTAGGGGGTTGGGGACCTGCAGGAGACCCCCTACCTATTCATGCCCTCATTACAAATCCAAAGCTCCATGTAGACAAAGAGATGTAGGGTGGGAAGGGAGTGTCTTACACTCAGGGCCCTGCTCAGCTCACCAAAAAACAAAACAAAACCCAAAACGCTGTCCTAATAGAACTCAGCCTAACCACCACATTGTACATTCAACCTTTCAGGAATTGGAAATTAAGAAAAGGACAGCTTAAATTTCAGAGAAAAGGAGATAAGAGAATAGAGATACAAAATTTCTGAAAAATAAAAATCCTCCAGGTATGGGAACCCTCCTGGTGGGAGATGGGGGAGGGAGGCTGCGAGCTCCACTGTAGGCTTGAGCAGACCCCAGGGCCATGACGGGACCATCACAGGGCAGGGCTGTTGGTGACGCTCTGCTTTTTAAAATGCGTCTCGGTTATGCTAAGTGGAGATGGCTTCTCCGCATCGACCTACAGTCGGCCAGGAGCAGGTCAGCCCCGTGTCCGGTCCGCGTGAGGCACTGGCAGGCTTTCCGTCTGGAAGGACAGCCGCGGCCCCGAGACATTCCCACAGCCGCACGGCACAGAATCGAGCTGAGCCCTCGGCTGGGTCCCCACGCGAGTGTCTGGACAAGGCGCCAAGGGAAGGAAGTGATTTCTTGACGCCTTATGAAAATCAAATGTGGGGGGAAAAAAGAGAGAAAGTTAAACATGGGAAGAAATGAAAAGCAAAGGGGTAGCTGTAGAGAGTCTGGGACAGGGAAGGACGCGTTGGTGTTCAGAGAAAGTCCCTGCAGAGGGAACTGGGGCAGAGATGTAGCCGTGGTAGCAGTCGGCAAACGGTGAGGAGTAGCCCTGGTGCCCAGATGCCACGGGGAGCGCGGGGCGGGGTCTACAATCTGCACATTCACTACAGTTAAAGCCACACGGCCACAAATGCCTCAGAATCCTCCCTTCCAGTTGCACACACTCACCCCTCCCTCTGGCCTCTTTCCTGAGAGTCTCCAGTTGCTCTGGCCTGGCCACCTCCATGGCTTGGGCTGATTCAAACCATTGACCTTTCATGGTCAATTTGACTTTGGGGAGGAATCAGGTGTCACACGGTGCCAGATCCAGTGAAAATGGTGGATGCGGACACCCTGTCTCGTTTTTACAAGTCTGCCTTTCCGTTGGATGGTGCTCGACCCCAGTATTCACCGTATTTTTTTTTAATCACACCTCATAAAATCGCTCACAAAAGACTTCTAGAACTGTTTTAGAAAGTGCCAAGAATGAAGCCAGGTGTGGTAGCTCATACCTGTAATCCCAGCACTCAGGAAGCTGAGGCAGGAGGATCACTGCGAGTTAGAGGCCAGCCTGGGCTACATAGTGAGTTCAAGGCGACCCTGAACTATACAGTGAGACCCTGTCTCAAAAATTTAAAAAAAAACCATTCACCATATATTATGACCACGCCTTGCGCTCAAACAGTGTGTGTTCATGGCACCTTGGATAAGACTTTCCCCGGCTCCTACCTGCCCTACGGCTTTTCAAGAAATGACCCCAAATTCCCCACCCAACAGCAGCACTTCACCCTCAGTACAGAGTCCTCACCCACCGTTCTTTCCTCCCACATGGGGAAGAGGTGCTGTCCTCTGCCCGTGAGCTCCCTCTCCTCCACCTTCCACTGTAGCTTGCCCAACAGAGGCCCAGTTGTGGTCTGAATCTACACTGCTGTGCATGGCATTAAGCCTGGCTTCATCCCCAAAGAGCCAGTCCTGATTGGTGTAAAACACTGTTGGTGATACCAGTGCCTTTGACTGATTGGTTGAGGCAAGTATATTGACACAACCCTGGCCAATGAGATAGAAGTGGAGACTGATAGGAACCATTGTTATGTTTTGTTTTTTCAATTTTTAAAATAACTTTATTATCAAACACATACAAAAAATTAAAACCATTCAAAGAAGAACAATGCAAGGGGAAAAAAACTACAGTAATATTCAAATACAGTAGAACTCAACCAAAACAAAACTGAAAAGCACCTAAATATTTTTCTATATAACTTCAAAAAGCATCTCAAGCACCAACAAGACACCGGAGGATGTGATTTGTTTCAGAAAGGTCCCCAAAACCAACACTGAACAAATAATAATCTGGAAAAACACTCCAGTTAGTTAGCAGACTCTACGTAAGCCAAACTTCTCCCTAATTTAAATTTCGATACAGTCACATGACATGCAATGGAAACACAATCTGACAAATATGTTATTAGGCCATTTCATCCGTGTGTATCCTTAACTACACCTTCCGTTTCTCACACTAGAGAAACTATTCAGTATTTACACGTGTGTCCTATTTACTTCACTTAAGAGGATGGCCTCAATATGCATCCATTTAGCTATAAATGTCTAATTTCTGGTTCTTTTTGGCTGAGTAGTACTCCATTTTATTAAAAAAAAACCACATCTTCTTTATCCAATCTCCAGTTGATGGATACTTGGGCTGTTTCCAAGCTTTTGGTATTACAAACTGTGCCGCTATAAACATGGGTGCACATATATAGCTGTGGTAAGATTCTTTTAATTCTTTTGGGAAGATACCCAGGAGGAGAATAGCTGGGTCAAATGGGACCTCTAAGCCGGGTTCTTTGAGGAATCTCCATACTGATTTCCACAGTGGGTGCACCAGTCTGCACTCCCACCAACAATGGAGAAGGGTTCCTTTCTCCCCACACACCCCCACCAGCATTTGTTATTAGATGATTTCTTAATAGCAGCCACTCTTTCTGGGGTGAGGTGGAATCTCAGTGTTGTTTTCATCTGCATCTCTCAAATGACCAGTGATGTTGAACATTTT
>NW_004624730.1:75466907-75625045 GCF_000247695.1 Heterocephalus glaber
TTTTTTTTTTTTTTGGTACCGGGGATCAAACTCAGGTCCTTCTGCTTGTGAGGCAGGTGGTGGAACCACTGAGCTAAATCCCCGGCCCCATGGCATAGATTTTATTTGATCATGGCTAGTTGGAGTTCTATATGCCTCACTTGTCTGTATGTCCAATTCTCCACCTCTGTCTGGGAAGTTCTCTGCTATTACTTCTGTGAACAGTTTTTTTATGTCAGTTGTATTTTCTCCTGTTTTTTCGTGGACTCCTCTCAGTTTTATGTTATTCTTCCTTGCATCATCTAGCAGCTGCTGGATTGATTTCTTGTGGTCCCTTACTATTTTTAAGAAATCTCTGTTTTCATGGTCCTTAACCGCAATCCTGTCTTCTATATCTGATATTCTATCTTCAGATTCCCTCAATCTGCTATGAATGCTTTCAATGGAGTTTTTACTCTTCTGGAATATCTGTTTGAATCTGTTTCATGGATTCCATTTCTTTCTTATGTTGGGCGATCATGGTTTCTATTTCTTATGCTGGCCATTCATGGCTTCCAGCATATTTCTGAGCTCATCTATTTTTTTATCTGTTTCTGTTCTAGCGTCTCTAATTACGTCTTTCACTCTGCTCACCATCTCTGTAGTTATCTGGAAGATTATTTCTGCTTTGAATTTTTCTAGAGCCTCATTCATCTGTTTTGTTCCTTCCTCTGCTATCAGTTCAGGGTGTCCAGGTGGTTGATTATCAGACTTTTCCACCTCGTTTTCCCCAGAAATTGCCTTTTGTGGGGTGGAAGCCTGAGTTTGTGCCTTGATTAAATGTCTTCTCATTTTTGTTTTTGGTACTGTCAGTTATAAGTCAGTGAGTCTCAGTGAGCCAGTCATAGACCTGTGAGATTCAGACAGACTTCCGGCTGCAAGTCCCAAATTGAGCTCTCTTCTCTCCCGCAGGGCCGAACTCTGCAAGTCTCTGCTACAAGTTCCAGCTGGCTTTCCCCTGAAAATAGTCCAGGATCAAATGGGAGGTGATGATCCCTCCAACTTCCCAAGCACGGTGGTCTGGTATGCCTATATTACAGAGATTATCTTCACTTTTTCAGCGGGTTTCAGTTTTTATCAGGGAGCCTGAGAGAGGCCCTCTCTCTGCTGTTCACCTCTGCAACTCAGGACAATGGTCTTTATGTCCCCCTGTGCCTCTGTAGTGTGGAACCGGCTAGCTGCACAGCCAAGAGGCCGGCAGGGGTGGGGGTGGGGGGTCCTCACAGTCTCCTGGATGCAAGTGGGCACGGCAAGCCGGAAGGAGCAGGGCACAGCTACCGGTGTTTGACCCCAAGGCCAAACTGGCAGCCGGTGTGCCTGAGGGGGCAGGTGGTGTCCTCACAGTCTCCTGGATGCAACAGAACCATCGTTTTTTACTGATAAAAACAGACAGAGAAGCTGATGTCTCTCCTTGTTATCATTAGACATTACTGGGTCCAGGACAGAAGGGACCTGGTAACAGTGCTGAGCCCTGAACTGCCACCACGGGAGACCCCAGAGCGTGGGTGTTTCCATTGCTTCCCCCATTTTCAGTTGCTGCTGGCCCAGGTAGGGAGAGGGAGTTGGGGGTCCTCTGTCTCCTTTTTCCTTTCCTTTTTTATTCTTTTGTGAGACCAAAGGCAGCTCTAACAGTCGACCTTTTTCTTCTATCTTCCACCTTAGGGACGCGGCCCCTCACATTTTAAAGCAAAACTTCTGAAGCCATGGCTCTGATTTCCAGACATCTCCAAGGCCTTTGAAAATCTGGTTTTCAAGTCTGGGCTTTGGTTTTCAGCAGTTCTCACAAGGAACAGAACCAAGGGGGAGCAAATCTACTGCACAGATGTGGAGGATGGCATCGGGGTGCACCTGGTCCTGCCCAGTTTGCCCCATTCCCAGGTTCTGTGCGGCTGCCTCCCATTCCCACCCACGTGGCCAGTTGAGGGTGATGAGCATGCAGAGAGAGGAGAAGGCAGCTGGGACTGGAAAGCCAGGGCACGCCTGCTCCTCGAAGGAGCCTCCAGCCTGCGGTGTGGAGAGGACAGCCAGGCCTGTGCCCGCCTGGGACAGACAGGGAAACGGGAGCTCACGGCAGCCCACCCTGAGAACTCAGGCATGCCCAGCACACCTCCCACACCCGGTGGGGAGTGGCAGAAACCACGCACTGCCAGCATGCAGCTTCCTAGCAAGGTGTGGCCAATCAGTCTCGGGACAGGGCCTCACCCTTCACCAAGTCTTCCTCGGGGATTAGAAGGGGCTAGAAGGGTCGCAGCCTGAGGATCATACGAGGGTGTCTCCCAAACCCCAGGGTACATGTCTCTGTGTACCAGGATCCCCCGGGTGCATTGTACCCGTGGCCGTACATTGCAGCAGGTGCTACAGCCTCGACCTGGGCTATCTGGGAAGACTTCCTGGCTCAGGGCCTGACCTCCCCTGTGAGTTTCTTCCCATGGCTCCCACTCTGCTGCAGACTGTGGGGTGTCATTGTGACTATTTTTAGCAAACACAGGTCACTGTTCTATTAACCCCTGTAAGCTTCCTGTGCCCCAGGAAGTAGGAACTACCATCATCCTGGCTTTGTAAATGAGAACGGGGCATGGGAAGGCTCAGCGACTTGGCCGGGGACCACAGCCTTGGCGGGGGAGGGGGGACCCAACACCCAACTGCCGCTTCATCCAGGTCCCACGAGTCCATGCACCACCCGGGCAACTGGCCAGGATGGTGTCTGATGGAAAAACCTCCTCCCGGAAGACACGTCATTAGCTGGGCCAGTTGGATTTCCTGGCTCTTGAGTGTGGACAGTCAGGGCCAGTGCATGGAGGAAGAAAGGACAGAAGGTTCCTTGTCAGTGCCCAGGTCCAGAGTGGGGGCTCAGCTCCCCCTGCTGAGGTCCCGCAGGTGTTTCCACCTGGCTCGGACCACACAAACCTATTTCCACTAGGTCCAGGACGGACTCTGGCTCTGAGCTCGCAGCCCAGTCAAGGCTCTGAGAAGGGGCAGTGGGACTGTGAGATTGGGGTGACCTTAAAGACCTTGTCCCCTGAGTCCCCTGAGTCCCCTGAAAGCCCTGGGCCTGCAGGGAGGCTTGGCACGCCTCACCCTTCGCCTGATGACCTTTGGGAAGCTGCCGGTGAGACCAAAGCCTTCCGCAAGGAACACCTTCCTCTTCCACCTGCAACTGTTCAATTGCAGTGGACATTCTTGGTAGTTGGCAAAATCCTCACTTTGGTTCCTTGACCAGTAGGGCAAGAGCTATGTTCTGGGAAAGGCTAAATGGGAGCTCCTAGTGAAACGGCAAGCCACGAACAGGGTCATACCTCAGGGGAGTGACAGACCTGGCCACCCTCAAAGACTAGAAGGACACAGATGGCTCAGCAGCCTGCTCCCTGCAAAACTCAGACCCTGGCAGGAGACAGAAGACGCAACTGAACGGCAGCCCCTTGCAGCCGCTGTGCCAGATGTGGTGCCCCTGTCAGCCGCTGCAAAGCCTGTGTGGCTGCTGACTCAGTAAAGGTGTCCCCTTCCCGTACAGGTCAGTTTACAGAGGAGCAAGTGCCCCGCAGGCGAGAACAGGCTGTGGGCTGGAGGTTATATCCTCCGGTCAGAGGCAAACACCTGTCTGTCCAACCCCACTCCTGGGCAGCGCTGATTTCTGCACGCAGCCCCTAGCCTGACCCTCCCAGAAATATTCCCTCATCCCACAGACCGGAGGGAAGGGGAACCTGAGACATTCGCCCACCCCCTTTCGTTGCTGGCGTCCACAGAGTGACTCCTCCCCAACTCCCGTCTCTCCAGCTGTGTGTAGCAAGCAGTTAGGAAAAAGAATTTGTAGATATATTTCGTGGAGATGCAGAAAAAGGCGCTCAGTTCACACTATGTGCACATATACGTGGTGTGTGTAGTAACAGTGTCAAGACATAAGTGGGAAGGACTGAACTTTGCGTATAGTGCTCACCTCCTAGCAGGCAGGGAGAGAAATGTGTCTATATGTGTTACTTCTTTTTTTTTTTGGTACCGGGGATCAAACTCGGGTCCTTGCACCTGCGCAGCAGGCAGTGAAACCACTGAGCTAAATCCCCGGTCCTTTTTTTTAATATTTTTTATTTTTTTATTTTTTGAGACAAGGTCTCGTTTTGTGTTCAGGCTGGCCCTGAGTTCACTTTGTAGCCCAAGCTGGCCTCGAACTCCTAGAGATCCTCCTGCCTCTGCCTCCCGAGTGCTGGGATCACAGGTGTGCGTCACCACGCCAGGCTTATGTTACTTCTTTTTTCCAAAGTAAAATATCTGCAGCAACTGCACCAACATTCTAACTTCTGTTAAATCTAATTGGTACATAATTTTCTATATGATTGAAATATTTTAGGACTTTAAAAATCAGCCAGGCACATTATTCCAGCACTCTGGGAGGCTGAGCCTGGAGGATAGCAAGACTGAGTTCAGCCTGGACAATTTAGTGACTTAGCGAGACCCATCTCGAAATAAAAACAATAAGAAAAAAAAAAAGAAAAGGGCTGGGGATGTGTCTTAGTGCAAAGGCCCTGGATTCAATTCCTAGTATCAAAAAAAAATCAGTTCTTATGCAAAATACCTAAAACTGTGGGATTAAAAGAGTCTGTTTGGGAAACTGCAATACGGATTATGCCCAAAGCAGTGCAGGCTGTGAGGAGCTAAGCCCACGACCGGTTGTTTATAGGAGTGAGCCTGGCCGAAGCCTACGTGCCCAGGTCAGAGTAACTCGCACCCAAATCCCGTTCCCACAACTAAAACCTTCAGACTAGAAGGACAATGTTCCAATTACAACCATATATTTTGTCTATTCTGTTCCTAATTGGAGAATGCTTTGTCTTTTTTTCTTTATGAGCCTTGCTTACGTTAGTTTCCATAGAAACCCCATGACTGCATTTTCTCGCCATAGTTTCACCCTCGCATGTAGCTTGCCTTTACCCCAATTGATTACCAGTAAAAATCAGTGGCTTGGACTGGCCAGGGCTTTGTCGGTTGCACTGGCATTGGTCATCCTGGCCCCCTGCTTTCTGTCTCTCTTAGTTCTGTCTTTTAGGTTTTTTTCCTCAGGCCCATTTCGTACACTGGGCAGGAGACTGGAGCCTCCTGCAGAGGTTTCCGGTAATGTTTCAGGGGTTCTCAGTACCAAGCAGCCGGGTTTAGTAAGCCCCTGACTGAGGATAGCTTTCCTCACCTACAGATGTCGAGGGTTTGCCCACAGCACCCAGCCCTGCCTTTCTTCCATGACCTCATTCATTCCCTAGGTGGAGACCTCCTGGCTCCCCCTGACACCCCTTTGGCCTGGCCACTGCCATCCTAGTTGGTGGCCCCTGACCTTGGGAAAGTCACCTGTCACCACTGCACTCACCCCTTGTTCCCTGGAGATGGTGCCCCCCGCTCCCCTCCGAGACTCACGCGTGCTGTGACCACCCACCCAGTCCCTGTCGCTGACTGTCTTCTCCTTTCATGCTTCAGCCTGGACACTACCTCCTGCAGGAAGCCTCCCCAGCTAGCTCTCTGAGGCTGCCGATATCCTCCCGGGCATCTGTTCCCTCCCTCCAGGGGAAGCCCCAGGGTTGCTATGGAAGCCAGGTGAGCCCAGCTCCCTGGCCCCCAATTCCCACACCCACCTTCTGTTCCAGGCCGGGGTTTCTGCTGGGAGCCACCCAGCATTTGGATAGGGGAGGTGTGGCTGCCCTCGAGACTCCCCCACAGACTCTGGGTCCCCAGGGGACCCACACGTCTTTGTTTCCCAAATCAAAGTAAATGTGATTCGAGGCCCCTTTACCTATGGGGTGTGTCATCGCACTCATTTAACACATCCTCTATGTCCGCTTGTTTGGGACAGGGTCTCACTGTGTCCAGGCTGAACTCCTGGGCTTAAGAAATCCTCCTGCTTCAGCCTTTCCAGGACTTCAGGCCTGCACCCCTGTGGCCAGATTCCTTTGGATCGTACCAAAATTCCGAGGGGCAGGAAATGAGAGAAGAGCCATAGCAGGTCAGCAACGTTACTGCGGTTCCTTCCAGGTATTGCTGGTCCCCAACCTCGCTCTACTGCGCCTGGTGAGCAGGGACACTGGATGCCACCACTCAGCACAGGCTCTGTCCTCAGGGGAGTCCCCTACACTGCAGCCTCCTGCAGCCTCCTGCAGCCTGCTCCTCGTCCCAGCCCAGCCATGCCCCTCCACCTCGCCTAGGGACATCACTGGGTTCCCCCAGGAACAGGGCCGAGCCAGGCCTCTCTCCAGCAGGACCCTGAGGTGGAAAGAAGCTGCCGGGAGTGGGAGATGTATGATCAAAATATACAGTGAATGTTTACATTTTTTTTTTTTAAAAAAACTTTACCACACTAAAAGATGCACTCCATGGATTCCCCTCCAAATCCTCCCCCTCACCTGGACACACACATCCCATGTCCTGGCCACTTCCCGCAGCAGCTCTGGAGCCCTCTTTCCTCAATGTGTTTAGCTGTCCTAACCTGGCTGCCTCAAGTCCTGAATGGATTCAGAACGATGACCTTCCGTGGTCATTTTGACCTGGGGAAGGGCCAGAGTCACACGGTGCTGGATCCGCTGACCGAGGTCAGTGAGGACACACCAAGATATTCTTATTGACAAAACTTCTCATAAACGTGTGATCAACCTGAGGGAACCCAAAATACAGTGAATATTTAAACTTTTCTAAATTTATTAGAGTAAAAGACACATTGCCACGAAATCCCCTCAAAACTCTCCCCTCACTTCAAAGACACGAGTCCCACTGTTCTCAGAAATGTGTGTTCTGGGTAATGAGGTTTTCTTTAATTTAAGCCTTGGTCATATGCTTCGAGCACCCCGTGTGTACGTATGATGGAGACAGGGGCTCGGGTTGTGTTTGCTTGGGTGAAAATCACATAAGATAAAATTATGCATTTTAAAATGAACGACTCACAATTCAGTGATGATGAGCCGCCCGCTGCCCACAGACTCAGCCAGGCCCTCTTCTGCTCCCGCACCTGCTGTGGACGGCACACATCAGTCCACTCTCAGAAAGGTTCATTCTGGTGAACATGGGTTCAAATCAGGGCCTAAAGTCAGGAGAGATTCTAGCAGCTAGCTGGGGAAAGCTGAGTTTATTTCCTCCATGAGTGGATGGCTGACACCAGGAGAGAGATATTAGCAGCTACCTGGGAAAGGAATCAGGCTTACATAGTATGAAGGAGGTCAGCAATCGGGGTGAACTGTTTAGACTGAGTCCAAGGACGGTCAGCACATGTGTGTAGACACTCACTGGACATCTCAGCGCAGGGAGGTTGTCTTCTGTTTCCTGAGAAACAGCCTGTGGTCTGCTGAGAGCGGCCTGTCTCTCGGTCCTGTTTGTGTGTGAAGGACTCACTTTGGTCAGGCCTGACAGCACCTTGTCCCTCAGTCCCAGAGACCCCGGTGCACATGGAGTGGTCACCTTCTGCCCCTCTTTCCCTAGCCCCTGAGATAGATTCACCTGTCTGGGTGTTCTGTTGAAATAGAACTGTACAGCAGGTGGCTTTTGTGGGTGGCTTCCTTGGCTTAGCACGATGTTTCTGAACTTGGTGTACATCCAGCGTGTGTCAGAACTTCACTCCTTTTCCCGTCAGAGAAACAGTCTCCTGTGTGGACAGATCACGTTAGCATGTATTCACCCATGCACAAACACAGATGGGGTTTTGATTGACACAAAACTGTTTCCACGGTGGCACACGCCTGTCATCCCTACACTCAGGAGGCTGAGGCAGGAGGATCACTGAGAGTTCAAGGCCAGCCTAAACTACATAGCAAGACCCTGTCTCAAAACAACAACACTGGTTCCACAAATGTTTAAACAAGCCACCAACATTTGAGATCTGGGATTCTATTTAGATGTTGTCACACCTGAGAAATCACATCTCTCTCCCTGGGGCCCAGCTGCTGCCCAGGACAATACCAAGGCCTGCGGAGAGGCCCTTTGGTTAGGGCTTGGGCCTCCACTCTCCCAGCCTGTTCCACCAGCTCCCCTCCTTCCCGGCTGTCACGCACAGCCCCCTGCCTGTCCCCAGACTTGCCTGACAACCCCAGCCTGACCCTCAGAACACAAACCCAGGGCTGTGGGGAGGCCCGGGAGGGCGCTTTCTCCCCTTCCAAGGACAAGACATAATCAACCCATGTGTCTCGGCCAAGCCCAGCTCAAAGCCCCAAAGGCAGCCTGTGCTGGGCACCATGGCCAAGTCACCAGCCTGTCTTCTTTACCACAGGCCTCTGTCCTGGCTCGGCCTGGCCAGGTCACACCAATGAGTGCACACGCGTGGCTGTCACTAGTCTACACACACACACACACACACAACCACTTCTGCCTGTGGGGGAAATAAGGATGACCCAAGTTGCATGAGTTCACAAATCACACGGTTTATTGCCACCCAAACAGAATTTTTCTTAGGGTCTCAAGATTTAGTCACTTCCCTCATCGCTGGGACAAAATCCCTAAGACCCACAATTTAAGGGAGGAGAGGTTTATTTTGGCTCACGAGCCAGTTAAGTCGGCTGGCCTAGTGGAGGAGGGCTGCTCAGGGCATGACGGACAGGAAGCAGAGAGGAGGAGCCAGGGAGGGAGATCACTGGCCACGCCCCCAGTGACCGCCTCTTCCAACCAGGCCCCGCCTCCTAACCGCATTCAACTCCAAGCCCCTTAATGCAGTCACCTCCCCAAAGCCCACCTGTGAGCCATGAGTCTCTGAGGTCCAAAGTCACAACTGATTCCAGCATCCATTCAAAAGTCCAAAGTCCCAAGTGTCACTTGGGGCTGAAGGCAAACTCCCTGCACCTGTGAGCCCCTAACATCAGAACAGGTATCATCTTCCAGCACGGGTGACAGGACAGGTACGGGGGACATTCTCATCCCAAAGAAAGGGATAGGGCAGAGGGTAGGGGAGAACAGTGCGGCAGACATTGTAGTTCCCTCTCTGAAGGGCTACTTCCTGTTTGGAGAACAAGCTTCCCTTCCACGAGAGGCAGACCCAGGCCTATGCTCACATCCTCAGGAGTCATGGCTTCAGCCACACCTGGAGCCCTTGGGCCCTGCTGGGGCAGCCCAGCAGCCCTGTGCAAGAATTTGGGCAGCAGAGGCCCCATGGGAGCCATGAAGGACACCCCAGGCCGGGCCCCTGAAGCCATCGTGCCCCCCAGGACTCTGGGTCTACGGTGGGACAGGCTGCCTAGAAGTCCTCTGAAAGACTTCATCCTTCCCTGGCAGACACCCTTTCTCACTCCGTAGTGGCCAGGCTGTGAATTTTCCAAATTTGTACACTCTGCTCCCCTTAAATACATAATTATGAATTCAACATTGAGTTCATCCCTTTGGCCATTATCTGAGTATAAGAAGTTAAAAGTAAGCGCTCCATGGTGGCTCACACCTGTAATCCCAGCACTCAGAAGGCTGAGGCAGGAGGATCACCCCGAGTTGGAGGCCAGTTGCCATCAGGAAAGCAGAGTTGGCAGCTCCTCCTAGAAGGAGCCCCAGTGGCTCTTTCTCCCTCTGGAGCGCAGCTCCAAGATCCTGACCTTGATTTTCCCAGGGGCAGAGGACAGCTAACGGCAGTGAAAGCCGTGGGGCCTGGGACCCAGCGTAGTTGCATCCACGCCACCCCGAGCCCTCGGCACAGCTGGACAGAGATAGAACCCTCTCCGAATTCCAGGGACCAGAAGCCTCCAGGACAGCCAGTGCCCTGTCCACTGTTCCTGGAGCTGTGGCCAGAACCTGCGCTGTCCCTCCACCCCGGGGCCGGGTGTCCTCTGAGGCATGTCCAAAACCATGTAGGTGCCAAGTGTCCCTTATCCAGGTGGCCGCCAACCGGTCCCCAGGGCGAGGCCGGCACCTCCCGGCCCTCAGCCCTCAGCAGGACAGGGACCCCGGCCCTCACAGGCTTCTTCCTAAGCCACACTGTTTGCCCTTCCTTTCCTCCACCCTGAGAGAAACTGAGTCATGGGTGAGTCAGCACATTCCTGCCAGCCACTCACCCGCCTGGGATCAGGATCCTCCGACTCTCTGCTGGAGTCTAAGGATGGGTCTGTACTCTGCATTCCACCGGGAAGGCTGGAGGCAGCTGTGTACACCAAGACCCAACAGAAGAACAGCCACAACATAATGAAATCCCCCTGGGTTTGCCTGGCAAGGGGCAGGAATTTCTTGTAGCAGAAATCCTGATTTAGGAAAAGTCCTGCAATTCACACAAAAATCTCGCTCTGAGCCTCCTAGCAGGCAAGGGGAAAGTGACTTTTGCTGTTCTCATCACTGATTGAAAGACAGCAAACCGTATGTTTTTAGAGACCCAAACTCTTCGGAGTTGTTTCTGACCCTGAAAGAGACTTCCAAAACACAAGTGTGAAGGGAAAAGAGGGAAGCAGACTCACATCCAGGTGTGAAGCTCAGACTGCTAGCTCTTCCACTGGGACAGTGCAAACAGGTCGGGCGTGGCGCTCATGGCAAGCTGTGACAAGACACGCAGTTATTTCCCTGGTGGCAGTTTCAACAGAGGAGCCTAGAAAAATGCCAGTTGCTGATGTCATCTCCAGACCTGTGGCATTGGAATCCCCCAGGGAGGGACTGGGACTGCCTCGTCCCTGGCTCCAGAGCTGTCTGAAGGCTGACTACTGCCAAGACTGGCCCTCTCCCCTGGAGCAAAAGGTTTTCGGGTCACACTGCCTCAGCGTCCTGTGTGTCACCTGGCCACCCTGCGTCTGGATGCAGGCAAGAGTCGGGGAGTAGGAGCATCCTAGACCAATATGCTGTCCAGACGGACCCTAGAGCCAAAGGTTAGGGGACGCCCAGGACGGGCAGGCCTCAGTGTCTTTCCCGGCCTGAGATCTGCACAGTGCAGCCCACCCCAGGACCTCACCAGGTGTGGCAGAAGACTCAGCAGTAGCTGCCCTGGGCAGCTGCACACTAACCTTGGAAAGAGTCCCTAGCTACCTGGCAGATCCCCTGGGAAGGCCAGGGGGTGCTGAACTGAGTGCTTCCTCGTCAGGGTGAAGGTTGCGAGTGGGCTGAGTGGTCGGCCTTTGTGTGGCTGGGGGCTCCGTGGGGCACTCTGCCTCCACCCTGCAGGGACACCCCCAGCATGCCGTGCCATGTGGCCCCGCGGCCCCCTTCCCCGGGCGTGAAACCCTGAGTGACCAAGTCCCGCCTGGGGAAGGGGCCGAGTGGAGATGCAGAAAGAGCGGCCAGGTCTCCCCTGCAGGACTGGGGTCCCACGCCAGCCAAGCCACGGCGGCAGAGAGCTCGGGCCCTGCTCCCCAGAACTGCAACCCTGGTGGCCTGCACTCCTCGCTGGCTGGGGTGGGTTGTGGGGGCCTCTCTAGTTGTTTGGTTTTCTTTAATCCAGGAACATACAGGAACTGATCCAGTCACCACGGTGACCCCAAACATCCCCAGCACAAGGCAGGCCTGGTGCCAGCCCACCACACAGCCCAGGGGAGCCTGTGACACTTTGCCTCCAGGGCCTGCAGGGCACAAAGGCGCAATTTCAATCAGAGCCCGAAGACAGGCGCTGGCTCTGGGAAGGGGTCTCTGTGAGCACTGTCCCTGGCGGCAGGACACACCCTCGCCTCGCCCAGGCCACAGGCTCCCTGCCACACCCTGCTGTCCTCTCCACTTCCAGCTCTGCTCCCAGGACTTTGCCCTGCTGCTCTGCAGCCTCCAGCCCTCCCTGCACTTCCCTGTGGGAACTTTCCCTCAGCCCTGCCCCAGTGGACGCCAGTGGAAGTGTTGTTTCAGGGCTGGGGAACCCGGCTCTCAAGTCCTGGGCCCTGGGCTCCATCCCCACCCTGCTGCTGAGCAATTGAGAATGTGGACAAGTTTTTCAGCTCCTTGATGTCGTTATCTGCACAACGGAGCCAGAGGCACCTTGGAAGGCTGTCTGAGGATCAAAGGAGCTAAATTACAGGTCAAGCCTTAGCAAGGCCCAGGAAGGATGAACAGGACCCCGCTATCTGTCCATCTGAGAACACCCAGGTTCTGGTGTAGGAGCCCGTCCCAGGTGCTGTGAGACCAGAGAGAGCAGACAGACCCGCGACTGCGCAGTGCAGGCCACTGGCGACTTTATCAACGGAAGCGCGGTCCTGGGTGGCAGTGAGGCCAGCGGGTCCCTGCAATCTGGGACAGGAAGTGGGGCTTGGAAGGAGGTCAGGACAAGTGACTGCGACCTGGAATGGTCCTGGATTATCTTACGCTGATCATCAGGGCGTGTTCCCGGAACCAGTGGCACCCACATTGGGTTGTAGAGTCCACCCTTATGCATAGCGTGCTGGGAAGCTGCAGGGAAGCAGCCAGGGTTACCAGAGGCCACTGGGACTCAGGACGGCTGTGACCCTGTCAGGCCGGACCCCCCCACTATCTGAGCTCTCAGGTCAAGTTGATCTGGGCTGACCACTGCTCGGGGTCTGGCGTTCCAGGATAGCTATGGACAGACAGGGCCCTGGGGATGCAGGCAGACTCTGCACAGTCAGTTTCTCATTCATGACGATCGACTTACTCACGCCTCATCTGGAGTGGTAGAATTTGGGTTGCAAGACAACCCAAACTGGAGTCTGGAGTTAGGGGCTCCAACTACTTATAGCTGAGAACTTCTGCACAGGGTACAGTGGGTCCAAATCCCAGCCTGTCTTTCCACCGACTGACTTCCCCACGGCTGGTGGGAAGACCAGAGGGCTTTGGTTGGAGTATCAGTCATTTCTCTGTCACTGTGGCAAAATAACCCTGTATTTAAAGCAGAGGATTTTTTTTTTGGCTCATGATTTCAGAGGATTCAGTCCATGGTCACTGGCTGCAAGGGAGAAACAACATGGCCAAAGGGCCTGGTGGCAGAAAGCTGCTCACCTCATGGCAGCAAGGAAGCAAAGAGGGGAAGAGCTTAGGACAAGGATACATCCTTCCAGGCCACACCTCAGTGACCACCTCCAGCCAGGCCCCATCTTCTAACAGCACATTCAGCCCTGAACTCATCCCTGGATGAGCCCACTGATGAGCACAGCACCCCATAATGCAATCACCTTCCACACATGTGAGACTTTTGGAGACAGTTTAGATCCAATCATAACAGATAGGAGAAATACAGCAGATGCCATTAAACAGGAGATACTAGTGACAAGTGCCATACAAGTGGGAGGTGTTAATGAGCAAGAGGGGCTTCCTGGAGATGAAAAGGATGCAAAGGGTGGCTTTGTAATGCTACAGTGTCATACGGAGGCCCGAGAAAGAGCCAAGTTTGGAAGGAGGACCTCCAGGCGAGCTGGAAAGTCCAGTCCTGGAGGATCCAACTTGGACAGGAAGCCAAATCTGAGGGTGGCCAGAGCCCAATCTGTCCCAAAGAGAAGGAACCCATGGAGGGACAAAGTGAAGAGTTGTGTGTGAGATAAAGCTTCCATTCAGGGAAAAGTGTCTGGAGCGATGCCAGGCACCTGCACGTGACGCCTATTTATTGACCTTGGGGCCGCTTCACAGAGCAGGTCACAACAGCAGGAGCTCAGGGGCACACAGGGCCCAGGAACGCCAAGCCAGGCCTCCCCTACAGCACTGTCTTGTCCTGCACAGGCCCTGGGCAGCTTCTGGGAAGTGGGAGCCGGAGGAATTGTCAGCAAGATCTTGGTGCCTAGCCCAAAGGTGACCGGTGTGCTGCTGGCTTGTCCTCCCCCGTCGAGGCGCAGTCTTCACTGTCCTGTGGGGGCGTGTGGAGGTGTCACCCCCAGCTGCTGGTCATGAAGTGTCACCCCACAGGAGTCACGGGCCTAGCCACAGAGTAGGTACCCAACCAAGGAGTGCTGGATGAAAAAGTGAAAAATAACCAGGGTCACTTGCTGAAAATTAAAAATCTTCCTCTCCTACATGACTTCACCTCATTGACTTGATAACAAGCTCTGAGGCAACACTGAGGCCATGCCACTGCCTCCATTGATGCTGCAAACGTGCTGCCTTTGCCGGAGCAGTTCAACGAGGCCTCGCGCACTTGGGAAGCAGCCACAGCGGGCACGTGCAGGCTCCTTTCTGCAGCATTATGAGAAACGGGGCCGGAAGCAGTCTGCTGTCCCTTGGGATGAGCCTGAGGGGCTGTGTTCAGTCTCCCACCTGCTGCCATGACGTGGGGGCTTCACCCACCTGCACTGACCCCTTCTGTGCGCCCATGGTCTGCCGCACTGAGGTGATCGCGTTGTTGAAGAAGAGGATGGAGAAGTGGCGGGCACTGGGGAGTCAGTGGCATGAAGATGTGCGCCTTCTGGGGGCAGAGATGGCTCCGGGAGGACTTGGGGCCCCCCAGGTGGGACCAGAGTTCAGGGGCCCAGTGGCTGGGAGCTTCTCTCAAGTACAAGGGGAACCGCGCTGCCTGCTAGATTCCCAGGCCCAGAGGCCCCCCCTGCTCCCAGGGTCGGCGACTCACCCGGGCACCGGTCCAGCTTCGCAGGGCCCCGCGGCAGGGCCAGGCTGCAGTGCAGGGCCCCGGCCACCAGGGTTTCCGCCCCAGCAGATCTGAGGGCAGGGGAAGAACCAGGTGGGAAGACGCAGCTGGAGTCTGGGTCGAGCTCCAAAGGAGATCGAGGTATGGACGCCAGGTCCGGCATGCGGCCGACCCCGTGCTGGGGAACTAGGTTCTTCTAGAACACTGGGTCTTTGGCAAGGTCCTGGGCCCAGGGACAGGTGGAGTCCTGGCCATGGGGACACAGCTGAAGGGGTGAAGGGCACATCACCCCAAAACATGCCGCTCTGGCATCCTGAGCGTTTTGAGTTAAAGACACCTGAAAAAGCGCACAGAAAGAGTAGGTGCGAGACAGTCACCCTGATCTTCCCTCTGCCCCCTAGAAGCAAAAAGCAGAACTCCAGGTAAAAGATGCCCCCTCTCCCATGAGTGGCACTTGTCACCCACGACTGGAGGTCCCAGCCGCAGGAAACCCGCAGGGACCTTGCGGAAATAACTCTCCCCAGCTCTGAGCAGCACGTTCCTCTCCCCCGACATGGCCGTGCCCCACTGCGCCTCCCTAGGACTTTGTTTTTCTACAACTCAGCCCCACTCCCATGGAAGCCCCCTCTGCGGAGGTGTGGATGCTTCCTTCCCTTGGAGTGGGGCTCCTGTTTGGGGGCTCACACTCGAACCAGGCCGCTCGGTCCCCCCCAAAAGTTCTAAGGGTCCCCTCGAAGGTCTTGCTGGCCCCGGCCCTGAGCCAGGGGAGCTACAGCCTGGCTGCTCCATCTCCACATTCTGGAAGGTTCTGTGGACCCCGGCACCCAGGCTTCTCCTTGGGACAGACACCCGGCCGCCGTCTGGGACGCCCAGCTCTGTCAAGCTGCTGGTGCTTCCTGTGTTGTTTGAGCCAGGACAGAGGCAGCTGTGGAGTGGCCCCGAGCAGAGACACCAGGTGAATGGCTGCTGTCCAGGCAGGCAAGGAAAGGAGGCTCCCTCTGTTCCCCGCCTTCCCTGATGGGCTGTGGGGAAGAAGCAACTTCCCCAGGCGGGCACTCACTTTTTATGCTTTTAAAATTATAAATTCCCAGGGTGGGGGTCCACACCTGAGGAGGCTGAGGCAGGACGACCACTGCAAGTTTGAAATCAGCTTGGGCTACACAACAAAACCTTGTCTCAAAAAAAAAAAAAATTTACAAACTCAAGATAGCTTTCTTACAGAAATATTAGAAAGGGCCGGGGATTTAGCTCAGTGGTTCCAGCGCCTGCCTCGAAAGTGCAAGGTCCCGAGTTCGATCCCTGGTACCAAAAAAAACAACACACACAGAAATATTAGAAAGCCAAGGAAAAAATAACATACAATCCTACCACCTCACCCTGTCAGTGATAACCATTCTATGCGTCTTTGGGTATTTTTTCAAAACCTATATCACGTTGGGGCTGGGGATTTAGCTCAGTGGCACTGCACCTGCCTTGCAAGCGCAAGGTCCTGAGTTCGATCCCCAGTACAAAAAAAAAGTTGTGACCAAAACCTATATTACGTGGTGGCACACGCCTGTGATCTCAGCATTTGGGAGGCTGAGGCAGGACGATCACCTCCACTTTGAACCCAACCTGGACACATGGTGAGTTCAAGCACAGCCTGAACTACATAACAAGATCCTGTCTAAAAATCACCCTTCACCTTCCAAATGGTGCTTGTTATCAGGTACAGGTTGGTATAGTTCTTTCAAGCCTTTTTTTTTTTTTTACATAGCATTAGGGGTTTGTTTGTTTGTTTAGTACTTGTGTGAAATAACTTAATTATGATGACACTGTAAATAAATTAGAGATTATAATTTTCCTCAAGCTTAATGGCTGAACAGCTAAACATTTTCCACTTTATTGCAAACTTCATAAATACCAAATTTGAGAAATGCCTAATTCTCCAATGAACAGATGTCTCCCTGTTTATGGCCATCATCCTGTTTGGGAACACTTAAGCTGATTCCAAATTTTTGCTTTTAAAAACATTTGCCAAGGGGCCGGGGATTTAGCTCAGTGGTTCCGCCGCCTGCCTCACAAGCACAAGGTCCCGAGTTCGATCCCCGGTACCAAAAAGTAAAAAAGGTGGGGTGGACAGTCAAGACTTCCACTTGCTGGGGCCTGCTGTAGAAACGTGATGCAGAAGGAAAGCAAGGAGAGATTTTAGGAAAGGAAGAGTGGTTTGCATCCTCAAATATTTATTCCAGTCAGGCCTTGTTGCTGGCAAATGCTGAAGAAATACCATTGATCAACTGTTGGCTTCATTCCTGCGATGTTTCTGCAACAGTCTTCCTCAGTACTGGAGGGGGCTGGCTCCAGGGCCCATGCCGGTACCAAAGCCAGCCCTCCTCAGGTCCCTGCCTGATACGAGCCACGTCGAGTCTGAGTGTAACCACGTGCACTCTGGTGAACTCCAGATTACCCCAGGACGACTCTGACACCCGCTGCAGTGTAAACACTGTGTGAGTCCTTGGTAGACTCTGGTGTTGGGGAGTAATGACAAGGAAACTGTGCGTGCTCAGGACAGAGGTGACCATCACCAGCCTGTGGCACAGTCCCCGGCAGAAACCAGAGGAGCACAGCGCTCACCGGGGACCTGGGACCCAGCAGGAGGGGACAGCAGTAGCTGCACTCACGCAAGAGGAGCCAGCTGCAGCTCAGCACACAGCAGATTCAGGGTTTGGTTTTGGAATTTTCTGGATTTTGTCATTTGAATATTTCCCATCCGAGTTTCGATGGATCCATAGATGTAGACCCTGCCGATGAGGAAGACAGACGCACTGTGAGCATTAGCTAAGTGCTGCGGGGAGGTCACCATATAAATAAATGGAATTTTTTTTTTGCTGGCCACATAATCAGACGCTGTATTGCACTGACTCTTAGGTGAACCTCTAAAACCTTCGAAGCCCTGCAGGTGGAGCTGGGGCACAGGGTCGCAGCTGTGTGTGCTCACCCAGCCATCCCATCAGGGGACACGTAGAGGGTTGGTGCTCCAGGTGTGGAACTTAGTTACCACTTAAAACAGCCTCTAAAAGACTCGAAGGTGACTCGCCATGGAAAGAAACATGCTATGGGTACAGGAAGGTGCCTGGAATAGGGCAGGGGGCACACATTTAATAGCAGAGGAGCAAATACCTGTCATGAGTATTGTTCGGTGAATACGGAATTATTCCAAAATTCACTTTATTTTTTTAAAAAACATACATCAAGCAATAGCAATGTAGGAACCAGAGGTGGGGGTAGAGCATTTACATAGCATGAGTGAGGCCTTGGGTTCAATCCCCAGTGGCACAAAACAAAAACAATACGTAAACATTTTTTGATCCTCATTTGAACAGAGCTGTTTTGTTTTTCTTTTTTGGTACCAAGGATCGAACTCGGGACATTGTGGTTGCAAGGCAGGCAGCAGAACCATTGAGCTAAACCCCCGGTCATGAACAGAACTGTTTTTAAAACAACACTGATGTGGCCACTGGAAAGTGTGACACCGCCTTGCTGCTGTTAGAGCCTGCGTTCTTCCTCTGGAAGGGCAGGAAGGCTCTGTAGCTTTGCTTTTGAATGTGAGCACTACCAGGGTCCTCAAAAAACTAGACGCGGAATCAGAATCCAACAGTTCCACTCTGCGCGTGGACAAAAGACTGCAAACAGGATTGCAAGGAGATACCTGCCCACCCTCGTACATAGAGCATTTTTCACAATAACCGTAAAGGAGAGACAATCCAAACGTCCATAAACAGCAGCGTTGCTGGTGGTGGGAGATGGGGTGACCCTTGACCCCGGAAGTGCTTGGTGAGCCCAGACTTTGCCATCCCTGCCAGCCTCATCCCCATCCAATGGGCCGGAGCCACTCCCGGCTGCGGCAGGAGGCAGGAAGTTTGAAGCCAGCTTCCGGTCACCTGAATGCACACCTGGGCGGCCGAGGGGCAGGTCCGGGGCCATTCTGGGGAGAAAAGACGCGGCCGGCCGAGCTGCAAGGCGGGGGCAGCGGGGCTGGCGGTTCTGGAGCCCGGGAGCGGGGCGTCTAGGACGAGATCTCAGCGACCGCTGGACGGGCACCAAGCCTCTGACCTGGAGCCACTGCTACGTGACCTGCTGGTGCCCGCCCACCCCTCCTGACCTGGGCCCATCCGGAAGGTGGTCCCCACCCTACAGGCGCCAGACTGGGCTCCTCCTCTCCCCGGAAGAAAATCCCCGGAGTCACCCCCAACTCTGGTCCCTTCCCAAACCCCAGGGAAAAGTGGAGAGAAAGGAGCCAGGCTGGCAGGCAGGGGCCTGCCGGGGCGTGCGTGCCCTAGGAAGCCCGGCAGGGCTCTGGCCGGTGGGCAGGTGACTTACAGGAAGCCGGTTGCGCAAGGTTAAAAGGGGCAGAGTGAGCGCCGTCTCCGCTGGAGTTCTCCTCTTTGCCCGCTGGCATTTTACGCCTACCTGTTGGATGGTGCGGTTTGGGGAACTGATAGGCCGGGACCCCTGGCTTCAGGGCGCCCTGGGGTGACCCCAGAGGGGCTCAGCCTCCTGGTGAGTCATCCAGAGGAGAGCTGATCGGCTGTGGCACCGGGTCGAGCTGCTCCTTGAGGGTTTTCCTTCTACATCTTAACTCATCCTAAACTTGAGGTGACACCATCTGGTTGCCCTCAGGCAAATGACTGGGCAAAGCTAGTCATTCTGTAGGTCAGCCCCCCTGCACCGGGGCGATTCCTCCATCTCCAGCCCAAACCTACACCCAGCAGTCCACACCTTCAAATGGCCCCAGGCAGCATTTGTGGTGACACCCAGAGCCCTAGCAGCTCAGAAAAGCTTCCCAATCCAGAGCAATGTTCCCCAACCTCTGTCTTCCCACCAGATAAAGCCTTGGCCCACCAGGCTCCCCAACCCCACCAGGCTGGGTCAGTGCCAGGCACGCAGCGTGGGTCTCAGTGGCCTTGTTCTGGAAGCCAGGGGTCTGTGTCAGCCTGCCTGCCTGTCTGTCTGTCTCTGTCTCTCTTGTTTTTTTCTTTCAATTTATCTTGCTGTTGTGCAGGGGATGAAGGCCAGGGCTGCGTGTGCTAGGCAGGCACTCTGCCTCTCCCACTGAGCTGCACCCCCAGCCCCTCTCCTTTTGTAAAACAAATCCTGCACTCATCCTTGGAGGGACAAAGCAGGGCAATCCATGAGTCCCTTGGCTGGCTGAGCTCACCCCCTCTGCTCTCCACAGAGCTGACGGGCACCAAGCACTGTTTTCAACACCAGGAACCAGATGGGCAGGGCAGAGAGGAGTTCCCACCCGAGCAGTGAAGATGGGGTCCCCAAGAAAAACTTCCAGCACGACAGAACCCATCATCCACACCCAAAACTATGCATAACCAATCACTGGGCTAACAGCAATCACAGCCTTGATCCCAGCATCACACACGCTAGACCCAGCCACCTCTGAAAATCCCCACCTTTGACCGCAGGAGGCTTTGGGGAACAGCTAGACACAGCCACAACACTGAAAGCTCTTCCAACATTTCTATTTATTAAGGGATTTTTTGGTGCCAGGGATCAAACTCAGGACCTTGCACTCACAAGGCAGGCGGCAGAACCACTGAGCTAAATCCCCAGCCCCTATTTATTTAAGTATTTATGTATTTCCTTTTTGGGTGTGGGGGATTGAAGGGCTTCCCTCATGCTAAGCAGGCACTGAGCTACACCTCGGCCATCTTTTTTTTATATCTACTATCAGTTTTGTAAATTTCCAAAAACTTTTTTGTAGACCCCTGAATATTTTATTACACCCAGCTCCTTCTTCACATATATGATGTTACCTACTGTCTCACTGAGGAAGTTAGTAGTTAGTTTTGTTTGTCTTTGTTTTGTTTTCCTAGTCATTTTTTCTTTCATGTTACTTTTTTCTTGTTTTGTTTGTTTGTGGTTCTGTCATGTTAGAAGTTTTCCTTGCACGTCAGCCGGCCTGGGCCACATAGAGGCCCTATCCCTCCCTCCCCCCAAAAGTGAGCAATTAAGCAGCTTGGGGCGTGGGTTTACCAACCAGGAGCCGGTGGTCTGGAGCCCAGCAGCCTGATTTGGATGCATCCTGGGTCTTGCTTCGTGGGCTGCTCTGGATGCCCCAAATCTCCCATTTCCGGTCGGGATGACAAAGCCCTTCTGGTTCTGTCTAATTTGCAGGGTGTTCCCCTCTGGCCACACCTGCAGCCCAGAGCCCTGGGCTCCAGGAAAACACTTGGGACCTCCGGGACCTCTCCTCAGCGCTGTGACAGCCGCTCCCACGCTTCCTCATCTTAGCTTCTCCTTTACCCTCCAGCTCCACACCACAGCTGCCACTTCCTGGGGACTCTACAGCATAAGCCCTGTCATTCTCAACTTCCCCCGGCCAGGGAAGGGCCCTGCTGGCTCCAGGCTCCAAGCATCACCACCTCCATCTGCGTCTGGCTCCCTCGAGGATTCTGTCCCTGTCCTCTCGTCTCACTGTGGTGGGATTATGTTGTTTGTCCTTTTTATGCATGCGTCGTGGCCTTTGTAGAGTTCCAGGAAAAGTCAAAATTAGACGGAAGGATCTATTTTACAACTCACCTCTCCATCATCCTCTTTTTCTGGCAGCAGAGTGTAGCGGTCTGCATTCCGTCCCCATTCAGAAATAAACGTATAAAAATGAGTCCTTCCATTCACCCACGTCTGCCCAGACGAAACCTCTGCACTGCACCCCAAGAGCCAAGAGGCAGGGCCTCAGGATGCTTCCAGGACAGGTTAGGGTGACTTCACGGGAGCTGACACGTGCCCTACTTTTCCATCTCTGTGCTGCTATTGTCTGGACCATAGCTCGTCTTTCCCATCTGCAGATTCTTAACTCTGCTGTCTTCACCGCAGGAAGCCAGCTTTGGAGAAATGAGACCGTGGTGAGATAACGTATTCTCTTTTTTTGGCTTAAATTATTTTATTGGTACATTTTAGGTATACAATATGTTTACATTTATCATTGGGTGCTTGTGAGATCACATGTTCTTTAGGCTTCGTTGTCAAACAATATCTCTGACACTTTGATTTCAACACACTGCCTTTCTGCTATGGTCGTGGTGGCAATTGCCATATGTGCTGGAAACATGCTCAGTGTTGTGGATGTAGGAAAACATGCTGGGATATCTCAGAATTAGGGGGAAATTAAACCTTGAACCTGCCTTTACCCTCCTGTGAGGCTAAGCATTCTTAAAGGGTATTTAGGTTTGTCCCAAGATTTTCTCCTCATCAATTTGTCCTCAACTCTGGGGAGAAAAACCAAGACCTTCCCTGCTTTTCTCATCTTCTTGCTCCTGTTTGGGCCTCAGTTTCCCCACAGATCTGCCCAGAGAGAGAAGTGGACTGGGACTGAGGGACTGTGGCCCCCTGGTTTCCGGCCCTCCATGGCAGGACTGCAGCACACAGGAGGGAAGGGCGGAGCTCCTGGTTTCTCGCCTCTGTTGACAGTAAGGGCAGGGTTGGGGCAGCGGGAGAGGCTCAGTTTCCCCAGGAATGGAAGAAAAGTTGTGGCGAGGCCGGAGGCCCATGCTGTGAAGTGACCCTCCTTCCCAATCCGGGCCTCCAGGTTGTTCTGGTGACCCTGGCCGGGCCCTGGCTACTCACGGGCACAGGTAGCCCAAGGTACAGTCATCTCGGAGGGATCCTGGTCTGCCAGCCGAGAACTCCTGAGCCATCGTCACCTGCCCTGGGATCCAGGCTTGGCAGGTGGAAGGAGACCTCGAGGCAGCTCAACACCAGGAAAAAGGCCACACGGTCACGCCTGCGGGGAGCGGAGCCTAGCACCACGACCAGGAGGCCAGCGCTTGTCACGAGGCACGATGTCTCATTCACGGCTGGCGGGGGACACACACAGGGCTCCTTGAAGCTGAACTAGGGCACTGTCTGGGCCTGACTCGGTTTCTTCTCTTGGCCCTGTCCAAGCTCTAAACATTGAACATGGCTGGCGGTGTGGCTCAGTGGTAGAGCACTTCCCTGGGTGAGTGAGGCCCTGGGTCCATCCTGCCGCCTAGGAGTCAATACAGCAGCTCCATTGTGTCCACTGGAGCTCAGCTGCCCCAAAGCCGCCTGTGTCGTCACTGCCTGGGACCCTGACCAGGCACCTGGTCAGCAAGTCTGTCCAACTACTGGGAGGATTGCTGTGAGCACCCACAATAGAGCAGGTACAATGCCTGGAGCAAGCTGCAGCCCCAAAGAGGGGCCCTAGGGCCAGGTGTGGTGGCGCTGTCTGTAATCCCAGCACTCTGGGAGGCTGAGGCAGGAGGATGTAAAGTTTGAGTTCAGCCGGGGTAATTTAGCAATTGAGTGAGACCTGCTTCCAAAAGAATTAATGGGGGAGTGGGAGGCTCGGTGTGGAGGCCCTGGGTTCCATCCTCAGCATGTCCCCGTCCAAAAACAGAGAGGAAGAGAGAGAAGGAAAGAGAGGGAGGAGAGAGAGAGGAAAGAAAAGAGAAAGAAAAAACGAAAGAGAGAGAGAGAAAGAAAAGAAAAGAGAAAGAAAAGCAAAGCAAAGAGCCGCCCTAGCCCCAGCTGTAAAGTCCGGTAAGCCCTGGCCCAAGTCAGGCAGCAGAGAGAGCGGAGGAGGAAGCTCAAGGCTCCATAATCCACAAGTACGCGTTCCCTCCAAAACGGGGCGCCCAAGGGAAGTCGAGTTGGCTTCCCCTAAGGGGGACCCCTGCACCCCTTGAGAAAGAGGACGAAGTCCGGGGAGGTGGGGACAAGCCCTTGCCCACGCAGCGGCCCGGAGGGAACCGAGCCACCCGGCCGCGCGGGATGGGGCGGAGGCGGGGCGGAGGCGGAGCTGGGGGGGCGGAGGCGGAGCTGGGCGGAGGCGGAGCTGGGCGGGCGGGCGGGCGGGGCAGGGGAGAGCGCAGGTGAGCGGGGCGGGGCTGGCAAGAGAGCAGGTGAGCGGGGCGGGGCGGGGCCGGCTGCACCCGCCTAGCAGCTCCGATCCGGGCCTCGCCTTGCACGGAGGCCGCGCGCTCAGCCATGGGCGGCCTGGACTGCAGCGTGGCCGTGGCGCTGCTGGGCGCGCTGGTGCTGGGCGCGGCACGCGGGGCAGGTGAGCGCGGGACGGGTGAGCGCCGGGCGGGTGAGCGCGGGCTCCGGTCGGGGCAGGCGCCGAGGCTCGGGCACGGAGGGCCCTGGTCGCCCGGGGCCCCTGACGGCGCGGCCCCCGCCCTCTGGCCTGGCGCGGTGCTGGCGCACTGGGGTCTCGCGTAGGGACCCCGCGCGCGCCGAGGGGGAGGAGGAGGGCGCCCGAGCCGCCCGGAGCTCCTGCCGGCGCCCTGGGGACGAGCGCGCCCCGGAGGCCGGCGGGGCCACCGCTCCATCTCCGCCCGGGCCCCAAAGGGGCAAGAAAACGGAGGCCGACGCCCCGACATCCTCCTCGGCCGCCGCTACACGCGCCTCTGGTTCCTGAGCGACTGGAAGGAAAGCGGGCAGCTGCCGGGCCAGCGGACTCTGCCCCCGAGAGGGCGGATCCGACAGGAGCGGCGTCCCGGACCCGGGAGTCACAGTAGTTGGTTTCTTGTAAGAACCCGAGAAGACGCTTCTTCCGAGATCAGCGCAGATTTTGTATTTTCTGGTTGTTGTTTTTTCTAAATAGTGCTATCCAGGAAATGATTTGGGTCTCTGATACCATTTGCCGCCCAAGGAAGTGTTTGTGTTTGCACAGGAGATTGAACCGGTTGAATGAAATGAAGGATAAAACGGAAGCGGGTTAAGTTGCACTGGGGTTGAGGTGAGAGAAAGCTTCCCGGTTCTTCTCTCCACCACCAGGTGACGTGTGTGCGTTTCCTGCTCTGTGTTAGGGCTGAATTTTCAAGATTCCCTTTGGGAAAAAAAATCAGTGTAAAACTAAGAAGTGGTCTAGGCGTGAAGGCGTGCGGAAAAGTGTGTGCCGCCTCGCTGGGAGCTGTCTTCCTTCTCTGGGAATTGTTTGCGATGTTTCTGGTTTTCTGCCTCAGAAGACTTCTCCAGTGAGGCGTACTGGTTACTGGAATGCCAGTCTGCCCTGCCCTGGCCTGGCCTCCGCTGCTTGCCTTATCTCCCTGTTCCCAGCGAGTCTGCCATCTTGGTGTCCGCTGGCTCAAGAGTTGCTTCCTTCTGGGAAGTGCTTGGCTGGTGAGCTCTGCGTCATGGTTCAGTGTATGAAGCCAGGAACCCTCCGCCTCGGCTTTCGCCCTCAGGCTCTGGTCCTGTGAGGGCGCACAGTGGGCCGGACTGGGGGCTGTTTCGGTTGGAATAGAACTCCCCGGTGCACCAGGTTTGCCCTGGAGTGGATCTAACTCTGGGGGCCTTGCAGAAGTTACTCCAGGCTGTCCCCAAAGGATATCGGAAGCCAGAGAGTACGCAGTAGGTTGGTCAGATAAATCCCTGAACTCTTAACCAACACTGGGCAGAATGGAAGCAACTTGGGGTCACTGCTGAGCTCCGTCATCTCGGTGGGGTGTGTTTGTGAGACTTTTCCCACCAGCTCCCCCGTTTGCCAAGTAAAGCACTGCTTAGGTTGAAATCTTAACCTTGTTTGACCTCTGCTTGGCTGGTTTCCAAGAGCCACTCAGATCCCAGACTCTGGGTCAGTCACCCAATTCTTGCTGCCGTTGTCTCTTCCCAGATGTGAGCAGGCAGATCAAGAACGTGTTTGTTCACCGCGGTGAGTGTGCGCGTTCGTCATTCTTGAGAGTCAATGGAGGAGCTGCTGGCTGGTGTCAGGAATGTGGAACTGGAGGAGGGAGGCGCCCTGCGCCCCCCGCAGATTTGTATGGGCTGAGTCAGCGGAAACAGCCGTCTGCACGCCCTCCACGGCTCTTCTGCGGGTTGTCCCTGCCACAGCACAGGGGGAGGAAGCTAACAGTAATAAGGAAACTGTTCTCAGTAGCATGGAGTTGTAGAAAAATTGGCAGTAAATACCAAAATGGAAGAAGAAATCATCTGCACAAACAACCTTGTTCATCTCACAGCCATCTCATCAACCATGAGTGTGTGTGTGCAGGTGCACACGGATGTGTGTGAGCCACACATGGGGAAATCCTGTTAAATGGCTTTAACGAGTGCCATATTTAGCACTTAGGTTGCTTCCAGTTTTCCCTATTAAATATAGAACATGTCCGACATGAGGGTCAGACTTACATTAATTTTCATGGGCCTGCAGGGTAAAAAGCCATGGAAAATGGCGCGGCACAGATGACACAGTGACACGAGCCAGTGTGATCTTTGTGGTACCACGGTCATACGGTGGTGGACACTGGATTGCCCCGTTTGGACAGATCTGAGAGTGTGTTTTGTGGCTGTGTTCTCCACTGAATTTTGGGGAGTGGAGCTGCTCTTGCATGCAGCCCTGCGCTGCTGCCCCGCTTGGCCAGTGGGGTGGAGGCGGGAAGTGGAGAACAGGAAATGGGGTCTGCTGGTCAGAAGGACCCGATGGGGGAGTGGGGCACAAGGCCCCTGCTGTGGGGACCTGTGGCTAGGGCTCTCGTCCTCCGAGGTTAAGAGAATCCGTACCCTTTAATTATCATTCTAAACTATAAAAATTATCATGCAATCAAATTATATCAAACCTCTTACCGCAGCCTTGTAATTACCCCAGGACCCTCTCCCAGGCATCAGTAGCCACGTCCCCCACTGCCTCTGCCATCACCTTGACTCTGTTCCTCAGTTCCTAAAGCTCCCCAGTGCCGCGCCCATGACAGCTGACACAGGTCGGTCTCCCTTGTTCTCTCGGCGGCAGTTTGACTCACAAGCTTCTCTTGCTGGACACCAGTGAACCATCCCTGCAGGCCCACATTTCACTCAGAAATGGAAGAACAACCTTTTCCCCTGTGGTACAGAGGCCCCAGCAGTTTCTGAAAGCAGAAACACAGGAAGATACCCAGATACGATTCACACCCAATCCTGTTCAATGTTTTTTGTTTTGTTTTGGTCTGGTTTTTTGTGACAGGGTCTCGCTATATAGTTCAGGCTGACCTGAGACTCCCTGTGTACCCCAGGCTGGCCTCAGACTTGCAGTGATCCTCCTGCCTCAGCCTCTGGAGTGCTGGGATTGCAGGCGTGTGCCACCATGCCTGGAAAATCCTGTTCAGTGCAAACTGCATAAGACGCTATTTGGAGACTGCCTGGCCATGTGTGTGGCTGCTCAAGTGCAGCTGCTCTGTGCGCACTTCCCTTTGGTGACACGCAGGTGTCCCCGCCTGCCCCTGACAGTCTCAGTCCTGTGGAATGCCAGCTGAGACTCCCGCAGTCATTCTGATTCAGATGCAGTGCTAGAAGCTGTGAATGCTTCCAAAGTAGACCGAGGCCAAAGTGACTTAGGGGGCTGAGACCTGAGTCCCCCAATGTTTGAGTCATAGAAGTGGAGCTGTTTCTGCCTGAGATCTGAGGTAAGGCGGATTCTGGCAGGCGCCTGTGGGTGCTCTGGCCCTGCAGGAAGTGCTGAGTGACTTCCAGAAGCCAGAGCGGGAAGGGAGGGCCCAGGGTAGGGGGAGCAGCTGGAGACTGGGGGAGGCTCTGGAAATAACTCAGCCACACCCCCTGCACCCCAGAAAGTGTCCTTCCTTTAAAAGATCAACACTCAGTTGTGTGCTTGTGTCCTAGGAATGTGTGTGTTTTTAACACTCAAACCCTTTAGAAAGAGCGCCTGGAAAAAGGGCTGCGTGTGTGTTTGGGTTCAGGACTGGGGACTAGCCACGTGCACAGCGGTGGTTCCAAAGGTCACGGTGCGCGCACGCGTTGCCCGGTGATCAGGCTGTGGTCACTGTGCACGGGTGTTCCTTGTGTGTGTGTGTGTGTGTATATATATATATGTGCGCACGCGCGTGCGCGGACGATGAGAGAGCCATAGCCTCCTGTCGTGTCTGTAACCACGCCTTGCACCTGTTGTTACTTTACACCGCATTCCTCCCACTCATTCAAGAAATTAGCGCACTGGCGTGGGAATGGAGCTCGTGGAGCTTGGCGTGGGCGATGCCGGGTTTCCAGGGGCAAATCCGCTTCCTGTCAGTGAAGCTCGGGTCCCACTGTGGTGCGCGCCCTGTCCAGGCCCTACCGGGACACCTGCACCCCGACGGCAGCCCCGAGGAGGTGTGCAGGGCACAGCCCCATTGTGAAGTGCCTTGTGAGTGCCACACGGGGGTGGCTGGCTCCAGTCCTCCTCCTGGAGGCCACCTGGCTCCTGTGTCACTCGAGCTGTTTTTACACTTCGCACATTTATAACTATGTGCACCTCCCTTTTGCACACAAACAGAAGCAGGCTATAGGCACTAGTACAGGATTTGCCCCACCCCATGCCTCTTGTTTTATTTTTACATGGCAATCCACTGATGGTCACTCCACATCAGAATGCACAGGACTGCCTCATGCCTTTTTACAGCTGCATAATATTCCAAACCATGGGAACACAGTGTTACAGTTAGCCGGCCCCTTAGGTGTGCACTGTTTCTAGTCTTTTGCTGCTATAGACAGAACCTGGGTGCTCATCCCTGCAGTTCACAATGTTGGGTGTATGGACAAGTTTATCTTTGGGCAGATTTCCTGTAGGGAGAGGGTTTGTGGAGAAAGTCTCAGAGAACAAGGAAAAGTGGTAAGAGAGAGGCAGGGAGGCTGGCCTGCACATGTTGGTGCTGCTGTCGTGCACCCGAGCGGTCACCTCCCCCGGGAGGCACTCGCAAACCCCAGGTGGGGGAAATGTTTCCAATTTCCTTTCAAATATTTGGTTTTGGGGACCGAGGATTTAGCTCAGTGGTGCTGGCGCCTGCCTCACAAGTGCAAGGTCCTGAGTTCAATCCCTGGTACCAAAAAAAAATTTTTTGCTTTTGGTTAATACAACTCATGATCAAAAATATGGTGAATGCTTAAAAATTGTTTTTAAATGTCTTAACAGTAAAACATACCTTGTCATGAATCCCCCTTAAAATCCTCCCCCTCGATTCAAACACACTCTTCCCATTGTCCTTGGCACTTCCTGCAGCAGCTCTAGAGTCCTCTTTCCTGACGGTCTTTAGCTTCCCTGTCCTGGCTGCCTCTGTGTCCTGAATGGATTCAAAACTTTTCATCTTCATGGTCATCTTGACTTTGGGAGGAGCCAGAAGTCGAAAGGTGCCAAATCCTCTGAATAAGGTGGATGGGGATGCACGGTAATGTTTTTATTTGACAGGAATGGCTGTATACACTTGATCAATACAGGGTGATCATAAAATTAGAAGAATGTTTAAGTTGTAAAATTTATTATGGTAAAAGACACATTGCCGTCACTCCCCATCAAAATGCTTTCCTCACTTCAGACACACTTCGTTCTTGGCAATGTGTCTTTTTTTTCTAATTGTTTGTTTGTTTAAATATTCACTGTGCCTTTCAGTCAGCCCTAGTCTTCCCTCTGCTCCAAATCTCTCCCCGCGTGGTCTAGGGCTGATGTCTCCCCTTTCCCAATGCAAATCACCCCGTCTCCGGCCTCTCGGACCTCCGGGAACCTTCTGCTCCCGTGCATTTGTCTCATGGGTGAGGAATGCCCTCGTGTGCTGCTCCATGCATTTCCCAGAGCGCTAGCAAGGGACAGCAGGCAGCCAGGGCCCCAGCCTAGGAGTCAGGCCCCGGCTGTAACCACCAGTCCTGCCAACAGGCCGCTCTGGGCTGGGGAACATCACCTCCCTGCTGGGCCTGAGTTTTCCAGTCACTAATGCAGAGGCTTGGCCCACGTTCAGGGCCCTCCACACACAGATCCTACGAGTTGGTCTAGATGCATGCACTGTGGGCCCCGTCTGGTGGGCCAGCTCGGCCATCCCGCAACAGTCCAGAGGTTGCATGCATGGGCTCAGATCCTGGGGAACCAAAGGAGAGAAAAGGGGGGGTTGCCCGGTGGGGCTGAGCTTGCTGTCCCTGCAGAGGGGCATGGACTGCCCCATGTTCCCCAGTGCACCTGTCACCTCTGGGCCCTGCTGAGAATGCAAGCCTGCCCCAGACCTTCAAGAGAAGCACCCTGAGAATACCGGGGAGCCGCCAATGGTGCAAGAGGGGGCGGAGTGTGCCATGTGCACCGCAAAGTGGCCATGGTCAGGTCTGGCTGTCTTTCCGTCTGCATCTCGGGGAACTCAGGAAAAGACGGGAAGGTTCTGGTGGAGGCTCCTCTTGGAGAAGGACAGGCCACTGGCAGCTGTTACCATAGCAACAGGACATCTGTTGCAAGTCCTCCCTGGGCTCCTCGTTTTAACTCCATGGCTCTGTCCTGTCCCAGCCCAGGGGGTTGGCGTTCTCCACAATGCACTACTGACTTGGTGCTCAAATGTGGCAGGGAATCAGGATTTGCTTGGCAGGCATAGTTGACAGACTTTTATGAAGTTGAAGGTTCCTTCTTCCTTTGCTGCACTTGAAACAGTGACGTGTACACTGCAGTTGCTCCTGGCCCGTGCACGCATGGGGACTCTAGGAGGGGACCGCCTGTCGCTACAACTGCAGGGCCCACAAACGGTGAGCTTGGGGTCATCCCAGAAGAGAAACTAACGGTCTCCATGGGCACCGAAGGTGTGGCTTCCTCCACGTCTTAAAATGACGTCCAAGCACCACACCCCTCTGTGACAAGATCAAAGCGTTTGGGCAACGTGTGACATTTCTGCGGGAACGTACATGGTGACCGCCTGCTGCTGTCGCCAGGACACTAAGGACAGCTGCCAGGAATCGCTGCGTCAACTGCCCGAGTCTGACGCGGACCCCGAGTTGCGGTCAGGCTGCTGTCCTTGTTTCTGGGTCTGCCCACTTGGTTGACCCTCGACCGTGTCCCCAGACACGGGGAGCCGTGACCCCATGGGGTCCGTCCAGGGCCGCAGCGTCCTCACCCGAGCAGATGCCTGCTCTTCTTCCTTCGCTGACCTGGAGGCGGAAGTGCCAGGCTGCTGCACTCGAGGAGGTGTGACCGGGCGATGTGGAAGCCGGAGAGCACGCACACGCACACGCACACGCATCAGCGGGTCCCGGGCGTCACAGGGCGCACAGACGTGAGGCGGAGCTCCTGTGTTTGCGAGGTGTGGGGGTCTCCTGGGCCAGCGCCTTTGCTCTCGCCGGAAGTCTGTCCGGGATCTCTGAGGACTCATACGCCAGCCCTCTTGTCCCTGCCACCCTTGCCTCTGGGTGTTTGCTGGTCATTCTGTGTCCCCTTCCTCCAACCCCAAATCCCCAGGGACTCAGATCCTGGATGGAGCCAGAAACAAGGACCCAGCCCTCGGCCTCACCGGCTCTGAGCGGCTTTTGGGCTTTTCAGAACCATCTCACTCCGCGACAAAGCCTGTTCAAATCCTGACTCCTCTGTGACCTGGGTGGGCGGGTGAGTTCCTTGCCCTCCCCGAGTCTTTGTCCTTAGTTACAACATAGGGACTGCAGGTTGCACGGGGGTGCGTAATCGCTTGGCCTCTGGCCTTGAACAAACCCACACTTGCACCTGGAGTGCTGCGCATGTGATTTGAGGACCTTCGGGATTCCCACGCTGGTGAACTGCCAGCGTCTGTGTCCCCGCCATGCCCCTCGCTCATCCACGCTGGGCATCCCCAAGGATACCTGGCGTGAGGAGGAAGTGGGGCTGTTGGCTTGAAGCCACTGGAAGCTGTTCCCAGCAACACGAGAACGAGTTTCCAAAACTGTTCGCCTGCCAGCGCTTTTAGCAGGGAACTGACCGGAAGGGTTCTCTGCGGCTCAGAGTCCCTCACCTGGGACCGGAGGCCTCTGGGGCCTGCAGCTTTGCCGTGAAGGGCACCAGAACCGGAGCAGGGGCTGAGCGGGCGATCACTCCAGAGCTGGCCTGGAAGTAGCTGGCACTCGGGGGGCCACGTCACCTCAGGTCACCTCTGTGGGGACGTTCATACTTTGTCAGAACTTAGAAGACGTTCTCCAAATTGGGTCACCCTGCAGAAGGCCCTCAGATCCTGCAGTCGCTTCCTCTGGCCTGTGGGGAGCAACAAAGGCTCCAGCCAGGACCGGAAACTGGACAAAGTGTGTCCCGTCTGCACCTCCGCATGGAGGTCAGTGTCCTCTCCTCTTTGCCCTGGTACCGGGAGACTCGAGACAGCCCACGTGCCCGGCGTTAGAAGCCAGGTGGAGAAACGATGCCACACCCGGTGGATGCCAGGCAGCCATGGAAAAGATGAGGAAGCAAGTTGCACCTCCGAGACCAAACGCTGAGTGACATGAAGCAGACACACAGGCCTGAGCGTCACGTGTCCCTCCTATATGGGACCCAAAGGGGAAGGGGACCGAGAGGAGGGAGGGGAAGGGGAGTGAAGAGAACCGATGCCGGGATTTAGCTCAGTGGTTCTGCCGCCTGCCTCGCAAGCTCGAGGACCGGAGTTTGATCCCCGGTACCAAAAAAAAACAAACAAGAGAACCGAGACATGTTATGTCCACGTGCCAACTCCCCACAAGGAGTGTGGTCATGATGTGCTGCACACCTGTGTTAATAAAAATTAAAATTAATAATGAGGCAGCGCTCTGCACACGGTGTGGAAAACATCCAAGGTAGATGGTGGAGAGAAAAGCTCACGGTTCGGAACAGTGGTTGTGGCATACAACCTTTTGCCAAAATATTGTTTCAATGTTTTGTTTTGGGTACCGGGGATTGAACTCAAACTCGTATTCCTTGCGCTTGCAGGGCAGGCAGTGGAAGCACTGAGCTAAATCCCCTGCCCCCCTTTTGCCAAAATAAAATGAGTTAAGTAGAGGCGACAGATGGATGCTCACCTCCATAGTCACAGAGGATGGAGGGAAGACGAACCCAGGACCCGGCGCCATGGTGCCTGGACATGCGTAGGCGGAAGGTGTGTGTGGTCTTTGAGCCAGGCAGACCAAGCTGGAATCCCAGGTGTGTGTCCGGCCTACTGCGAACAGAAGTTTACCTAAAGGAAATGTGAGAAAGCAGCTGGCAGGGCACGGATGCGGGTCAGGCAGCTGCTGGTCCCAGATGTCCTGGCCACCCACGCAGCCTGCCTCTCCCAGGCTCTGTGTTTTAAAGCCCAGCTCCTCGATTGGCAGCCTCCTGGTTTCTGGTTTTTCTCCTGCTCTAGTTCAGCCTGCAGGTCCTGGAGCTTGTTTGACCCCAGCGTTACCTTCTCTGGGACCCACCCGTCGCAGTCCAGCATCTGGATACACGTGGTGTCCCCGGACAGTGCCCTCCATCCTGGCAGCTCCGGCTGCGCGACCCCAACAGCACCATCCTGGTCCAGGCCACTCTCCTGCAGCAGCTCAGTGGCTCCTATGAAAACCACCCGTCTGTCCTGCCTGGCACCCTGTGCACCTGTGACAAGGTGTCACAGAGCTGGTGACTTAAAATAGCTCACAGCTCTGCAGGTACAAGCTCAAAGGACGCCTGGCATGCACAATTCTCCGTCCACCCAGGGCCTCCGAGGCTGAAGTCCAGGTGGCGGTGAGCCCCGGCTCCCGCCTTCCTGCATGTGAAGACAGCAGCACACAGTTCTGGTGGCTGTGGGTCTGAGGACCCCGTGTCCTTCCTGCCAGCCAGCCCTTGCAGCATGGCCCCTCCATCTTCAAAACTAGCTGCAAAGAATCTTTCACTGTGAGCCTGGGCTGGTCTCCAATTCACGGTCCTCCTGCCTCAGCCATCCAAGTGCTGCAGGTGCACCACCACACCTGGCCACTGTCTGTCCCTCCTGTTGGATCCTTTCCTGCATCCACTCTCCTCCAGCTGAGGCCAGACCCACCCCTCAGGGGCCCTGCTTACTGCAAGGCCACTGTGCCACACGCAGACGAGGGTGTGCCACCCACCGTCTCCGAGTCCCTCCCTTGCCCAGCGGGAAGAGATCCCACAGCTCGGGGACCCTGCAGGTCCTGGCAGAGCCTGCTCACCCTGGTGGGTGGCATGGGGCTTTGCCTCCTCCATGGGGATGGCCACTGTGGCCCTCACGGGGAGACCTGCTCCATCCTGGCCCTGTTCATTTAGTAGTTTCCAAAGAAACCTTGTTCTGCAGAAGCCCCACAGTCAGCTGGTGCTACAGACTGGAGCTGCATGGCCCAAGAGGGAGGTGGCCTGCCAGAGGACTGCAGTGACCAGCATGGGCTGGGCAGTGTGGCCAAGAACCCGTCTCAGGTGGGGGAACCTTCTCTGCCCCTCCCCATCCGGCGAGAGCCTCTTCCATGCTATAGGCTGAGCTGATCTGACAGCAGGTGGCTGTGGGAGGTGAGCCCACCTCCTCTCCATCCTGAGCCCCACCCTGGCTCTTTTGGTTTTTTATTTTGAGACAGGGTCTTGCTAAATTGCTGAGTTGCCCGGGTGGGGCACAAATTTGTGATCTTCCTGCCTTTTACTGTACCACTGTTTATTGTTTGTTTTTCAAGACAGGGTCTCACTTTGTAGTTCAGGCTGGCCTTGAACTCATTGTGTAGCCAGGCTGCCCTGGAACATGCAGTGATCTGCCTGCCTCAGCTTCCAGAGTGCTGGGATCACAGGTGTGTGCCACCGCACCTGGCCATTTTTTAAAATTTAAACCTTCACTGAATTTTTCTCACATATGGATGGGCTGTTTGGCCCTACCCTCCGATTCTTCCCTCCGTCCTTGTGACCCTCAGTGGCTTCCATGACTCCTGCTCTGAGGCATGACAGAGTGGATCTTCTCAGCATCTCATGGAGCTCGGATGTGTTTTACACATGGCTGTGAACTCCTCGAGGTGGTCCACATTCATTAGCGCCTGTGGCTTCCCCTGCCATTCCATGTTCCCACCCTGCTATATGCAGCTTGCTCACTGGATGGTCCTCTGAAATGTCTCCCCGCTTCACTCTGGACTTTCTCGCTGTAGTCCTCTCCCTGGGTTGGCAAGGAGCTGTCCCCAGCACAGTCTCAGGGACGTGTGGTCACAGATGTGTCCGTGTCCTGCAGGCCATGGTGCAGCCAACCCACAGCCTGGGCCTGCCATGTGTGTCCCTAATCTGGCGTGTACCTCTGACCACGGAAAGGGAGCTGCTTCAAAGGGATCAGAGGTTCCCCGCTGTCCCCTCGCATCTGTGGGAAGCGACCAAAGTGTAGCCCGGACCGCTGATCCCAAGCATTGCCCCTGGGAGATGCTCCTGTTGCTTCAGAGGAAGTAATGTGCAGGTCAGCGTGTAGGTGTGAGGAGTGGACTGCTGAGCACCTGCCCGCTTGGTTAACTGTGTCAAGCGATGGCTTGTCTAGGAGCACAAGAGTCTTCAATGCTGCATGAGCTTTATTCTCCCGCCTGCTCGATGGCACCAAGAGTTACGGAAGTGAAAGGCTATTTACCAGGGAGCCGTGGCTCTGTCACCAGAGGAGGGAGCTGGATGCCCCCTGATGTGACTCTGGAAGTCCAGGCTCAGCCAAAATCGCCGTGAGGGACGTGGCCAGAAGCAGCCTCTGTCATCTCTGCTCCAGGCTGTCCTGGGCCTCCTGCTGGTGCAGTCCTGGGTCCCAGCCCCTTGGCTGGGGACAGGCTTTGTGTGGTCACTCCCCAGCCCCCACGCCTGTCACCTGGTCCCTGTCCAGTGCTTCCTGGGCTGTCGTGGACCACTGCAGTGTCCCCCCTTTCCCCTGGGGATCGGTGAGGAGCCATGGTGACAGGGCAGCAAGTTCTTATAGCCCTGCAGCACATGGCTTTGGGGCCGGGGCCAAGGAATGGGGTCCCCCCTGCCCGCTGCTCTTCCTCCACCGGAGCCGCAGGGTCCCCTCCACCTCGCTCAAGTGCAGCCTCGGCCCGCTTCTTCTGCAGCTCCTGGTAGGCAGGCACCGGCCCACACCCCTGCCCTTAGGATGCGCCCGGCTGGCCCAATTGCTGCCTTCCCCTGGGTCTGCCCCAGGAATTGGGGGGTTGGCAGGGCTTATGGGGCCTCCCCAACCTCCACCCACGGAACAAGAGGCTCACAGCTCAGCGCCAGAAGGCTCTCTTGCTGAGAGGAGGCAGGGCACTTCCGGCCCCCAGTGGCCATGGGTGATCTTCCTCGCCTTTGTGCGTGCGCTGGAGAACTGGCTTCCCGCACCAGGGCCCCTGGCCGGCCACACCGAGTCGTGCTGCGCTTCGTGGCTCCCGCCTATGCCCTCAGAGTCCTGGGGCTCCTCCAGGGCACCCACCGTGCCTCAACAAACATCTCACCATTAATCCCCTCAAAATCCTCCCCTGGCTTTAACTCGCTCATCCCATCACCCTCGCCACTTCCTGCAGCACCTCAGGAGTCCCCTTTCCTGAGTGTCTTTACAACACATGATCAAAAAATAGGCTGAATGCTGCTGCCGAGCACCGGGCAACAGAAAGGCAGGATGGGTGAAAACACGATGCTGTGTCCTCTTCCACCTCATTCACCGGATCTGGCACCGCGTGACTCTGGCTCTTCCCAAAGTCAAAATGACCATGGAAGGGAAGCATTTTGAATCCATTCAGAACATGGAAGCAGCCAGGACAGCACAGCTAAAAACACTGAGGAAAGAGGGCTCCAGAGCTGCTGCAGGAAGTGGCGAGGCTGATGGGATGAGTGTATTAAAGCCAAGAGAGGATTTCGAGGGGGACTCATGGCTGTGTGTCTTTCACTGTAATAATTCTTCTAATTTATACATTGTTTCTCTCAAACATTGGGGAGGAGAAGCCCTGGTCGGTCACACGGAAGTAAGAGCAGAGAACCGTGGAAGGCAGGAGTCCTGCCAAAGAGCCAGTTAGCCCTTCCGGCGGTTCCTCCTGTCCTTGTTTGCAAAAAGAGTTGGCTTGAAAATCTAGGTTATTAGACCCAAAATAACAGTGAATCCCAGTCTCCCCCCAGAGAACGTAAGAAGGGTTCCTGTACCACTCACCAGGACCCGAGGGGGGCTGGCTGGGTCTCGGAACTGTAGCATTATTCCAATGGAATAATAATAATCAGGAGTTAGACTCCTGATTTCCCAAGGCCGGGGACTCTGGCTGCTTGTCTTTAATCATTTGCACCAAATACACTCCCTGCAATCTATTATGAACTCAGGAAAAGTTTGTTGAGTGGATACACGACTTCAGAGATTGTTTTAAGATGAATTTCTGTAGACGTGTATATGTTTTTCTGTGCTATTATTAATAATAGAATGGGCTGAATGGGACAGAGAACCAAATGGAGAGATCCTGATCAGCTCTCTTCAGTCTTCTCTGAATCTAGTTTTGTTTTGTTTTTTTTTTTGGTACCGGGGATCGAACTCGGGTCCTTGCACTTGCAAGGCAGGCGACAGAACCACTGAGCTAAATCCCCGGCCCCTCTCAATCTAGTTTTAAAAGATTTGAAAATATTACACATCCTGTGAGCAAAGCCAGGCCCACCCCCAAATATTATTAAACCGTATTTTAACTGTTTGTGATTATTCTGTTATGCATTTATTAAGTGTCTATTTCAGAAATAAATGCTTTTCTTGAAATTATTTTCAATGTTTAAATAATTTATGTAAATCATTAAGGTAAATTTAAAATAATGCATAACGTAAACCTCTCCTATGCCAAGTGAGCAGTGGCCGGGTGAGGGCAGGGGTCCTGTATGCAACACGGGTCCCAGAGTCGGGACCAGAGCGGCCCCCTTATCCTGCACAGTGCCCCACATTTGTCCCCGTTTTGTGAATAATGTGTTAAAGGCTGGGTGTGAAGGAGCACGGCACTGGGTGTGTAGTCCCAGCACTCGGAGGCTGAGGCAGGAGAATTGCCAGGAGTTCAAGGCCAGCCTGGGCATCAGAGCAAGACCTTGTGTCACAAAAACAACCCTAACCCTAAACAGAAAACTGTTAGGGTATACATGGGTCTGGCTTCGTCTCTAGTCTGCCATCCCGGGACCCTCTGCCTGCAGCTGTCTCGGAAGGCTGAGCAGCCAGCCTGTGTTGAAGATGAGTCCTCACTGGAGTCGCTGCCCTCCCTCGGCTTTAATTAAACACTCAGAGCCCCAGCTCCTGCCAGAATGTGCTGAGCAGAAGCAGCCCGACTCCAAAGAGCGTGGGTGTGGACTCCATTCCCGGGCGCTGGTGTGGGGCACAGCAGGGCGACCATGAAGGAGTGGGAGAGCTTGTGGGCCCCGCTGTGCATCATGATTGCGGTGGCAGTGGACAAACACACGTGTAGACAGGAGCATCACACATGCACCACCCGCCTCTTCGTGCCAAACACACGGTGACGCGGGCAGCACCCGGCTCCCAGGGCCAAGACCCCCAACAGACTCCCCGGCCCTCATCTCCCTGACCATGGGCAGTGCCGGCCCCCGTGGTCAGGGTGGAGCCGGAGGAAGGGCCCCACTCTGTCGCCTTGGTGGAGTCTGCTCTGGGCTTCTGCTGAACCCTGTTTAACGCAGTCACACTGTTCTGCTCTAACTTTCCAGATTCATCAGCTCCAGTGTTTATTTCTAACTTCCAGCCCCTGCTGCTGTCCACACGTGTGTGTTGGGGGTGCGTGAAGCACCCAGGCCAGGGAACAGCGCTGCCAGCCGATGACCAAACATCTCTCTGCAGCTGGGTGGTTCTGCGTCCAGACTTTTCTTTTTTGGGCGGGGGGGGGAGTGGTACCGGGGATTGAACTCGGGTCCTTGAGCTTGTGAGGCAGGCGGCAGAACCACTGAGCTAAATCCCCGGCCCCTTTTCTTTTTTTTTAAACAAGGTCTTGCTGCGTAGTTCAGCCTGGCCTCAAATCATGGTGATCCTCCTGCCTCAGCCTCCTGAGTGCTGGGATTAGAGGCACCACCACGCCCACTGGGCTTTCTCCTACAGCCGTGTCTGGTTATTATTTACTTCTGCACAAAGCAGGTGTCTGCTCAAGACAACTAGGATGGGGTGTTGTGCTTTAATCTTTAGAAGAATTAGTAATGAAAGTGAGAGTCGGGGCTGGTCCAGCCAAGGCCCTCAGCCCACAGCTCCACCCTGCTCCCTCCCCAGGGGCTGTGGAGATCACTGTGCCCCGGGACAGTGACATCACCATCCTCGTAAAGCAGGGGGCCCCATCCCTGAGACCCTGCCACCTCTTCACCGCCAAGCGGCATGTGACCATGCTGACTGTCAAGCCTGGGGAGAGGACAAGCTTCAGCTTCACCTGCCAGGACCCAGAGAAGCACTTCGTCCTGGAGATCCAGAAGAACATCGGTGAGTTCACACTCACATGAGTTCACGCTGTGCTAGGCAGGGGAGGGGCTCTGGCTCTACACCCTGTAACTTAGCTCTTATGGGGCTTGTTTCATCCTCAAGAGCTCTGTGAGCCAGGTATGGAGATGCACACCTGTGATCCCAGCACTCGGGAGGCTGAGGCAGGAGGGTTGCTGTGAGTTCGAGGCCAGCCTGAATTAGTGAGACCTGTCTCAAAAGTCTAAAAATACAATAAAAAGCAGATCTTGGTGCTGTGCCCTAAACATTGTGAAACTAACTCTCCCCATAGGGGAAGTAGGAAATCCCAGGGTACAGAAGCCACAGGAGGCTCCCTGATTGCCAGGCCCAGGCAGAGGCACCAGCTGGACCAGAAGTTGCCCTAGAAACACAGCAGTTGGGGGTGGCATGGGTCTGACACCCTGGAAGCAGAGCCTGGGGTGGGGGCAGGGCTCGGGTCACTTGGGGCGGAGACTGCAGTGAGAGGACCGCATGGCCTCGTAGGCTCCTGACCCCCAGAGGGGACCCGACAGCCATGGCCGCCCAGCTCAGGCAGCTGGGGACAGACAGGGACACCTGGCTTCTTGCAGACTGCACGGCCAGCCCATGTCCGCTGGGTGAGGTCCCGCTGCAGCCGCCCGCCGCCGCGCTGCCCGCCCTCAACAGGACCTTCGTGTGGGACGTGCGCACCCGCAAGAGCACCGGCCTGGAGCTGCGCTTCTCCGGGCCCCGCCTCAGGCAGGTCGGCCCGGGGGACAGCTGTCCAGACGGCGTCACCTACACCATCAGCAGCCGCGTGGATGCCGCCGTGGTCAAGATTGGCACCTTCTGTGGCAAGGGCACGGTGTCGCGCATCAAGCTGCAGGAGGGGCTGAAGGTGGCCCTGCACCTCCCCTGGTTCCAGGCCAGAAACGAGTCCGGCTTCAGCATCACCAACCACACGGCCATAAAACGTGAGCGCCCCTCCCTGCAAGGGCAGCGCCCCTGGGCTCAGGCCCACTGGCTCAGGGCCTCGGTTGTTTTGTTTTGGTTTTGTTTGTTGAGACGGGGTCTTGATACGCAGCCCAGGATGGCCTGGAACTCCTGGTGACCCTCCTGCCTCAGCCTCCGGAGTGCTGGACGACAAGCATGCCCCACCAGATCTGGGGAGTTGGTAGTTAAGTGTTCTGGGACTTTGTAAGCTGATGATAAAACAGAGCCATTATAAAGAATAAAATTATATAAACCACAATGAAGCAAATCATTTTAGAAACAGAATTAACAGTGCTGGGTGTGGTGCTGCTTATCTGTAATCCTAGCACTCAGAGGCTGAGGCAGGAGGATTGCCACAAGGTGAAGGCCAGCCTGGGCTACATGAGAGACCCTGTCTCAAAAAATACACATAGCTTTTGTCCCTGTGGGCCAAAGCGTTTACTCACTCGCCCTGGAGGTCCCCTCACCCCAGTCTCTCTGAGTGCGAGTGGCCTGACCCCAGCACGTGGTCTGACAGCCCCTTCCCTCCCTGCTCTGTCCACAGGCCTGTGCATCGTGGAGTCTGTGTTTGAGGATGAGGGCTCGGCGACCCTGCTGTCGGCCAACTACCCGGCTGGCTTCCCCGAGGATGAGCTCATGACGTGGCAGTTCATGGTGCCCGCACACCTGCGGGCCAGCGTGTCCTTCCTGGACTTCAGCACGTCCAACTGTGAGCGCAAGGAGGAGCGTGTGGAGTACCACATCCCCGGCTCGGCCACCAACCCCGAGGTGTTCCGGCTGGACGACCCGCAGCCGGGCAACATGGCCGGGAACTTCAACCTGTCCCTGCAGGGCTGCGACCAGGATCCCCAGAGCCCAGGCGCCCTGCGGCTGCGCTTCCAGGTGCTGGTGCAGCACCCCCAGACCGAGAGCAGTGAGTGAGGTGCCGCGTGGCCCTGGGGGCTGGCCGAGGGCCCTCGAGTCTCCGGAAGTGGTTGTGGGGCGGTGTGAGTGGTCTGTGGGTGCCGACCTGCAGCTTCCTCTCCATGCAGAGAGAAGCAGACGTGATCTTGCATTTGGATGCCACTTTGGCTTTTTGGGGTTTTTTTTTTCTTTCTTGTTTTGGTTTTTACTTTGTTGTTTTTTGAGACAGGATCTCACTAGTTCAGGCTGGGCTCGAACTCACAGTGATCTTTCTACCTCAGCCTCTTGAGTACTGGGACTAAAGGCATGCGCTACCACGCCCAGCTTCCCTTTGTATAATTTCTAAAAGGTATGGTGGCCCTGCTGACCATGATTCTGTCAGTTTCTGGTGTTCCTCTTATCTGTGTTATCCCTTCAGGGAGCCTCCTATGTGTGCATCCTCCTCTAGCTTCTAGAAAATATCCCAGGCACGGCGACGCATGCCTATAATCCCAGCACTCAAGAGGCTGAGGCAGGAGGGCCAGCCTGGGCTACATACTGAGACCCTGTCTCAAAACAATAAGAAAAGGAAGAGAAATTCACTTTCTCCGACAACACCAGGCACAGCAGTTCTGTCTCCCAAACCGGGGTTCTCTCTGGGTGATGGGAGTCACTCGGGTGGGTAGGCATCTGTTTGCAGCGTATTACATGGCGGTGCCCTTCTCTGCTCCGAGAGACACTGGCCGGTCATGCTTCTTTGTCCGCTTTTATAGCCTTGCAGAGCCCTTAGCCAATCACTGCTTGTGGTTTTGGTTCTCAGTTGCTGTTGCCGTGTGGCCCTGTGCTGTGAGTCTAGGGTTTGGCCTGCCAGAGCTTCTCTGTACTGTGGCCTCGACTTCTCCCCTGGGCCCTGTTTTCATTTTAAAGGAAAAAAATGTCCCCCTTTAAGTGCCACAAAAATGATTAGGGGCCAGACATGGTGCACAGCTACTTAGAAGGCTGAGGCAGGAGGGTCACAAGTTCACGGCAGCCCTGGCAATTTAGTGAGACCGTCTCAAAACAAAAAATAACCAGGCATGGGAGTGCACACCTGTGATCCCAGCACCCAGGAGGCTGAAGCAGGAGGATCACCAAGAGTTCCAGGCCAGCCTGGACTACATAGTGAGACCCTGTCTCAAAAAGACAGGCAGGCAGGCAGGCTGGGGGTACAGCTGCATGTGAAGGCCCTGTATCAGATACGTGTCACTACCCAGTAACCCTGCCAAAAAAAAGGAAAAGAAAACCAGGAAGAAAGAAGAGAAAACAGGAAATTATTAAAATGGCAATGATGACCTTTGGGAACAGGAAGGCCCTTGCAGTAAGGAAAGTAGCTGCAGTCTGCACACCGCCTGACTGAATGAACGGTGTTCAGTTGTGGCTGTGCACACACAGCATGGGGACTTTGCTAAACTGTGGCATAACTGTTGGGAAGGTGGAGACTGAGAAGTGGAAGTGTGCATACCTCTCTGGACTCTTGCCATTTGCTCGGTGATATATGCAGGAGGTTTCAGATCAGTGCATTTAGAACTCCTTCGTTCTTTTTATCTGCTGCATGATATTCCATTCACCAGTGCCCTGTGGTTTATTGAATGATCCCAGTATTGAGTGGTCTCTAGTTCACATCACACTGCCAGGTTTCCCGGGTGCAGGGGTCTCAGAGGGCTGTAACAGGCTGTCCCCATTGCCCCTGGCTGTGTGAGAGGGCACTGCTGGCCACTCCAAAGTCTCACGTTCCCCCCTCTGACAGGGCAGACAGAACACTTGGTTTTAATTTGCTTCTCTCCGATTGGAAGTGACACTAAGAACTCTCTGTATTGTGGGTATTTTCAGGCTTCTGTCTTCTTTTCCGAGAACGGCCCGACCATCACCATAAAGGTGTCCCCCGCCTGTCCCTTGTCCCCGAGTGTGCTATTTAGGGCGCTGTCAGACAGGCGTGTTAAGGGGCTTTTGCTTTTCTCCTCTTGTCTCCTCCACGCTGACAGCGGCGTCCTCTTCCTTCACAGGGTGGAGCCCTCCGCCGACCCTCGTTCCCAGAACCCCTGTGTGGGTCCCTGCTGGGACAGCTCTCCTCAGACTTTGAGTCACACCACCTCTCTGGTTTCAGATAAAACCTACGTGGTCGACTTGAGCCAGGAGCGAACCCTGTCGCTGAGCATCGAGCCGCGGCCCAAGCCGAGCCCCAGGTTCAAGGCCGGCTGCTTCGTGTGTCTGGAGTCCCGGACCTGCAGCCCCAAGGTCACACTGGCGCCTGGCTCCAAATACAAGGTCTCCTTCCTCTGCGACGACCTCACGCGCCTGTGGGCCATTGCTGAGAAGACCCTAAGTACGCGCCCAGCCCGGCGTCCCTCCTACCCTCCATCCCCATGTGGCAGTGCACACCCTCATCCCAGCGCTCTGGGAGGCTGAGGCTGGAGGATCGAAGGTTGGAGCCCAGCCTGGGTGACGCCGTAACTTAGTGAGAGCCTGTCTCAAAATAAAATATAAAGAGGGCTGGGGATGTCGCTCCATGCAAAGCCCTGGGTTCGATCCCCAGTGCTGCAAAAAAACTCATAAAGTGCTCACCGGAGTGCTGGGAGCGAGGGTGACGGAGCCCTGGGGGTGCCACCCCAGAGGACAGAGCGCCCCCAGCCCACATCCGGGTCTGCTGGCCTGCAGGGATCCTGGGCCTCCGCAGTGCAGCATGAACCCCCCTGCGGCACACGGGGCGGGGGCCCAGCGCCCTTTGGGTGCCTGCGTGCGGGAGCCAGGCGGGGCTCCTACGCAGCTGCCACGATCCTGTCTTGCAGGCTGCAGCGACCACCGCTACTGCCAAAGGAAGGCCTTCCCGCTGCAGGTGCCCGACGACGTGCTGCAGCTGCCCGTGCAGCTGCGCGACTTCTCCTGGAAGCTGCTGGTGCCCAGGGACAGGCTCAGCCTGGTGCTGACGCCGGCGCGGAAGCTGCAGCAGCACACGCACGAGCGGCCCTGCAACGCCAGCTTCAGCTACGTGGTGGCCAGCGCTGCCCCAGACCTGTACTTCGGCTCCTTCTGCACCGGCGGCTCCATCAAGCAGGTGCTGTTGCGGCAGAACAGTTCTGTGACACTCCGCACCTACGCGCCCGGCTTCCACAGCGAGGTCCCGGGCCAGGGCCTCACCGTGTCCTTCGTGCCCTACTTCAAAGGTAGGAGCCGGTGCTCTGCCCTTCTCCACCTCCATTTCCTGTTTGGGCTTTCATGTTCCCATTTCCTCGACTTTGCAAGGCTCATCCTGATGCTGACTTCCCATCCCGGAGGTTAGGAATATGTAGCCGAGTGTGGCGGCTCACGTCTATAATCCCTGCACTCAAGAGGCTGAGGCAGGAAGATCTCTGGGGGTTCAAGGCCAGCCTGGACTACATAGCAAGATCCTATCTCAAAAAAAGGAAAAAGAAATACAGAAAGGGTTTCTGACTGGGGGGTGTGGGGTTTGGTGGACAGCAGAACCAATCATCAGATTCTAGTCTTTTATGGAAGCAGGGGGCCGTAAATGAGAAGTAACTAAATATCCCTAGTCCTGGATTGTAGAAGTGACAAAAGCCCTCACGCGGACAGTTTTATGGCTCTGCCTTTACACTCAGAACCCAGCAAGCACAGAGCAGGAATGGCGGGAGGGGACGCTCACTGTGAGGCGGCCACAGGGTCCAAGCGGCTCCCCGTGGCCCCTGCCGTGTGGCTGCCTGAGTCCCGCTCACTGTGACAAGCTGCGCAGAGAACACTCGTTACCTCAAGGCAGTGTGGAAATGGACCGGGCCGGCCTGAGTGGCCAGAGGCCACTTTTTGTCCCCAGATGAGGTCAGTCCAGGCTGCCCGGGATCGGGGTTGCTGAGGATCAGACACAGTGTCCCCAGCATGGGGCCCGGGTCATCTCTCTCCCACAGGTGGGAGTGGGTCATGGGCACGTCAGAAACTTTCCGCTTCGCAGTTCCTCAGTTCTTCCCTGAGTTCTGTGGTTCTGTGAAACGGAAGTCGGGGTCCAGCAGTCCCACACGGGACAGGTACAGCGCTGTGTAGACATTTCCGAAAGGGGCTGAGGCAACACTCACGTGGAAAATGGGCCTGCTTCTCATTTCTTTTTTTTATTTTTTTATTTTTTTGGTACCAGGGATCGAACTCAGGTCCTTGTGCTTGCACAGCAGGCGGCGAAACCACTGAGCTAAATCCCTGGCCCTCATTTATTTTGTTTTTATCAAAAGACCAGAGTCCCTGTCTGACTGAGGCCCATCCTATACCCACCAGGACATAACAGCCCCACGTGACCAATTATGTAATTAAACACAAAAAATGCCGTCCTCGGGGTGTTGGTCAGCTTCCCGTCGCTGTGACAAAACACCTGGGGGAAGGAACTCACGAGAAGGAAAGGTTTCTTTGACTCAGTTTCAAAGGTTCCAGCCCACAGTAGGTTCACCCTGCTGTGTTGCGGCCTGAAGTGGCCAGAGCCATGCCAGTGGCCATGACTGAAGAAGCTGCTACCTCCTGGCTTTCAGGAAGCAGAGACAGGAAGAGGCAGATGCCCCACATCTCCCGAGGCCACGGCCCCAGTGACCTCACGTCCTCCTACTGGGCCCATCTGTTAAGGCTTTACTGCTGCCCAGGCTGGGGGCCGTGTCTTTACTGTGGCCTCTGGGGGACCCTTCAGGCCCTGACTCCATCACACGGGGCACATTCCCCGTGGCTGGCATCCGCTCCGGGGCAGTGCAGATCTAGAGCATTCCTGTCACTGAAGTGGGTTCTGGTGGACACGCTGTTCTAGAAGGTTCCAGTGGACACACACACTGTTCTAGAAGGTTCTGCAGCACCTTCTCTGCTTCTCCCTTTTCTCTGCCTCTTTTTTGTTTTTTGGTTTTTGTTTTTTCTCTCTGCCTTGTGATGAGTGAAACAGTACCTGTCTGGATCCCCTTCCCTTTCCCGCAGAGGAAGCCATCTTCACGGTGACCCCAGACACGAAGAGCAAGCTCTACCTGAGGACCCCGAACTGGGACCGCGGCCTGCCGGCCCTCTCCTCCGTGTCCTGGAACATCACCGTGCCCAGCGGCCAGGAGGCCTGCTTGACCTTCTCCAAGGAGCGCACTGGAGTGGTCTGCCAGTCCGGGCGCGCGTTCATGATCATCCAGGAGCAGCGCACACAGATGGAGGAGATCTTCAGCCTGGAGGACGACACGCTCCCCAAGCCCAGCTTCCACCGCCACAGCTTCTGGGTCAACATCTCCAACTGCAGCCCCACCAGTGGCAAGCAGCTGGACCTGCTCTTCTGGGTGACTCTGACCCCAAGGACCTTGGGTAAGGCCTTTGGGGTCTTTCAGAGGTTGTGGTAGACAGAAAATTGGCACTGAGGGGCAAGGAAGAAGACTGGAGTCACGTCCGAAGACAGATTGGGTCCTGGCTCTCCATGTATCAGTCAGCTATTACCTGAGTAATGCCATGTAACAAAGCACCCTAGGAGTTAATGGGTTAAAACAGCCACTTACTCTGCACACACATTGGCCAGGCAGTTCTGGTCTAAGTGGAGTCTGTGAGTCCCTCCACAGTGCCGCTGCAGGTTGTCTGGAGGACTTTGCTGATCTGCTAGGGGCTCTCACACACAGGCCCTGGCTAGTTCATCTGAGACAGCTGGGGTTGCTCAGCTCCCCTCCTCCTGTCCTCTCCCTAGGCCCGTTCTCCTGACAGAGGAGCAGAGATCTGTGAGATGAGCAGATGTGCAAGGTGCTGGATGTGGGTTTCGGAATGTGCACGCCTTTCTTTCTGCCACTCTCTCGGCGCACCTAGACTTTTTCAGTCGGTCTCCCGCCATTCCTTACTGTCAGTCTCTCTCAGACGCAGACAAATCTCGGTTCCCGTAGAGGAGATGGTGATAACCATGTCCCAGAAGCACCCTGGGATTCTATAGCGGTGATTAAGGCTGGGAGACTGGAGAGTGTGGCAGGGAAACGGGGCGTTGGTATCTTTGTTGGGTCCCGGGGAAGCCGTGGAACCCACGAATGTGCTCAGTGGCAGCCTCAGGCCAGGAAGGGGAGGAGTTTGCTTTCAACCCACTGAGTTGGAACAGGACCCAGTGAAAGGCAGGGAAACCTGCAGCCGGGTCTTGCGTGGGGACCGTGTCTGCCCCACAGACTGTCACGTGGGGTAGGCGGGACCGGGAGCCGCGTCTCTGCCCCTGCCTGTGTGGAGGTCACCGTGGCCGAGCGCTGGCCTGGACACAGGCTGTGAGCACAGGTGCCTGGCAGGAACCGGGCCGAGCACGGCTCCCATGCCCTCCCTCCGGCCGCCTGGCTTTTCCTCCTCCCTGTCCCCTGTGCCTGCTCCTGTCGTCTCTGACGCCCGCCTCTCGTCTTCTCCAGGAACAGGAAGAACTCCCGGTCCCTGTGGTGCAGGGCCCCTCCAGATCTGTTTTCTTTTCCTTCCTGCAGCTACAGGGGAAGGACCTCAGTGACTCAGCCCCTCCCTCTGTGTCTGGCTCCTGCTCTGTCCTCTGCTTCTGCTCCCCCTCCCCGCCTCGTGCAGGTGACGGGCATGGTGTAGGCTGAGAGTAGCGGAGCCGGTAGGTCTCCCAGTCTGCTCCTCCGTCAGCGCCACATCCAGATGACAGTTTGGCCAGGGAGGGCGTGGCGGGTTAGTCCTCTGTGCTCAGGGACCTGGGGCCTGGCCCCCCGATGCCTTGAAGGTTGTAGGATGGCTGGGATGGTTCAGCTGGAGCCACACGGTCTGAGACACAGAGAAGGATGCCGCTGCACACCTGTAATCCCAGTGCTCGGGAGGCTGAGGCAGGAGGATTGCCTTGAGTTTGAGGCAAGCATGAACTACATATTGAGACCCTGTCTCCAAAGACTTAACCAGGCCATGGTGCTCTCCCTTGCACGGTGCCCGCCCTCATGCTGTAGGCTGCACTTCTTTTCCTATCTTTAATAAAACTCTGCTACCATTAAAACAAAACAAAACAAATAAGATATAGTGACCATCTAAAGACACATTGCTATGAATTCTCCTCAAAATCCTCCTCCTTGCTTCCAACACATTCATCACATCTCCCTCACCACTTTCTGCAGCAGCTCTGGAGTCCTCTTTCCTGAGAGTCTTTAGCTGCGCTGTCCTGGCTGCTCAATGTCCTGAGTGTATTCAAAATGTTGACTGTTCGAGGTCATTTTGACTTTGAGGAAGAGCCAGGAGTTGCACAGTGCCAGATACGGTAAATAAGGTGGACGAGGGCACAGCCTTGTGTTTTTACAAGCTGCCTTTCTGTTGGACGGCGCCCGCCAGCAGTCAGCGTATTTTCAATCACACCTGGTACAGACACTCAGGAAAGAGGACTCCAGAGCCACTGCAAAAAGTGTCGAGGATGATGGGATGAGTGTTTGACATGAGGAAGAGTCCTGGGAGGGAAGATTCGCGCCAATGTGTTTTTCACTGTAATAATTTCCTTTTTCTTGACAGCCACTGTATTTGGGTGGCACCCTTGCCTGGCACCTTGCTCCTCAACTCTGGGCCAGGCTGGTTTCCCCCAGTGTCTCCACAGACTGCCTCGGGCTTCCTCACAGCATGGTGGCCTCAACATCAGCGTGTCACACAGCAGCCGGCTTCCTCTTGTGGAGAGAGCCAGGCTGACGGTGCTCTTAAAAATCAGGCCCAGAGCAGTCCCCACTGCCTCCTGTTGGCCCTGGCAGGCTTAGGAGAAAGGAGGCCAACTCAGGATGAGCCGCATGCGTGGAGACGACTCCAGCTGGGCCCTGTCTCCTCATCTCTCTCCTGTGTCTCTGCCCACAGATGTGACCGTCATCACTGCTGTGGTGGGAGGCGGAGTCTCACTGCTCTTCGCCCTCGGCCTCATCATTTGCTGTGTGAAGAAGTAGGTGGAAGCGCTCCGGCCAATATGGCACCGCCTGGGCTCGCGTAGCCCGGCTGTTTTGTTCATTATTGACTTTACGTCTTCGTTCCGTGTCCCCCTAAAGATGTTGAATAACATCGCCAGATGTGAACTAAAGGCTTGGGGGGGGTCCCAGGCTCAGAGAGGGAGCCAAGGCGAGGCTGGAGGATACCTGACACCCTCCAGGTACCAGAGGGCATCGCCACCAGCCCTGAGTGGTACCGCCGCCAGAATTTGGTCGCTGCTGTAGCTCTGTGCTCTGTGGCGGTGGCTGCCTTGGAGCCTGCATCCCTCAGCTGGAACAGGCTACGCTGTCCCAGTGCGAGCAAGTCGGCCACACCCTTCCCTCCCCAGCCTCCCGTGCCATGGCATCCACCAGGTGGTCAGAGCTCTGACCCATGGGGGGTGGGGGCAGTAGCCAAAGGACAGAAAGGACAGCACTGAGAGCTGTGTGCTGGGATGCCACCACTCCTAGTAAGAAAGAGGGGAAGGGATCGCTCATCGGGGGTCCCACCATCAGATGCTGTGTGATCTATCAAAGATGATTTGAAGGTCCGGGGATTTAGCTCAGTGGTTCCGCCACCTGCCTCACAAGCGCAAGGACCCGAGTTCGATTCCCAGTACCAAAAAAAAAAAAATGATTTGAGGAGCCAGGTATAATGGCGCACACCTGCCTTCCCAGCACTCGGGAGGCTAAGTGGGAAAATCGCCTTGAGTTCGAGGCCAGCCTGGGGTACACCGTGAGTTCAAGGCCAGCCTGAATTACGAGTGAGACCTTGTCTCAAAAAAAAAAAAGAAAGAAAGAAAGATAATTTGAGGGATTGGGGCATAGCTGCATGTAGAGCGTGTGCTTAGCATGCACAAGGCCCTGGGTTCACTCCCCAGCCCAAAAAATAAAGGACAACTGGGGCACGGATGGCGTTCAAAGTCTACACCTCTCTTTACACCTGCCCCTCACTTCCCATCTTGAAAACTGGTGATGAAAGCTGGTCACCCCCAATGTTCCCTGGGGACAGTTCCAGTTCTCTTGCAACTCCAGGGACTTGGGGGGAGGTCGGCACCCACAGAGCCCGCGTCCAGGATGGCGCTGTCTCTGACCCGGCTCTCGCTCCCTTTCCATGGCAGGAAGAAGAAGGTGAACAAGGGCCCCGCCGTGGGCATCTACAATGGCAATATCAACACCCAGATGCCACTGCAGCCCAAGAAGTTCCAGAAAGGACGAAAGGACAACGACTCCCACGTGTATGCGGTCATCGAAGACACCATGGTGTACGGGCACCTGCTGCAGGGCTCCGGTGGGTCCTTCCTGCAGCCGGAGGTGGATGCCTACCGGCCCTTCCAGGGTGCCATGGGCGACCGCCCGCCCAGCCCACCGCCCACCTGCTCCAGGGTGCCCACTGCCAAGCTGGCCGAGGAGAAGCCGCCCCCTTGCACCTCGCTGGAGCCTGAGACCGAGCCCTACACCTTCTCCCACCCCAGCCAGGCGGCTGGGAGCAACCGGGCCACACACGTGCCCCTGCTGGACCCACAGGAGCCGGGGCTGCCGGCAGAGTAGCAGGACCCCTGCCAAGAGGCTTTGTGCACTCGGCAAGAGGCACCCTGGGGCTCCCTCCCAGGGTCCTCCAGAAGAGGGAACAGGGGACAGTGGGCTCCTGGACTCCACCCCGGAGCCTACCCCTCACAAGTTGATTCTGACCCGATCCAGGTCACCATCTCCATGACAGGAGAGGGACGAGGGGTGCAGCACCGGGATCCCTGGCTTTGGAGAGACACACAGACCCACTTCTGGAGACACTGGCGGTCCAGGAGCCCCAGTGAGGTCCTCGCTCCCATCGGGACGGCAATGACAGTGTGCCTGTTTATTATTATTTATTGGGTGGTCCTGCATCCTGAAGAGGTGGACTGCCCAACTACGAAGCTCTTCGACCCAACGGAGCAGCCACTCACTCATGGCTCAGATGGCTGGGCTTTGACTTCCACTGGTCACAGGCCCCTGTGAGGTGGGCCTAATTCACCACCTGTCCAGCTGGAGGAGCATGTACACGTGCGGGGCCCCACCACAGATTTTATCCTGGTCCCCTGCCCTTTGCTCCCAGAAATGAGAGACATTTCCGGAATTGCCATGCAGGCTTCCCCAGCTGAGCTAAACTTGGACCCTGCATGGAAACTCAGAGGACACCTGCGTCCTCTGGAAATGTTCCAGCGTAGGCTGGGCTCGCCCCGGGGCTGGCTGCTACTACACGCTGTTCGGTGGCTTGAAATCAACAGGGATTACTTTCTCACCGTTCTGGGGATCAGTCTGCTGCTCCCTTGGCTTCTCCCCAGCTTGGCGCCAGCCCTGGCCCAGGGGCTACTGAGTCTCTCCCTGGGGTGGCTGTCACTCTGTCACTGACACCTCCTCCCTCCTCCCCTCCAGTCCTGTCTCCCATCTTGGCGCTGAACTCCAGCACACCGGGAAAGCCCCTTCCTCCATGCAGGGCCCCGCACCCCAGGACGGGACATGGCGCAGTCATCCTTGGGGCGCCCTCTGCCTACCCCCTCTTTCCGCCACAGACACCCTCAGAGCCACTGAGAACCGTCCAGCCTGTGGGGTGTCTGGTTACCCTGGAATCTTTTTTTTTTAAGTTACCACCATTCAGAATCCACAAAATAATATAGAAAAATCCCAGTGAGAATTGCTGGCCAGGCTGGGCTCACGCACCCTCCAGGGCAACCAGCCAGGGCAGATCACCCAGTCCTGCTGCTGCCGTCGCCGCCCGCCATGAGGCCGCATGTCAGTGCTTTGGATCAGTGTCCTGCCAACTGCTTTTCCTGGGAAGATAAGGAAAGACGGGCTCTTCCTGAGATGGATGTATGTGTGCCCTGCAGACGGTTCTCTTCCAGCCCAGCTTGCACTGGTGTGGCTGCTGTCTGGAGGAGGGAGGGCCACATGCAGCTCAGCAGCACTGCAGTGGAGACGCCCTCCCCTCCTCCTCCTCCTGCCCCCCCCCCCCCCCCGCATGTTCAGGGTCCACCTGGAAAAGCACCGCCTCGCGTGTCCCTGTGGGGGGAAAGGGAGGAGTGTGACAGCCCAGCCGCGTATCCTCCAAGGCCTCCAGAGGGAGAGGATCTGTTTGTGATGACCCCCGACGTGGGTCCTGGCCCCTGCCCTGCTGAAGGGCGGCTCCTGTCCAGGTACCGAGGCCCCGTGACCCGCGGTGGCACCCTGGGCGGAGGAGCCCAGTGGCGGTTGCCATGTGGCTTCCTGCTGTCTCCCTGGCTGAGACACATCGCCAGCTCTTGCAGGGACCTGGTGGCTCTTCTAACTGGTGACTCTGCACTCTGGGCCAAGCACTGGCACCCTGAGCACCAGAGCAGTCCCAGCTCCTCTCTGTGGGTAACTCGGGTCCTCAGGGGCCATGCGTGGATCCTGTCCACCTCCCCTGGTCCGGAGGGGAAGCTGCCCAGGAAGGGCCTCGGACACAGGCAGGGCCATGCTGCAATGCCACTGGAAATTATTTATTTATGTAGAGACTTAAGTAGCATTTTATTTGTTTCCTATGCTTTTTTAAAATAAATACACAACAGAGCTGCGTGTGTGGTGGTGGGAGGGAGCAGGCCTTTGTCCCCAGCGTCCTGGGCCGCTCCTGAGGCTGTGACCCTGCCATGCTCTGGCCAACCACATGGCCTGGGCAGCAGCGGTTCTGTGCCAGGTGAAAGTGCCCGTGCCCGAATCACGTGAGAAACTCGCCAGCGGTGGCTCAGTGGCCGCAGCCTGTTCTGTTGGCTTCCTGTCGAGGCCTCGTGGCCCCAGTGTGACCTCACCTGGTAGAAGGCCCCACGCGCGTCACTCCCAGCCACCAGGATGGAGGTGAAGGGCGGGACCCGGAGCGCAGATGCACCCACTGGGCACTGGGCACGCGGACAGGGGCCCAGGAACGTGGTGTCGGATGCAAGGAGGACTGCACAGGTGGCCACCTAGCCAGCCACCCCAAACTCTGTCATAACCCAGCGTGATGCCCACGCCCTCAATCCCAGCACTTGGGAGGCTGAGGAAGGAGGATCTCAAGTTCACACCCAGGCTGAACAATTTAACAAGCAATTTAAGACCCTGTCTAAAAAAGAATTCAAGTGCTAGGTAGTGTAGCTCAGGGTCCAGGCGGGCCCTTCGGTCCTCCAGACCTTCAAAAACAACAAACACCAAAACACTTTCTTGGGGGTTCCACTTGAGCGTCTGTGGTCCCCACTCCTGCTAGTTCTGACTGGCAGCGTGGCCCGTTCGTTCTGGGTAGGCTGATCCCGCGTCAGTCCTCCACACCTCAGCCTCTGTCCAGCATCCCGCAGCCGCTGCCGTGATCAGATGGGGCAGAGCTCTTTGGTCCAACATGCCACCACCTGACTCCTCGCCGGCCCCGGCAGCTTCCGTGTGTGGACGCTGTCCTGTCCCACCACTCCGCTGAGCCGAGGAGAGAGCGCTCCAGCCGTCACTGCGTGTAGAGTTTGGCCCCGACTGCATCGTGGTGAAATGTCTCCGTTTAAAAATACTAAGCGAGCTGGACATGCAAGCACATGCTTGCCATGCGAACTACCTCAGAGGCTGAGGCAGAAGAGTTCAACCCCAGCGGCGTGACTGAGTGAGACACTGTCTCAAAAACAGTTTTTTAAAGGGCCGGGGATGTACGTCAGTGGTGAGCATGGGGATCTGGACGGGACGCTCTGGTACTGGAAAAGGTAAATATACATAGTGTTGTTTGGTATTTAAATTTTTTCAGACTTGAATCTGCTTCTGGCAGGCTTCAGATGAGGGCCACCGTGTTGTATAAACAGGGTGCTTTACCCGCCATAAAAAGACCCCGTGTCCAGGGTGATGCTGACGTTTGGGTCTTTTGTCACATTGTGAGGGTTAACCCCAAGGTACAACGTGTCCACAAGAGTCTGTGGGTCACAAAGGCTGTGGTCACCAGAGGCCCAGGTGGGCCCACCAGAGCCGCCCACCCGTCTGGCTGAGTTTTCCCTTTTTCCCCACCCGCTGAGCAGGGCTTGGGGTTCTGGGTCTCTTCAAGCTCTCCTGAGACAATGCTTGTCCTTCAGGCCTCGACAGCTAAGAACAAAGCCCGGTGTGGTGCCGCACACCTGTAATCCCAGCACTGGGCAGGCTGAGGCAGGAGGATCACCTCACGTTCACGGTCAGCCCGGACTTCATGAGGAGACCCTGTCTTGAAAGCCCCCTTTTTCTGTGACAGAAGTCTGTGAACCTACAGCCTGCCCTGAGGGTGGGGTGAGCTGAGGTCCCCGTCTCCTCTCAGGGATCCCCCACCCCCACCAGGGCCACCCACAGAGGAAACAGCCTGTCTCGGGCACCCAGTGGTCGTTGGCTGTCATCGGAGCTCATTTTAGTAGAAATGGAAATTATAACCAAAGCAGCTCTTCCAAGAGAAAAGCTTTCACTGGAAGGTGGAAAGAGGACAGGGAGGGACCCAGCTTAGCGGGCCGGCGGGGCACACTCTGAGCCCACTCCAGCCTGGCCACCCGCCAAGGCCAAAGCCAGCTTCGAGGACTGGCTGGTGGCTGGGATGGCGCGGTCGTCCTCAGAGGCCTGGGGTCCCATCTCGGAACCCCATGGCCCAGGGAGGGTCCGATCCCAGGACAGGGCTCTCTGTCTCAGGGAGAGAACGCAGCCAGCAGGGCCCCGACGTCCTGGAATCCGGGGCTCGTGGCCAGGTGTGTCAGGGGCTCTGAGCATGGCTGATGCCCCCAGAGGGAGTGGGAGAAAACCCTGTACACAGGGACAGGCTGCCTGGCTGACCCCACGGAGCGGAGCCGGGATTCGACTCAGGGTCTCCGGCAGCAAAGGTACAAACCGAGGGTCCAGCTGGGTTCTGCTTTCAGTTACCCCCCCGGGCCCAAGGCGAGATCGCGGCTCACATGGAGCCGGCTCTTAAGTCCCTGGCTGCCCCGGAAGAGCATGCTGACCTGCTTCACAGGCAGCAGGTCAGCCCAGGAGTCTCCCTGCTCCCCGGCCCCGTGATGTCCCCGACTGTCAGGACCGCAGCCCATCATAGAGGAATGGGAAAGCCCTGGCCAACGTTGCCAAGTTCCAACCCTGAGGCCTTGGGTCCCCGGGGGTCCAGTGTGGTAATCTCACCTTCCTTGTGGAGGTCCTTAATACTGTGACATTGAGCGGGCATGGTGGCGCACACCTGTCATCCCAGCACTTGAGAGGCTGAGGCAGGAGGATTGTGGTGGGTTCAAGGCCAGTCTGGGCCACATAGTGAGGCCCTGTCTCAAAAAATCCAGACCAAACACCAATTCAGACCTGGCATAATCTATGGTTTCATTGTGCTAAAGGCAAAACACATCTGTGTTCAACCTGAAAAGGAGACTTTCAGGTCCCTCTCATCATGGAGGACCCTGCCTCAATCCCCGGCTGCAGACCCCAGGCCCCGAGAGGCTCATGGTGGCTGAGTCCCACTCACAGGACGCGGGTGGAGGCCAGGGACCCAGCTCCATTGGCAGCCCCGGTGGGGCAGGGGCCGGGTAACCGTCCCCACGGAAACTGGAGTGGGTGGGGCAGGGGTATCACCGTGGGGGACCAATAGCCTCCCCATCACTGAGGAGCACAGGAGAGCGGGGGCACCAGGTGGACTCGAGGGGCCAGGGTGAGGGTCGTGGCCTCTCCTCCAGGAGCATTCCAGGAGGGATGCAGGAAGTGCAGTGGTGACCTCACCCTCACGGTGTCCAGGACACTGAGGGCAGAGAGATTGTGCACATGGTGTGAATATGGCTGGGTCCCCTCTGGGATACATGTCGAGTGTGTATGTGTGAGTGTGTGTACGCGTGTGGGTGGGTGTGTTGCTGGGGATGGCGTTCTGGGGCTAAGCTACATCCCTGGCCCTTTTTATTTCTCATTTAGAGACAAGCCCTCATTAAGTGCTGGGCTCAGGAGCCACTGCCAGATAATCTGCACTGAGGAAACGGCTCTCCTGTGAGCTGAATTTGTGCCTGCGAGGCACATGCTCTACCCATGAGCCCCATTTATTTACTTAGTTTATTTATAGACAGGATCTCACTAAGTTGACCAGGTTGGCCCGGAACATGGGATCCTCCTGCCTCAGCCTCCCCAGTAGCTGGGTATGACTAGTTTTTAAATAAAACGAAAGTTAAAACTTCTTTTTAAAAGCTCACTAGAAGGTACTGTGGCTACTAAATGTCCCTAAAAATAAGTGCCTCCAGCTTGCTGGCCTCTAATAATCCGTTGTCCCCAAGCTGCCCCTCCTGGAGAGTGAGACCTGCTGGGCCAGATTTTTCTTCCCTCTGGCTGAGCCGAGAGGCCAACTGCTGGACAGACTGGAAGGTGCGGCCCAGAAATCGGCTCCAACCTGCTGAGGCCGCTTCCACACTCCCGCAGGTGATCCTGCGGTACTGGGGCACCTGAGAGATGACCGCAGGCCTCTCGGGCTTCCTGCGCTGCCCAGGTGGGGATGGAAGCCCGGCCTGGGAGAGCTGCTGCTTGGAAGACCCCCTTGGGCTTGCTGTGTCATCTGCGGGGAAAATGTTTCAGCCAAGCCCCAGCCTGCAGCTCAGAGACTGGATTCAGCCCACACTAGCCCTGGGCTGCCGAGGGGGTCCCGGGGCTGCCAACTTCCTGCCTCCTGTGTGCCCCAAGCCAGCTTGCAGGGTGGGACAGCAGGACCACCTGACGCCCCCATCCCCCGTCCAGGCTGCACCTCACCCCTCCCTGAGACCCGGAGCCCACCCCGCGGGCTGCCCCAGGGTCCCCTCTCCCTGAGAGGCTCAAAGGAGGCTGACACCCACAGTGGATTCACAGAGGGATTTCCAAACATTCTTGATTCTAGGAACACAGGTTGGTGCCTAGGGCGACACAGCAGGAAAGTGGCTGCTGCTGCCCCCTGTGGGTGGGGCGGGGTGAGGCCCTTCCTCTACCTGCTCCACACTCCAAAGTGGGTGCTGGGTCGTTCCAGTGGCCAGGCACGGGCGCACACCTGTAATCCCAGTTACTCAGGAGGCCGAGGCAGGAGGATCACAATTTCAAGCCCACTCAGGGCAACCTGTCAAACTCTGGCAGGGCTAGCTGGGGATGTAGCTCAGCGGTAGACCACTCGCCTAGCAAGTGCAAGGCCCCGAGTTCAATCCCCAGCACTGGGGGAAGAAAAATACTTTTTCAGTGGCTGCTGATCTCTCACCTAAGATCAAAATGTATGAAGAATATTTAAATTAAGAATCCTCAGGGATTACAGGCATGTGCCACCGCAGCTGGTTTTAAATTCTCCAATTTGAAAGGGGCCCTGTTACAATTTGCAAACAATAGATCAGTCCTGGGTAGATGGAGGGGCTGAAGAACCCAGGAGGATTGAGGGAAAAAAAAAATCCCCCCCCCATGGTTACATAATCACTTTTTCCTTCAGCACTGGGAATTAAACCCGGAGAGCACTGAGCTATGCCCCTGGCCCTTTTTATTTTTTATTTTGAGATAGGGTCTCACTCAGGTGCCCTAGCTAGCCTGGAATTTGTAATCTTCCTGCCTCAGCCTCCTGAGTAGCCGGGATGACAGGTGTGCACCCCAGGGATAACAACAAAAACTACGGTAGACTGTGCTTTCAGTTGATCTTTGTTTCATCCAGCACGAAAGCAAAGAATTGTGAGAGATTTGTATTAGGAAGAATGTTAAAGATTATTTAATAACCAAACCATTTGTTTTTCTTTTTCTTGTTTGTTTGTTTTTCGAGATGGGCTCACTGTGTAGCCCAGGCTGGCCTCGAACTCAAGGCGATCCTCCTGCCTCAGCTAACTGGTTGCTTGCTTTCCTGTGTGTGAATTTGTCATCAGGAGCAGTGCCCGTCCTCCCTTTAATGCCCCCCCCCGCCGCACCCCTGGGAACCGAACCAGCCCTTACAGAAACGCAGCCTCAGAGGCCGGAGCGAGGATGCCTCGGGTTCTTCCCACCCAGGCGCAGGGTGCGGGAACTTCTCACTCTCTCCCGGGGACATTTCTGAGGAGGAGTCTCTGACCCCACTAGGGCGCAAACACACACCCTTGCCCTAAGGAGGACAGAAACACCTGATTCTGCAGAGAACGTGCAGTGTCAGGTGACTCATGTTCGCCTCAATCTGGAAACGAGGTTCTCCTGCAAGGACAGAGCCTTGGTTCCTGGCGGTAAGAAAGCAATCAATGGGATTCATCTTCTTCAGGCCAGGGACCTCGATTTCCAAGTTGAAATCTGCCCCTGCCCATCCAGAAGTCTCCATCCATCCCTGCCCTGGCCCAGGGCTGAGCAGAAGGGCAGCGAGTGCAGTGTGAGCCCCACTTCGTCTGCAGGAAAGATTTCCTCAGGGCGGCACTGAAGGCCACGGTGTTTGCTCACTGGGCAGCCTAGCTCTCCCCATCCACCCTTGCTGAACACCCGCTGGCACCAATGCCGGCTTTAGGCCATCATGGAGGGCTCAGCTAGGCTGGGGTGGGGTGGGGCAATTTCAAACCTGAGGTGGGAACGTTCATTTATTCATTCAACAAACATGGCACCAAGCTCAGTCCTGGTATCTCCATCCCGTGAGGTGCTTTACTGAGCTGCTAAGACGCTGCTACACTAGAAAAACAATCAATTTGGGGATGTGGCCACAGGGGCGGTTGTGAAAATGTGATGAGGATTCTTTGCCAATTTTTATTCAGTTTCCCAACTCTGAGCTTCCGTTTCTAGCTCTGCTCCCAAGGCAACACTGTGAGTCACTTCCATCAGCAAACAGACGCTCTGTGTTCATCTGTGAAGCCATGTGGACACATTGCAGTGGTTGCCCGGCAATATTCTGTAAGAACTCTCATTTTGGATGCTAAAAGAGAAAGCCACACTCTGTCTCAGGGCCCCTGTGTAAGACACAGGCTTGCTTGGTGTGACGGTGCATGCCCATGATCCCAGCACTCAGGAGGCCGAGGCAGGAGGATCGCTGTAAGTTCCAGGCCACCCTGTGCTAGGAAGTGAGTTCAAGGCCAGCCTGGACTACATTTTGAGACCCTGTCTCAGAAAACCAAAAATAAAAAATGCTTTCCTCTGAGTCGTGTTAAGTGACGGTTGGAGTTTGAAGCATCTCACAAAGGCAGAACGCACCTTTCTCTGAGGACCCTGAAGGATCCTCTGCCTCGGCAGCTTTCGACCGGGTGCACCTGTGCCCCTGGGGGACACCCGGCCAGGTCTGCAGCCACTGTGCCCATCTGACTTGCAGGAGTCCCCGGGATCCGGTGGGCAGAGGCTGGGGCGCTTGTGGGGAGAGCTGTCCTCCCACACGGCCATGGTGCCCAGCAGGGAGCTCCGCCCGGCTGGTCCTCCCAGGCCTCTCCAAAGGAAGCCGGTCACAGGTGACACGCAGGAGCCCTCTGGGCAGGCTTAGAGGGGACTCCCAGGACCAGGAGCTCCCAGGCAGGCAGGGCACCAGGCCGGCCCAGAGCAGAGGAGCCCAGACAGCCCCCCGGCCTCTGCAGACAGCATCGCTAACCCTTTCCTCCTTTCTGCCCCTCCTTCCCTCCCTCCGTGTCTGTCTGTCTGTCTGTCTCTCTCTCTCTCTCTCTCTCCCTTTCTTCCTTGTACTACAGATTGAACCCAGGGAACACTGAACTACATCCCCAGCCCTTTTTATTCTTTGAAACAAATTCTCGCTAAGTTGCCCAGGCTATCCTTGAATTTGTGACCATCCTGCCTCAGCCTCCTGCGTAGCTGGGATTACATATGTGTGCCACCATGCCCTGCAACCTCTTTCCCATTTAAATGGCAAATTTCGATCTAATGAATATCCCAACCCCTAACAGATTTCAAAGCTGTAACACACACACACACACACACACACAATTTATGTAAGCTACAGAAACTGTTAAGTCAGAAAGGAATGTCTTTAAAGCTCGATGCCAAGCGGTAACTGAGAGATGTGCCCATGCCTGCCCTGCCACCCTGCCATGCCCTGGACCTCCAGCTCTTTGAACTTTGTGACCCTGTCAATATGGGCAGCACCTAGGGCAGCTCAGGGTCCCATGTGGAGGGCAGAAATCGAGCCTCAGCTGCATCACAGTTGCCAGAGCAGCAGATGGCTGTGCCCCCACTGCGAGACAGTCACATCCAGTCTCCATGAATACAGGACGCCCCCACTGAGGACAGTACTGTGGCACTCCCAAAATGACCATGAAGCTGAGGCCACTCAATCTTAATCATCACTTGGGAAAATTACGAGTATTCTTGAACTCTCAAGGTGTTTGTCAGAACATCAAAAGCGTCTTACTCTCCATTACGGAAAGAGTAGGAAAAAATTAACATTAAATACATGAATTTAAAACATTAGGGCCAGGTGTGGTAGCACACACCTGTAATCCCAGCACTTGAGAGGCTGAGGCAGGAGGATTGCTGTGAGTTCAAGGCCAGCCTGGGCTACATAGTGAGACCCTGTCTCAAAAAAATTAAATAAGTAAACAATAAAGCATTAGGCACACAGAATATGAGCTGTGATTGTTTAAAATGTTTTAAGTGTGAAAGACACATTGCTGTGAATCACCCCCAAATCCTCCCCCTCAAGTTGAATACACTCATTCCGTGGTTCTCGACACTTTCTGCAGCAGCTCTGGAGCCCTCTTTCCTGAGTCTCTTTAGCTGTGCCATCCTGGCTGCCTCCCTGTCCGGAATGGATTCAAAATGCTTTCCTTACACGGTCATCTTGACTTTGGGAAGAGCCAGAGCCACACAGTGCCAGCTCCGGTGACCAAGGTGGATGAGGTCACAGTGCCATGTTTTCATGAGCTGCCTCTCCATGGGATGGCGCTTGGTGGCTGCAGTCACTGTATTTTCCACCCTACTTCATAAGACTCTCACGAAAGAGGACTCCAGAGCTGTTTCAGAAATGGCCAGAGCAAGGGGATGAGTGTGTTCAAAATGCGGGGAGGATTTGCTGGCACGATGTCTCTTACTGTATTTTTAGGGTTAAACACACACTGTTTATTGCGGTCATGGGTGGAGGGCCTGTACTCTGTCAGAGCATGGCACAGAGTCCCTCCTCCCCTTCCACAGGACCCTGTGCACAGTAAGTGCCTTGCCACAACGTGGCAGACTGTCGAGGTTCTTCCTTCAGTGGGATCAGCTTTCACCTTTCATCGTTTTCTTTCAGGGTCCCAAGTGCTCCCCAGGGGCGCCTGCGATGCTCCGCAAGTTCCAGTCACCCTTTTCCCTGCGCTGCTCCCCTCAGCTGTGCAGATGAGCTCGAGTTCCCACACCCCCCGCTCGCACCCAGCCCGCCCGCAGTACGAGACTTCCATCTGTCGCCACTCTGAGGTCACTTCCAGTTTCTTTGCTGTTTGTTCCTTTTGTCTTTTCTTTTTCCTTTAGTATTAGTGCCTACTAATTTTACAAAGTGTTAGGTTTCAATGCATATATTTGGATCATCTCCATCCCCTCTGTTACCTGCCCTTAGGCCCCTATTCCTTACTCCCTTCCTTTCTACTTCACAGTCATCTTTTTAAAACTATTCACCATATTGGAGACAATATGCAAAATTTGTCTGAGTCCAATTTATTTTGCTCAGCATGATGATCGACTTTCCTGCTCATGTTGGATTGTTTTTTTCTTTGTTTTTGGAGGCAGGGTCTCCCCTTGTAGTTCAGGCTGCCCTTGAACTCACTGTGTAGCCCAGGGTGGCCTCGAACTCTCAGCGATCCTCTTGTCTCAGCCTCCCGAGTGCTCGGATTCCAGGGATGCAGCACCACACCTGGCTTTCAACTGGCAGACTCATGAGCCACACTCATAACTGGGTAGCCGTGGACAGCAGGTGAGGCAGGGCCTGGCACGAGGCCTCACAGATGGCCCGGTAATCGGGGGGGTGAGTGCTCGCCTGCATCCGGCACCCATCACGGCGTCCCACGCCCACCCCACCAACTCTTCTGCCGTGTCCCGAAGACAGGCATGTTTCTCCATGGCGGCGGCTGGCACCTCAGGGGCCGGGACCAGTGCCCCCAGAGCTACCTTTTTTTTGTTTTGGTACCGGGAATCAAACTCGGGTCCTTGTGCTTGCACAGCCTCAGAGCTACCTTTGCACCTCACTTTCCTCAATCATGAGCTAAGTCCAGGAATGTCCTCCTCAGGCTCACACATCCAGCACAGTCATCCCACAGCCAAGGGCTTCCGGTCAGCCTGAGCATGGTCTTCCTTGTTAACACCCCATGTCCTGCCTGGGGCGTGTGAGGCCCTGGTTTGATCCCAGATAGATAAGTGATAATGACAGATAGATAGATAGATAGATAGATAGATAGATAGATAGATAGATAATAGATAGAGAGGTGACAGGTAGATGACAGATGATAGGTAGACAGATCCCTGTTTTCTCTTTGCAAAGCCAAAAGCAAAGGCAGAATTACTGCCTGGAGGTCTAAGGTGCAGAGAAGATGCGTGTTTGTGAGCGAGGCAGGCCCAACCCCTGCACATCTTGAAGGCATCTTCTTTCCACACAAGCAGCTCGGTGGCCTGGGTGTGGCTGAGGCTGTAGAGACGCTGGGGCGGGGAGGACAGGAGGAATGTGACCAGCAATGGCTCGGGTAGCAGAAGGGGCCCAGAGAGTGGGGACAGCTCAGGGAGCCCACAGGGGTCGAAAGCACAGGGCTCTGGTGATTATTAGAACCTCAGTGTGAGCCACCCCCACACCCCAGGTTTGGGGCACAGCTGGGTCCCTGTGATCATGAAGGGAGCCCTGGGACCCCAGCCCACCCTTTTGCTCTTCGCTTCCTGGCCACCACAGGGTCAGCATTTTCTTCTGTGCCCACACCCTGCTGTCCTGTCCACTACAGGCCCAAAGGCAATGGGGCCTCAACCATGGACTGACACCTCTGAAACTGTAAGCTGGCATCCACTTTTCCTCCTTACAGCAGTGGCTGTCTCAGGCATTTTGTCACAGCAATGGAAAGCCAACCAACACATTCTGTTAGCACACAATTCATCCAAAAATCACAGGTCTATTACATATTTTTATAAATATAACTAAACATTCTTTTTTTTTCTTTTCTTTCTTTCTTTCTTTCTTTCTTTCTTTCTTTCTTTCTTTCTTTCTTTCTTTCTTTCTTTCTTTTTTTATTTTTTTTGGTACCAGGGATCAAACTCGGGACCTTGGGCTTCCAAGGCAGGCAGTGAATTTTCTTAATCAAATGAATAGTTTTTTTAAAAATGGCTCATGCCCAGCATGGTGGTGCACACCTGTAATCCCAACACTCAGGAGGCTGAGGCGGGAGGAGCATTGTAAGTTCTGGGCTACATAGTGAGTTCTAGGCCAGCCTAAACTGCACAGTGAGACCCTGTCTCAAAAAAGATACAAAAATAAACAAAATAAAATAATGGTTCATGAGTCAGAGAATAAAGGGGGAGTCAACATTAAATCTTAGATTTGCAAAAGGATGGGTTACTGCTCCTATTTTCCCATTTCCTGCACCCATATTTCCAGGTCTCCGGCTGCCTCCCTCATTTGTCAGCTTTTCCTTTATGAGGAGGCATGGAGGTGAATGAGGAGGATATGCTGCCCTGGCCCCCGGGCCTCTGCCCTGTGCCATGCCCTGCAGCTCTACTCCACAGAAAAGCCAGAAATTAAGCACCTTAAAAGTATCATTGCTGGGGCTGGGGATTTAGCTCAGTGGTTCCACTGCCTGCCTTGCAAGTGCAAGGAGTCGAGTTCAATCCCTGGTACCAAAAAAAAAAAAAAAAACACAACCTATCATTGCACACCCTGCGTAGGGCACACGCCCGTGATCCCAGCACTCTAGGGGGCTGAGGCAGGCGCATCCCAATCTCAGGCCCCACCTGGGCAATTTAGCCAGAGTCCATCTCAAAAAAATAAAAAGTAAAAAGGCCTGAGGATGTAGCTCAGTGGTACAGTGACCCTGGGTTTGAGCCCCAGTACCACACACACAAAAATCAGTAAACAAGATAAACAATATCTGAATACCGTATTTTTTAAAAGTCAAAATTAACCCCCCAAAAAATCCACGATGAACAAAAATGACAAAATTTAAAATACAGACAAGATCATCAGGAGGCTGAGGTGGGAGGATCCCTTGAGCTCAGGAGCTCCAGGCCAACCTGGGCGACACAGCAAGACCCAGTCTAAAAAAAGCCAGGCATGGTGGCACATGCCTGTAATCCCAGCACTCAGGAGGCCGAGGCAGGACGATTGTCATGATTCCAATGCCCGCCTGTGATACATGGTGAGACCCTGTCTCCAAAACACAAAAATAAACTTAAAAAAGCAAAGCCCTCAAAAGTGGAGGACAAGCGTGCCCAGTTTGAGCATGACAATGTCCCCAACGCCAGCGCACTCGCGGCTGGCAAAGGCCATCAGGGTTCTCTGGCCCATGCTGCCACCTGCTGGAAGCAGCCGCTTCCGCTGCCGCCGGCGGGGACTGCGCGCCTCTACCTGCTAGGCCTCAGGGGGCAGGGGGGGTCCAGAAGGCGACACAGGTGTGTCAAGCTGGCCAACTGCACGGCGCCGCACGCCCTGGAGCCTGCTCCGCTCCCCCAGCGCGGGTCCCCTCCCTCCTCCCGTAAGTGCGGGACTCGCCAGGAGCTGTCTGCGACGATGACGGACCGCAGACCTGGCCCGTGCCCGCGGCTCCCTGCCAGCCCCACCCCCTCAATCAGACCCTCACCAGATTTTCGCCGAGGCCCGACGCAAAGCCAGCAAGGAGAAAGAGGCGTCGAACCCGGACAGCGGGTGACAGCCACGCCGGCAGGACAGGGACGCTTCCCGCGGGAGGCCAGGCCGCACCGGGAGCTGCAGGGGCCGCTTCCCCCTTTCTCCCCGGAAATCCAGGCAGGTGCTGTCGCACGCGGCCAGGATCGCCCTGGGTTCAACCTCGGCCTCCCTGAGCTCCCCTCATGATGACGCATCTCGCCCGCCCGAGAGAGCAGAGTTAAACCGAACCACAGGTTTCAAGTCCTGCAGCACGGTGGGCTCCGGAAGGTGCTCCTCTCTGGCAGCCAGCGACGCCCACCCAACTTTCGGAGTGGCAGGGAGGGGACACTGGTGAGCTCCGCTGGCGCCTGTCCTATCTGCCTCAGGCGCAGGGTGCGAATCTCCCCGCTCCTCCAGGCTGAGCAAAGCACCCCAGAAATGGGTCCCCAGAAGGAGGATGGCGGCCCAGGCCCTCGGGAAATGGGGGGAGCAGGGAGCAGATGCTACCAAAAGCTTGGAAACGTGCCTTCGGCTGCGCCCAGGCTAAGGACAGCCTGTCGCCTACAATCTGACTTGGAGAGCCGCGCTGTGCCTCAATAGAGAAATCTTCGTTTTCAGGGAACCCTGAGCACTAGGACAAACGGGCATCCTGTCTGCATTTACTGTCAAGGTAATAAAAGGGTGAAGCGCGCAGAAGGAAACGTTAGGACTTGGGGAATCAGAAGTTCTTGCAGCTTTTCTGGAAGTCTGAAATTGTATGAAAAATAAAAAGGTGCAGGGCGTGGTGGTGCACGCCTGTCGTCCCGGCACTTGGGAGGCTGAGGCAGCAGGATCGCCGCGAGTTCAAGGCCAGCCTGAACTGCACAGTGAGACCCTGTCTAGAAAAAGCCAAAAAAAGAAAAAAAAATTTTAGCTGCAAAAACAGGAGACAGCAGGCCAGGGTTCTGTGCTTCGTCTTTCCCTCGGCCTCTCCTTCCTTTTGCAGCGGCCCCGCCGCCCGCGCCCAGACAGACTGAGACCGCGGCGGCTGGGCCGAGTGGCACCGACTTTATTCGCTACACGATGGCGAACTGACAGGCGTAGGGCAGCGCGTCGCGGCAGCGCCGGTCGAACCAGCGCCCGTGCGCCGCCCCAGCCATGGCCGCGCAGTTCTCGGCCGCGCCGCCGTCGGGCTGCGCCGTGATCTCCGACTCCCAGTGCGTGAAGGCGGCGGGTGCGCCGCTCGCGTCCACCCAGGCACCCTCGGAGCCCAGGTCGTGCAGGCCCAGCCACAGCTCGGCCGCCGCGCCCAGGCTGCGCGCCGCGTACTCGCGCAGCGCCTCGTTCTCCGCCTCCGAGCGCGGCGCCGCCAGGGTCCCCCCGCGCGCGATGCAGTCCTCTCCCGCCGCGTGGAAGGCGAGCGCCTGAGCCACGACCAGAAAGCACTTGAGGTGCACCTTGGCGCCCTTGAGGCACACTGCGGGAAGGGACACGGGGCGGGGTCACGGGGGGCGCAGGCCACGCCCCGCCCCTCTCCCTGCCCGCCCCGCCCTCCTCCTCTCGCCCCGCCCCCTCCCTGAGATCCGCCGGGAGCAGCGCGCAAGGGACCCAGACAGGCGGCCGGCCCAGGAGTTCCCGCCCCCGCCAGGGGAAGGGCTGAGCATGGACGGAGGCCGGGAAGGCCGCGCGGGAGGACAGGCCGGCTGGGTGCCGCTTGTCCCCCTGCTGGGACTCGCTCGTGGCTTGGTGGCGCTTGCGGCCGGCGGGGCCGGGGCAGCCAGGGGGCAGCAGACGCAGCCCGGCTTCGCCCCGCCGCTCTCACCGGTCTGCAGCGCCTGCTGCTCCTTCAGCACGGCCACCTCCTGCGCCAGGCTGTCCAGCCGGCCCTGCAGCTCCGCGATCATCTTGGGGCTCACGAGGTCTGCAGGAGGGGGAGGAAGCGGGCACAGGGGTGGCCAGTGAGGGGCACCGCTGCCCGCCTTGCCCTCCGTCCGGGCCAGCCGCTGGCTTCCCGGAAGGCTTTGTCCTTACACACCTGGGGTCCCAGCACTCGGGAGGCTGAGGCAGGCAGTGTGAGCCCAACCTGGGAGATTTAGCAATTTAGCGAGACTCTGTTCTCAAAATAAAACATAACAAGGACTTGGGATGGAAGTCGGTGTGAGGGCCCTGGTTCAGCCTCTGCTACAAAAAAGAAAGAAAACAAAAGACAAAGACAAAGGGTGGAAGGGAGGGGAGGGGAATGGGGGAAAAGAAGAATCGAGATACACTGTGTACAGGTGCAGATTCCCTATGGTGAATGTGAGCTTTATGTATATCGAAGCGTACCAGTAAAATTAATTTAAAAAGAAAGTAGCGCTGGGGATGTAGCTCAGTAGTTCCACTGCCTGCCTCACAAGTGCAAGGTCCTGAGTTTGATCCCAGGTACCCAAAAAATAAAAAATAAAAATGGATGATAATGCCCCCCACCCCCAGCTCACAGCCTCGGCGGGCAGGAGGACCAGGCTTTTCTTGCTGTACTAAAGATGGAATCTAGGCCGGGGATTTAGCTCAGTGGTTCTGCCGCCTGCCCCACAAGGGCAAGGACCCGAGTTCAATCCTCCGTACCAAAAAAAAAAATTAAAAAAAATAAAGATGCAATCCAGCGCTTTCACGCTGAGCTACAGCCCAGCCCCTTTTTATTTTTGAGTCAGTGTTGCTAAATTACTCGTGCTGAGCTCAAACTTGGCAGTCCTCCTGCCTCAGCCTCCCAGAGTGCCGGACAACTGCCTGCCCCACCACGCCCATCCAGCCAGGCTCTTCAGTCTGCGCAGTGGCAGCTCAGGCAGGCTCTGGGCTCCGCCTACCACCAATCACCAGCGAGGACACTGAGGCAGAGGATGCAGCTCAGCTGGCCAGGGGCCTGGGCCGAGGGTCTGCAGAGGGGACCCCAGCCATTCTGGAACCCCAGAGGAGTTCAGCCTAGAGGGGGCAACAGGTTCTGTGAAGCCCATGTCCCCCAGGGGCGGGGTCAGGGCCCTGTGCACCCATGGATTCCTCCATGGGACCACAGCAGGACTCAGGATGGAACATGCCAGGTGTGAGCAACGCAGGAAGTGGGTGGGCTGGGAGCCCGGGCCGATGCATGTCCCACCCCGCCCAGGCCTCTGCTTCTGGGGTCATGGTCCCTCTGTCCCCAGTCCCATGATGCATTAGCCCAGGGTGCCACATGAGAGTGAGGGTTGGGCCCTGCAGAAGGGCATTCAGTGGAGAGGCCAGTGGAGGCCAGTGTGCAGCTCCCTGCGTTCCCCTGGTGCCCTGGCTCTGGCCTTGAAGCTGTGCCTTTCACCAAGTTTCCTCAGTGTCAGTTCTGATAAGGGCTCGGACAACCACACACCCACTCAGTCTTTTCTGTTTGTTTTGGTTTTCACTTTTTGAGACAGGGTCTCGCCAGGTAGCCCAGGCTGGCCTTGAACTCTTGGCAGTCCTCCTGCCTGGCCTGCCAGTGCTGGGATTGCAGGCGTGCGCCACCACGCCCTGCTCTGTCTTCTCCTCCTTACACAAGCATTTTGTAGGAGGTCACAAATGCGTATCACCAAAAACCCAAAGAGCTCCAAAGCTGAAACCTCCCTCCAGGGAGACTGTCCCCGAGCCATTCCTCTTCCCAGAGGTACCGCAACACTGTGCCAACTTCTGGAAGATTCCACACGAATACAATGAAGATAGCATTTCACACGAATTGCCTTTGCCGAGCAAATGTTGTGTCCGCGTTGAAATTGTCTTTGTTCACGTTTAAGCTCAACCTTGGAAATGATTTTCTCTTTTGTTCTCTTTCCCTCAGTGCTGGGGATGGACCGGGCCTGGTACACACCAGGCAGGTCCCAGCCCCGTTCCCAGTCTGGGGTTTTCTGTCAGCTCCTGGATCTGCCCATGCTTGTAGGTGGGCATGGTAGTGCACACCTGTAATCCCATGACTCAGGAGGCTGAGGCAGGAGGATCACCGCAAATTCAAGGCCAGCCTGGGCTACAAGACCCTGTCTCAAAAGACCCAGCCCTTCCCATTCCTTCTGGCAGCCTTGTGGGGCCCTGGAAGGAGGTGCAGGGGGCCTGGGGCAGCCACCCCTGACCTCCTGCCTCCCACCTCCCGTGTGGTGTGGGGACAGCCCCTCCTGTTGCCATGGCATCCCTGATGTTGTGTCCACACAGTGGGGTGACCTCACAGCTGGAAGCCCAAGATCACCGCACCCAGGGCAGCTGGGAGTGTCTGACCCGGCCGTGACACCCGCTCTGCGTCACCACAGCAGTGTCTGGGCCAGGCGCCCCCACTATTCTGCACCCTCAGACCCTCAGTGGGAGACATCAGTCTCCCCGCTGCGCAGCCCTGCAGCGCCCCTGCTGGGGCTGAGCTTCCACACAGGCTCCAGGGCGAACGCTGGGGACCCAGCGACTTCGGTTTCTTTTCAGTTTCTGCGGGGCTGGGAGTCAAACCTGGGGCGCTGTGCATGTCAGGAGGGTGTTAGCACTGAGCTGGGCCCCAGCCCAGGTGTGAGGCCAGAAGATGAGCGGGAAAGCTGCTGCCTTGGGACGCTTCTCCAGCGCACACCGAGGAGGAGGAGGAGGAGGAGGAGGAGGAGGAGGAGGAGGAAGAGGAGGAGGGGTGGGGGGAGGAGGAGCGGGAGGGAGACCTGGTCCAGAGAAGGGGCCCGAACCTCTTACCTTTCCGGGCGTTGGCAGCCTTCTTGGGCTTGGAGGTTGGTGGCTCGGCGGCACCCTGGGTCAGGAAGGCGAGGACGCAGAGGAGCAGGCGGGGTCTGAGGAGCTCCATGCTGCTGCTGCTGCCGGGCCTGGGCGGGAAGCAGTGGCGGCCTCCGCCCCAGTCTGTGCGTCTTATGGCTTCGGCCACCAGGCCCTCTGTCCAGAAAACCCTCCCAAGACGTGGCTGGGGCGTGGCAAAAAACAATAATAATAAAGAAAAGAAAGAGACAACAACCCTGCAGAAGGGGAACTGCCCAGCAGCCACTGAGCTGTGCTGCTCAAGAACATCCACGTGCTGGCCTTGTCTCCTTTTTGTTTTTTTATTTTTTGAGACAGAGTCTCGCTATGTAGTTCAGGCTGATCCTGAGCTCACTGTGTAGCCCAGGCTGGCCTTGAAACTCAGGCGATCCTCCTGCCTCAGCCTCCTGGGTGCTGGGATTATAGGTGTGTACCACCACACCTGCCAGCCCTGCCTCCTAAGAGGTGTCTGTTGAGCAGCGAGTTCCCGGAGCAGGAGTGGGGCTGCAGGTCCACTGTCACTTGCCCACTGTGGCCTCACGCTGACCCTGTGAGCAAAGCATTGTCATTTCCCCATCTACAGTGAGGGAAACTGAGGCTCTGTGAACCCAAGCTGCCCAGCTCCCAGGGGACGGCGAGGGGGCTGTCGGCTCAGAATGTCTGCCCTGTTGTTCTGCAGGAGGCCTTTCTGCTCCACTCCGCCTTTTCATGCTCGGGTCCTAGGAGGTGACACAGGCGGAGGAAGGGGCAGGAGGCGTCCCTGTCCTGACTCCTGTGTGCACCTGAGCCCAGCACGGGGAGCAGCGTCCCAGGGAAGCACAGGCTCTGCGTGGGCCCTGGAGCCCTGGAGCTCCCCTGGCGGGGAGCAGGAATGGGGACTGGTCACAGCAGGGCGCTGGTCATTGGGTCGCCATGGGGCCAGCTGGACCCTAAGCTCCTCTGCCCAGCCTGGAGAGGTGGAGGAGCTGGGGTCAGGGCTGTGTACTAGGCTCCCCTCCAGGCCTCCACCCTCAGCCCCACAGCTGGGCCAGCAGTGACCCGATCCAAGCCTGACACTTACATAACCCATAGGCCCTTGTCCTGAACTCTGGGCGGGTGGCAGCTGGCTAGGGAAATTAATCTTCCTCCTTCCTCCCCTCTTCCTCCTCTTTTTCCTCTTCTCTCCCACCACCTCCTTCTCTAAGCCCTTGCTTCCCCCGCTTCCTTGCCTTGGCCCAGTCTGCTGCAGCTGACAGAACCAGGAGGATGCTCTCCAAGCACGTGGCAGCCAGAGCCCCGTTTCTCGGGACGCAATTGATGGTGGACGCTGTGTCCTAGGTGTGTTGGGGTGGGTGTTTTCCAAAAAGCTCCGTGAGGTGACTCAGGACACTGGCTGCTGCGTGTCCCGTCGCTGGGAGGCCAGGAGGACTCTGCTCAGTCAGGACGCTGCTGGACCCGCTGGCCCTGCTGGTACCTGGGGCCTCTGTCAGGCAGCCGGGCCATGCCAGGTCCTGGGAGCCTGAGGCAGGGGTGTCACACTGTCTGCAGGGGCTTGCAGGGCACCCAGGGCGGGGTGGGACTGGGGTTTGCTCTGAGGTGTGGCTCCTGCCGAAGAGCACTTGGCTCAGCTCCTTCTCCGTAGGGCGGTGGAGGCCTTGACCTTCTGTAGCCCTGGGAGGATCTGTCATGGCGCCCATGGCCCACCAGGGTCAAATCTGCGTGGCCAGGGACCTGGTGATCAGAGCTGGACGGGCGAGAGTGGCAGGCGCAGGCCCCGGACTCACTGTGCGTAAGCTGAGTCACTGGTCACCTGTCCTGCTGTGTTTAGACCCGGTGTCCCAGTCCTGGGCTAATGTCCAACCCTGAGGGTGGGTCCAGGGCAGAAAGGCTCCCAGGTGGGGCCTCCGGTCTTTTGTCTTTCCAGCCGTTTCTTCCTGCCTCGAGGGGACATCGAGGCCCACACAGGGCCAAGTGGGGAGCTGAGACCAGATGCACACGGGAGAGAGCCTGTGGCTGTGGTGTGGGGGTGCGGGGCCCCATCTGCCCCTCTGCCAGTACACGAGGGCCACGCCCGGGGGGCTCTTCCCTACCCGAGCTGGCAGGCTGACTCCGAACCTGCCAGTAGGAAGTTGGCCTCAGGTCTGCATAAGCAGTGGGCAGCATCTTGGTCGCCTCACCTGCAGGTTGTGTACGTGTGTGTGTGTGTACACGTGTGCATGTGTGTGCACAGGAGCCTGCTGGTGCTGTCAGTGACTTAAGACAGGCCAGGCACACGCCATGCCCAGCTTGTCCCACAGGCAGGGTCTGCTGGGCCCAGAAATGCAGCGGCAGTCTCGGGAGGTGACAACTTTGTCCCCCTCTAAGCCATTGTCACCCGCAGGCTGCCGTTTCAGAAAGGTGCGTTACACACACAGCACACCGCCCCACGCCCTGTGTGTGTTAAAAGCACTGTCACTCAAGGCATCTGGAATATATCGGTTTTTTTGTAACCTTGTTTAGACATTTCATGATTTTTTCCGTTTCGGTGGACTCAGAACTGTGACAAGGCAGTGCGCCTGGCTCCACAGCAAGACACGGGCTCCTGCGCCAAGCAGGGCCCCGGCTCCCTCCACCTCTCCGTCCTGCCCTCAATGTGGCTGCGCCTCCCCACCGGCCCTCTCCAACCTCCCCACCGGCCCTCTCCAACACCCCCAAAACATCGCCCAGGGCCGCTGGCAGCGGCCTGGGAGCAATCCCACAAATCAGCCATCGGGTCCTTCTCTCCTGGCCCAGCTTTGCTCTGTAATGAGGTTTTTAACCTCTAGAAGCCCCTCTGGATGGAAGCCTCCGGGCACCGCCTCGAGGAGCGGATCTCAGGAAGACCCCACCGGGCCACCCAGGGCAGCTCCTGTGGGTCCAGGGCACCCGGGACAGCGACCCAGAGCAGGGGAGCAGCTGCACCTACTGGGTGCTGGGTGCAGTTCCAGACTACCACACCCAGGTCCCGGCCAGCCCATGGCTCTGCAGGTGGACAGAGCGGCCCTGCAGCCCGATCCATGGGCTCCCTTTACTCCAGATTGGCCGACCACAGCTGCGCAAGGCGGGTGCAGCCAGAAAAGGAACTGTCCATCACCTCCTGCACAAAGGACAACCTGAGTCGGGAAAGGGGCTCGTGGAAGGCTCAGTCCGTGTCCAGGGTTGCTCTTCCTTTTCTCCTCCCAGCTGCTGGAGCCTGAGTTACACAAACAAGCCCCGGGCCCTCCACCCACAGCAGCCCAGCACCAAGGACACTGGCCACAGACAGCCCTCCCCACCCACAGCTGTTTCCTTTTGGCCTGGACCATCAGCAGAAACAAATGGGCCTGGCCCTGGGAGAGGAGAACTCCCCACACCCAGTGCATGGCTCCAAGAACACTGGGGCCCTGGGAGCATCAAAACCAAGTCCCAATGGGGCCGGAATGTAGCTCAGTGGCGCCAAGTCTGGAGTTTGATCCCCAGTACTGGAAAAAAAACCAAGCCCGAATGGTCCAGCACATCCACCCAGGGCCCTCACTCGGAAGGCCCTCTGGTCCAGCCTGGTTGGCAAGGGACTCTGAGTCCAGGGGCTCCGTGCCAAGGTCCTGTGTTAGGTGGGCCTTAGGGACAGCAAGACACCAGTGAGGGGTCTGTTCTCGTGGGGATCTCATTCCTAGGCGTTTTGTCCTCAAAGGTCAGCAGTGTGTAGCCAGGCGTGGTGGCACTCGCCTGCAATCCCAGCACTCGGGAGGCTGAGGCAGGAAGATCACCAGGAGTTCAAGGCCAGCATGAACTACATAGAGAGACTGTCTCAACCCGCACCCCCAACCCCCAAAAGGGTCAGCAGTGTTGCCAGGGAAACAGAACTGGGAGTCAAGTTCCAAGTCACCCAAGACCCCTGGCACTTGAGTCCCTTGGGCAAGTTGCTCAGACTCAGACTCCAATGAGCTGAGGGTCTCTGTCCTGCTACACACCCCTTCCGGGCACACACGGAGTCGGCAGTGCGGGAGACAGCTGGGAATCTGCAAAGGTGTGGGAGCCACTGTGAGCGCCCTCACTGGCCTGGTGCCAGGCATGCGATGGCAGTGCCCACCCTTCCTCCCGTCTTCCCCTGGGGTCAGGGGGTCCTCTGAGTGGAACTTCCACACCTGGGCCGGCCAGATGTCACCTCCTGAGCCGGTGCAGTAACACTCGCAGGACAAAGACTCAGGCTGTAGGAAACGCTCTCCAGGTCTGAGAAGCAGCGATGTAACCCAGCCGGGTGCCTGGGGGTCCCAAAGTTTCGTCCCTCGCCCGGCACCAGGAGGCCATAGGGCTTCTCCTGCATGCTACCAGGGAGAGCCGGGCAGCTAACAGAAGCCAGCAAAGCTGCAGCCTTTCTCGCTACCACGGACTCCGCACTCCACGTGGCAGGGCCCTCCCCTCGTGATGTGTCCTCCTGCACGCCCAGTTCACCCAGCAACAGCGTAACAGGAGGCCGTCCTCACCCTGTCACTGCACCGGCAGCAGGCAGGGTGTGTGCCACCTGCCAGTTTCGCTGAGGCTTTTCTCGGACCATTGTGGGGCCAGTGCTTGGCGTGTCAGAGCCCGAGACAGACTTGCTGAGGGGGAGCTGGGAGTGTGAGGGGGGACAACAGGGCCCATCCTGTCCCGAGGCCCTGCCGCTGGCCGCACCAATGCAGTTCGAAGAGAACCAAACATCTGGTGGCCACACAGAGCAGCACTTCCCCAGGTGCCTCTGCCATGCAGGGACACCGAGTCCCCAGAGACCCTGGGCTGTACATGCTCCTGAGGTCACTGCAGGAGGCCACTTCCCAGACCGCTGCACAGTGAGCAAACACACGGAGGAGCTTCCATGTAGTTAATGGTCCTGCCTGCACCCTGGGCCATGCACTTTGCTTACGTTCCCAGAAGTGGAACTCCTAGGTCTATGCCCACTGCCAAGTGGCCTCCCCGGGGCTGGTGTGCTCTAGATGTGTGATCGGTGGGCCACTCCTCTGTGAGACCACTGCTGTTAGTGAGCAAGATGCACACGGCCGCGATTCCCCTAAGTCCTAGGGCTCTCTGGGCTTGAATTCACAGGAGCTGTGAGGCCCAGGGTCCCAGAAACTGCAAAATCTCCTTGCATCTTACACAGCATTTCAGCCCGTAGGCTGATGTGCACGTGCTTCTCCCCGACATGTTTACTTAGAGCCACCAGATGACCCCAGTTTTGCCGGAGCAAACAGAACCCAGATCTCTAGGTCTGTGCCTGCAGTGTTCACAGCCTCACTGGGCGGACGTAGGACGTGGATGAGCTGAGCTCCGCTTGTCGGAAGCACTCGTCCTGTCAGCTACAGCAACTGTCCGTGCCCAGGCCTGCACTGGCCTCACCCCGAAGGGCCGACCGGCAGACAGTGGGGACAGGTTTTGCCATCAGAGACATGGAGTGTCATGGCACCGAGGGGACACTCACTGGAAAAACAGAAAAGGGAAGACTGGAGACCCAGCCTGTGCCTGACATGGCAGCCACACCTCCCCACAGACAGGCGGGCAGCCTGCAGGGCTCAGCCACACCGGCCGCCCTTCCCACCAGGCGACACGTCCCCCTCCGAGCACCAGCTCCTCCCCGGGGCCTGAAGGTCCACTTAGGAGTTGAGCAGAGAAGACCACGCCGTCCAGCACCGCACGGCAGCCGAGCAGGACCTGAGGCTGCCCTGCCCACAGTGGTGCCCAGCAGGCTGAGCAGTCAGAGGCAGCATCCACAGTGCTGACACGCGAGGTCTCGGACACACCAGGGAGTGCCTAGAACACAAGGCTTCCAAAGGGCGCGCGGTAAGAGCCTGGCTAAGGACCAGGCGGCTACCGAAGGCGGGGCCTTGGGCTCCTCTCCCCACCCAGGCACGGCACACCACGGCACACCAGGGCACACCAGGGCACACCAGGGCACGCAGGGTCACGGTGCTTCTCTTGGGAGTCTGGCTCTGCACGCTCTGGGGAGAAGAACTCCCCAAACACAGCACGAGCATCTCCCCCAGCCTCTTCCTGCTGGGCCTTTTCCAGGGCCCGTCATGAACTCCGAGCAGGCGTCTCCTGAGGCATCCACGCCATAGCTCTCGGCTGAAGAATGTGAGCCACGCCACGGGGGACTGGAAAACAGACTTTAATTTTAAATTCTCAACAGCTAAGAAAAAATATATACAGAGCAGTTCCAAAGGAAAAGGGAGACTGGGTGCAGTGGCGCACACTGCTCCGGCGACTGACTGGGGAGACTGAGGCAGGAGTCCAGGAGTTCCAGACCAGCCTGGACCACAGCTCGGACCGTCCCCCGCGGCAGGGCGACTGTCACCCCAGGAAGCCAACCTTCTGCCTCCGGGGCCCCAGGCTCTCCTCCTTGTGCAGGACGTCCTGAAGCGTGGTGTGCTGCACCTTGCCCACGCGCTTGCCGGTCTGCAGGGCAGGGAGGGCGGGGAGCCGGCGGTGAGCGTGCTGGTGGGAGAGGCCAGCGCCCTCTGCAGGCTGGGTGCAAACTCGCGGGTCAGAGAAGGGGCGGGGACTTGCTCGCCTGACCAGGCCCCGCACCCCACCCCCTTGGCCAGGCCCCTGGCTGCTCCCCCAGCTCCAGTCCAGGGTTGGGACCGGGCCCCACCCGCCTGGCCGCCTCACCTCCATCATCTCGAAGATGCTCTCGGGGTCCAGGCTGCCCTTGCCCACCTTCCTCATGCACGTCACCACCCCCGAGCTGGTGACTGCCACCAGCAGGCTGGCCAGGGAGCAGGCCTCCTCCTGGAGGGTGGCGTCCACCACATGCCGGCAGCCGATCTGCAGAGGCAAGGAGGCCCGTGTGCACCCCGGGTCCCCACCCGACACGGATGCCAGGCAGAGGCCTCACGCACTGTACCCATTCTCCATCTCCTCTCGGTCTGCTGTGCTCCCGGGCCAACGCCACATTTCTGTTGTGGGGCACCGTGTAGGGCCAGGACAGAAACAGCCCAGAACACGGGCTGCCGGGGTCACAGGCACAAGGCTCCCTGCAGAGGGGCAGGGGCAGGAGGTCACACGTGCGGCCATGTGACATCCCGCTCACCGCTGTGGCAGATCCAGAGGGCCCGTGCCAAGGGACAAGCTCAACCACGAGGCAAGTCCAGGTGGCCTGCTCGGGCCAGGCAGCTCCGCGTGAAGGAGTCACATACTCCAGGCTCCCAGGCGATCCCGGGGGAGGAGGCCCAGCCACACGGGCGTCACAAGCCCCGAGGGGAGTCAGCCACCTCACCCTCAGCCCAGGGAGCGCCAGTATAACAGCCTCGGCCCAACGTCGGCAGGGCCCTGGGCTCTTCCACAGGCTCACCCGACACGTCAGACACCCAGGCCCGGGGTCAACGTGCCAGAGGGGAGGGACACTCTTCCAACCCCAGCACTCCTCAGCCGCCTGAGGCCCCAAAGAGCTGAGGGCGTTAAAGGAAACGCAGCAAGGACACGGTATGCGAAGGGGCTTAAGAAGCCCCCTCCTCGGGGCCGGGGATTTAGCTTAGTGGTTCTGACGCCTGCCTTGCAAGCGGGAGGATCCAAGTTCGATCCCCGGTACCAAAAAAAACCCAAAAAACCCCAAAAAGAAGCCCCCTCCTCGAGCACGTAGCAGGCCTCTGACAAGAAAGGAAAGCGCTATGGGGCAGCGTTCTCCCGGTGACCAAACCACTGGGTTTGGGCTTCTCGACTTCTACATGGTTTGTGCAACTGTAACCTCCAAGCTTGGTAAGCAGCGTCAGCGGGCTGGAGGAGACGTGAGCCACACCTTGCACAGGGTGACGATGCAGGGCACGTTCTCCACGCTGAGCTGCATGCAGTCGTAAGGGTCATCAGAGAGCTCGATATCCTTCGACCCCTCTTCATCCTCCAGGACGCGAACCTTCGGTATCCTAGAAGCAGAAGCACAATCAAAATTTCCACTGACTGGAAGAAAGAAAAATGCTTTCTTTCTCTTGAGATTAAGAATAGGAGTTGAAACCCGTATCGTACAAGCAGAGGCTGTGTTATGCCTGCCTGCACTTTACCATCCCTGTCCCTGTCATTCCTGACACAAGCGCAGGGCAACACAACGGCCAGTCACCTGTGAGAGGTCTCTCAGCTCAAACATGTGACGGAGGAATGAAAACCGGAACTGTGACGTGATCCCAAGAGGCACTCACCAGGAAGGCTGACGTCGGAAGATAACGATAACAACGGAAAGGCCGAGGGCTGGCAAAAATGTGTGGGACCAGAACTGGCACTGCTGGTGCGAGGACACAGTGGTAAGAGTGGTGTCTATGAAGCTGAACACAGCCCTGCCCCGGCCAGAACTCGTGCTCCTCCAGTGGCCGGCCCCATTCACAGGGGCACACTGCCCTGCAAAGCTCGTGTGACTGTGGCACCAAGCCCAGTCTCGGCACGATGCTCACTGGACAAGCTGGATGCACTAGTGAGCAGGCTGTGTGTGCTCCCTCGTGAAGCATGCAGCTCCTCTAGCTCTTGCACACTGGCCACCACCGGAGAGCGGCGACCACACAGGGACAGGGATGGAGCCCTGGGTGGCCATGGTCCGCCCTTCCGCTGAGTGCTGGGAGACACATTCAACCCAGGAAGTCAATGCAGGGCAGAGAAGGGTGGAGGAGCCCGGGGGAAGGGGCAGCCCCTGAGCTGCTGTCACCAGGACAGTGAGGTCCTCTGCCCAGGCCTGAGCTCCACAGGACACTCCTGTACGCGGTGTGTCTAGGCCAGTGAGCCATACCAGGGAGGGTCCTGCTGAGGTCTGCCCTGGCTGAAGCCCCTGCGTCAGGGCCCAGGACTAAGGAATACCCTGTTGAAGAAGAGGGCAACCAACATAATTTTGGGTTAGTATGGCTGGGTGTGGTGATGCACAACTGCAATCCTAGCACATGGGAGGCTGAGGCAGGAGGATTGCCTCCAGTCTGAGGCTAGCCCAAACTGCAGCGAGACCCTGTCTCAAAATAAAACAAAACTTGGGGTTGATATGTTAAAAACACACACACACAGAGTATCTTTCCATTTCCCAACCCTCTGGCTACAACTCAGCCAGGCAGGAGGGCTAGAGAAGCCCTCGCTCGGGTGGCCTTCCAAAAGGACCTTGGCGCACAACCTCCCACTGCCCTGCCACTTGCCTCCCCAGGGCACTTTTGGGATGAAGTGCCTGGACGGGGCCCAGCGTGGCCGGGCTCCCACACTCCTGGATGGTGGCCTCAGGCGAGGGCCAGGCCCACACCCTGAGTGGCCTCGGCGAGGGGTCTGGGGCACGGCAGGTGGAACACGGTCTCTCCTGGAAACTCTGTGTGTTTGTTTAACCCATACAGACAGCCCGAGTTCACTGCGGAGGCCTCTAGAAAGCAGATACAGCTTAAGCTGTGCACGAGCTGAGCAGGGAAAACCACCTTCGTGACCATTCTGGGGGATATGCACGTGTCTCAGGGCACATTAACATGAGAGGTACCAGATGCAAACACAACGAACAGACAGGCAAGATGCAGGACACGAAGACGGGAGCTACTGAACAGCCTCCTGCTAACCATGCTGTGCGGCTCTGAATCCCCAATGCTGGGACTCCGAGGGCCCAAGGCAGCATCTTCGCTCACGTATTCAACCATTTTCTTCGGCTACAGCCCCAAGTTTTTAACCCTCCTTTTTAATGCCCTGACCCCACTCTCTGTGCGCTTCCTGTAAGCTCTCCGAGAATGAACCCCGCCTCATATTTACTTTCAAATGCTAGGAACTCCCCGAAGAAGCGCTCGTGCATGGGAGGGAGACAGCTACACACCCAGTGTGGACACGCGCCACCTCCAGGGGGCTCAGCGGCCCCCTCCCACACGGCTACCTGGGAGGCGCAAGCACTTCCTGGCCCCAGCCAGAGCACGGGACCAGCTGCCTTGGCTCTCAGGACTCTCGTGCACACCGAGGACCGGGCGACTGCGCCCCACGTGCTCTCAGCGCTGGGAGACAGCAAGGTAAAATCCCCGCTCAGAGCCAGTCAGGAACAGCTGGCATGGTTGCCAGCTATGCTTTCCCTTTTCTGTGGCTTTCTAATACTTTTCTACACAATACGTGTTCACTGATGAAAATAATATAAAGACAAACACAGAAATGTAGGGGGGTGGTTTGTTCTGTTGTTTTGTTTTGTTTTTGGTACCAGGGATCGAACTCAGGCAGGCAGGGTGCCACTGAGCTAAATCCCCGGCCCAGAAATGTGTGGTTTTGAGATAGAATCCTGCTATGTAGCCCAGGCTGGCCTCAAATTCACAGTGATCCTCCAGTCTCAGCCTCCTGAGTGCTGGGGTTACAGACGCAAGCCGCCTCGCCCAGCTATGTATTAGTTTTAAGTTGGGCAGTCTCTTTTCTGGAGCCTAACGTGAGACAGACCTCACCATTTTCGGCATCACAACCCCTGTTCTCAGAGCCTGTGCGCTCCCCAAAGACCTACCTCGTGTTGAAGAGCGCAGCCTTCACAGCGAGGGAGATGGCGTCGAACAAGTTTCCACCGCACTCAAGCAGCTGAGGGAGACAGGCGGAGGGAGGAACAGTAGGCGTCACTTCCCCCTGTGCTCCCCGTGGCAGTCAGTGCAGCCGAAGCGCGCTCCCCTCTGCCAGGCTCCCGCGGAAGGGAGGTCGCACGCGGAAAGGACAGGGCCGGCCGGAGCCACATAGACCTGTACACACCCGTGTGGTTCTGTTCAGCCTGTCCCCCACCCCCGCAGGAAGGCTGCCTAAACAGGGGCGGTTTTCCCACAGAAGCGGGCGGGCCGGGGAGGGTAGGGCCGAGCAAGATCACACCCAGGGGCTCCTGCAAGCCTCTGCCGCCTCCGAGCCGAGCTGCACAAGGAGCCTCATCCTGCCCGCCCCACCCGAGGCCCCCCGCTCCCCTGCTGGCCGCTCACAGGGTCTGGGTCCACCTCCGCCTGCACCCCTGGGTGACACCCAACCTCTAGGTCCCCTGTGGGGACAAACACAGCTCAGGGCTGTGCCTCCCGGGGTAGCCGGGTAAGCACCAGGGCTGCCTGGGCCCTCATCAACACCAGATCCTTCCTGGTAGGAGTCACCCTACACCGTACACCTGCTCACCAGGACCGAGGACACGCAGACGGACTTGTCATTTCACCGATGAGCGGGAGCATTCAGAACGGGCCTGACCTGCCGGGCAATGGCTACCACCTTCTTTCCCACTCTGGTGGTGCTGGCTCCACCACGGCTCTCCCCAGCCCAAGGCTATCTGTTCTCCAAGCTCCGTCCATTATCAAATTAACTTAAAAGCATCCGGAAAGCGCTAGCCTGTTTCATGTCCAGACAATGTTTAGAAACAGCCAGGCTGTTTCTCTTCGTCCAATTCACTGCGTCCACAAGCTCTTCATTATCTGTATTCCCTGCAGGCTCTGTCTGGCCGATAGCTTAGCCTCGCGTCCTCAATCTGAGGAGGAGGATATTGTTACTTCTCTCAAGGGTCACAAAATTAATAAGACTGGGGAAAACAGACCCAATAAGCACGTTGCTACACAGCGGGAAAATCGATTACAGCTACACTGAGGTTACTGCCGGCGCCCTCAGCGAGGTGGGGCGGGGCGGGGCGGGGCGGAGTGTGGAGGAGGTGGAGCCAGCTCTGCAGGAGGAGGCAGGGCCTGGGGCTCACCTGGAAGGGGCTAGGAGCAGCGGGCTTGCTGCTGTCAGGGACCAGGCCACCTTGAGGTCTTCAGCGCCGGCTCCGACACCCACCCTCTGGGTCGTGGCTTCCTCACTTAGACAGGGACCATCACAGCAGCCTCTCAAAGGGCCCCAGAGAGCTCCACCGCTCCAGACCCGCCTGTCCCTGCCTGGCACCCACAGCTTCTCCTGGTCTCTCCAACCCTGGGGACTTCTCTGGATTACTGCGCGGACCAAAGCTCACTGCAGAATGGCGTTGCGTGTGTGTCGGCATACACACGCTGGATTTCTCTCCACACAGTTACCGCAGGAGCCGCCTTCTCCCCAGTGACCCCCGTGGAGGCTGAAAGCACCCAGCTCACAGGGGGAAGCGGCGGGAGGAGGCAGCCAAGTGTCCCGCAGCAGCGCGGGCGGCACACTCACCAGCACGTCCACGTAGAGGACCCAGCAGTGCTCCCGGGGACTGATGCACAGGGACTGCAGGTCCACGCTGCTCCTGCTGCTGAATATCCGGTAGAGGGTGCTGGCGATCTCGGTGCCCAGGTCGTCCCCTCCGCGGCCTTCGAACTCAGGGGTGGCACTGGCTGAGCTGCACGGAACAGGAGGGGCAAAGCCCGAGTGTTTCCAGATGCCAGGAGCGGAGGACAGGACCCCCAGGCTCCCCTGTGAGGCTGGGGGAGCCCCCTGCTGTTGGGACAATCACTGGGGTGGGGACAGCCTGGGCGGAGGGCTCGGCCGAGGGAAAGGACCAGCGAGGGAAGGGTGTGTCTGCCGCCTGCCTGGCCGGGCATGTGTGCGCCTGGCCGGGTGTGTGTGCGTGGGACTTCCCAGCGACTGCCACAGAAGCCCCTCTGGCCAGGGGGAAGCAGGAGCACAGTTGGGTAGGCACAATGGATGCCCTGCTCTGGCGGCTCCACCACACACCAGCCCGGTGTCCAGGACCGAACCCGTGTCCAATGCAGCCGCTCTGCAGACTCCCCACACGCCTAGGACAGACCTTAGGCTGGCGCTGTGCTAAGAGAAGGAAAAGAAATGGGAACAAGAGAAGGGCTGTTGCCTGACTAAATATCCACTTAGCCCCTTTTATTTGCTATTTTTCAAGAGGAAGAAAATGTTTCTTTCTTGGCCTTTTGCTACTTGTGTCCAATTGCTTCTTCAAAGAACCCACAAGTCGCAATATTCGCCACCCTCCTGGGAAATCGCTCAGTGTGGGCTCAGCCCACCCGAGCTGTCTGTTGGGAGGGAAGTGATGACAGCGGCCAGGAAAGGTGAGAAACCCGCTGCTGCATTGCAGACTCTGCAAAAGCACCCAGAGGTCTGTCAGCCCTCGTCTGCACGGCAAGGACCAGTGACCGAGACTGAGCAAGGGGACACAGCCAGGCCTGCAGCGTCTCCTGAGGAAGGACAGGATGACAGCAGGGAGCAGATGGTGGAGGCGCAGGCAGGAGCGGTGGGGGACAGGGCACCCTGCTGTGCCACCAAAGCCGCAGGAGCTGCCCTGATCTAGGTGTGTGCCCGAAATCCCAGCTACTGGGATGGCCGAGGCAGGAGTATCTAAAGTCCAGGCCAGCCCTGGCTGCAGTGAGCCCCTGCCTCAAGAAAGAAAAAGCACTGGGGTATGGAGTACTGCCTCCCCCCAATAAAAAGCTAAAAGAAACCCAGTTAAAAAGCGGGCAACAGGGCCAGGGATTTAGCTCAGTGGTTTCGCCACCTGCTGCACAAGTGCAAGCAAGGACTCAAGTTCAATCCCTGGTATCCCCCCCAAAATAAATAAGTAAATAAATAAATATAAATAAATAAAAAGTGGGCAACACTGGATGGCATGGCACATGCTTTTAATCCCAGTTATTCATGAGGCTGAGGCAGGAAGGTTACAAGTGTGAGGCCAGCCTGGGCAGCTTGACGAGATCTCATCTCGAAATAGAGATGGGTAACACTGTGCTCCCTGGGTCAGTGCCCAGTATGCCCCCCAAAGGGAAGAACCACGGCCACTGTACAGCGACTCTGCTGGTCTAATTACCTCAGCTTCCTCACCCCGTGGGCCATTGGGAGCCAATTAAAGAGCTCCAAGGGAACCTGCCTCACTGCCATAGCAACGCCACTGTTCCCTCACTACCTCGGCGGGACTCGGCGTCAAGCTGTGAAATGCCACTCGGCTCCGGGAAATAATGGAGTCACCAGGGACCAAGTCTTTGTTTTGCACAGCCTGCAACCACAGCTTCCTTCTAATTTTAAACCCCGGCCACTGACACGAAGCCCTGTGCTGCAGGTGCTTCAAAATACCTCCGCAGGGCCTCCGTGCGCGCTCAGCCTGAGGCGGCGGTGCCCCTCCCGGTAGGCAGGACTGAGTACCACCGTAAGTGCGCCCTCTGTGCCTGGATCCAGCATCTAAGCCAGTCTGTCTACAAAGCCTTGGCCCTGTGGGTTCCTGAGACGAGGTTTCTCTGCAGTGGAAATTCTGCCCATTTCCAAGCCTTTGGCTTTAGACACACCGCCCTTCTTCCCGCCTCAGGGACCAGGGCAGGCTCTGGCTCTGGGAGGAGGCTGGGACAGCGGGAGGCTCGGACAGCAAGGAAGAAGAGCCAGAGCCCGCTCTGCTGAAGAACGGATGTGGGCGGGAGGGACGAGGGGCCACCTCATCCTGGGAGCACGCACGGCACAGGGGCCCTTCCACCAGTCAGGAGAAGTGCGGACTGGAAAGGGCCCCCGAGCGACAGGGGACGGAACAGGGGCACGGGCCAGCAGTGGGACAGCGACTTGGGCACTCTCCGGGCATTTTAATTCCCCTTTAAGCAGACACCCCACAGGTGAAACGAAAACCTCATGGGCGGGACACGACCTGCAGGGTGGCTTTTTCATTCTACAAGGAGGGAAACTTGAGCAACTTTTTGCTCCCCTTGGGAGAGGGTCTCACTATGGAGTCCAGGCTGGCCTTGAACTCACAATCCTGCCTCAACTCCCAAGTGGTGGGATCACAGGTGTGTGCCACCACGCCCCACATAACTGCACTGACTTTAAAAAGGTCCCCAAAGCTACAAACCACTGCACTCTCACAGCTGCCCAGGGAAGTTCGGCTGCCATTTTATTTTTGTGGTGGTGGGGACTGATTGAACCCAGAGGCAAGTGCTCTGCCACTGCGCTGTCTCCACTTCAGGGGTTCGGAAACTAAGTCAGGAAGGGCACGTCAGTGTGTCCAGGGCCCCGCACGCTGGGCTGCCCCCTAACAGCGGTCCGTGAGCTTCTCCTCAGGCTCACCTCTGCCTCCAGACACTGAGCGGCTGCTCTGGCTTGGGACTCAGTACTACACCCCAAACGCCGTCAGAGAGCACACTCGTGGGTAGATACACAGCTGGGGGTGTGGAGAGGACCCTGGCTGCCAACTCCAGCTCCCTGCTCACATGCACCACGAGGGCCGGGGATGTAGCTCAGTGGTGCCGCACCTGCCTGGCAAGCGCAAGGTCCTGAGTTTGATCCCCGGTACCAGAAAAAACAAATCATATGCACCACAATGCAGCTATGGTCGGCAATCTGACAGAGGCGCTTCCTAGGCAGGACCACTCCCCGCCCCAGAGCTGCAGCCTGGCGTCACCCACATCTTGGCACTCCTCCTCCCAGCTGGCGCATCTGCACCCTGCGCCTCTGCACCCTGCACCTCCACTCCGCTCCTCTGGCTGGGACATCTCTGGTTTAACCCGGGTGGCCTGCAATCAGGGCCACGTTCACCTGGCACAGAGTCTGGACTCCAGCCCCACGGCTGCTTCCTGCACAACCAAGCAAGCCTGTGTGTGATTCAGGGGTACTGAGCAGGCTACATGCAGCCCTCCGGCCGCAGGCAGACTCCTCAACCTTCCACTGCAAGCGGCTGCGCAGTTTCCGGAAGTGACCTCACCGCGCTGGAGACCTGAGGACAAACGGCCTCTGCGGCTTGGGCAGGCTGCCTGTGCTGTCCTCAGCCTGGCCCTCAGCCCAGAGCTGACCTGCTCCCAGCAGCACGCAGTGGGCCCTAAGGGGCAGGGAAGCCATCCCACCCACCGAGGCGGGCGGCAGGGACCCCGGCTCTGCGTTTGTGAAGGGCACCAGAGAAGACACTGACAAGGAGTTAAGGCCAACGGGGACCCCGCAGACACTTACGAATCAAACAGTCTCCTACCCCAGCTGAAAGCCACGCCTCCCCCAGAGCCCAAACAGTGCTAAAGCCGCGCAGCGTCACAGGGCTAAGACCCTCGACGGCCTGCCACCTAGCGGCAGCCATGAAGACGTGCTAGCTTACTACGCTTGCCTCCTCTGGGTCCTAGACCAGTCCCGTGGGCTCCGAGTTTTCATTTAAAATGTGCATTCTCAGGCTCCCACCAGCAGGCCAAGGCAAGAAGCAGGGTTGGGAAGTCTGATTTGGCTTCCAGTTCAGAGAAACTATAGTCAGGCATCTGCGAGCAGGCTGGGGGTCAGGGCAGCAGGCAGCCTCGGCAAAGGGCTGAGACCCATGGCGTTTCCGGCGTTCCCGAGACGCAGGGTGGACAGGGAGAGGTGCTGTCTCCCGGGCTTGCGTGCCATCATTCCAAGTAGACAAACCCAAAGGGACATGAGTCAGCGGGTAGGCAATTAGCTTTCTGAGGCCTCTCTACCCTCGGGAATTTAAATAATTAAAACCTGGAAGCTGCCAATAAGGAATTAAATCAAGCTAGAGCAGAGTGACAGCAGGGACACCCCCAGCCCGCGCACCAATTACTTTTCTCCCAGTAGGGAGCAGAGACCAGTGCCAGGGAGGGGTGCAGGGGTGTGCGGCCCCTTCCTGCTGGGGCATCCAGGTGGCCAGAAGCCGGTCTGTGCTGGGCAGGACCGCAGGACGCGTGAGTGAGGCAGTGGAGGGCTGCCCCCGGCCGCCCAGCAGGCTCTGATCTGGGTGGCAGCCAGCACCCGGCAGCCTCTCGCCTCCTGTTGGAAGGGCCCATGTGCCACCTGGAGACAGTCCACCCCAGGGCGTGCTCAGAGCCCCAGGACCGGACTCCTGAGCCTGCCCAGGTCCCTCTCCGACTTACGAGGAGGAAGAGGCCAGCGGCAGTTCCTGGGCCGGGAGTGATGCTGCCTCCAGAAGCCAGCTCCTCCCAGGCTGCTCAGAGGCCCCTTCCCAGGGGAGGCCCCGTAGGGCTGAGCGCAGGCGGGCCTGCCACAGCGAATGCTCCCCGGTACGGTACGGGCATCCCAGGGCAGCTGAGCGACAGCGACAGCGACAGGCTTGGGTGGCCTCCCATGAGTGAGGCAGAGGCGACCCGGGGCAAGGGAAGGAAAGCGAAGGGCAGCTCCTCTCCTCGGTCACCGTCCCCTGCCCTGGCCTGGGCGGATCAAGGTCAGGAGAGGCACTGCACTTCCTCCATGAGCAAAAGGACGAGCAGGGGCCTGGGCAAGGTCGCCACCATCCGCGCTCGCGTGACAGAGCCAGTTCCACGGGGCAGCGCGGGCAGCCGGGGCTGGAGGAGGCGGGAGCGGCTGGAGACACCGGCCAGAGACCAGCGTGGCTACGCCGGGCGTCCATCACAAGCCCTCTAAGGCCGGCCCCTTCCAGCTGCACAAAGCAGACAGACCAGTCAGTGGGATGGAATGGAGCTGGGCCCTGAGCAGTAAGGCCCTGGGAAAGTCACCGCCTCTGCACACTCCACATGCCGCCTCTGGCGTTGGGAGCCGGGCCCGAGTCCCATCAGTAGGACAGAGACCTCTGTGCACTGCACCGGCCCTCCCTGCAGGAGTCTGGAGCTGTGTGTGTGAAGAGAGGGTGCCTATGTGCCCAGCCCTGAGTGAAAACTCCCGGTGCCCAGTCTTTAGTGGGCATCCCTGGGCAGGAAGGTCGCAGACAGTCGCTGTGTTTTCACCGCTGTCCAAACCACAGCACCGCTAGGCCCTGTCAGTCCACCCCACGGTCCATGCAGGCAGAGGTGGCCTCGTGACACCTGACACATCATCGCCTCCAGGGGCCAACAGACAACCTGCCAGGCCATTGTCCACACTGGCCTCGGAAGCAGGGTTACAGACAGAAGTGGAGGCCAGGCCCTCCCTGGACAAGGAGGGAAATGACACGACCGAGAGCCCCCTGGGCACCAGTCACCAAGCCGGGTGCCTGCTCAGCCTTCACTTCCTCCTCATTGTGGCTTTTATCACCTCCACCTTTGCGATGGAGAAACTGGGCACAGAGGAACCACCCTGGAGACCCAGAAGTAAGTGTGACTGTGGCCCAGGGCTGGCCGAGCTTCCCAGCAGCCACCTCTGCAGCCTGGTGGGTGCAAGTCAAGAACAGTTTTCTGCAGAGCTACACCAGGAAGAGACAGGCCATCCTGGACCAAATGGTCCTCACTATCTGAGTCTGGCACTTTGCAGAGCAGGGACACATTCGGCTTGGCCTCACACCTATGTACTGGGCTGGTGTCCTTCCTCTCAGACAGGGCAAATCAGGACAAACAAGGCCAGGCCACTCAGACAAGGGCAGGACTTCCGTCCAGACCTACCTGTACCAAGTCAGCAAACATTTCCTGGAAAGCTGAGGGGTTAAATAAATGCAGAGAAAATGAAGCCTCCATAGGAAACTAGAGGTTTGTTTTCCGAATCTTCACGCTTTAAATCAGTCTTTAGAAACACCTGCACGAGGGGCCGGGGATGTAGCTCAGCAGTGCAGTGCCTGCCTGGCAAGCATGAGGCCCTGAGTTCGATTCCCAGTACCAAAAAACAAAAACTAAAACACCCGCAGTACTGACCAGTCAACAAAGAACTCCAGGTAGCCTTCGTCTGGCTTCTCCAGCTTCGGCGTCCCCATTTCTGCTTTCACCCCCACCAAGATGTCTGTGTGACCCTGGGGACAGGAGCGAGAAGGGCCCTCGGTCAGGGCAGGCAGCCAGGAACCACGGCCTTCTGCTTCCGAGCGCCCAGGCCAAGGGCTCTGAGGAGCAGCACACGGACTGGGGGCTAAGCGGGTGTGTTAGGAGGAGGGGTCCCTCGGGGCCGGTACAGACCCCGCTCCCCAGGGCCAGCCGCCCCGCCCCAGTACGCACCAGCTGGACCCTGGCAGACCCGCTGGTGTTGGACACCACGCCGGTTTCCACTTCCGCGCACCGGTAGTCCTCACAGCTGCGGCCATCCACGCGGAGGTCCTCCTGAGTTAACGACACCGCCCGAGGCCGTGACCCCGCGCCACAGGGCCTTCGAGGCTGGCGCATGATTTTGCCCCTGGAGAGACCGCAGCGCATCTCCTTTCCTCAGCGGGAATCCTGCCCCCGGCTAACACCGACACTGCCAGCGACACACGAGGAGGCCTGGGTGAGTCCAGCGACCTGTGCAAGGTCCCGCAGCCACGCCGTGTGACAGGGCCACCGAGCACATTGCCAGCGGGGCGCGTGCGCCAAACAGGACGTCTGCACATGCTCGAAGCGGCCACCTGCCTCCACACCTGCAAGCTGACAGTTCCCCAGCAGCCCTCTCAGCCCAGCCACGGGGTGGGCTGCCTCCACCGCGGCCTCCCGCCACAGCGCCCTCAGGAAGCTAGGAGCAGCTGCTCTCCTAAAGCAGGGCGGCAGGCGAAGGGCTGTGGCCACGCCCATTCATTTTCCCTACCACGGCAGAGGTGAGAGGCGAGTGGGCCGTGAGCGATGGGAAAGCCGCTGAGCCTTCCCAGCTCCTCTCTGGGGGTTTCTGAGGCGGTCTGCACACTGTCCGTCCGTGGGTCTGCCCGAGGACTCACCTCTGCCACCGTTCACAGCAGCACGACTCGGACACACATCTGCTTACGGCTGTGCATAACCCACTAAGACCACTGCTCTGCCCCACACCTGGCCCCTGGCAGCACCTGTGGGTCGGTTCCTGGGCTTTCAACACCTCCGGTTTCCTTGGAGCACCTCTACCTTTGCACAACACAAGCCGCCCAGCCTCTCATGTTCCCCGTGCCCGGCCTTGGTTTCTTCTACCAGAGCACACTATTTTTTTTTTTTTTTTGGTACCGGGGATCGAACTCGGGTCCTTGGGCTTGCACAGCAGGCGAGAAAACCACTGAGCTAAATCCCCGGCCCACAGAGCACACTCTTAAAAACCAGGTTCTGGGTGCTAAGTTCACCAGCGGGCAGCACTGCTTCTAGAAAAACACGTATGTACGTATGCTAGGACCGCTCCCACACAGGCAGGTGTAATTCTGCACCCACAGACCTACTGAAAAGCCATGAGTTCATACTGACATCTCCAATCCGGTTCCCACAGGGTTCTCGCCAACCTTCCTCTTTTCTCATTGGTAACTTCTAAGATGGGGAAAGCTGCCTGTCAGCCAGGTGCGGTGGCCTAGAATGTCAGTGCTCTGGGAGGCTGAGGCAGGAGGACTGCAAGTTCAAGGACATGCTGGGCAACTTAGACTGCCTCAAAATTTAAAAAGCGTGGCGATGTGGCTCAGTGCAATCAATCCCTACTACGTCTGTCTGTCTGTCTGTCTCTGTCACAGTATGTTTCTGTATTTGTTCAGTCTTATTATGAAGCAGTTTCAGAGCTGCTAAGCTCCATCCCTAGGAGAAGTGAGTGTACCAACAGCAGAGTTACTGTCTGTGGCCCCACTGTACCCAGCCAAAACCTGCTCCCGCCCCTCCTGTGTTCGGTCCTAACACTCACTTGTAACTCAGGCTCATCTGTAACTGTCTCTACTTCCCTTTGGGTTCTGCAGCACCCTGGTTAACTACTCCCTTGTTGGTACTCAGAATATCACTGTGGTTCCCAGAGTCAACGCTGCAGCAAGGGTAAGCACAGAGAAATGTCACCGGCCCTGTCTGCACTGCACCCCCCTCAGGTTCCCCTTCCCACCACCCACAGCCACCCCAGGTTAGTGAGACATTTCTTTAGTTTCTGCTTTATCCTTCTTGTATTTCCTCTCCACCAATGAGCAGATATGTGAATGTTTGTTTGTTTCCTTCTTTCTTTTATGAAAGATTGCATGCCTTTTTTGGTACTGGGGATCGGACTCAGGACCTTGTGCCTGGGAGGCAGGTGCTGGAACCACTGAGCTAAATCCCCGGCTCTCAAGGTAATTCTCTAATTCCACAGACTGTGAAATGGCTGCAATTACGCACATCAAATAACAGGAGCTACCGTGCACTGTGCACTTACTGCGGATTAGACAACATGTGAGAAACACTCAAATCCTACGTCTGTCTTTCACAGCACCCCACAAGTTTCCTCGTTCCATTTCACCAATGGGAAACTGAGGCTGGAGGACACCCAAACCCTGGGCCAAGGCCACACGGCCAGGAGGGAGCAACCACTGCTTTTAAAAGGCCACACTCTGGTCACAGCAGAGCGCACTCGCACTTGAAGGCGGGGAGGTTTGACCTGCAGAAATGATCACCAAAACTCACAAAGTAGACCTTGCGCTCCTGGAGAAAAAAAAAGAAATAGAAAAAAGGGGTCAAAAAACCAGAGACTTGATCCTCAATTATAAATGATGGCAATTATTTTGCTGATACTTCTCCTATGAGGGCCACAGCCCCCTCTAGGACTATGAGCCAAGGGCAGGCCCCCAAGGTACCCCTGGTGAAGAAGAAAAACAAGAAAAAGAAAGGCCACAGCACCCTTTGTGAGGAGCTCCCAGAATCTGAGCCCACATCACGAGCCAGATGGACAGAGAAGTCCCCCAGCCCCAGGAAGCTGGCCCTTGACCACTCAGAGTCCTTCAGAGGGGAGAAAAAAAAGAAGAAGTCCTTGCCTTTGGCCAGGTCACAGGGCTCAGGGCTAAAGGCCTCCCCAGACCCCAGACAGGGTGAGGAGGCAAGAAGCTCAGAAAACACAAGAAAGAAAAAAAAAAGGCCCAGGGTAGCACAGCCTGCCCCATCCAGGACCCGCGGCCCTTACAGGGCCGGAGATGCTTCCTATGGATGCACAGTGGGGAAGGGGGCGGAGGAGCAGGCAGCCTTGGGGCAGAAACGGAAGCAGGGCAGCTCCAGAGAACACAGTGGGAAAGTGAAGAAGAAGAAAGTCCACCAGGAGGAAGACGCCCTCCTAGGCCAGGGAGCTCCCCAGGTCCACGGCGAGCAACCCTAGGGAAGGAAAGCAGCGGCTGGTCCAAGCTGAGGTTCTAGAGTACATCCCGATAGGAGGTGACCCTAAGGCCCCAGGGAAGATGAAAACAAACCCTAAGAAAAAGGTGGAACAGCCAGTTGTTAAGGAGCTGGCTCAGAAAAGCAAGAAAACGAGGAAGAAAGAGAGCATGGTAGCAGCAGACCCTCTGAAGGCACCAGACACAGACCTGGGGCTAGCGCTGGGCAAAAAAGGCAACACGGATGAGGCGCACACAGACCAGGTGAGGCGCAAGGTCTTGCAAGAAGAGACTGATCGGGAGTCGGGCAAGACAGAAGGTTCGGAACCCAGGAAGCGGACGGGACTCGGTTTGGCCAGTGGGATACGGCAGCTTTTGAAAGCTAGGAACAGAAACTGAACTTTGTCAAACTTATGGCTGGCTTTAAGAATCGGTCCCCTTCGTTCAGCCGCCCCCCTAGCATGACTGCAAGACCCAACATGGCCCTCAGCAAGGCGGTGGCCAACACCCTGCAGCAGAACTTGCAGCAGGACTATGACCGGACCATGAGCTGAAGGTACAGCCAGGGCACCAGCCTCGGCTTCTCTGCCTTCCCCAACAAAGTCTTCTACATAGACAAGAACGTGTCCAGGTCTGTCAGGCTGGAAGATTAAACACTAGTGTCTTCTACCCAAACAGCCCAGATGGCCTTTCTCAGCTTTGCAGATGAAAGCCACCTAGCAGAAGTCCAGGACAGAACACCTGTGGAAATGAAGGACAAATGGGCAGCTCACATGTCCTGGGAGCAAAAACCTGTTTTCTGTTAAACCTTCCATCCCTGTGGTGACATGGGCACATAAATAATGGCAGCTGATGACGGACCTTTGTTGAGGGTACAGTATGACCTAGGCAAATACTGTTTTTGCATTCCTGTATTTATTATCATTGTGAAATGGGTGTTATTCATGAGGCAGCTGAGGTTCAGGGAACGAGTAATAAAACTGCCCAGGCCCCCCCCCCCAAATAAAATGCCACACTCTGGAAAGATCCAGTCACACCTCCTGGAAGTGACAACTCCCATTCCTGAGGTAGGGCTGGATGTGTCAGAAAATGGGGCCTCGTCAGAGCTTGCTTTCTACCCTTTAGTTACTCTTTGCCTCTTAGGAAAGGCTCAGGTGACAAGCAAGAGAAAACACAAGCCCTTTCCGAGGGTTCGTAAGACACATTTTCTCCCTCTTGGGGTGAGGGGCCAAGGGGGACCCAGTCTATGAATCACTGCACCCAGGCCAACATCTTTGCAATCTGCTTTTCCTTTATAAAAAGCTGAGGAAATTGCTTAAAGCTGCCTGGCTTGGCTCAGGGCCTAGAGCCTCAGCACAGCTGTTAGCATCTGCAGCACTCGGTGCTCAGGAGCAGAGCATTGTCCCAGAGAGCGGGCGGAAGCTCTTCCACACGGGCTGCCCTGAGCCGAGGGTGAGGTCAATGGCTGACACACATGGTGGTGCGGTGCCCCGTCCTGTGCCGAAGAGACTGAGCACTTTCTGAAGCAAGGGCTTCGGGATTCGGGGCAGCTCCTGGCCATTTCCACGGCTGCTCCCACAGCACTGCCCTGGGTGTGGTACAATAGAAGAGTCACCTTCTGACCAGTGTCTCTGCCGTCACACACCAGCTCTCAGGACCCCAAGCAAGTGCCTGTTTCTGCATCCACAAAGCAGGAACAACCCCCACCTAGTTACAGGAGAGACAAAAGGCACAGATCACTTAGGGTGCCACCCTCAGCCTGCCCTTCAAAGCAGTGCCCTTCCCCTGCTCCTGGGCCTGTGCAAGCTCATGGAGCCCTCAAAACTAACCCTGGAAGAGGGTACAGACAAGGAAACTCTGTCACCAAGTTTCAGCCTCCTGTTTGTGCCAGAGAGGGAAGCTATTTAGCAAGAGTGTTGGGGGCTGGTTCCAATCTGCCACTGCCAGACTGAGCGCCTGAGTGCTAACAACCTCACAGCTGAGGCCCATGCCTGGGCTCTGTGCTGTAGCTGTTCTCTCTCCTGTGCCGAGTCCCCCACAATGGATCATGATGAAAGCTAGGGGCACAGAAAAGCAACAAACCATTGGCTGAGCCACATCTCCTTCACACAAGAACATATAAGAAGGAGCCATGATGGGACCCCAAGAGGAAAGCCTCTGGGCTGGGGTTAACCAACTGCTAGGCCAGGGGGAACCCGTGGCGGCCAGTTTCCTGTAGGCTGACGGTGGGGAAGCCCACTGTGCCTACAGCTCTTCAGTAGCCACATAACTGAGTCACGATCTTCCCTCAGCAGCCAGGGCTAGAGGTAAGTGTGTGACTCGAAGGTGTACAATCACAGGAGTACCAGCTCTTCAGGGCATGGAATACTACTAGGCCAAACTAGTTCTCTCACTTGACTCCATCTATGATCTGGGAAACACTTCAAAGAAAAGAGTTAAAGAGGAGCTGCTGGACATGGTGGCGCATGCCTGTAATACCAGCATTCAGGAGGCTGAGGCAGGAGGATCACAAGTTTGAGGCCAGCCTGGGCTACACAGTGAGCTCAAGGCTAGAATGAACAAGCAAGATCCTGTCTTAAAAACAAAGACAGGGGGTCAGGGATTTAGCTCAGTGGTTTCACCGCCTGCTGCGCAAGCACAAGGACCCAAGTTCGATCCCCGGTACCAAAAAAAAAACAAAGAGAGGGGTCAACAGGTCACAATGTGGTAGGGAGCTGGAAAGGAAAGGAAAGGTATGGAGGAGGGCAGATTTTACTAAGGCGTAAGAGATGCTGGGTAGCAAGTGTTCACAGAGACAGGAGATACTCTGACAGGAAAAGCAGGGTTATTGCTACAGACAGCTACACAGACAATGTGATCCCTTACAGAGCCTGGGAGCACCGCGTGGGATCTTTCTGGCTCTTGCCATGAATCCTCCTTTTCTTGAGACTAAAAAGCTCATGGAATTGTGAGTTTTGACTTTTTAAATCCAAGTTTAATAGGCAACCCACTGACTAAATATTGACGTTGCATATTCCACTGGCACACGCCTATAATCCCAGCACAAGGGAGGCTGAGGCAGGAGAATTGCCAAGAGTTTGAGGCTGGCCTGGGCTACACAGTGAGTTCAGGGCAAGCCTGAAATACAAAGGGAGACCCTGCCTCAAAAGAAAGGACATAGTCTTTACTGACGCTGTGGACCTCTAGGGGTTGCCTTCATGTGACTTTCCAATTTGGTCCTGGCAGGGGGAAAGCACGAAGGAAATGGGAAGAGCTGCCACCAGGGCTCCGCTGGCTGAGCTGAAGAACTCTTTTTTTTTTTTTTGAAAATTTTCCCTTTAATTTTTATTTTCTCAGGTTTGCTACGATTAAAATACATTGCTTAGGTAACAAAAATAAATGATTAAAATTATATCTTAAACCCAAGAGAAAAAAATTCCAAAACAAGCTTCATAGACTGAAGCAGGCGAGCAGGCAGTAGCACCAGCACCACTGCCAGGAGCATCCACCTGCCCATAGCATTCAGCTGCCCCAGAGCCAGGGAGCTGCCTCCAGCGCCATCAGAGAGTCTCACAGCAAAAGCAAAAACGCAGCATGTTGAGAATGCCTCTTGTGCTCCTTGAGAATTTAAAGGTCAGAGGTATTTAAGTAGGATTTAATTGCAGACTGGAAGCAAAATGCCAAGTTCTGTATTGTTCTTAGCCAGGAGAGAGGGACACCAACCCACTGACCCAGGCCAAGAGCTACACAGGGCAGTTACAAGAGCCAACAATTCTCATTCCAGGGTCCAGTTTCAGAGGGCTGAAGAACTCTTGAGAGGAGCACCTCCCCGTGCATTCACAAGTGGGGACACAGTCGGGAAGAGATACCAGGTACATCGTTACCAGGAATGGTCGAAACCAGGAGCCAAAGTGTGAGCATAGAAAATTTTAGCTATGGCTGCGTAGGGCGCTTAGTTCTCCACTTTGAAGATGGGAAGCAGCAACAATCATGATCTCGGCTGCCAAGCTGCTTTCTGTAAAGCGCTGTGTATTTTCAAAGCGCTTTCACCTCAGGTGCACGCTATCTCTGCGTCTCCCCAGCACGAGGTCAGGAAAAGTGGGCCAGATGCCCACCTCGTTTCCTGGGGGAGAACACGGAACTCAGTTCAGGAAGGCGCGAAAGCTGAATGCAGCCCGTGAGGCCAAAGCGCCCTCAGAGACGGCCCCAGCGGCTGCTCCCCGCTTCCGGGCGAGGACCGAATCTCATCTACCCGAAAGGCTGCAAGAGGTAATCAATGCCGAGCGCGCCCTCTGCCTCAGGGTCCCAAGACGCCAGCTCCGGGCAGCACACGCGGACACCGCGCCGGTAAGACACGAGGCCAGCCAGTCTCGCAGCGGCCTGGACGCTCTTCCCTGGCGAGCCGCAGGTAAGAGAACCCGGGCCACCGAGGCTGGAGCTACTACCTGGACGCCGTGCACGATGTACACCTTCTCCGCCTCGCTCAGCGACACGGACGCCATGCTGCTGAGCCGCCGCGCTACGTCATCCGCCTGCGCCGGCCACGAGCCCGCGCGTCACCAAGCTGCGCCGCTGCCGGTCCTGTAGCCGCGGCCGCAGCCAGCGCCGGGACCTCGATGGGCTGCTCCTGCACGTCGCCGGGTGTGTGGCTGAGCCCGGCAAGCCGCGGCACCTCGGGCCGGGGAGTCATCGCCGCAGCCCGCGGCCGGGTCCCGAGGCGACTACACAGGGAGACGACGGCGGCGGCGGGAGCCCCGCCGGGGGTCTGGGACTGGGAACTGCCACCGGCTTCGCGGTCAGTGGGGACGGAAGCTGGGCCGGGAGAGGGAGCCGGGGAGGCGGGAGGCCGGGCTCTCGCGTGCGCCGGCGCGGGGTGCACTTGCTCGGAGCTGGATTCGGAGCAGTGGGGAGAGAGGAGGACCCCCGCCCCCAGCGAGGGAAGCGATGTCGCGATTGGCCGCTTCCTGGGTCCCTGGGATGGTGGAGGAGATGAGGCGACGCAACCCTTTCAAGTCACTCTCTAGGGGAAGGGTCTGGGCCGGGAGTGGACCCACCCCCACCCCCGCGCGCGCCGAACCTGGACCCAGGACCTCGCGAGGTCCCTTTGCTTCGGTGGTCGCCTTAGCGTCGTCCTAAGAGAGCAAGTGGGAGGATCTGGGTAGCTGGCGGCGCGAAGTGTGCGGTGCCTGGGGCGTCTCCGCACTTCCGGAATCCCCGGCTCCGCGGAGGGGATCGCCGGGAGCTGTGGAGCTGCCTGGAAGAGAGCATCGCCCGGAGGCGCGCAGTGGGAGTCTGGGCCTCACACACGCTGACAGGATACCTGCAAGGTGAAGCTCGGTCACAGAAAGGAGCCCACGGAGGAGGGGCAGACAGATTACGATGCAAATTTTAAAGGAACCAAGCGGATGAATGAGGAGAAAGTTAAACCAAACTGGTTGAAGCTTCACTTTTTTTTTTCTTTTTTTTTCTTTTTTTTTGGTACGGGGATTGAACCCAGTACTTTCGCACGCGTGACATCCCCAGCCCTTTTTTCTTTTTGTTTTTTATTTTGAGATAGACTTGCTAAGTCTGTAAGTTGCCCAGACAGCGCTTGAACTTGAGATCCTCCTGCCTCAGCCTCCCAGCTTACTGGCATTACAGGTGTGCACTAACACAGCAGGGCCGGGGATTTAGCTCAGTGGTTTCGCTGCTTGCTGCGCAAGCGCAAGGACCCAAGTTCGATCCCCAGTACCAAAAACAAACAAGCTAACACACATAGCAAAACTTCACTTTCTTTTTTTATTTTTATTTTTTGGTACTGGGGATCGAACACAGGACCTTGTGGTTTCGAGGTAGGCCATGGAACCACTGAGCTAAATCCCTGGCCCAAAACTTCACTTTCTTTTTTTTTTTTTGCTTCTGGGGATCAAACTCAAGTCCTTGCATTTGTGTGGCAGGCAGCGAAACCACTGAGCTAAATCCCCGGCCCAACTCACTTTCTTGATGTCCTATTTTTGAGGAATCTCCCTGTGAAAGTAATCCTTGTGAGCTTAATCATAAAGGAGGTGTTTCTCAGACAGTGGCTTCAAATACAGTATCACAGATAACTACATATCAGGAACTTACTATAGAGGGGCTTTGTGCTAGCTTTGGATCACTGAAATGAGCAAAACACAACTTCCACCCAAAGAAGCTCCCCAGGTACAGTAGAGGGCAAGGCTCGGGAGTCAACAGGGCTGCAGAGCTCTGTGGTTAGAGCTATGGTGATGCCATCATGGGTAGTGGAATTGGACAGTGTCTAAAAGAGTCGTGGGGAAGAGGTGCCACCACGTGCTGACCATGGTAGCCACCTCCTCGGCCTCTGCATAGCTCTCTACATTGCACCTGAAGGGAGGACACCTTGTGGGACTGGACTCTGCCCTCCAGAGAAACTGGGAGCCTGAGGCTGGGAGGGAGGCCTTCCTGACGAAGGCACAGGTGCCCCCTTGGAATGGCACATGGGTACACACCTTTGTGTGACTGGACAGCAATTCTGTGTGAGGGAGTCTGGGATAGCAAGGAACTCTTGGTGTTAGATACGGTGTCTTGTGCCAGAGAAAGCATGGAGACCTTAGAAGTGGAATTTCAACTAGGATGTCTAAAGGAACTAAGGATGTAAAGGGTGGCAGGAAATCAGAGGAGACACAGGAGAATATCTGAGTTTGGATACCATGGAGTCGCGTAGTTGTTTTTGTTATTATTGTTGTTGTTAAAAATGTATCCCATTGGGGCTGGGGATTTAGCTCAGTGGTTTCAACGCCTGCTACGCAAGTGCAAGGACCCGAGTTTGATCCCCGGTACCAAAAAAAGAAAAAAAAAATGTATCCCATAGAGTTATTTTTATAGAAAAGCCTTTCTGTATGTTTTTGAAAATACAGAACAGGGCTAGCAGTGTAGCTCAGTGGTAGAGTGCTTGCCTAGCATATGTGAAGGCCTGGGTGTGATCCCCAGCACTGCGGAAGTAATAAAAACTTTTTAAAAAGTATAGAACGTGTATTTGAACCATCTTGACAATTGACAAAAGGTTCCTCGCTGGAGAAAGGTCAGCAGTACTTTCTGAATAACGTTGAGTGTTATATTAGGCCAGGTAGGTATGAAGAGATGCAAACAGCTGAGTGTTCATTTTAAATTCTCTAGTGAAAACAACATACCTTCACTAATCATTCAACTTAAATGCTGCCAGAACATTTTTATTTCCTTTGTTGTGATAGTGCATTAGATGTTTTTAAAATTCATAAATTCAAAGTTCTTTTTTAGTTTAGTGAAGTGATTCAAAGAACATATAATGGCCAGAAAAATCAAGGAGCCAAGGATAGCACAGCATTCTGTAAGCCAGCTTGTTTTTCTGTCATCGGCGGGTTCTGCAGGGGCGTACTGTTTTGCAGATGTGTCTGTCCTAAAACCCTACCCTTTCTGCATCTTTAACGCTGTTTGTAATCCTTACTATGTGCCAAGCACTGTACAAAGATTGAGTCCTCCCTCATAAGAGCCCTTGAATCCTGTTTTACAGATTGGGAAAGCGAGGCACAGCAATTCAGTGCCTTGAGCAAGGTCACGGATAACGTAATTACAGGAGTGAATGGGAGAGGCAGGATTTGAGTCCAGATGTTCTCGCTCCCACCCCGCCCCCTTCTACAGCCTCCCCCGAACTCCACCTCATTCACTAAAATCTTTGCTCTTGTGGTATTGGGCCACTGCCCCGGAAACTATAGTTAGATGTGGTTCCAAAAGCAAGAGTCTGTTCACATCCCGTGAGTCTTTTTTCTAGAGAAACATGGGCTGTGCTGCCCACAAGATGTTTCCTTATGTGTTTCAGCCCATCCTGTTAGATAAAGAGAAAGTAATATACAGGGGATCAGAGTGTGGCCCCAGCTGCTAAGAAGAGAGCTCTCGCAGCGCAGTAGGACGTGGAGCCTGTGCGTGGAGTTCCTGGGACATGGTTGTGGAGCCAGACTCCAGCCCTGTGCCACACCCCGGAACGCTCAGCTAGTGGCTCTCTGGTCAGGAAGTGTTTGCATGCCTCCAGTCCCTGGAGTGTTCTCATGGGCCTCAGGAGGCAGGAAACTCCAAACACCTGCCTGAAAGGAGGTAGGATTTATTATAGCTGGGGAACCCTTGAACTAGTGCAGGAACCAGACAATAAAATAAAGTGCTCAATTGAGCCATGTAGTGATTAGAAGAGAGGCCAGCTATAATGAGGAGCTAATTGTGCAGGGCAGGCACGGAGAGCAAGAGGCAAAGCTGCTGCTAGCTGCTGGGCACTGGCAGGCAATAACAGCACTGCAGAGATGGAGTAAATCCCTAGCCTCGGTTAATTAAAGCCCTGAACACCAGTTACTGAAGAGAAGAGCTTGGGGCGGTGTTGGGTCTGTGGTGCTGAAGTTGCAAAGAGCTCTTGAAAGCCCAGCAGGGTGTATTTTATTCCCAGCCCGTTTTAGACCTGTTCATATTCACCATCAGCTAGCCCCTAGGAAAGCACAAAACAAGCTACCGTTTTCCCTATACCTGGTATTTGTCCTGCCTGTACCTTGTCTTAAAGAATGCTAGATACAGGGCCGGGGATTTAGCTCAGTGGCTTCACCACCTGCTGTGCAAGAACAAGGACCCAAGTTCAATCCCCAGTACCAAAAAAAAAACCAAAAGAATGCTAGATACAAATAACCTGTAGTCTGGCCAACAGACCTGTGCCTATCTTGTTCGAGACATAACGTGAGACTATAGTGCTAGAAAGTCCCAACCAGAGAAAGCGTCCAAGCCCAGCACAGCTGTGCATGCGTGTAATTCCAGCACTGGGAGGCGGAGGCAGGAGATCATTGTTAGTTTAAAGCCAGCCTGGACTACATCTTGAGACCCTGTCTCAAAAATAACCCCCAAATTTTAAAAACAGAGGAAGGGTCGGTCTAATGTGTGTTTCATTTTAAGAAGCCAGCAGGGTGCTTCCTGTGCTCTGTAGAGCATGTATGAGAAAAGGTCACACGTGCTGACCACCAAGTATGGAATATTTAACGCATGTGCATGCCGATGGCCATACAGAGCAGTCTGAAGTAGAAAAGGGGGGTGGTATCTCGATATCGACCTATGGCGAGGGCTCATTTCTTCCTGGTCTTGCTTTTTTTTTTTTTAGATAGGGTCTCGCTGTGTAGTTCAGGCTGGCCTTGAACTCCTGGGGAACCTCCAGCCTCAGCCTCCCAAGTGCTGGGATTACAGGTGTGAACCACCGTGCCCATCTGGTTTTACATTTTTAAAAATCATTTGCTTTCCTTTTGGAAGCAGATTTCCAGAGACAGAAAGCCAGGCCACTCCTGCTACCGAGTGAAGATGAGAAGAGGCATGTTCCTAATTTAATATTCACCCCAGGACAACTGAATGCTGGGGAAGTTTCATCTTTTCCTGGTCTCCACACCATAGCCTTCAGGGGAGAGGGACTTGGTGACTGAACTCTCCATCTTCTGTGCTCCCCAAGAGGTTTCTAGCTCCTGTCGGGTCAGTGGAGATGGAAAGTCTGAACGAGGTCGGTTTCTTGCCATAGCAAAGCAGGCCCAGTTCCGTGTGTGCACTCAGGCTGAGGTCCTGTTCCCTGAGTCCCAACTCTGTGGAAAGTGAGTGTTTCCAACCCAAGGATGAGTCTCCGGGGAATCCAGAAAGACAGGCTGTTTAGGAAGACAGCAGCGACCCACAGTAAATGCACTAGTGATTGTCCAGTCCAGAGGCCGGGGCTTTGCCACGCTTGTTCCGTGGCTTTAAGCCAGTCAGTCAGCCTTTCCGAGCCTCATTTGAACCCAAAGTGACGATCTTGCCAGGTAGTGAAACTCAGAATAGACCCCGGATATGTAGACATTTAAACATAGGAAATGGGGCTGTGTTTAACTTGGGGTTTTTGTGGGGTTTTTTTTTTTGGTACCAGGGATCGAACTTGGGACCTTACGCTTGCAAGGCAGGTGGAACCACTGAGCTAAATCCCTGGCCCTAACTTGGGGTTTTTAAGATTTCTCTCAGTTCATTTTGTAATACTTAATGTATTTCGATTGTACTTCTCCACTTTGAAAAAAATTAAATGAATGAAGAAAAGGAAATAGTAATTACATGCCATGGATGGTTGAAAACACTACACATGCTCGGGAAACTGCCAACAGAGACAGTTACTGTGGGTTTCTTTTTGACTATTAGCAGAGAATGGGGAAAGGGGTTTAAAATGAAAGATACAAAATTCAAGAAACTAACAAAGAAACCGTTGACTTTGTCCCAGAGCATGGAGGACTCCTAGAGTCTCGGCCCTGCAAGGGCTGCTGGGTCTGAGGACCTTAGCACTTAGCTTGAGCTGTCCCTTTCTTTCGTGGACCCAGGGGACTGAGGCCAAAGGAGGTGGCTGCCTCACCTGAGACCGGGCGGGTAGGGGAGCAGGACTGAGGGGCTCTGGCCGCCTGACCTGAGCTGTCATTCGTTCAGGGCTCCCCTCTAGCCCTCCCTCTCCCTCCAGAGCCCTGTGGCAGATGCAAGGGTATCCGGTACCCTCCTAGTTGGGGGGCCGGCGCTGTGCGTGTGTGTAGGCATCAAACCTAGGGCCTCCACACATCAGGCAAGTGCCATACCCTGAGCTACTCCCCAGCCAGGGATATGTTCTTGTAGAACACTGAGCCTCATTTCCAAGGTCCTGGTCCCCCAGGGCCCTGCGTTCCCATTTGAGGTGCTTGGGATATGTTTGATCCGCAGAGACTCTGAAGCCAGATGGCTCTCCCACCCATTTTTAGTACTGGACATTGAAGCCAGGGCCTTGCAGTGAGCTATGTCCCCAGCTCTTAGCTTTTGCGACAGCGTCTTGTTAAGTTCCCCACTGAGGGCTCAAACTTGCCACCCTCCTGCCGCAGGCTTCCAGAGTGCTGGGATTGTGGGCATGTACCCCACGCAGCAGCTCCCCTTCTCAAAGCCTGGTGGAGTTGCAGGGCTGGGTCCTTCTCTGACCCAGCTGTCTTTCCAGCCTTCCCCCTCCGGCACTTTTGCTTTTAGTCCCTAAGAACCTCACCTCCTGCCTGGGTGATGTCATAGTGCTGGGTGTCTGCCGTGGCACAGTGTGGGGCCCATGCTGTCCTCACACCCTCAGGTGGGCACCTGTGCTGTTTGGTCTTTGCCTGGCACGGGTGGGCTTTCCCTCAGAGAGAGCAGCGTCCTGGTACTTGGTCCCACAGGATGGTACTCCAGCAGGAGCAGGCAGCAGGAGTTCAGTCAGGGCTGAGGCTGCATGGCCCTGACCCTGGGTTAGGACAGGACCTGGCCTCTGAATGCTGGCTGACCTTCAGCTCGAAATGCTTTTGTGTAGGCTGAGGCCCCAGCTGGTAACCTGTCTCAGCATAGCCCAGTGGGCAAGACAGCCCAACTGTAGTGACCTGGCCCTTGTTTTCTAGTTCCGAAACAAAATGGAATGGTTGTAGCACCCAGTTTGAAGCAGGCTGGGTGAGAGGAGTGCATGCCGTCTCCCTTTCTTCCTCAGAGTGTGAGCTTCGGCAGATCTCTGCCTCCGCTTCCTCATCTCTTTAACGGGAAAAGAAAAATGGGGGCTTATCTGCAAGGTCGGAGCACCCCTGGACCGCCCAGGGCCTGGTGGGGAGAAGCCGGTCTGCATCCCACAGGGTTGGGAAACCCTGGCCACACCCTGCTTCAGTGGCTTCTGCCTGCAGTGGCAGTCAAGCCGGGTGTCCTTGGGTCAGAGGACCCTGACAGGCCAGAAGGCAGGTCAGGGCCGTAGGCGCTGGTGCACCGGATTGATCGTAAAGGGCTTCAAAAACTGAGAGTTTCACAGTCGTTGGTAAGTAATTCTTGGGCAGCTGGGTCAGTAACTCGTTGTCATTGTGAAGTGACAGTCACCATGGCTTTGTGGAGATTCCTCCTGGGCTTGGGTTGATGCAGGGTGACAGCTGCATGGCAGCTCGTTAAGCAACTGCATTGGACCTAGGAAGCCAGCTGGAGCCTCTCGCAGGACTTTCTGAGGGTGCCTCGCCTCCCCAGCTCCTTGAGCCTCTGCTCTTTGCTAATCTGTCAAACAGCCCCGCCAGGGTCTGGATGGTCAGCTCGGCCTCAGTCTCCCTCCGGGGCTGCTTCCCGGGACCCCGTGCGCAGGTACCTGGTGGACATCACCAGTAAAGTGGTGCTCCGTGGGTTTTCCTGTGTTTTATTTTTGGAGAGCTGGTGTTCCATGTTTTGTCTGTAAGGATGAGTATCTGGTTTCCCAGGAGCTAGTGGAAGGAAAGTTTGCACAGAGTGCCCTTGAGTTGTTAAAGTCACAGACTTTAGAGATCTCATCCACCCCTTCAGAAGCGAGACGACTGATGCTCGGGTCCCTTAGATGCACACAAGGTGCAGCAAGTGGAGCTCCTTCTGTGCTTGGTCACCCTCCCCGCCCCACCTGGGGCCAAGGGAAGGAGCCCGCACTGTGCTCAGAAGCCTCGTGCCAGGCTGTGAGGGCAGGCAGGGCCAGCTTGGGATCCTCACTGGTGTGTGACCTTGGGAACATTGGCCAAAACCTGTGAGCTGCTCAGTTCCATCTCTGCAGTGGAGAACACGACAAGCCGCCACCGCAGGAGCTGAGGCCCGCTGCTTCGCAGTCCTCGTGCTCAGCACAGCACGGAGGGCACCAGGAATGCAGTGTCGCCTCCCTGCCATCTGTAGACTGTGCCGCAGGTCTGGCCTAACACTTGCACTTGACACAAGGTCAAATGGACCCCAATTTCCACATCTGTAAAGCGAGAGAATTTGATAAAGTCTGGCCCTTCCAGGGCTGGAGTCCGGATTCAGATAGTGATTTTTTTTTTTTTTTGCCAGTTAATCTTCCATGTGATCTTGTTTTAACATTGTCTCAGTTTTTCTCACCATTGCAACATATAATACACCACGCCCATAAACAGAACTTGTTACGGGACAGATCTGTGGGATGGCAACCCATGTTGTCACACTCCGTGTGGCAGACACTTCAGTAGACCTGTCAAGTGGGAGATGGCAAAACAGCCACCAGTAGCAGCAGAGGGACTGTGCTTGCCCTGTGGCAGCTGCCCGAGCCCACACTTTTTTCTGAAGTGAAGGTCACCATTGTTAGCAGTCTGGGCACTCTGAGAATGGCTTTGATGAGAGGCGGAGAGGGAAAGTAGCTTACTCATGACTTCCTGCTTTCCTGGGTGAGCATTCACGTAGATGAACTCTAGTTCATGCCTGCGATATCTTTGCTTTTCTTTTTTCCGGTACGTTTTTTTTGTTGAAGATTGAGTACAACATACAGAGGCAGGCAGGGAGAGACTGACCCTCCTTTCTGGGAGAAGCAGTGTAGACCTCGGGCCCCAGTCCCATAGCACAGGCTCTGTCTGTCCACACCGCACTTTCAGCAGGGAGGCGTCTTCCCTGCAGGGCTTTGTGCCCCGCCTCGCCTTTCAGAAGGAGCGGGTGGCACACTCTGCTTTGAAGTATTGGAAGCATAGTAATTCATGGCTCCTTTGTTTTTCTGAGACTTCTCTAGAAATGGGCAGGCATCTTAAAGCCTTTTGGATTCTTATGTTTAAATTAAGTTGTTACTCAGGTAAATAATGTTCAACCTGACCATATTCATTTGTAAAGATTCTAGGGCGAGGCCATATGTCCTCGGGTCCTCGAGGTTGCAGGGCCAGCCTGGGAAGACTGCTGTGTGGAAGTGGGTCCCTGAGACCTGAGCCGCCCTGGGAGAGGCGAGCACATGCTCTACACAGTGTCTGTAAACCGAGGAAGGTTGGGGCTGCACTCACTAAGGGTGCCACCCGCTCAGTGGGGATGTTGTGAGTGACCGTTTAAGGGTGGGCTGCGTTATTGAACTCAGATAATAATTAGTTTAAACAGAACCTTTCCGGAGAATACCAGCTCCCCATTCCCCACTGTTAGCCCATGGCAGCACTAGGTTTGCTGTGTTTGTTGATAGTGGAGATTGAACCCAGGGCCTTTGCACTGAGCTGTATCTCCTTTCCTTTTTACTTTTTGAGACAGAGTCTTGCTGAATCAAATCACGGAGTACCCAGCCTCCCCGGATTTGCTAAAATGTTACAAATTCCTTTGAAACAATTTGACCTGAGCCAGAGCTCCCCTGTAGGAGTCTGCCAGGGGCTAAGGGTTTCCATCCCATGTTCCTGTTTCTAGGGCCCCCCAAAGCTCCCTCCCTCACTCTTTGTCTAGATGGTCCTCATCTCTAAGCCCAGGGAAAATATTTGCCTCCGACTTTGAGTTTGTTTAAGCAGCCTCTGCCCAGCGGCTCCCGCAGGCCTTCGTGGTAGGGGCCAGTGGGCCTTCTGTCTCTGCCATCCCCAGCCATGGTGCTTGGAACGTGAGTACAGGTGCGCTGAGAGGCGAGTGGCTGCTGTTCTGGGAACGGAACTCACAGGGCTCTGAGTGCCTCCTAGGACTGGTCTGAGCTGCTCCAAGACCTTGTGTCGGGCCTTGTCCCAAGAAGGCAGTGCCTAGGGCTTGTTGGGGACTGGACTGAAAACAGCAGGGCCCGGGGCTCCGCTGTGGAACTTTCATGTCTTACTTGACAGCCGTGCCTTCGGTCCCTGGGCCTAAAGCACGGACTGTGGGTCCGTATTTTACCCTGAGTGATAGATTTATAGGCATTGGCCCCTCGTTCATCAAATGACAGGCACCGTAGCTTGTTCCGCTCATCCCTGCTGATGGGCCACAGTGGGAGGGGCTTGGAGCTGCCTGGTGTGGCCAGCAGTTTGGCGTCTTGGGCTCAGTCCAGTCCCGGGCCTCGGGTCCTTGAGCTCTGCTTCGTTGGCCGCCTCTGCATCTGTCCATCTGGGTGAGGGAAGGGGACCAGTCCAGTAACGAAGGCTGCGTGTTACACGTGGGTCCAGCATGCTTCTCTGGACTAGAAGGTGCTTTTGTTTTAGAAAATTAGTGCTAATGTCAGTCATTTGAGTTTGGCTTCTGAAATTCTAGGAAGGAGCGGAGCTGTAGCTGATTTCCCTCCATCCCACCCCCAACAGACTGAGATCATCAATCTAACACCACATCTTAGGTAACTCTAGCCTGTGATCCCAACGCTCAGCAGGCTGAGGCAGGAGGATCACCGAGAGTTGGCCAGCCTGGGCTACACAGTGAGTTCCAGTGAGTTTTAGGCCAGCCTGAACCATGGTACAAGACCCTGTCTCAAAAAAAAAAAAAAAAAAGAATGCTAACTGTAGGGACTTCAGAACTCAGATGCTGTGGATCCTTTTCTGCAGTCCCTTCCTTACCCCGCAGCCTACTGTCCCTTTGCCTCTCTGGGCCTCTCCAAACTCTTCACCAAGCAAGAAAAATTACTTTGAACATAGATCACTAACACTTAGGAGCTGACATTTGAATGCTATAAAAGATTTAGCCACAAAAGTACGATGCGGGTAACTATCATTAAAATTACAAAATGACCATTGTTGTTGATCTTTCCTTGGAAAACCGGGAGCTTCTTAAAACAAAACCTGGCTCCCCCAAGTAGGACTCCGGGCTGTCTCCTCAGCCTCCCAGGCTCACCGCCCCTGCCTCAGCCCTCTCACCTGTCTGGCCTGTCGCAGTCAGCACAATCCCCTCTCCACTTTCCCTGGTGACTTCGCCTCCCCAGTGCCCCCAGAGTGAACGCCAAGAGCTCAGCGGCTTCCTGAAACGTCCCTCGCCTGCCTTTCCAGCTTCACGTCCCGTCCTGCCCTCCCTTCCCAGTGAAGCCCTGTCTGTGCCGACTGCTTGCAGCCCAGGCACCAGCGCCCCCACAGCTCCCCACTTTCCCCGCCCCACCCGTCCCTTCCAGGGCACTTCTGTGAAAGTCTTGTCTCACTCCCGAGTCGTTTCCCGTTTAGTGCTGGTTGCTTTGGCCCTGTTTGCCCCTTCGCCGTGCTATCTGCTGGTCCTAGGCTTGGCGTTACATCTGATACATGTGCCCGTTCACGAGGCCCGCTGAGTCGAGCACATACTCCTGTCGGGTGCCAGGCTAGAGCTACACCCGTGGGCCGTGAGTTAGCAGGCGAAAGCCAATGAGGCAGCGGCTTGGGAGCCGGAGGAGGGCGTGGTGGAACGCACGGTAGCACATGCCTGACGCCCCCAGCCCCTCCATGGAGTCAGTGGCTGCTCGTGAAAGTCTTCTGGAGTTGACTGAGAGGAGACCCTAGGGGCCGAGGGTGCCAGCGTGAGGAAGGAGACAGCAAGCGGCGTCTGGCTGGCGGCTGTGGTGGGGTCTGGGACCCACAGGCCACCGCGCAGTCCCTCCACGGCCTGAGCACCCAGGCGGAATGGGCTCATGGGAAGACGTTGCTGCCAGAGAGCTGCTTCTGAGCCCCAGGACGGGCATTTCCCTGTTGCACATAGAAAGGCGAGGGTTTGCGTCTGCCCTTTGGCTGTCGGGGACAGGCTGCAGGAACACAGGGCTCCCCTCCCTCCCGAAGGGTGTTTCGCCCACATCCCTCGCAGGTTCTGTTGGCTAATTGAGACTACCGTCCTTACCGGAACGCTCCTCCCGTTGCTTTTGGGAGGCCCGGGGTGAAGCAACCTTCTCTGCGTGTGGTTTCAGCTGACACGTTTCAAAACTGAAGTGTGGGGTGGAGGTGCCTGCAGGCAACACTTGGCCCCGACTCTTGTGGTACTTCCTGCCAACTCTTGCAGTACTTCCTGCTGACTATTGTGGTACTTCCTGCTGGCTGTTGCTTGCCAGGAGGGGTGGGAACAGCGCCTCTGTACCCTTGCTGCCCCTTGAGCAGGAGTCAGCCCATGGGCTATACGGTGCTGCCCGAACACCTTCCGCCCAGCCCTGGGGGCACAAGAAGGGCCTCGGGTGGCCATAGGGTCACAGAGCCCACACGCTGGTCTAATGCACACCTGTGTGGGAGCTGCTGCGGGCCAGACCCTCCCGGATGGCCAGTGTCCCCGAGGCCCTGCCCAGAGCGAGCCCCTTCCTTGCGGGGTCCAGCCCGGCTTCCTGTTAGCAGCCCTTCCGCTTCACAGCCCGTTAGCAGCACCACATGAGCAGTGTGCCCAGAGTGGCGGCTGCACATCTGGAAGTGACAGTGGCCAGCCATGCTGGAGAGGACAAGGGACTGTGCAAAGGAGGCGGCAGAGCGGCAGGGGCCGGAGCAGGTGCCTTTGCAGCCCCCAGGACATCGTTAGCCAGCACACTGCAGACTATGTCATCATCGCTCATCTCGGAGGAGAGGGAGGCTTGTACCCACGGCAGGAGCAGCTTCTCTGCCTCCCTCCCTCCCTCCCTGTCTGTCTGTAGCTGGAAGGCCTCCCTCAGCAGAGTAACACACAGGAAGCAGAGTCACCCACCGTCCTGCGTACAGTCCAGAATGGATGGTGTTGACAGAGAGAATACAGTCACTGACTGCACCATGAGCGTACTTTAATCCCTGGAAGGATCTAAAGAAGAATTATAAATTTATCCTTAGTGATCACCCATCCATGAAGGCCACACCCTTTGTGACAGGCGGGCACTGTTGGGGCACATGAGCCTTGGGCTCCACGGAAGGTTGCGCAGTACAGGTGGGCGTGGGGAGGGGGCTATCAGCGACCCTCGTCACACTGAGCCGTTATGCAGGGGAGGCAGGGTCACGATGGCTCTGTCACTGACTTGGTGGGAACCAGAGGTCAGCAGACGTGCAGGTTACGTGGTCTCCAGCAGAACTGCTCAGCCTCTGCCACTGTGATGTCAGAGCGGCCACAGCTCCTGTACTCGAGTGGTTCGGGTGCGAGCCGGGAACAGGTGACTGGTTTTGCGCTTCAGGGTGACTGGTGCTGCGTGTGCCAGTCTGGAGGGAGCAGGGAGGCCCAAGAAGGCCTGCGTTTGGGGGTGGCCGGCTGTTGATTGGGTCCGCTCTTGAATCCTGCTGGATGTCAGCTTGTTGTGTGCTCTGGTTGGTTTTGGGTCCCGTGGAGTTTAGGAGTTCAGGGTTTGCTGGTCCAAGTCGGGGCCCAGACACTCCTGGGCCGCAGTTTCCCGCTGCCCTGCTTGGTGCTTCAGAAGGTAGGCCCGAGGCTTTTAATCCACTTAGGTTGTCACTGGCAGCATGAAGTTGTCACTGTCCTCTGGAGAGCACAGGTTGTTCTGCTAGAAGGTTGCAGCTGATGGACATTAGGAATTACCTCTTTCCTCTGCTTAAGGGAGCTGTTCTACCCGCTCTGTGGCGTCTTGGTCCCGACGTGTGCTCTCACTGCGGACCCATTGAGCTGAGCGTCCTTTGGACAGGCACGCAGCTCCCATCTCCCATCTGCCAGCCCCTGGGCAGCGGCTGCAGGAGCTGGCCTTGCTCGGGGCCACCCTGCAACTGGGCCCAGACTGTGCTTGTGAGGAGTAGTGCTGCCCTGCTGCTCGTCTTCCTGGCCTTGCCCTCCTCATCAGGCTCCGCTGTGTGGTCCAGGTGCTCCCCTGCGAGCCGAGGCAGGCAGCACAGTGTGGGAAGCTGCCTTTGCCCTCCAGGTGGCACAGGCAGCCAGGGCGGCCCCTGTGGAGTAACCAAAGACCAGGTGTTACTTGTTGCTCCACCACTGGGCCCCCGGTGGCTTTGCTGTGGCACCTGCATCTGGCGGTGGACTTGAGCCATCAGTTTCCTTCTGAGAACGGAGGCTGAGCAGAGGGAGGAGCGTCCTGCAGCACATGCTGGGGGCAGAGACTCAGTCGTTGATTCTTAAATGTCATTGGTGTCTCCAGAGGCCAGGATTGCGGCTGAGAGATGCCCATGCAGCCCATGAGCTGGGGAAGGTGTCCCAGCCTCCGTCATCTGTCACAGGCACCTCCACCGATCCCCCACCCGGGAGGCGGAGGCCAGGGCTGGATGCAGCCTCCTTGTGGGCAGGGAAGCAGGTCCAGAGCCCATGCTGGGAGATGGGACCGGTCTTGAGCTCCTTGTCCGGCCTTCTCCCCCTTTGCCCCGTCTCCTACATGGGGAGTGGACCTGAGAGTCTCCTTTCCCCAGAAGAGCTGAAAAACCTGCCTGTGTCCAGAGCTCCCCACGAGAGAGTCTGTTGTGCCAAGCACCCTCCTGTGCGCTGCAGGGAGCTGGAAGGTCTTCATGGCTGCAGCCTGGTGCCGGGCCTGGCTGGCTTCCAGTCCTCTTCCCACCCATTTCTGTTAGCCCCACACAGCTGGGACACTCGCCTCCAGGCCTGCTGTCCAGGTCTTCCCCAAGCAGTCACTGATCTCCACCCGTGCCTGCCTCTCTCATCTCCAGTCAGAATGGGCCCAGCAGAGCCCTAGCAACGAAGACTGGTCCGGTGCTGCCTCTCCTGTGGGTCTGCTGCTGCGCTCCAGCTGGCCCTGGCAGGGCCTGTCCCCTCAGGAGGTGCCCTCTTCTCTGCCAGTCAGGAGTGGGAAGGCGACTCACGTTGCCTCGAGGGCTTGTTCGTCAGACCCGCGGCTCTCCTTGTCCAGTCTCCGTCCTGACAGGGTGACCCAAGTGTGGCTTCTCTCCTCTTGCAGATGCCAGGATGGACAAACTAGCCTATGATGCTCACCCCCGCCCACCACTTCCGAAACATTGAGCGGAAGCCAGAGTACCTCCAGCTGGAGAAGTGCATGCCACCTCCTTACCCTGGGCCCGTGGGAACCATGTGGTTTATCCGCGACGGCTGTGGCATCGCCTGTGCCATCGTCACCTGGTTTCTGGTCCTCTACGCGGAGTTCGTGGTCCTCTTTGTCATGCTGATTCCATCCCGAGACTACGCGTACAGCATCATCAACGGAATCATGTTCAACCTGCTGGCCTTCCTGGCCCTGGCCTCCCACTGCCGGGCCATGCTCACGGACCCCGTGAGTATGTCTGGGCTCGTATTCACCGGCCCGCACACTCCTCCTCTGGCCCTGCATGGCCAAAGCCTGCATGCTCCCCTACCCCTTGGGAATGTGCAGAACGGGCCAGGGCAGTGGGACGTGGCAGCCCATGGGTCTCGGCCACAGCCTGACGTGTGTGTTCATGCTGCCTTAGTGCCCTGCTGGAGGAGCCTGCCCTGTGGGTGGGAAGACAGTCTGTCTCCTTAAAGACGGGGCCAGATGGGCAGTCCAGAGAGCATGCTGGGCTTCCACTCAGGGCAGTGAAGTCAGCACTGGAGCCAGGCGGACTTGACGTATCCCAGTAGCTGCCCGGATGTAGCCTGCTCTTTGCCCGGGCGAGGCTCCGCTCTTCCTGAAGAGCTGGCCTGGCCTGTTTCAGGCTCAGCAGGTGCCTCTTGTGACTGTGGGGGGAGCGGGGAGCGTCTTGACCTGCTCAGAGACTTAGCTAAGCCTGCCGGGCTGTGCATGCCTCCTGCCCTGGCTCTCAGTCCTCCCTCCTGTCCATTATCTGAGTACGTTGTTGGTGAACACTGCTGTGGCTTTGTTGTTCACCATGCCTGTGGTGGGGCTTAAATTAGGGACAGAAAGCACCGAGGATGGCATTGGCCCCGGCACCCAGATGTCACTTCTCTGAGCCCCAGGAGAGCACACTCCCCTTGGGGAAGAGCTCATTTCCTGCTGGCTTAGGTGGTGGACTAAATCATCCCCAGGGAAGGCAGCTTGCTGGCCCAATTGCATGTCAGTGACAGGCCCAGGCGGTCCCTCCTGTCATGCATTTGCCTGGGCACAGGCGTGCTGAGCAGTGTCACCTGGAGGAAATTAGGTCCGTGGGCGTGGTCAAAAGGTCCTGACACCAGGACATAGAGAGTACTCCCAACAGTGTCCACTCGATCATCCTGAAAACAAGTCAGGGGCCCAAGGATTTAGCTCATTGGTTCTGCCGCCTACCTGGCAAGCGCAAGGTCCCAAGTTTGATCCCCGGTACCAAAAAAAAAAACAAAACTGAAAGCGAGTCGGGTTTATGCAGAAGCTTCTGTGACACCTGCTGCATCAGGTTTGCAGGGGTAAAAGATGCCCTTCTGCTCAGCTTATAGTGTGCCAGCTGCTGAGCCCCAACCGCTCTTCTGCCCTCAAGGCAGGAGGAGCATGGTTCCCAGCAGAAGGACACGGAAGCGGGCTGCTTGACAGAGCTGACACTGAGCCAGTCCTGTCAGAGCCTTGGGGCAGGGGCTGACAGGCAGCACTCCAGGCAGAGGGAGCAGCGTGTGTCGAGCCAAGGCCTGCAGGAGAGGGGGAGCTGGGGCTGGGCAGCGGGAGAGGAGGCTCTGCCTCGGGCCCTGCTGCCTCACCCCTGGTTCCCCCAGTACCTGTGCAGGCCCTGCCTCTCCAGGAGGGCCCCCCACCGCCCCGTCCCGGCCTGCAGTGGGATGTGTGGTTCTCACTCAGTGTGCTGTTGGCTTCCAGTCCCGAACAGGTGAGAACCACAAGACCACATGCCAGACCTTGGTCAGCTTCTCCCGGATGTGTTCCGCTGCCCCAGAAAGAACCAGACCGGAAAACCAGGTCACTGCCGAATCCCTGCCACAGTGAGGGAAGCAAGCGGAGCGTGTCCTGCAGACAGGCTCTGACCCAGGGTCATCATGTCACCTCCTGCCTCCGTACCACAAACCTGGCATGGAAAGTGGGATGGAGTTGCGGAGAGGTGGCCTGTGGCACCCCTGGGGGCCCAGGTCTCCGTTCCAAAGCAGAACCCCGAGGCAGGGTCCCCATAAGGCCCCAGGGCTTCCCTAATGGGATTATGATGCTTTGGTGTCAGGGGTTCATATTGCCCATGACTGCAGAGTAACTTACACCCACAGGTTTTAAACAGTGTAGGTGTTGCATATCGGCACCGCTAGAAAAAAAGGAGAGGAGGAAAGACAGTCTTGCATGGTCTCCCACCAAAGTGTTGCCCTACCACTGCAAGGTTTGAATTTCATCTCAGATGCGACATCAGAGCAGGTGTAGCCCCCACAGCTTTGTCCACTGCAGCAGGGCCTGGGTCCGCACGTGGCTTGGGCAGAAAGGGGCAGAGGGAAATGCCTCGTGCGTATCGTGCGTGAGCCGCCCTCGGGAGATGCTGCCCCCGAGACACGGGGTGGAGAGGACGGGTCTGAGATGGCAAGGACAGGCGGATCTCCCTGGCCACCGGCTCACCTGGAGACGCGGGGGCTTGGGCGGCGGTGACTCAGGCCGGCTGGGTGCCATGAAACCCTCTTCTCCCCACCCTGAGCTTACGCACCGCCCCCCGAGGAGCCTCCTATGTGCCTGCCACACAGATGTTCCAGGTCTGTGGTGGCCTGCTCGCCCTGAGGAGCAGCCCCTGAGGACAGCCTCGAGTCGGAATCCCTGATCTTGGAGCCTCTCTCCTTCCCCGCTTCCGGTTTCCTGCCAGTTCGGTCCCTGTTCCGAGTCCATCCACCCTGTGAACTCCTTCAGGAGCCTCGCGCTCAGATCGGGCTGTGTCTTCACAGAAGGTGCTCACAGCTGACAGACCCGCTTGTCTCTTAGCCCCGGCCGCCGGGGCTCTCCACACCGGCAGTGCACAACCTCAGCAGTTGCAAAAACCCTCTCGCTCATGTACTTTGCCCCTCCTTCTTTGCACCTAATTCTTTTACGTTCATAAATTAGTTCAAATCTGAGATTTGAGAAAAGAAGGGATAAGAACCCGTCCCATTTAGCCGTATTGCACCAAAGGCTCCTGAAGCAGGCAGGTGCTGGGTGTCACAGAGAAGGGCCCGCCGGAGGCACTGGCACCGCCTACTCTGCACAGTGCTGCGTCCTCTCACGCAGGCCGCACCCACAGCCGCGGCTGAACGGCTTGTAGACAACCACAAGAACTCTGGGGCTCCAGAGAGGCAAAGTGGCCAAATCCAGGTCACCAGCCCCTGCCTGTCTGTGGAGGAGACAGGTGGCCCTGTTCCAGGGACAGCTGTAGAAGGGGACACGCCGCCCCCCGGGGCCGGACATGATACAAGCACCTTGTCAGGCCTTGGCTACCCATGTTGAGTTCTTGAAACTGCTGACATTTCTTCCATTTTTTAATGAAGCTAGTTAGGCCGGAGCCACATGGAAATCACAAGGCCCAGGGGTGTATCTGAGCAGCACGGCGCCTGCCTGGCAACTGCAAGGTCCTGAGAAAAAGAAAGAAATCACAAGCAACCTGGTCTCCATTCTGCTGTTGGTGCCAGAGCTCAAAGCCAGGCCTTTACGCATGCTCGGCAGGCCCTCCGCCCCGAGCTCACCCCACGCTCAGCACACACACCTTTTTTCTTAAGTTCAATCCTTTGTTGGCATATTTTGCACCCTCTGCTGCTTTCTCCAGTGTGCTTTTCACATAGTCATACTGTCCCGCCCTTACTGAAACACACAGTTATCCAGTCCTGTCTCGGCCTTAGTGTCAGTGTGGTATTGACGTGGCTGTGGGCAGTGGAGGGGGCAATAGCTTCGAGGCAGTGGGTAGAAGAACTTTTCCAGGCCACTTCCTAGAGACTCATCGCTGCGCCCGCCTTCTGTGGTGGCTGCGTCTCTAGACGCGGTGGCTGGGCTCTGGGTCCCTGTTCTTGCCGGGGACAGCTGTGTGGTCTTGGGAAGTCACTGGCTTGTCCGCCTCAGTTACCTCATCTATAAAATGAGGATCCCGGAGTCTCCGCCACATAGGCTGGTGGTCAGAGTGGCGCACAAGATACAGTTTTGTCGCAGACGTCTGGAGCTGTGCCTGGCACAGTAAAGCCTCTGCCTCACTTCTTGACATGGGCTCGGTGAATGCAGGCTCCGTGCCAGGCGGGGCAGTGTGCTGCCTGCAAGTTGAAAGACCCAGCTGCGATCCGGGGCTCAGTCACGGTGTGGAGCGGTGTGCAGTTACACGGAGTGTGCTGTGACCCACACGTGAGCTGCCTGTGGGCTCGGCCTGGGCTGTCAGGACAGGCAGAAGGGGTGGCCCTGTGGGCTTGGGAGTGGCAGGGAGGTGGGGGGCCCTGGGGCTGGCTGGGGCAGGAGGGAGGCGGCTCTGGGCCTTGCCCACCCCGGGACTCTCTCTGGTCCACGGTCCCGAGGTCCCGGGACTGGGCTGTGGGCAGGGTCCGTGGTCAGATCCAGTCTTGGGCATTAACGTCAGGAGAGGACAGGCTGCAGGCCCAAGGCTCGGGGACGCTGCTGGTGGGCCGGTGACAGCTGGGCTGGGTGAGACGGGAAGAGCCAAGGGCGGCGGCTGGGTCTCCCACGGCTGCAGGGGGAGGTAGATGCGCCCGGGCCAGGGAGGGGCTCCGCTCTGGGTGTGGGTTGAGTTGTGCAGTTCCCTGGAGCTCGTGCCTGTGGGGAAGCAGGCAGCAGTACTGCTGCTGTAGCAGTTGGGGTGGAGCCTGGGATTGCAGGTCCTCACACCGGCGGCACAGGGCAGCGCTCAGAAGGCGTAGGCGGAGCAGGCCCAGGCCTTCCCCAGGCCAGGCAGGGGTGCCTCTTACCCTTGCGAGCCACTGCCCATTCCTGGCCACTCCCCCATACCTTGTCCTGGGTGTCCCTTAGGCCCTGCGGGTCCCAGTGGTCACACATACGCTGTGCTTCTCCACTGTTCTCGAGGGCTCCAGGGTGCCCCTCTCCCCGCCTGTCCCCACCACCACTCTGGAAACAGCCTGTATTCCCCTCCTTTCTGTGTCCGCACGGCTCAGCCTCCTTCCCAGACCATCAGAGTGCCTCCTGAGCATCTGGGGCCTGATCTGGTCCGCCCGCACGCACAGGGAGCCTCTTCCTGAGTCTGCTGTCACCGTTCACGCGGGCTCCACGGTCCCTGTAAAGAAACCTCTGGCATTGAACCTGCAGGGAGGGCGGCCCTGCCCACTGCCCTGGCTGCCCTGCTGACTCAGGCGTGCCACTGTCCCCTCTGCCCCTCCACGGGCCCCTCATCTGCTGACCTTGTCCCCCGCAGCTCCCCCTGGAAACCCTCTCCCCACTCGGGGCAGCCCTGCAGCACCATTGCTCTTCTCACTTGCTGTACGGGGAGGGGCCCCAGAGCCTCACAGACACTAGGCAGACGCTGCTGTGAGCTACATCCCAGTCTGGCCTACGCTCCTCCTGCCTCAGCCTTCCCAGGAGCTGGGATTACAGGCGGGTGTTGCCACGCTGGCTTTCACCATGAGCTTTCATTTCTGAAAACTCAAACTTCTCTGACTCCCTGCATAGGCGGCTGCTTCCTCCCCTGTGCTCCAGCCTCTGCACATGGAGCCACTTTAGCAGGTCACTCGCCAGGCCGGAGAGGCCCTGGAGGCCGACTCGAGTCCCCGGCAGTGAGCAGGGGCCGACTGCCAGGACCCCTGCCCTGTGGGCTTGGCCTGCATCCTTTCCCGCTGGCTCCACCCAAAGAGTGGCCAGCGAGAAGGTGAGCAGCAGCCTGGCCAGAAGGGGCAGATGCCTGGGCCCTGGCTCCCGTTGCCCGTGCAGTTACTGAGAATAGCGCAGTCACAGTGGTTGTCTGGGAGGAGTAAAATCCACCAAACCCTTCCCAGTGCTTAGGGCTCATCAGCGGGGTTGGGAGGTGAGCTGCTCGAAGGGGACACGCACAGACCCAGGCTGTGCCAGGAAACTTCGCAGCTGGGGAAATCGTCCTTGTGATGTTGACTTGGGGAGAATGGGTTCAGTGAAAGCAGGGTTAGAGAAACAAAAGCAAAATACCCGCCACGGTGCAGCTGCCCTGTAGGAAACTGCTCAGCCCTTTGGTCAGTAAGTGTCCTCCGTGCCCCGTCCTTCTGAACAGGTCCGTGTGCGGGTGTGGTGGCAGCTGTGAGGTGCCCACCTTGCTGCATGGTGACGGCTGACAGCCGCCAGCCCAGCCCTGACCTCTCCTCTCTTGCAGGGAGCGGTGCCCAAGGGAAACGCTACGAAGGAGTTCATAGAGAGCCTGCAGCTGAAGCCTGGGCAGGTGGTGTACAAGTGTCCCAAGTGCTGCAGCATCAAACCCGACCGCGCACACCACTGCAGGTACGGCCTCCTGCGCCTGTGCGCCCTGCCAGGCCCACAGCAGGACTCCCAGTGTCCCCTGCTCGGGCACAGCATGAGCACCTTGAGTCTCCCTCCGGGTGCTGTCACCCCCGGTGCCAGCCTTCGTTGCACTATGCGTGAAACAGCAGGGACTCCTGGGTTTCCTCCTACCGCGCATCCTCATGACAGGGTGCCAAGAGAGACAGCCTTAGAAGTGCATTTGTGAGCCGAGCGTGGTGGCGCACACCTGTGATCCCAGCACTTGGGAGGCTGAGGCAGGAGGACTGCCATGAGTCTGAAGCCAGCCTGGGCTGCCTAGTTGAAAGCCAGCTGAACTACATAACAAGACCCTGTCTCAAAAAGCCAAAAACAGGGCCGAGGATGTAGCTCAGTGGTTTTGCCGCCTGCTGTGCAAGCGCAAGAACCTGAGTTCCATCCCCAGTACGAAAAAAAAAACAAAACCAAAAACAAGAAAAGGTCATTTCTTTGCTGTCTTGCACATAAAGTGAGCGTTGGGCTGGAGAGAAGGCTTGCAGAGGGTCCAACCGTGTAGAACTTAGCCCCAAACCCACTGTCGCATCTTCTCGGCAGTGAGTTTGCCCTTCGTGCTCTGAGTTCTTCGTGGTGTTGTCTTCCTGACTGGAAGACATCGCGCTACACCTACCGCAGTGTCATCATGAGAGGACTCGAGGTGCCCATCACAGACACAAGCGTCCCTGGGTCCCCCTTCCCACCATGTGAGTGTTTGGGATGGGGTGAGGCCCAGAGTCTGCTCTCGGAAGTCATCCTGGTCAGGACCTGGGTGGTGTGAGGGACCCGAGCGAGAGAGGTCCTTTCTGCATGGCCTACCTGGCACCCAGGAGGCGGGCCCACCTCCAGCGCCCGGGCCCCGTGCCCGCCCTGCCGCGGCGCCGCCGTCGTGTTTCCTCCTTCCAGGCTACCCGCTCCAGGCGTGTGCGCAGGGCCGGTGGGGCTGCTGCCCCTGTGGGGTGTGTGTCTTGGGTGTCTGCCCGAGGTGGGGACGTAAACCTCGCCTTTTTCCTGGTCAGGACCTGGTGCTCGGGAGTGGCCCGTGAAACCCCGCTTGCCGGGGCTGCTCCATGGGCCGGGCCAGGCTCTGGCCAGGACCTGGGAGAGGTGGAAGGTGGGGTGCCGCGCTGTCCCCAGCACCCCGTCCCTTCTCTGCCAAGCAGGCTGGCTGTGAGGATCCCGTGTAAACCCCGTGAGTCGCCCAGCTCTACCCGGCGCAGCCCCTTGGTGACGAGAGGATGTGTGCTGGGCTCCTGGCGCTGGGCTTCGCGGGGAGGAGCTGTGGGCGGCCACAGCGGCTCCTGTCTCTCCCTGCCTGTGCCCTGCAAGCCCCGCGCTGCTCCTGGCCTCCCTCCCGGGGCTGACGCCAGGCTGTCGACCCAGCAGCTTGGACAGACGGGGTGCCGGGCTGGGGCGCCGGGTTGCAGTGGCAGCCTGCTGCTGCTCGGAAACGCTGACAGCGTGGCGGCCTGGCCCTCTGGGGACCCACGGCCCCACACTGGGCGGACTGGCTGTGTGCGCTGGCTGGGCCCAGGGGCTGCCTGTTGGAGAAGCTGCATGTGTGTGCTGTGCCAGGCTGCTGTCCCCCACCCCAGCCCTGCCAGCTCCACGGCCCTCGCCACTGTGCTGTGTCCGTCTGGCTCCGGGTCTCTCCCTGGGCGACCCGGCAGGACTCCTCCGGCGTCCGCAGTCAGTCTCCCTTGGGAGGGGACACACCTCTCAGCCAGGCCAAGGGTGGCAGCCCCGGCTCTGCCCCCGGGTGACGATTACCAGGAAGGTTGCCCAGCACGGGTAGTGTTCTGAGCGTTTCGCTACATTACTGGTGCCCAGCAGTGGAGGACCTGCGTCCCCTATCCACCCGCGCTGCTTGGCTTTTCCAAGGCCACTTGTGCATGGCAGCAGGGCACCGTCTGCTTTCCTGCTTATTTTCCTGTTGGCACCAGCATGGTGTGAAGAGAAAACCCCGTCAGGCCTTGGCCCCTTAGTCCTCCAGGCTGCCCCAGAGCTGAGTCCCCGGAACACAGCTTGTCTGCCTGCTGCAAGTCCCCAGGGAGCCAGGAGCGTCCCGGCCAATGCCCTGGGGTGCACGCCAAGAAAGGATGAGGCGCCTCCCGGGGGACAGGGACAGGCCCGAGTGGGCGGGTGCACAGGACCCCCAAGCTTGTCCAGCCCACGAGAGCGCAAGTCCTGGAAAATGGTAGGAGGAGAGGAGATGGGTCCGCCCTCTTCATGACCTTAACACGGAGCACAGGCAGGGCCTGGGAGACCTGGAAGGCGAGGACATTGTGTAAGGCGTTGGGTCGCTTGGTGACTGTCGCTGCGTGCCCTGTCCTGTGCCCAGGAGCTCCCAGGCCATAGTGGCTGGTCCTTGGGACACGGGGCAGGTGCTAGAGAGAGAGCAGAGCGGGCAGCCAGGCGCATGATGGAAAGAGCCTGGAGGAGGCACATCAGGATGTGGCTTTGCCACACAGAAGGGCTGGGGCTGTCCCCAGCCAGGTGGGCAGGAGGTAGCTCTGTTGGCGTGGCTGGCAGCCCCGGCTCAGTATAACTAGGGAGCTTCTGTGGCCTTGTCCGAGGGCCCCTGTGAAGTGACAGTCCCCATGGGCCTCATTTGGGGTGGAGGGCCACACTGGGCCCCTCGAGCTCCCTGTGTGACACAGCAGGCCTGAGCCAGAGGTCCTTCCCCTGTTCCGGCCTTTACACCCCGGGCCATGCAGGGGACACTGGGACCTCAGGGCCTGACAGCCCGACACCTGCCCTCCGGGGCTGCCTCACTCTTGTGCCCCAGACGCGATGCGTGCCAGTGCCCATGCTCGTGTGTGTGTGTGTGTGTGTGTGTGTGTGTGTGTGCGCGCGCCACGGGCCATACCACCTGCAGCCTGCTTCCTGGTGTCCACCGGCTCAGTGAGGCCAGGCGGGCATGGACAGTGACTGCTGTGGTGTTTGTTTAAACTGTAGCTACCCTGCACCTCTGCCACGAGGTGCAGGCTGCCGAGAGGTCACACAGTGGAATGCTCCCCTGGCAATGGAGGAGGAGACACTGGGGAGCTGGCAGGGCGGCCACCAACCAGGGGAATGAGCCGAGCCGAGCTGGTGTTGGGGTTGGGTGCAGGGCTGCAGCCCAGGACAGGGGACGCTGCTCACTCCCTGTCCTGCTTTTAGATCGTGCCCGGGGACCAAGTCCTGTGATTCCAGTGCACGTTGTGTGTGGTGCGCACGTGGATAGGCGCGGATTTGGCCCTAGTAGCAGAGTGGACAGGCGGGGCGGCCTGGCCCCTGGCAGGACACACCCGGAGACCCCAGTGCCCAGGGCAGCTGCTTCACATCCAGGAGCTGGGGTGGGGTCCCTCGTTCCCCTCGCCTCCCACACACACACGGGGCACCCCTAAAGGTCTGACTGTGGGCTCTTTCAGTGTCTGCAAGCGTTGCATCCGCAAGATGGACCACCACTGTCCGTGGGTGAACAACTGTGTCGGCGAGAACAACCAGAAGTACTTTGTCCTGTTTACAGTGAGTCCGCCCCCGGCCATGGGAAGCCCCGCCCCGCCCCGCCCCGCCCCCTGGACGCTGCCCCTTCAGAGGCTCCGCTCCAGCTCAGCAGGTGCCCTGCACTTGAGCACGGAGAGCCTGGCAGCAAGGCCACGTCCTGCTTCGCCCCAGGGCTGGCCCGAGAGCCCGGCGAAGATGGCGTTGGCGCTGCCCTCGGCCCCCGAGCTGCGGGGAAGGGGAGGCCCCGGTGTCCCGAGACCCAGAGACCCGGGCGGGGGCCTTGGAGTCACCGCTGCCCTCCGCCCGCCCCGGCAGTGCCGGTCACCTGGCCCAGGCCCGCTCTCCCGTTTCAGATGTACATAGCGCTCATCTCCTTGCACGCCCTCGTCATGGTGGGAGTCCACTTCCTACACTGCTTCGAGGAAGACTGGACAAGTGAGTACGCCAGGCGCCCGCCCGCCGCCGAGGGGGTGTGGCCCACAGGCCGGGGCTGGGGGCTGTGTCACCTCGAGGTGCCAGGGCCACCCTCGTTTCATCAGATCTCCCACGAGCCTACGGACTGGACAGGGCAGGACCGGCAGAGGCCCCAGTCTCCCTCCATGCGAAAGCGCAGCCCCTTACTGTCAGGCCAGCAGGTAACACGGAGGGTGACAGGCCTGCCGGCCGGCCAGACACACACAGACCCCAGGGCTCTGCCAGGGCCACCCGCAGGAGAGCATCGCCTCTTCTGGAGTCAGGCGCTTTTCTTCTTTTTCCTTTTTTTCCTGCGGTATCAGGGATCGAACCCAGAGCCTCGTACATGCTAGGCAGGAACTCTTCTACTGAGCTAGTCCCCAGCCCTAATGGGGCACTTTCATCAAAGGCCACTTCCTTCCAATCTTGCAGGCATACATTTTTAACTTCCTGACTAGCTCTCGGAGATTTTGCATTTGTTTTTTTGTGCTTGATTGTTTTCATCTGCTTATATTGATAATCATCAATTTATATGACCATAGACCAGTTCTTCCTGCTTTGGAAGTGTTCCACTTACTTGTGCAGATGCCAAGAGAGGAAGTCCAGCCCGAGGACTGCACAGACCCTGAAAGGGAGAATAGATGCTGGCACAGACGGGTGGGGGGTGAAGCCTCCTGCTCGGCTGGATCTTCCACACTCAGAATCTGAGCCAGGTGATCAAGATTCCATGTGTTGCTGGATGTGGCGCGCACCTATAATCCCAGGACTCTGGGAGGCTGAGGCAGGAGGACTGCAAGTTCAAGCCCAGCCTGGACAATTTAGTGACTTAGGGTGACCCCGTCTCAGAATAGAAAAGGGCTGGTAATGTAGCTCAGTGCTGAGGCCCTGGGTTCAGTCCCCATTACCGCACACACAAAGATGCAACATGCGTATGCACCAGCTCCCCAGGGTGAATGTAGTTATTATGTGTCACAAACACTACTAATAAACAATTTAAAAAGCACCTGTGAGACCAGTGTCTCAGCAAGGCACGTGCATCCCACCAGCCTCCCTATGGTGGGTGCCCTTTTCCATCCACCACCTACAGGCCTCTTGCTCTTCCTGTACAGCACCCAGCTTCAGGGTGCCTGGCCCCAGACTGGCAGAAGCCACAGCGGGGCGAGTGTGGGCTGCGGATCTTGCCGATCTGCACAGCTGAGGGTCTCCAGCCAGCCCCAACCGCTTGGCCAACTGACGGGCATCTGCCTGGGATATCAGGGGACATGAGATTGTCACAGACGCTGCCCTCAGCCCCGGCCAGCAGAGTGGGGGATAGCTCGGGCAGGGGCCGGTGCAGGGCTTCTGAGCAGTGCCTCTTCCCGCCTCACAGCAGCCCCATGGGACAGGGACTGCACCCCACGTAGCTGGGACACCCAGAGGTTGAGCAGGTCCCCAGCTCCCCAGCTAAGAAGTGAGCCTGCCATTCAAGCTGTGGTCTGGAGCAGGGCGCTTGGCCGACCTGGCTGGCTCCAGGGCCTGAGCCCTCCCAGCCACGCTCCTGGTGCCCTGTGGTCAGGACTCCGGGCAGAGGTCACATTCCCAGGACAGTGCCTATGGGTGACGGTCGCTATCACCACTGCTCAGCCCTGGCCAAGCCACCGGGCCTCCAGAGCTTGTGTAGAGGGGAGGGCTAGCCCACGGGATGAGGCTTCTCAGCAGGGAGGTGGGGCCGCTCCTGGCATCCGGGTCCTGCCTTCCCAACTCCTGGCACCCAGCGCCAGGTACTTGGACAGCTGAGACAGGTGAGGCGGGGCATGGCCCGCCCTCCAGCCAGCGCCCCATGCGCCTGTGCCAGGCTGGGCCAGGCAGATGTTCTCTGATGAACAGAGGGAAAGCCCGTTCTCAGGAGCCCAGTCCCTTGCCAGGTTCCGCTGTTGCTGGGCACAGCTCCCCAGCTGATTGTACAGCTGTGAGCAAGACAAAGTCTGCTCCCAGGGCCGGGGATTTAGCTCAGTGGCTCCACAGCCTACCTTGCAAGCGCAAGGACCCGAGTTCGATCCCCGATACCAAAAAAAAAAAAAAAAAAATTATGCTCGGGAAAATGTAGCAAACTAGGTGGGCAAATGTATTTGTAAAATTAAACAGTTAAAATGTGGTGTTTCTTACCAAAAAAAAAAAAAAAAAGTCTGCTCCCAGAGCTGGAGGGGTAGCAAGACAGGCAGATCTGAGCAAGGGCAGGAAGAATCGGCTGCTCCATCAGGGTGGGCAGGGCCGGGCTCAGAGCCGGTGCTGGGGAAATTGTGCCTAGAGCTGCCCACCTGTCCACCAGGCTGGTGGCCTCGACCACGCCCTGCTTGGCAAGGCCTGGGGAGCCTGGAACGGGGAGCATTGGAGATGAAACGGCTGGGCCCCACCGCCAGGCCTGTCCCCAGCACTCCTGTCTGTAGCTTCCCGCCCCTCCGGTGATCCTATGGGCAGCTGCTGGCCCTGTCTCGCCCCAGCCCAGGCAGCTCTGAGTACAGAGCCACAGGTGCCCTGGGCCCAGGTGCTGCGGGGACTGTCCCTGTGCCTGGGTGTGCACCTCTCCTGGACCTGGGGCTGCCCCCGGGCTCTTTCCATCCACCCCACCACCTCCCGAAGCTCCTAGCCGCTCTTTAGGGTTCTGGTTCCTCACATGGGCTTTGTTCAGGCAAAAGAGTCCTCCACTCAGAATAAACTGACAGGGCTGCTCGCAGTGCAGGGCCCATGGCTGGTGGGACCAGGGCACCAGTCTCCAGGTCAGGCTGCTGGGAGCACCTGCTGCGGGCCACTCCTCAGCCAACACCCCACCCTGGGTTCGGGCGTCGCTGCAGGTGGGGCCAGGCCTCACATTCTGGTGCCACCAAGCGGCCGACCTGTCTTTGCTGTCCTACCTCTGGGGCCCCTGGTCGGTACCACAGTGCCCGGGGACCCCTGGACCACCGCGCCGCCCCACGTCCCTGCCCGGGCTGTCACGGGCCCCTCACGCCCAGTTCAGAGCCCTCCCAGTCCTCCACCGCCAGGGCTGTGCCTGGGCCCAGGGACAGATCCTCGGAGGGGTGCAGCGGGGCTGGGCCAGCGCAGAGCAGCCCTAGCCCACGGCCCCTCTCTTCCAGAGTGCAGCTCCTTCTCCCCGCCCACCACGGTCATCCTCCTCATCCTGCTGTGCTTCGAGGCGCTGCTCTTCCTCATCTTCACGTCGGTGATGTTCGGCACGCAGGTGCACTCCATCTGCACGGACGAGACGGTAGGTGCCTGCACCCCACTCTGCACCCAGGCCGGGGGGTGACCCTGGGAGATCTTCCTGCACGCGCCCTGCAGCCCTCGGCGCGTTCCTCCCCGGCCCTCAATCCTTTGCACACCTCTGGAGGCCACCAGCGTGGGGAAAAGGGTCCTGACCCAGCGGGGACGGGGACGGGGACGGGGACAGGCACAGGCACGGCGGCTTCCGGGAGGCAGAGCCCCCAGGGCAGCGAGCTCCTGTAGCAGCGGGGTCCCCACCATGCCCTGTCCTCCTCCCAGCCTTCCCTCTCCTCTGGCCCAGACTGGAGCCTGCCTCCCTCCTGCCCCCACTGCCACCTCCTGAGCTTCCTGTGGTGACCAGGAGCCTCGAGGGGCAGAGGGCCGCGGGGAGAGCGGCAGCTCCTGGCTCCGAGCGGGGGAACAGACCGTGGGGTCCGCGTCCAACTCCAGGCAGCGCTGAGAGCGGCCTGGGCCCGGGCTCCTGGGCCGCCAGGGTCACGTGGAGCCTCGCAGGAAGACAGAGCCAGCCCGCTGTGGCCAGGCAAGCAGTGAGCAGAGAAGAGGGACCTGCTGCCCGTGCCAGGGTGCCAGGGTGGGGCCAGGGGCCCAGTGGGGTGAGGAGGTTGGGGGCTTCCCGCCACTGCTCTTCCCGAGGGGGAACAGCACCATCACAGAGCTGCAGAAACCGCAGCCAGCGGTGTGGACCCAGCCGTGTTAGCCGGCAGGAAGTGACCGCTTCTCTGCCTGAGACCCGCGGGAGCGCGGCCCACCGGCAGGCCCTGCTGGTTTCAGGATTCAGGTCCAGATGGATCCCGGGGGCAGCCTTGTTGGGAAGGAGGAGAGGGGCAGAGGGCCGAGTCCCACCTTGACTCACCTGCCGGGCCCTAGGCGGGCAGCGGAGTCTCAGACGGGCCGTCCCACGCAGACGCAGACGCAGACGCAGGCCCCGAAACAGCCGCGCCCTCCTCCCCGCCGACCCGCGCCGCCTCCCCTCTGGCTCCTGTGCCCTCCTCGCTCGGTGCACACCAGCCCTTTGAGTTCTTGCTTTTTGCTCTTTCCTTTGTCTTTTTCTTTCTTCTTTTTTTTTTGTCTGCAAAGTGGTCACAGTAGCTTCAGCTTCCCGTGAATCTGTCCCAAATGCACAGCCACCATCGGCATCTGTCTGGAGAGCGGGCTCCTGCCCGTTCCGAGGCTTCCCGCCGCCCACGGCCCCACAGCACAGCCCGGGGCACCTGGGCCTGGTCCTTCCGCCTCCCCACACTGGGGACAGTGGCTCTGGGACCTGACCATGGGCTCATTCTCCCTCCTTTTTGGAGGGACGTGTAAAGGTGTGCCCAGCAAAAGCAGTAGGGTTTTGTTTTAATGACGCTTCCTGTGAGAGACGGAAAGAAAATACGTTATGTAGGTGCCTTCCAGGAAAGCATTTCCTCCAGCCTCCTTGAGGTAATAGGCGTCCTTCCCCGAAACTCCAGTGGCACAGTGCGTGACTGAAAGTGTGATTGTTCTTGTTTTCAGGGAATAGAACAGTTGAAAAAGGAAGAGAGAAGATGGGCTAAAAAAACAAAATGGATGAACATGAAAGCCGTTTTCGGCCACCCCTTCTCTCTGGGCTGGGCCAGCCCCTTTGCCACACCAGACCACGGCAAGGCCGACCCCTACCAGTACGTGGTCTGAGGTCCCACGGCACTGCCACCAGACACAGCCACATCCAGCACCTCCGCCCGACCTGTCCTCATGAATGTGTAGACCGAAAAGCAAAACAACTACTCTTAAAACATTTTTATGTCTCAAGTGAAATGGCTGAGCATTGCAGAGAAAAAAAAATGACTCCCCATGTTTTATTTTTTTAAGAATCATCCTTTTGATTTTCTGATGACCGAAGCTGCTCTTTTTTCTTTTAAAATCACCTCTCTGGCCTCTGGCTCCCTCTCTGCTCTGTCTGGCGTGACTAATGCGGAGGTGTTCTCCCCACGCTGTGCCTCGTGTCCTAACTGTACAAGGCGTGCCCTGTGCAGTACAGCCCAGCGGCCCTGCCCCCACTGCCTGGGAGGCCACAGCGGGCGCCCGGGGGACTGGCGACCTCACAGAAGACTGCTGGCCCCGAGGCCCGGCCCGGGATGCCAGCATTGGCAGGCAGGCACAATCTGCTCCTACCCTGCAAGATCACACCCTGCCTTGTGCCGCTGGGCCTGGGGTGGGGAGAGAGGCGGGTCTCATTTGTGTTCCCAGTCACTCAGCAGTTAGAGCCCTCCGGTTGTTCAAGCGTGGGAAGGAAAGTTTTTCTGTTCAAAATGCCTTACACAATCAAGAGGGAAGACATGCCGCTCAGACAAGCTCCATTTCCCTGTGTCGCCGCTCCTTCCTCCGCCGCCCACCCCATCCGCTCCCTGGTGAGACATCAGCCCTGTGGGCTCCGTGCTGACACTAGGGCCCAAAGAGGCACAGAGCTGCGTCTCAGCTCTGCGAGGCTGGGCAGCCACGAAGCCGGGCCGCATCCCGAGGGGGACAGATGGCATCCCGCTGGCTGGGCTCAGGGACGCCCAGGGAGCAGCGCAGCCTTCCCACTCGGGGGCACTGCGGGCCGAGGTTCCCCGAGAGGAGCTCCTGGGCGAGGGGAAAGAACCAGACATGCCGGGGGCAGGCGAGGGCCTTAACGGAACCCCTGACCATCTGAATTCTGCACCCTGGTTTGGTTTTGTAAGCAGTTGCCACAGAGCTCCCTTTTTAGCTTTGGCTTGGGTGGGGTGGGGGGAGTCTTGCTGGATCTAGACCTGGGTAGGGAGGAAGTGGATCCAGCCCTGTGATTTTTTTGAAGGTGGAACATGCTGCCTCTTTTCAATTCAGTCAGTGCTTCCACATGGAAACGATGCAATAAAACTTTTCCACACCTCCTCCAGCATTGCTGTCTCTGTCCTGGCCAACCCGCAGGAGGGCAGATTGTCCGAGGGCCCAGGGTTTTCCCTACTTCAGAGTTCCTTTGTTTCACTGCACCCTGTCTTGCATGAGGGGCTTTTAAATTGTGTCTTTAAAAGACTTTTCGGCTCTCTGGCACCAGGTTCACCGCGGCTACAGCGAAAGGCCGGAGTCTCTTGTGGGGGTGAGGCAGAGAACAGACTTGAGCCAGAGGCAAGTGTGGGAGGCTGCGGCCTGCTCTGTGCACAGCTCAGGGTCCCGCCGTGTCCATGGACGAGTAGAGAGGTCACTCGGGAACCTCCCCTCTGCTGAGACGGCTGTGCCCTGGAGTCAAGCCCTGAGACCCCACGCTCTGTGGCTATCGAGTTTTTTGAGGCTGTTTTCAGATCGAGTTTATAGTATTTGTTCTCCATGTGCTTTTTTTCCTAAGTTTCATCGCAGGTAGGAAAGCAGCAGGCTGTGTGGACGACTCCACAGCACCCTCAGAATCCTGCCCCCCGGGGGCCAGCTCCAGGGCTGCAGGAGCCACCTCTGAGGGCTGGGGTGTCCTCAGCACTGTGTGGGGCAAACCTCAGGCCTGCCGTCGGTGGCAGTGCTGAATTATCATCAACACAACGGCTCCGCACCTCCCCCTGAGCCTCCTGAGTGTCCCTCTCCAGAGCAGAGGCCTCAGGCAGCCGCTGTGACTCTGCCCCCAGTTTCTAGCTGGACAGAGTGGACGTCCCCAGCTCTCACGTCAGAGAAGAACACTGCACCAGAGACCTGTACACTCCTCCCAACACCATGGGCCGTGCGGGAGTGCGTCCACGGGAGTGCGTCCCAGCCTGGCTGCGGACAGGAAGAACCCCGCCGAGCTCCTCGCACTCTAGACCAGCGACAAGACGTCTCTGCACAAAGGTGTCCCCTGCGGGGAGCTGTAGGCAGCCAGCCTCTGACGAGGGCCCTGGAAATGGAAGCGGAGAGGACGTGGCGGCCCGTCTATCAGCGCCAGCCAGACTGAGGAGGGCGGGCCTAGGCACGGCTCGGGTGCCGTCAGTTGCGTAGAGCTGCGTGTGTCAGTCTCCCCTGCCCCTCTGTCTGGAAGACTTTCTTCTGGGGAGGGCAAGAGGATCGACTGCTGCTGCTCGCTGTGGTTCAGCCGCTCAGCAACATCACCGCCCTGATCAGATCCCTCCCACATGAGGGAGACTAACAGTTACCAAGGAGCCATGCAACCAGCACTGGGGAGGCTGAGGCAGGAGAACTGCCACAAGTTCAAGGCCAGCCTGGGCTACCTAGTTCAAGATCAGCCTGACTCTTAGAAACGCCCACCCGAGGCTGGCAGCACACAGAAGCCCTCCCCACCAGGCTTGTGGGTTTTAGGGTTCTCTTCAGAGCTGCCCCGTATCAGTTTAAAGGGTGAGCCAGCCAAGGGCGCCTGCCCAGCGTGGGACCCTCACAGAAAGACCTGCAGGACTCCTCCAGGTGGCCCTGGCCTGCAGCATGGGTGTCACCCGGAGCTGGCTGAGGAGGCATGTTCTTCCCCAGCCCAGACTGCCCTCCTGGTGGTGCTCCGAGGCTTTTTCCCTTGGCCGCGCTGCCCGTGAGCAGGGCTGGCAGGGAGGCGAGTGGGGCCTCCCACTGCACAGAAGCCCCTGAGCCCCCACCCTAACCTGTGGCCTTCCCAACAAGAGGGTGGCGGGAGGACAGGCCCAGCGCTCCTTCGCCATCCCTGTTGAGCTGTCTCCACCAAGAGCACCTTCGCTGCAGAACCAGCAGGAAGGCAGCAGGAGGAGAGGGGAACCAAGGGACCCAGGTGGAAGTGGCAGCCAGGGCTGTGGGCAGCATGGCCACAGGCTCGCGTCCTGACCTTTGGTTCCCATCTGTGGGCCCAGCACCCAAGATGTGCCAACCCGAGTCACCTCAAGAAGGGAAAGACTTCGCCGTGAGCCAGCATGGAGGTGTGCGCCTGTCGTCCTGGCACTTGCAGCTGAGTCCAGGGCCAGCTGGGGAGACATAGTGAGACCCCTTTGCAAAGACGGGTTCACAGCAGAGCAGGAGACTGAGCAGTGCACTCCCCTGAAGGGAGGCTTCATTTGTGCATGCCCTCCCTCAGGAAGCTCATAGGTGACCCAGGCAGCATTTGTTCCTCAGCAGAGCAGGGGCCCCGGAGAGGTTGACCCAGCTGTGCTGTCCTGGCTGCCCTGGTGTCCTTGGCGAGCTCAGCACATTGCCCTTTCATGGTGGTTTTGACTTTGGGGAAGAGCCAGGAGTCGCCAGGAGTTTCCCATAAGGAGGTGCCACATCTGGGGAATAAGGTGGATGAGGACATGGCATCATGGTTTCATGAGCTGCCTTTCCGCTGGGGGGCGCTCGGCAGCAGTCACTATTTTTGGTCACACCTAAAGAAGCCCAGGAAAGAGGACTCCAGAGCTGCTGCAGAGTGTCAGGAACACAGGAGAAGCGTGGTCAAGGGGAAGAGAAATATTTTGAGGGGGTTTCGTGGCAATGTGTCTTACATTGTACATTTTTTAAAAATTTAAGCAGTCACCGTATATTTTGATCACTGCATATATACTTTATTCACATTTCTCCAACTGTCCCTCTAATGCCCTTTTCTATTCCAGGATCCCATGTGCCACCAGTTGTCACATCTCTTTAGTCGCCTCCAATTTGTGACTGTTTTTCAGTTTTTCTCTAGTTTTCATAACCTTGACTTCACCTTATTTGAAATGGTAGTGAAATCCATGAAACATGAGATAAGCCCTTTGAAGCAAGCCATCCTGGGGCTTAAATTCATCCATACTGCTATGCAAGCACCTCTTCCGACTGGAGGCCGGCACGTTCCACAGAAAAGCCCTCAGCTTGTGCTTGTCAGGTGCTTTCTGTGGGTCTGAGCCCCGCTGCAGTGTTGCGTCCTGGCACCCTCATGGGGAGGGGTGCGATCCTGGGCTAGGGTGGTGTCCATGTCTCCCTCCTGTGAAGCTACTGCTGCTTCCCCCTTGGTACTGCGCAAGTCTCTTGTAAGGAGATGCTCTGAGATCTTTAACTTCCAGTTCTGTTCAAGAAATGTAAATCTGAGACTGCCAGAGAGCCCTGCAGTCAGGTTCCAGTCGCCTGCCCAGTATACGACACAGGCCTGAGAAATAAACACACTGAGACAGAGGTAGGAGAGAAAGCGGGGCCCGGACGACCAATGTCAGCGCAACCGACACAGGCCCTGGCCAGTCCCAGGTGCTGACTTTTACTGGGAATCCATTGGGGTAAAGGCCAGCCACGTGCAGGTTCTATGGAAATTAAGGTAAACAAGGCTCATAAAGGACAAGACAAAGCATTCTTGAATCAGGAACAGAATACACAAAATCTATGCTTGTAACTGGAAAACTGTCCTTCTAGTCTGAAGGTTTTAGTTGTGGGAACGGAATTTGGGTGTGAGTTACTCTGACCTGGGCACGTAGGCTTCAGCCAGGCTCACTCCTATAAACAACCGGTTGTGGGGTTAGCTCCTCACAGCCTGCACTGCTTTGGGCATAATCCGTATTAGGGTTCTCTACACAAGACAGTGTGTGCCTCAGCTTCTGTGTGCGTAACATAAAACGATTGTTCCAGTGTAGAAGGCTCTTGTGGGGAACAGGAAACTTAGAGGAGTAGGTGCACAAGACCTTTCCGAGGAGGACTTGAGCCGTGCAAATGAGCGCACCCGAGCCCGGCCAGCTTCCGGCCAGTCCCCTTTGCGTGCAGAAGAGGAGGAGAAGCCGAGACTGGAGGGCGTTGCGCCCCTGAGGGGCTGTGGCCTGGCTGTGTCCTTAGCCCCTTTGGGCTCCCCTGCCCGGCACCCTCTTCTGTGGCCTGGTGCCATGTCACAGCCAGCATGCAGAGCCAGGTGAGTGGGCAGCTGGGGAGGCCGCACGGTGTCCCCTGCATGACCAGCTCCACCTCCACCCCACGCCTGCCACGAAGCTGTGCCTGCCAGCTGCCCACGCATGTGGCCCTGCTCCCCCTGAACGGCGTGCATGTGTCTTGCACTCCCCCTTTGCCTGCGAGGCCTCCTCCTGCCAGGCTTGCTGCCCCTGCTAGGAGGGAGCAGCCAGAGAACCTATGGAGGGGCCGCCTCAGCACATGCTGCCTTGGCGCACGGCTGGCCCAGGCCACACCTGGAGAGGCTGCGATGTCAGCACTGGGCCCGTGCTCCCGAGGGAGGAAGGCTGGTAGTGGCGGAGACGGGCTGCTTGCTGTGCTGCCGCAGTCCCCAGGCCCCAGCACAGGGACACATCCGGGACAGAGGTGCTGACTTGGCCTCGCTCTCCCCAGGGCATCGAGCGCCTGCAGCACAAGGACCGGCAGCAGCAGGCACGCAGCTGGCAGCCGCTCAAGGAGACCTTCGGCGGGGACTTCTCCCTGAACTGGTGCAACCCCTTCTCAGGGCAGCCAGAGATCCCCCCCGACAAGGACTTGGTGCGGCAGGTGTCACAGTCAGACACGGACGACACCTTGGCCACGGAGGAGCCGACGGGGACCACAGACGAGGAGCCCGTGGAGGTGATGGACGCCTAGTGCTGCTATGGGCACTGGGCGCGCTCAAGCCGGCCGTCCTCCCCTGGGCTCCCGGGCCCCACACTGCCCTGCTGGGGCCACAGTGTGCCTGTGCTGGGCCGTCAGGGCGGGGGGCCACAGCCTCGCCAGCAGGGGACCCCCCAACCCAAAGCCGGGGCTTCCAGGGTTGCTGCCTCGGCCTCTGCTGGGAGGACACAAAGGGCCAGCCTTGGGGACAGAACAGGAGACCAGGCTGGACCCTGACCCACTGCCTGCCTGAGAGGAAGACGTGGCTGCCACAACTCTTCACACACACACACAAGTTCACACGCACACATGTTCACACGCACACACATTCACAGGCCCGCATGGGCGGGGACCACCCGGGGTGGAGTGTCAGCACTTGTCATTGGAGAACCCCACACCAGCCCCACGCTGGGCCCCTGGGGTCCTCCGCTGGCGGCCACAGCCCCTCCAGGGGACGGGAGGGCCTCCTTGCGTGGGAACAACGCGTCCCTCCTCCTGGGGGTGCAGGGCCACAGGCCAGCTGTGCAGGACCCACTGAGCCGCCAGTCCTCCCAGAGAGGGCAGGCTTGTCCCAGAACGAAGGGGTGATGGCCACACCTTGCAGACAGACGAGGGGACAGGCACCCCATGCCACCTGGAACCCTCGGCCCGTGTGAAGTCGGAGTGTTGGGTGTCCTGTCCTGAGCCCGCTGAAGTGGCTGCTGAGCCCCCTTCTGTACAGTCGCTGTCTGAGAAACTCGCTCCAGGCCCAGCCCCAACTCCGGATTGGTCCCTCCGTATGTCCCCAGCAGTGGCTGCGGCAGCCCAGAGCCCTGCCCGCTCTGCTTCAGCAGTCACCCACCCAGGAGAGCTTGGGGACCGGAGAGGGAGGTGGCCCCTGGTGGCAGCGCCCTGTCTGCGCTCCTGTCCCTAGGCTGCCCCAGACTCTGTGGTCGCTGGCTCCCAGGCCAGGGCCACCCCGTGCTAACCCTCACCCAGAGCTTCCCACTCCCCCTGTGACGGTGGTGGCCAGGCCTAGCGTTAACTAACAGAGAGCCAGGAGGGCAGCGCCTTCCGGCCGGCCGGAATCAGCTTAGTCCTCATTAAGGCCGGCCAGGCCCAGAGTCCCGGAAGAGAGCTGTCCGCCGGCCGCGGGCCCCATGTGCTCCCGACCCATGCAGCCCTGGGCGGCCAGCTGCACACCGGGAGAGCAGTGCTGTCCCCAGGTACCCGGGGGAGGGCAGGCAGGGGCGCACACCCTGGGGCCGCGCCCAGCACCCCCTGGGAGCTGCGCCTGTCCCAGCCTGAGCCTCGTGCTCCCACTCTGGGGACACAGCGGTCTTCTCCCCGAGGTGGCAGCTGCCACATCACATTCCACTGGGCATCAGCAAGGCCAGGTCTCCCCAGGGCGGTGGCTGCGAGCCTCGCCTCTTTCTTTAATAAAGAGCTCTCTTGGCCTCTGTGGTGAGTCCCTGTTCCCCATGGTGATCCCAGTCCAAAGCCCTGGGCAGTGCCTACCTTACGGGTCAGTGTGCGAGGTACCTGAGCCTGCGAAGTATGCGAGTGTCACTTTGCCTTGGGGCCCAGCGCTGCCGTGGATCTCAGTCAGTCCTCACCAGGGTGGTTCCATCTTGAGGTCACCTCTGACCCCACTGAGCGCCAGGTGCGCCAGGGAGGAAGTGGATCTCCAGGACGAGAGCCCTGGGATTGGGGTTTTACCCTAAGATGGGGGGAGTCCAGTATCCCACCAATTCCCTGCCTGGGACACATCCACTCCGAGAGCCCGAGGGATGGAGCCTGGACCTGGGTGTTCCAGGATGCAGCACCCTGGGGCCGCCCAGCAGCTTGGGGAGTAAAGAACACGTGACTTGGGACCACCTGGTCACCCTGAAGCAGCGTTTAGAGGCATCTGATCATGGAGAGCAGAACAGCGTGGGAGGCAGACCCAGGAGGAAGCGGCTTCGTCGGGGAGGGGAGGGACTTGCTCCGGGTGCTGCACAGAACAGGCACCCTGGGCTTCCCACTCTGGCCTTTCTCCAGCCCAGTCCCTGCCTCGGCTGTCCCCAGGGTGGCTTCTTGCAGGGAGCAGCAGCAGCTCTGGCCTGAGGCTCCATGTCTGGGTTCTGACTGTAGATGGCAGTGACCCTGCTTTTGGAGGCTGTGACCTGGGAAGGTGGGAGGGTTCTGGGCTGAGGCCGGGGGTCTCTGGCCAGGTGGGTGTGGCTGCCTTTGACCTCCTGTCTTGCCCACTGGCTCCTGAATCTGCCTCCCAAGAGCAGTCGAAGCTAATCATGTGTGATCTGTGGCTAAGTGGGAAGGAAATGTGACAAGCTCAACCCCGTAGGTGGGGGGGGCTCTGTCCCCACGGCTGGGGCAGTGGCTACTGGGTGATGAGAACCACCTTCTCCGAGTGGATCTCCTTCACGGGCCTGGAGCTCGGCCTGATGATGAACTTCCGGGGCCCCGCCTTCACTGCGATGCATCTTATCTGGGACTGCACGGTCTTGCCCGGTAGCACCGTCCTGCAAAATTGAGGGACAGAGGGATGTGGAATTAGCCACGGATGCTGGAGAGAGGAGCGGAGGAGCCCAGGCCCCAGCCATGGCCTCCCAGGAAAGCGCTGGCCATCTGGGCCTGGTGTAGTGGCCCCGGACCTGGGCAGTAGTCAGCCTCCGCCCAGGTGAGGCAGCTGACAGACCAGCTGGCCCCAGGGCTTGGCTAGCTCCGTCAGTTCACACGCTCTGTGCCCTGAGGAGCGTCCGCCTCCTGACAGATGAAGGGCTGTCCAGCCCCTGGCCACTCAAGGAGGTCCCAGATCCTGGCCTGACCCAGGAGCTTGTCAGACACGTAGAATCAGCCGGGTGTGGTAGCACACACCTGTCATTCCAGCACTCAGGAGGCTGAGACAGGAGAGCTGCTGTGAGATCAAGGCCAGCCTGAAATACATAGCGAAACCCCGTCTCCGAAAAAACAAACAGCAATAGGGCTGGGGATGTAGCTCAGTGGTTCCGCACCTGCCTCGCAAGTGCAAGAACTCGAGTTCGAGCCCCAGTACCAAAAAACAAACACAACAACAACAACAAAATAGACAGCCGCAGACCTCTCAGGAACAAACCCTCTGAGCTCAGTAACGTCTTTCTCGGTTCCATCCATGTACCAAAACCAGTAACTCCTATACTCCCAGTACACACTTAGAAACCAGGTGAGAAGTATCCCATCCACTGAAGCAGCAATGGCCGCAGCACACCTGGGAATGAATCTAAGCAGGAATGTCTGAGTCATACACGAAGAAAACCATGCTTCTGTAAAGAAGAGCTGAACTGGGGAAGATGACTTCCCTTCCACCATTCAGTACCGAGGATCGGCTCAGATCCCCCACAGGCATCAGTAAAGTGACTGTAACGCCAGTCACACCCTGCTGACTTTCAGAGGGGAGGAAGAAAAGATCCTAGAAGGTCCATGGACATGGAGATGGGGCGGAGTCTGCCTTGTACACACTGCTACTGTGGGGAGACACGGCACAGAGTCCAGTCAGCCAAAGACGCTCGGGTCTGACTTGTGTTTTTTGAGACAGGGTCTCCTTGTGTCTCCCAGGGTAGTCTTGAGCTCCCTATGTAGCCCAGGTTGACCTTGAACTCAGCGATCCTCCTGCCTCAGTCTCCCCAGTGCTGGGATCACAGGTGTGCGCCACCACACCACGGCTAGGACAGACTATTTGACAAAGGTGGAGCTCTGCGTTGCTCCACATCCCCCAGATTATAATTCAGCCAGAAATTCTAGAAAGAGCACAGCAGATTGTATCTGTATGCTTGGGGTGACATGAAACTCAGTATCCATAAAGGAAAAGATTAAAATTTGGCTGTAGCCAAAGTTTTCAAAATTCTAATGGTGAGTGTTGAGAGAGAGAAAGGGGAGGCTGGGGTGCAGCTCTGTGGCAGAGCACTTGCCCAGCATCCACAAGGTCCTGGGTTCAATCCCCAGCATGGAAAGAAAAGAAAGGTGCAGCTGTGGTAAAGTTTGCAGTGATAATTTAACACTGCAACGCAACACTGTCAAATTAATGTGAAAAAGTGTGAGTCAGTAGGAAAAATAGAAGATACAGACAGGTAGCCCACTGGAGACAGCCCTTAGCCCATTAACCAGACAGAATCCAGCTCGCAGAGATGCGGACTGAGAGCCAAGAAGGCTGAACCCCAGGGACCAGACTCACCCCTGCTCGACGGTCTGCAGGGAGGACAGGCCCAGGCTCTCCACAGAGAACCTGACGTGGGTCAGCGGGATCACCAGGGCGTTCCTGAAGGTGCAGGTGCAGACGAGCACCTGGCCCACCCTGCCCGTGTTGGGCAGCTGCAGGGAGACAGGAGAGGTGTGAGCCGCGCCTCCCCGTGCTGACCGCTGATCTCGGGCCACATAACACGGAAGGGCGATTCGGTTGAGAAGCCTGTGTCCATGTCCCTGCGGCCAGTGCGCACAGCCCCAGGGTCCCTCAGAGTCTAGGGAAGAAGCTTCTGTCCACGCCTTTCTCAGCTTCTGGTACTGCCAGCATTTCTGTCTATAGCCACAGCCTTACATCCTGGGCTCTGTCACAGCTTTTCTATTTATTCACTCACTCACTCATCCAAATTAGGGTTTTAGACAGGATCTCACTGTGTAGCCCAGGCTGGCCTTAGACTCACAGAGATCCTCCTGCCTCAGCCTCCAAGAACTGGGATCACAGGTGTGCACCACTGCACCTGGCCAGACATTTTCTTAAAGGAATTTAAAACTCAAGAGTCTTCGGGCAGCCAGAGTTCCTAGCCTGACCTCTTTCAGCCCTAATTAGGACCCCTCCTCTCCAAAATAAATTCTTTTTGTTTTTTGGTACCAGGGATCAAACTCGGGTCCTTGAGCTTGCGCAGCAGGTGGCGAAACCACTAAGCGAAATCCCTGGCAAAATATTTGTACAATTCTTTTTTTTTTTTTTTTTTGGTACCAGGGATCGAACTCAGGACCTTGCGCTTTTGAGGCAGGCGGCAGAACCACTGAGCTAAATCCCCAGCCATAGAGGATTTGAGCGCCCTGCAGCCTGCACCTCCCAGGACCCCCTCCAGCGGGAGGGTGGGGGTCCTAGGGACAGGGTGCCCTCCAGCCTCTGGGGCTCAGCTCCTGCATGGGCTCCTCCTGTGCCACCTGCAGGCTCCCGCCCCGCCGTCCGGGCTTCCTTCTGTGCCCAGCTCACAAACCAGCCCCAAGATGCCCAGAGCAGCCCAAAGCCGTCCTTGAGCCACCACCTCTCTGCGGGGCCCAGCCCTGGGCCCGGTGCCCCTGCCCCGCGTCTTTCTCTGCTGCCTTCACCCGGGCACCAGCGCCCCCGCTTGGCGCCAGGCGTGGGCCGGGCCTTCTCCCTGCCGAGGCAGAGTCCGGCAGAGGCCCCATTCCACAGGGACCCCGTGTCACCCTGTGCCACGGCTGCCAGGTGACCTCCCCAGCTCCCCAGAGAGCCCAGGCCATGGCGACTTCACGGCGCCACAAGCGCTTGGGGCAGCCTCCTTGGGAGCTGAGCGGGTCAACAGGCCTGGGCTCCTGCGCCAAGACCTGAGCTTTAACTGCTGTGTGTAAACTCAGGCGGAGGAGGAAAACACAGCAACGCTTGCCACTTCCGGAAGGAGACAGGAGAGAAGAGGGCTCTTCGCCGCCCATTAGCAGCTTCAGAATCCCGAACTGTGGGGCCAGGGCTTTAGCTCAGTGGCGCCACCGCCTGCCTTGAAAGCGCAAGGTCCCGAGTTCGATCCCTAGTACCAAGCATGGCTCCTTTAGGAGACGGGGAGTCTTGGAAGTTAGACTTTCCCAGGTGACAGCCAAGGGGCGGCGGCTCTTCCTGCCCGCTGGCTGCCCGCCGCTCACCTCTATAGTGGACCGCGGGTACTGGAAACACAGCAACATCTCTGTGGTGATGGTCTCCTGATGGTCTCCTGGTTTCCATCACTTCCGCCACGATGAACCCTTTGATGACCGGCTTGTCTCAAATGAGTCCAGGCTGTCGGAGTAGGTGCTGGAATCCCAGGTCAGCACTACGTTGGACACTGCGGAGGAGCCGGGCAGAGGCGTGACATTCATCATCAAGCACGGGCTGGGATCGCCTGGGCACACCCCCGGCCCTGCTTCCCCGAGACAAGAAGCTGGGCTCAACTCGGAACTCTGGCAAGTTCTCTAGGCACTGTCCAGAGCATGACAGATGTTACCAGCTGTCGGGACATCCCACTCCTCCACCGCTGCGCCCTGGGGACCCACGACCCACTGAGAGCGGATGTTCCAGGTTAAGTCTCTTCACACCAGAACATACTGGCTTGCTGTGTTCTGTGCTGCCAGGGATTGAACTCGGGCTCCTTCGCTGCAACCCCAGCCCTTACTTTGAGACAGGGTCTCACTAAGCTGCTCAGCCTGGCCTCCAACTTGCAGTCCTCCTGCCTCAGCCTCCCAGAGTGGGATTACAGACACACATCACCACGCCTGGCCAGAAAGTATCTGTAGGGACCTGTCTAGCGCCCCTAACTTCTGACTCTTGACAGACCCCAGGCTCCTGGTCCCTGTCTCTGGCCCGCATTTGCTCTGTGCTTGGGTCCCCTGACCCCCCCAAAGGTGGACGCTTCGTAAGTGCGTGTTGACTTTATTCACACGCACACCTGTTTGCTAGTGCACAGGTCATGGAGAAGACAGGGGTCTCAGAGGCTGGGACCCTGACCCCCCCCGCCCCGCAGTGCTCTGTACCGGCCCAGTACCTTCTTCTTGGATCTGCACGGTCTTCTGGATACCACCGAGGTGTGCCAGCTGCTTGCCCATGTAGGACTGCAGGTCAAAGGAGCCTGAGAAGGTGACCGTCTAGGGGGTGGTGGCCCTCCTCCACAGCGTCACAGAGAAGCTGAGAGGGTCCCCCAGCAGCACCGGCTCCTCCTGCATGGAGAGCTCCAGCAGGTCCTCCTTGGCAGGGATCGTGTACTCCCGCTTGAAGCTGAGCAGCGAGAAGGCGTGGTCCATGACTGCCCTCTCTTCCAAGGAGCCTGCGGGGACACAGCAGCCACCTGAGCATGCCGGCATCCTCCACGGGGCACAGAGGGCCTGTTTGGCCTGCCGGGGCCCGGGGCTCACCCCAGAGCCACCCACACCAGTTCTTGGTGACAGTGGGAACAGCAGGATAAAGACCTCCAAAGCTTGCCCTCGCCATAACGCTGAGAAACTGGGAGAAATGATCAAAATCAACTTCCTCCAAAGTCCTGAAATTAACTGAAGGCTTGGGACCCTCTGATTGGCCCTCATGGAGGAAAAGCAGCCTTCACCTCAGGGAGAAGGAAGTCAAGGCCTCCCCCTTCCCCTCCCCGCTTCTTCCTCCTGGGGCCACAGAAGCCTGGGGCTGGCAGCCCAGTGGCCCGAGAGGGAATTCTCTTCGTGTGACCCATACCTCAGCTCCCTGGACACTTCAGTTCCGAGAGCTGAGTCATTTGACCTGGCTCGGAGCTCCTGCTTTACAAACAGCATTTTCCCAGGCACATTTGTTAAAAACAAAAAGGGAAAGGGCAGGCAACAGTGACGCAGCTGACCAAAGCTGAGAGGAAGAGCTGAGGAGGAGGCAACACCAGGACACCCGGAAGGTCTGCTGAGGCCCGAAAGCCTGGCACCCTCACCTGTAAAGACCCCAAGCCTCCGCCCCGCAGGAAGTGAGCTGCCCTGTTATATTCTTCAGATGCAGTTTTCAGCAAGAAACCACAGGACATACACAGGGAAGAAAAGAGCAGTCAGGAGAAACTGTCCCTGAGAGCCAGGCATGGTGGCACACACCTGTAATCTCCCCACTCTAGGAGGCTGAGGCAGGAGGGTTGAAAGTTGGAGCCCAGCCTGGGTGACCCTGCCTCAATATCAGAAGGGCAGGGAGCCTGGTGGAGGCCTGGCTTGGCCTGTGCAGGGCCCTGGCTTCTATCCCCAGCACCTCCGGAAAAAGAAGAGAAAAAGCAGAAACTGTTCCTGAAGGAGCCTGGACGTGAACTTGCTAGAGAAACCCTTTTAAACATGTGCAGGGCGGGCCAGGGATGTGGCTCAGGGCGCCACCGCCTGCTGTGAAAGGTCTGGAGTTCAATCCCCGGCACCAAAAACCCCAAAAAAAAACATGTGCAAGGGGCTGAGAGGCAGCGGCATCCCAGAGAGGACGTGGAGGGGTCAGGTTGCCTTTCAGAGTAGAAAGGGCCGCAAGGATGGACGAGCGTGGCAGAGGACGACTCAGGGCAGCGTTGGGCACCTGTCGTGCTCGGACAGAGGCCGTAGTCGGGCAGCGCGGAGCACAGCTCTCAGTCCCGTGCCTTGTCCTGCCGCCCTGGCCCCTCACCGCTTGGCTTTCTGCTTGTGTGTTTGCTCGTCCTCTGAGAGCCCTCCTTTCCGATCCCTGTGATCCCTGTTGCTCACCTCCAAGCCAGGCTATAGCCAGGGCGGGGAGCTGGGGCTGAGCTTCCCTGCCCTGGGGCCTCCACTGCCACACAGTGCCTCGTTCTCAAGTAGGGTTTCTTGGTACTGAGGAACGAACCCAGGACCTTCCCATGGAGCTCTGTCCCCAGCACCCTGGGTTTTACTGTGAGGCAGTATCTCACTAAGTTACCCAGACTGGGCGGCAACTTGCAATCCTCCTGCCTCGGCCTTCCGCAGTGCTGGGAGGACAGGCTTGCCCCACCACACCCCGCTCCATTTTTAACGTCCATAAGACTGCACTGCCACACCATTCACAGCGCCTGGGGCAGAGGACAGTGGCCGGGTGCTTGCTGCCCCGCACCCTGCTGAGTCTAGCCCCGGCCGGCCACCTTCGGGGAGCTTGTACTGGTGGGTGATGTCGCTGCAGCGGCCCTGGCCCACCGCCTTGGTGCTGATGCTCTTGCCGGTGCTCGTGGTCCCCATCGGCAGCAGGCCGACCTGGGCCCGCCCGCCCACCGTCCTCACCAGCCACACCAGCTTGTCGGCATTCACCTCCGAGAACACGAACTTGGTGTCGCGCCCCATGAAGATGTTGCCCCGCGGATGGCGGCCACCAGCGAGGGCCCGCAGCATAGAGCCCTGGGGGCCAGAGAGGTGGCCTTGGGCGGCTGGGGTCCCAGCCCCCACCCGCCGGCCTAGAGGCGCTGCCCAGGCCGCCGCCCCGCTCACCCTGGCTGAGCTCCCGCGGGGTGCCGTCCACCACCTGCCGGCCGTCGTTGCCCGAGGGGAGGTCCCTGTGCCTCATCCAGGCCTCGGTCCACACGTGGAAGTTCCTGCCAGGCGGGGACCGTCAGGGACAGCCTCGCCCAGGATGCTAAGGTGCTCCTCGGCTGCGGGCGGCCACTGCGGGCCTCAGTGTGGGGCTGGCGCCCCCAGTTAACGAGAGCCGGGCACACTGCCGGCTCAGTAACTGTACCTGGCCACGCATCCTGGCTGGTTTTCAGTGGGTCCCCCGGTTTCCAGACAGTAACAGCACCCTCGGAATGGCACTGGGGTGGAGGGGAGGGCTGAGACAGGGTCTCCCTAGGCAGCCCAGGCTGGCCTCGAACTCACAGCAATCCTCCTGACTCAGCCTTCCAGAGAGCTGGGATTACAGGTGAGCTCCCCCGCACCTGGCTAGGAACCTGCATTTTTAACAAGCGTGAGGTTGCGGCGGGGAGGGGGTCCCCGCTCCTGGAACAGATTTTCTGGGACTTAATTTGAAAACTTCGTTTCCCGGCGCGGCCGCCTGGGCCTGGGAATGGAGCGGCGGCCCGGGGAGGCGCGGACGGATGGGGCCTAGCAGACGGAGTCGCTGGTCTTGTCGGGCACCGTCTTCCCCATCTCGTCCGCGAACATGTCCAGCGTGAGGTTCTCCTCCGTGTCGTGGGCGGAGTCACGCTGCGCGCGGGGACGCCCAGGGCCCTCAGCACTGCAGGGGCGGGGCGTCAGCCTGGCCCCGCCGCTCCCATCCATACCGTCGGTCAGCACTGGCCGAAGGACACGGGTGCCCCGGAGCTGAGGAACTGCTGCAGGATCGGCGCGCTGCCCGACCACAGGTAGGGCGCTGTGCCGCCCTCGTAGTTGCCGGACCAGTTCCCGACCAGCACCCCGGCCTTGTTCTGCGAGTTGATCTGACACGCGGGGGCGGGCAGCGGCCCTGAGGGGACAGCGCCGCGTGCGGCCGCCTGACCCGCCCATGCTGTCTGTGCCTCAGTTTCCACGCTGGTCATGGCAGCACCCTGAGAGCTGTTCAGGGGACCTGGGTAAAGCTCTGCCGGCTGTGGGAGCTTCTATCTCTGAACTCCCTCTCAGTGTCTCGGGGGCCTGCGTCTCTCCGGAGGACCCTGGGAGGACACCCCTGTCACTTGATTTGTGTGTGTGGGGGGGGTTGAGTCAGGGCTTCAATATGTAGCCCAGGCTGGCCTCGAACTCGCAGCAATCCTCCTGCCTCAGCCTACCGAATGCTGAGATTATAGGCATGTGCCACCACACCCAGCAACTTGATTAAAACCAGAGAGAAGGTAAAGCCACAAGGGCCTCTCCTAACTGTGGCACGTGGGAAGGGCTCTCTGATTTAAACACACAAGCTCTTCCAGGCAGTAGTGCATGACTGTACACCCAGCTCTCTGGGAGGCTGAGGCAGGAGGATCGAAAGTTCCAGCCCAGCCTGGGCAACTTAGCAAGACCCTGTCTCAAAATAAAAAATTGTATTAGTGCTGGGGATGGAGCTAAGTGTGAAGGCCCTAGGTGAAATCCCCAGTACCACAAAAATGATAAAATAAAAATAAATTGGGTAGCACACTGGAGCACTTCACAGGCATGCACAATGCCCTGGGTTTGATACCCAGCACTGGGAAAAAATTGACAAAGAGTCCTAAGTTAGATTTGCCGGTGTAATCCCTAAAAAGGTGGCCTGTACAGACAGCCCCGAGGGGCCCTCTGAAAGCCCACGGAGGACGACAGTCGAGGGAGGCCGGGGGACAACGATCCCCTCTGCCAGCTCCACAACGGCCCGAGAGGTGCACGGTCACTGCCTCGCACCTCAGCGTTACTGACGCCAGTTTGTAACCTGAGGGGTTAAAGATCTGCCGGCTCTGAACCCAGCTTGTGGTTCATTCGGTTTTGATTCCCAAGGAGCCTTCCATGCGCCCCTTGTGGGAAGCACAGGATCGAGGAAGGCTCAGGGAGGGCTGCGGGGCGCACACCACCTGAGCTGTCACCACGTCCCCTCTCTGCTCCCCTGCCAGGGACTCAGGGCCCACAGGACCCACAGACACCTGCACCCCGGGCTCCCTGGAAGGATGCTCAGTCACCTCCAGGAGTGGACGCAGCCTGGCCAGGCCCCGCTGTCCTCCTGCCGTGCCCTGCAGAACCCCTCCCCACCAGGCACTGTGCCCCTCGATCCACCTCCCCAGTGTGGCCAGGAAAGCCGCACCACACTTTCCTGACTGCTGCATCCTCTCTGGCACCACCCTCCCAGGCAGCCCCTCTGGCCCAGGGCGAAAGGGGCGGGGGCTCCAGACCCTCATCTTTGGAAGCAACTTTAGGGCGGACAGAGCACTGCACTAGGAGCAGCTGCTTGAGGGCAGCAGCCTGGGTTCCCTCACTGAGCCTCCGCCTCCTGAGCTCAGTGCCCGCGAGCGGAGTCCTGTGCCCCCAGCAGAGGCATGAAGCCCAGAGGCCAGGCTTGCTGCCAGGCGTGGCCTGCACACTGCGGACTGAGTGGTGAGTGGGGCCTGGCCCCTCACTCAGCCGAGACCTGGGCTGAGCAGGCAGCTGCCACCGGGAGGCCATGGGGAAGCCGCACCTGGGAACTCCTGGCTCAGGCTCACAGAAAGGCGCCTTGGCACCACCCAGGGACGCCAGGCGGCTGGGACCAGCAGAGAGCAATGCCCGGTGGCACTGGGAGACCCGGGGATCCGGGTATGGGGCTGAACCAGGCCACAATCAGCATGAGGTGCAGCACACACAGGCTGTGTGGCCTCAGAGTCCACACTGTGGCCAACTTTAAGGCCCTCCCACTCACAAAAAGCACATTAAGCTAAAAAGCTGAGTGTGGTGGTGCACACCTGTAACCTCAGTCCTTGGAGGCTGAAGCAGGAGGATGGCTGTGAGTTTGAGGCCATGTAGCAAGTCCCTGTCTCAAAAAAACCCCCCAAAAAACACCTCCCTACTTGTTGAGCATGGGTGTAGTATCAAAAAGAATATATCCCATTCCCTGCAAGGGCTATGGAAATATTCCCACCTTTTGCATGTATACATCCGTTCGAGGCCAGATTTCCTTCATGTATTTCACCTACACCCCCGCATCCCAGCAGGTAAGAAACGTCACTGACTCTATTAGGCTGGCTGATGAGATTTGCAAAAATGTAAACAGTGTTACTCTTCTCCATGTGTTGTATGCTTTGAAAAACAAGTGTTTTGGTTTTTCTTTTGTTTTTGGTTTTCTGAGACAAGGTCTCGCTATGTAGCCCAAGCTGGCCTCGAACTCACATCCGTCCTCCTGCCTCAGCCTCCTGAGTGCTGGGATCACAGGTGTGCGCCTCCTTACCCAGCTCTAGGGTTTATTTTTTTTTTAGTATGGGGGATCGAACTCGGAACCTTGTGCTTGCTTGCAAGGCAGGCAGTGGAACCACTGAGCTAAATCCCTGGCCCTCTAGGGTTTGTTTTTTTTTTTTGGCGGGGTGGGGGGGTGGTTACAAAGATATGTTAACATGGAATACATTTGTTGCTACTCTTTAAGAAGAAAAACAGTTTTGAGCTTCTTGGTTTTGATTCTAATGCAATAAATATCTGTGGCTCTAACTTCGTAAACAGCTCCTGGGTGCGTGGCCACTGCTCGTGGTAAAGCATCGCACACCTGCTATGCTCTGGGAAACTGACTTCCGCACACCCAGGGCCGAGGTGACCCGCAGCCCATTTGTCCAGGGCGGGGTCCTGGCCATGGGGTTCGCTACGCTAACCCTGAAAGCTCCCAGCTGAGCTGGAGCCACGCACTCACCCTGACCGCGGCCTGGCCCCAGGGACAGAACTCACAGCAGGGAAACTGGGATTTGGGGCTCAGCCCTACCTTGAAAAGCAGCAACCACAATTGTCTTCCCAAGCTGTCAGGGTTGCTGGTGGGCTGCCGCAGCTCGAGGTCCAGCAGGAAGCCTGGAAACCATCCCTGCCCCTGCCTGCCCTCCCTCCCACACCTACCTACCATGGCTCCCATGTTCCTCCCCACCATCAGAGGGTCCCGCATGTCCATGGTCTTCAGGTAGCTCTGGGCCATCAGGAGCATACAGCAATCCAGGACGTTTTTCTCAAACTAGTTCAGGAAATAAGGAAGGGCCATGAGAGCTCCACCGGTGCTGGAAAGTTTTGTTGTTTTTTTTTTTTTAGGTGCTGGAAAGTTAACACACACCATGGACCTGCCCTTCCCGCCAACCCGGGACCCACTTCCCCGAAAAGAAACCACCTATAGGGTGCAGCCATTGAAGAGGAGTGCACTGCTAGACATGGTGGTGCACGCCTGTAATCTTAGCTATTCGGGAGGCTGAGGCAGGAAGACTGCAAATTCAAGGCCAGACTGGGTAACTCAGCAAGACCCTGTCTCAAAGTAAAAAGAAATAATAATCGCGGGGTGTGGTGGTACACTGCTGTAATCCCAGCACTCAGGAGGCTGAGGTAGGAGGATCACTGTGAGGTCAAGGCCAGCCTTGGCTACATAATGAGTTTGAGGCCAGCCTGGACTACATATCCAGATGCTGTCTCAAAACAAGCAAAAAAGAGGATGCAGAAACAACTCCAGACACAACCACTTTATCTTTAACAAAGAAGCCAAACACCTTCACTGGAAGAAAGATACCCTCTTTAATAAATAGTGCTGGAAAAACTGGCTTCAAGCTGAAAATTGAAACTAGACCTGTATCTTTCACCACGCACTAACCTAAAATCAAAATGGATCAAAGATCTAAATGTTAAAACAGTAATACTAAATCTGCTGGAAGAGAGAATAGGTAGAACACTTGAAGACACAGGAGTAGGCAAAGACTTCATGAACAAAACCCAGACTGCAAGGGAAACACTACAAAGAATCAACAACTGGGACCTCATCTCATTAAAAGGCTTCCACACTGGGTGGGGGGTTTACCTCAGTGCTTCCGCCTCCTGGCTCGCAAGTGCAAGGTCTAGAGTTTGATACCCAGTACCAAAAAACAAAGCTTCTGCACAGCAAGAGAAACCACCAACAGAGTGAAGAGAGAACCCACAGCATGGGAAAAACATTTTTACCACCTAGTCACTAGACAAAGGACTACTATGTAGAATATATAAAGAACTCAAAAAAATCAGACCCCCAAAATTTAAAGACCCAATGCAAAAATGGGCATCTGAAATGAACAGACGAAGAATTAGAAATGGCAAATAAATATATGAAAAAATGTTCAACATCACTGGTCATTGGAAAGATGCAAATTAAAACAAGGCGGAGATTCCACCTCACTCCAGAAAGAATGGCTGCTATCAAGAAATCAACCAACAACAAATGCTGGCAGGGCTATGGGGGAAAAGGAACCCTTCTCCACTGCTGGTGGGAGTGCAGACTGGTGCAACCACTGTGGAAATCAGTGTGGAGATTCTTCAAACAACTAGAACTAGAGGTTCCATTCGACCCAGCTATCCCTCTTCTTGGTATCTTCCTGAAACAATTAAAAGCATCATAACACAGTGACATATGCACACCCATATTTAGAGCGGCAGAGTTTGTAACAGCTAAAACTTGGGAACAGCCCAAACGCCCATCAGGTGATGTATGGATAAAGAAGATGTGTTTTTTTAATATATACAATGGAGTACTACTCTGCCATAAAGAAGGATGAGCTTCAGACATTTCTAGCGAAATGAATGAATCTTGAGATCGTACTCATAAGTAAAATAAATGGGACACAAGTTTAAATACCACAGTGTTTCTCTGGTGTGAGAAACTGAGTGGAAATAAGGACTGAGATGTATAATGGATGTTGGGAAATGGGATGAAAGTGTTCAAATGGGAAAGGAAACAAGGGAGGAGGGAGAGAGGAAGGACGGAATAAGAAAAAAACTGAAAATAGAAGGAAAAATGGAAATAAAGCTTTTACACATAGGGAGGGGAAAGGGCTTGCGGGGGGAATGGTATGGAATAAAATTTATTAAAAACACAGGCAGAGCGGGCCCGAGTCTCCCCAGGCCCTCCCTGGCGCTACCTGGCCGTAGTTCCAGGGCTTCGCCTTGATCTGCCGGAAGGAGCCCATGTACAGGTAGCCGGTGTCCCTGAGGACGTACTCGGCTCGGTGCTCCTCCGCCGGCCGGCAGGAACATGGCGTCCTCTGGGGGCGGGGCCGGCGTGAGGCCCGCAGGGGCGGGGCTCCGGTGCCTGCCGAGGGCGCGGGGCTCGGGTCCGGGGCGGGGCTCCGGGATCAGGGCGGGGCTTCCTGGGCTCGCCGCCCGCCTCACCTGCACACCACGGGTTGAAGAGCAGGTACACGGCGCTCTCGTCGGGCCGGAAGCCCTGTGGCCGCTCTTCACCTCCAGCGAGTACTTGCCCACCACGGCGTTGGGGGCGCTGGTGACGGCGACGACGGCCTGCGGGGCGCGACGGGTGGGAGGCCCGGAGTCCCGCGGGCAGACTCGGGGTCCCCCCAGCCCGGAGCCCGGGAGCGTCCCGCCCGGGCAGCAGGGGAGGAAAGCGCGACTCTGCGCGGCAGAGCGGGACCCGGTCCCTCGCGCCCCCTCGCCGTCCCGGTGCCCAGGCTGCACTCGGCCCCCCCACTGGGCAGAGGGGCTGAAACACGGGTGATAGCAAGCCTTGCTGGGCTTGGGCGCATACGGGTAATCTAGCACTGGGGAGGCTGAGGCAGGAAGACCGGGTGAGTCCAAGGCAGCCTAGGCCACAGGGAGACCTGTCGCAGCCACTCCCGGGTCCCCAAAACTCCCCAATCGGCGGGGGCGCTGACCACACCCCCGGAAGCCAGCAGCTGGGCGGAGCCACGGCCGCTGTTCTAAAGCCGCCTGTAGGGACCCGGGTGAGCCCGGCGCTGGGCAGGCGGCCGCCGGCCTCACCTCCGAGCCGGCCTCGCTGCGGACGCTGGCCTTCCAGCCGTGGCAGCCGGCGGAGTGCGGGTCCAGCGAGATCAGGATGTGCTTGGACACGCTGGGCCAGGGTCCCGCGGGCGCGGGCGGAGAATGACACGGGCCACGCCACCCCCGGCCTCCCGGCCCCGCCGTCCAGCTCGGTCGTCCCCAGGCGCACGCAGCTACCGACCCACGGGTGGACGACTGGCTCCTATTATCTTTCCTTCCGAGTCAGCAGCTCACTCAGTTGCTAAGTTGCCCAAGCTGGGTTTGAACTTGCAGTCCTCCTGCCACACCCGCCCTCTACAAATTTGTGGATGTCTCCGGAGCAGCTAGGGGCTGCCTCCCTCCCCAGCGCCCTCTGCTGGGCCGAGGATTCGGATCCCCCACGGGTGGAGCGCTCACCACTCCCACTCCCCAGATGGGGAAACTGAGGCCAGGAGGCAAAGGCATTACGGGCCACCCCGGGTCACAACCCGTGCGTCCTCCAGGCCGGAGGGGAGCCTGACCCTACCCGTGCTGAACTGCAGCGTCAGGGCGTCGCGGGGCTGCAGGGGCTGGCTCAGCTGCAGCCGCAGCATGAACGTCTGTCCGCGCCGCAGCACCAGGTCGGGCGTCTGGAACTCGGCCGTGTGGTGAGACACGGCATTGTCGCGCTTCATGAAGTCCACGTGGCGGATCTGCAGCTCTGCCCACGGCGCGAGAGGAGAAACGGGGTCCACTACCCGAAGGCGTGGCCGGGTCTTCCTGAGGCTGCGCCGCCCACCGGTGACGCGAGGTCACCTCCCCAGGAGCTGTTGGGTGCCCCGCCCCAGGCCGTGTCTCCCTGCAGCCAGGACCGCGGCCACAGCGGGCCAGGGCACTGCGCCTTCTCCATCCACCAACCCCAGGCTGGGCAGAGGAGGCGGCACTTCCCGGCAGAAGTGGTGGACAGGGACTGTTCCCTGCCGGGGCGGAGGGACTCGGGCCAGGGGCGAGTGCCCCAGAGAGGTGGAAATCGGGGAGACGGAGGCCACGGTCCAAGGCTGCTGCTGATACAAAGAGAATTCATTTTTCTTTGCAAAATTGGGGATGGACCCCAGGGCCTTTGCACTGAGCTACATCTCCAGACCTTTTTACTTTTTGAGAGTCTCCTAACTCACTAAGTTGTACTACAAAATAGCTTTTTCTGCTCCTCCTTCTCTTTGTCTTCCTCCTTCTCCTCCTTCTTTGGTACTGAGGCTCCAACTCAGGGGGACCTATCACCAAGCGATGCCCCCAGCCCTCTTTATTTTGAGTCACTAAATTTAGGCTCAAACTTTCACATCCTCCTGCCTCAGCCTCCTAAGTAGTTGAGATCACGGATGTGTGCCCCACAGTGGCAGCTTTTGCTTCCTGTGGGTGTGGCAGCTACTTTCACAGCCTAGCCTATTGTCTTCTGACTCTAAAGCTTTGGCCACATGCGTATTTCTAACTTTTCTAGAGTTGCTTTCATCTCTGGTCGCCTTCGTGTTTCTGGTTTTCCCTGGAAACGTTGCCCCTCCCTTTTCCTCTAACACCAGGGCTTTTCTGGACTTTGCCGAGGCAGCTGGCATTTATTTTCGAGGAGCACTGACCAGCCTTCCGGGGCCCAGCCCAGTGGCTCTCCTCCACGAGAACCCCGCCTTCCCCACACCCACAGCCCCATCCAGGTCCCCTGCCTCGACGTCCCTGTCTTCGGAGGACAGACGGGGCCCGTGACACGGAAGAGCCCCTTGCAGGACGCCTCGGGGCCCCCGAGGCCCAGTCCCGGTCGTTTTGACCTGGAGAGCAGAGTTGAGCTGTGCCCGCAGGGAGGCAGCTGACACCCCGTGAGGGCAGCAGGTCCGTGTCACCGCCCTGCCCCTCGCACCGAGACCCCAGGCAGCTGTGCCGAGCCCCCCAAGGCCAGGATGCTTCAGGGGCCCCGCAGCAGAGTCAGCCCTTCTCTTGCAGCAGCCTTGGCATTTTCCAGACGTTGTCTCGGGGTCGGCCCCTTTCACGGCTGAGAAAAGCCCGGGGCCCCACTCATCAGCACGACCTCCTGCTACTGGAGACTCACACGGGCCTCACCGGATCAGCAGGCGCCTCCATCCGGTGGCCCTGGCCCAGACCCTGGCCTGAGACAGCAGCTGTCGGGTGAGCCACACCTGTCCTCCCAGCACTCCAGGAGGCTGAGGCAGAAGGAGGCCAAGTTCGAGCCCAGCCTGAGCAACTTAGTGACTGAGTGAGACCCCGTCTCAAAACAAAGAATAAAACATATAAGGAGGGCTGGGAAGGGACAGGGATGTAGCTCAGCAGCACAGCACCTGCCTGGCAAGCACTAGGCCCTGAGTCTGACTCCTGGTACCAAAAAACCCAAGGGTTGAGGAAGGAGCTCAGGGCAAAGACCCCGGGTCCAATAAATAAATGGTCTAGGGATGTAATTTCACAGATAGAAAACACCCCTGGGCTTCATTCTCAGTCTAAAAGAAGGAGGAAAACCAAAAGAAAAGGCTGAAAAGCAAGCTGGTTACTCGGGATTCGGTGGCAGGTGGCGGGCACGCGGGAATTCGCATCCTCCTCGCAGCAGGTGGTGGTAAGTGAAGGCCAAGTTTAGGCGGAGAGCAGGAGGGGTGGGGGCGCCGGCCCTGGCCCAGGTCCCCAGGTGGGAGCGGCGGGGGAGCCCCACTCACCTTCCGCTATGGTCCTGCACTCGCTCGTCCCCCCTGCGCTGCGGAGCGTCAGCCCGGCCCCTTTTATGCGGCCGTGACCTGCGCAGCTGCCAAGGGGCGGCCCTGGGAGCACAGCCATGAGGGCGGTAAGACCCATAACCGTCCTATCTGGGCCGGATGAGGGCAAAGCAGCCGCTGTCCTGGGAGGAGTGTGGGGAGCGGCCCCTCGGCTTTCATGAGACCACAAGGGGCCCGGCACGGTGACTGGCCGTGTGTGGAGTGACCGGAGTGACCGTCCAGCACCGGCTTGGAGGTTTTCTTTCCTCACATTAAAAAGTCAAGGGAGGGCGGGGGATTTAGCTCAGTGGTTCCGCCCTCTGCCCTGCAAGCGCAAGGACCCAAGTTCGATCCCCAGCAAGGGGCGCAGTGTTTGGTTTTCTACTTTGCATATATAAAGCTTCCACGTGGCCGGTGTCCCCCAGAGGCGGCCCCACAGTCAGAGCGCCCAGTGTGGCTTGAGTCCCCCCACCTCGACTTCCTTCCGCACTGGGCCTCGGAGCTGTAGGACTCTCGCTGCGCTTGGGCTTTAGCGAGGAGAAGGAAGCTCTGCACAGGGCAACTCCTTTCCATTGGAGCCAAAGGGAGACCAAGGGCCTTCGAGGGGACGCTGGGGCTGGCACAGGCACGCTGTGCTCTCCCCGTCCACCTGTGGGGCTTTGTCTTTGAGACAGGGTCTCGTTATGGCCTTGAACTCATGAGACTTCTCCTGCCTCACCCTCTCTAGGGCTGGGATCATAGGCATGTGCCACCATGTCAGCAGGGATCGAACTCAGGCCCTTGTGCTTTTGAGGCAGGTGGCGGAAGCACTGAGCTACATCCCGGCCCCACCTGTGGTTTTTAAAAATGATGTTCATTTTGCTGAAAGGCACCAGCCTGGCCCAGTGGCACAAGGCCCCGGGCAGGAGTGGGGTCCAACTGGAGCCCTAACACTGCAGCGCTGGGCTGCGTGGGAGGGCACCGAATGGTGACAGCCAGGAGCTTCAGGAGCAGAGTGTGGCCGGGTCACCCTGGATGCCATGTCCTGGGACAAAAGTCTCCCCACTGTTCCCCAGACACCAGCACACAGGCCATGAAAACCAGGTGTGGTGGTGCACACCTGTAATTCCAGCACTGAGGCAGGAGGGCCATGAGTTCAAGGCCCGCCTGAGATGCATAGTGAGACCCTGTTGGAGGGAAGAAAGAAGGGAACATAGGCGGGACGGAGGGATGGAGAGAGGGGAAGGGAGGAGGGACGGTGAGTCACACGGCCCCAGCCCAGAGCACACACAGCACTGAAGAAGGAAGGGCCCTGGCTGGCCCTGTCCACAGGGGCCCGAGCCCTGCTTTGGGGTCCAGAGATACGGGCGACAGCTTACATTTCTTGGGGTTCCCCTGTGTGCCATCAGAATTTTGCACCTTGTGAAAATGAAATCCACAGCTCAAACCACCGAGAGGAAGCTCAGTCTAGGAGCCCTGGCGAGGCGCGTGCACACCACGCCGCCTGAGAGCAGTCCCGGCTTGGCCAGGACCAGGGGCGCAGAAGTGTGCCAGGGACCTAGCTGAGGGGCCCATCCCATGCCTGAAGAGGGCCCCCAGGTGTCCCCGCCTCCAGGGATGACCAGGTCCCAGCACTGTTGGCCAGGCCCCATCTGCAGGTGGTGTGGGAGCTGTCACTGCCTCAAGGGTCATGCGTTCGCTCTCTGGCCTGTGCCCCCAGGACTTGGGGTCTGGTGCAGGTCACCAGGGCTGCAGGTGGCCGGCCCTGATGTCGGGGTCCCCGGCTGCCCAAGCAAGACCCTCACTGTGCTCACAGAGGGGTCAGGGCTCTGCAGGCACCTCCTGGAAACACGGCATGGACGGCACCTTTGTGGACATGGGCGAGAGAGACGGGGCAGGGTGAAGAAGGCAGGCAGGGCATGAGGACAACAAGGTGCCGTGGGCACAGGGACAGGGACATGGCAGCAGGGACTCCCAGGCGCACGGATGGCAGCAGGGAGGGAACCAAGTCACCTGGCGTCTCCAGCCCGCAGGGGGCCCGGTGGCTCTTGGGCTCATGGGTGAAAACCAAAAGGCCCAGATGTGAGCAGCTCCAGGGCTGGGCCACCTCGCCGGGTGATGCGCACGGGCAGGGAGACCCCCGTTCTGAGGGACCCCCACCCCACACTCCCCTTGTCCTGAGGAGGAAAGTGCCGCGATACCCACTTTCATGTGGAGCCAGGGAGGCACAGGTCTGTGGGCCGACAGCCTTCCTCCTGACCTGGCTCTGTTCGCCTCAGATCCGGCTCCTATCTGCCCTCGCTCCTCGCCCTCGCAGCACACAAGCAAACAGCTTTATAGGATGAAATCTAAGATCCCATAAACTGAGGTCTCCCCTCCCCTGAGGGGTTCCCAGGAACCTCATGCAGGCATCCACAGGGCCCACGCGACCCACCTCTGACCAGCTGCTCTGACCAGCGGGAAGACTGTGGGGAAACTGAGTCTTCTAACCCTGTCTCTGGGATGTGGGTGGCTCTGGAATACACAGCCTGGGGCCCACACCGTGGCCAGGCGTCCCCTCCCGCGTCCCCATCCCATTTGCCACACTCCTTATGTGGCCCCAAAGCACGTGGGCGTCATTGGCCCGAGTGTCCCTGCTGAGCCACCACGGGAACAGTGTCTTGTCCAGCAACGTCCAACTCATCCACTGTTTTCTAAAGAATTCACGGTCTTCGGGGCTGGGGATTTAGCTCAGTGGTTCCGCCACCTGCCTCGAAAGTGCAAGGACCTGAGTTCGATCCCCAGTACCAAAAAAAAAAAGAAGCCATGGTCTTACAAAAAACTTCAAAGAGAGCAGGAAAAAGTACACCTCCTTCCTGCAGGGCCGGACAGAGCACCACGGAGGCGACAGGCAGCCGCAGCCTCCAGATGCCCTGACGACACACACAATGCCTTTCACCTCTTGTGGAACCCTAGACTCTGCTCTTTGCAGCCGCTGCACTGCTTCATCCCACCAGCAACACACAGGGTTTTGATTTCTCCAACCTCATTAACACTTGTTTGTTTTGGTTTTGTATTTTGTTTTTTGAGACAGGGTCTCACTATGTAGCCCAGGCTGGCCTTGAACTCACAGTGATCCTCCTGCCTCAGCCTTCCTAGTGCTGGGATTACAGGTGTGCCACCACGTCTGGCAGCAATGGATTGTAATTTTCAGTGCAGAACTGTTTTGTCTCCTTGGTTAAATATTTCCTAAGTGTTTTATTGTTTTTGAAACTATTGCAGAATTTCCTTCTCAGATTAAAACTGTTCATTGTTAGTATACAGAAATGTAACTGATGTTTTTGTGTTGATTTTGCATCCTGCAACTTTGCTGAATTAATTCTAACATTTTTAGGATTTTCTTTTTTGTATCGGGGATCAAACTCGGGTCCTTGAGCTTGTGCAGCAGGTGGTGAAACCACTGAGCTAAATCCCTGGCCCTCAATCCTAAATTTTTTTAAAATGGCAAAGACTCTAGATATTGTCCCAAACCCGAAGAAGGTGTATGAACACCCAGAGAGCACAGAAAACATCAGTCCTTATGCAACGGCAAACAGAAGCCACAGCAAGACACAGCCAGGTGACTGCGGAAGGAACGGTAGTAGTGTCGGCAGGGAGTGGAGAACTGGGACCCTCACTCACCCTTGGACGGTGGGGATGGAAAATGTGCAGCTGCTTTGCAGAGTGGGAGAGTGCGTCCAGGAGGTGAGCATAAGAGGCAGCACACGGCCCAGCAGACCATGAGGACTGAAATCGCACACGCACAAAAACTTTGCAAGCCAATAGTCATCACAGCATTTTCTTTTTTGGTACCAGGAACCAAACTCAGGACCTTGGGCTTGCCAGGCAGGCACAGCACCACTGAGCTACATCCCCAGCTTCGAAGCGTTACCTGTAACAGCCCCACAGCAGAAACATCCAGATAGCCATCACCTGACCAACAGGCACAGCAACGTGGTGTGGCCACAGGAGGGAGGATCACTAACCCACTGGTAGGAAGGAAGTACAGTTTGGGCTCCAATAGCTCTGCGCCTTTGAAACAGCATCCTGAATGAAAAGCCAGGCCATGCGGCATGCGGCCTGCATGCAGCACACAGAACAGGCAAAGCCAGAGCAGACAGAGGAGCTGACTGGGGAATGTGCCAGAATTAGACAGTGATCACGGTTGAAAAATCTCATGGTGCTACAAAAAAAAAAGACTGGGTTGCATACTTTAAAAAAGAGATGGGCCGGGGACTTAGCTCAGTGGTTCCGCCACCTGCCCCGCAAGCACAAAGTCCTGAGTTTGATCCCCAGTACCAAAAAAAAAAAAGACTAAAAAAAAGAGATAGGTAAAATAAAAAATGAGAACAAAAACTTGGTGACTGCCCCATCAGGATCTGGCTGGAGGACACAACATCAAACTGCCAGGTCCAGCACAAACAAAACCAAGCTCGACCCACTGCCCAGGTGCCGAGCAGAGACAAATATTGACTCAAGGTTCACTGAGGACAATCCCTGAAATGCACAAGCAGATACGGGAATCATTCCCATGCGTCTGAGATGACTGCAAGGTGCCTCAGAGTGGCCTGTTTCTTTTGAGAAGCCATCTTGTATCTCGTGGGCTTCCTGCAGATGTGTGTGTGTCGTCATTTTCGAGATGTCTCACTTAGTTCAGGTAGGCCTTGAACTGCAGCACTCCTCCTGCCTCGGCACCCCAAATGCTGGGATTACAGGCGTGCAGCACCATGCCACCCAGGTGCACTCGGTAAATCAAGTGTGAAGCCAGCCACCTCTGCCTCTGTGTGGATGGGTCCCTTCATGGCTTCCTCCTGGCAGTCACACACTGCCCAGGGTGCCGGCCCCGCCCCCCCCGCCTCTCAGCCCCGTCCTGTGCCCGCCCCACAGGACCTCAACCCACAGGGCTGTGGCCTTGCCCTTCCTCGCTGCTACCACAGCAGGGTCAGACTGGCTCAGGGCTGGGGCAGGGGGCCCTTGGAGAAGGCGAGAGGTGGCCGGTGGCCCCTGGGTTCTGGGCTGAGGGAGCGTGGCCCACTGCGGAACTGGTGCCAGCCCTGGGCTCAGGCAGATGGGCACCATGGTCACTGGCACTCGGTAGCCGTGTGGCACTGGGCAAACCGCTCACCTGCCCCCCACCCCACAGTAGGAACAGGGGACCCCCCGGGGTAAGGCTGAGGCTGGAGGTGTCCACGCCACCTGATCCGTCAGCACTGTCACAGCCTGGCCGGGGCCCCTGTGAGGGTACAAGTCCGCAGCAGAGGGGCAGAGAAGCAGCACAGCAGCTCCGCACCAGGGCTGGAAGCACAGGTGTCGGGGTGACTCCAGCCTGAGGAAGCGCTGCTCTGGGGTCACGGAGGTGAGGGCAGCCGGGAGCAGGCCCATGTTGCCAGGCTCCCGTCCTGCAGCAGAGCTGAGTGGGGCACAGAGCCTACGGCCCACAGGGAAGGGGGAAGACGGGGAGAAGCTGAGGGCTCAGACAGCAGGGGCAACGGGGACCTCAGACCCCGAGGCCTCAGAACCACCAGCGCCCTGGGACGGAGGAGCCAAGAAGCCAGGGGCCTCAGGCGCAGGGCCAGGTAGGCTCCAGGCCACTTTCCCTTTCCAGAGGACAGGAACAGGGTCAAGGTGAGGCCTGACTTCCCAACAAGGGACAGACACCCGGTGACCACAGCAGGACCCACCCGGGGAAGAGCTCTCAGCCTCCAACACCAAAGGGAGGGAAGGGCCCAGGTTCCACACCCGGCGGCTTTAACTTACAAAAAAATATTTATTAGCCCAGGTTTCCTCATCTTGCTTAACATACTCGTGAAGTCAGGAAGCCCCGAGGAAGCCCCCGGGAGCAGAGTGTGACAAGAACTTGGTGTGGCGCGCGGAAACCCTGGACCTCTACATCTGTGGGGCTCACCGTGGTGGCCCAGGTCGAGAATCGAAGCACTGCACAGACACTGCGGGCACTCTGGGCACAAGGTGGCTCGCTGCCACCCTCCCAGCTGGAGGTTGGGGGCCTGGTCCCTTGGGAGCACTGACATCAAGAAGGCTGGCTGGTATGGCACCTCCCTTGCGACAGTTAGGAGGCTGCACACCCAGGCCACAGGGGAAGCAGGCACACAGGACACACCCGCCTGAGGCGGCCACCAGTCAGCTCTCGGCCAAACACCAGGTGGCGTCACTGCTGCTTGTGCGGGACAGGCTTCCAGACAGGTGGCAGCTTCCTTTGGACCAGAGTGAGCCCACAGAGGATGAGGAACACGCCTCCCCACCACAGCACCTCCTGGCACTCACCGTACAGCAAGTAGCCCAGCAAGGCCTGCGGGCAGAGACAGCGTCAGGGTCCCACCCACTCCCCCCCAAGGTCAGCTCAGGGCAGGGCGCAGGTCCACAGCAGGAAGCTGGGGCTCCACGCCCTCCTTCCCATCCCAGACCCCAGCAGGGTGTGCAGGGACGACCCCAGGAGACACCCAGGCTTTGGGGGCCTTCAGGAAGAGGCTCCACCTTCGGGGCTCCAAGCAGGTAGGCTTTTCCGGGTCAGGCTTCATCCCCACTTCCAGAGAAGTCATCCACATTTAACTGCTCCGTGACTGGAGGAGCAGCCAGGCACCGGTCAAGCCTCGACCCAACCTCCACGTCACTTTCTGTCCCTTCTGCCTGGGAAAGCAGGGGCTCCTCAAAGACAACTCACTCAGGACAGGTTTAGGACCTGACACCATGCCCTCAGACTACTCACCGAGCTCAGGATGTTTGAAAAGGTCACTGTGACTGATGCAATGGCTGACGACATGGAGAAACTGAGGCCCCGGCTAAAGAAGGTCCACATCAGAGAGTTGGCAGAGAACATCACAACGATGCTTGTGATGCACAAGCCGACGTGGACCTGCAGGAGAAAGTGCCACTGCAGCCACCCTCACAGAACACCCCTCCAGAGCCCAGGCACCCTCAGAACTTCTTGTGTGGGGCTCCCATAACTGCAGTGGACCCATCTACAGAGGAAACGGATTCAGGAAGACCCTGGCTGGCCACACAGCCTGGGCAGAAGCAAAATGCTGACCCAGAACAGTATTTCCCATAGAGCACAAGTCCCTGTCTGGCTCAGTGCCAGTGCTGGGGTCCCAGTGCCTCAGCTGGTGTGCAATTCCAGTTGGGAGTGGGTCAGATAAAGCACAAAGGGCCACAGCAGTCTCCATTCTCCTCCTCAAACCCAGTCTGTGCAGGCTGACAGATGAAGAACTAGAGGCATTATGTCACTTCCCTCCAGTGATAGACTAGACAACACCACAAGGATCCAAACCTGGGTAGGGCCGGGGATGTAGCTCAGCGGCACAGGGCCTGCCAGGCAAGCAGGAGATCCTGAGTTTAATCCCTGATAAAAAACAAAAACAAAAACACCCCAAGCATTGTGGCCCAAGCTCCTCATGGGGCCCCAGACCTGCCTGGGGACACCCCACCCCGGGTCATCTCTTGGAGAACCTGCAGCAAATGTTTTCTTTCTTTATCTCCTGGAGTTTTTTGCTTTTTTGGTTTTTTTGTAGTGGGGATCGAACTTGGGTCCTTGAGCTTGGGAGGCAGGCGCCAGAACCACTGAGCTAAATCCCAGGCCCTATCTCCTGTCTTTTAGTGGGAAAAAACGTTGGGAGAGGAAAGGATCTTTAAAAGGCCCCTGCACAAAGGGTATGCAGAGCTTGCTTGGCTGAGGAGCCCTCCAGTAGGCCTATCCACTCATTATACTTTTTTTTTCTTTTAGAGACAAGGTCTCACCGTATCTTGAACAGGCTGCCCTTTAACCCACTATGTAGCCCAGGCTGGCCACAAACTTGTGGTGATCCTCCTGCCTCAGCCTCCTGGGTGCTGGGATTACATTACAGGTGTGCATCACCGCACCTGGCATCATCATACTTATTTCTTGTCGATTTTCCAGGAGCTGAATACCAAGTGTCTTGAGGACAGGGGGTCTTCCTTATAATTTACACAAAAGCATCCTAAGGGCCAGTGACAGCCTCTCCCACAACAGAGAATTAGGAAAGCCAGATCACAAATGCAAAGACTAGGAAATAAGAAACTTCATGGCCCATGGTCGCTCATTTTACTCTGGCCCACGCACCCAAGAACTATGCCCCACGGAACGCTAACATCCCGCACCTCTCACTACATTAGCTCGAAATAGGCTGGCACCTAAATGCTGCCAGTCTCCTGCCCTGATCAGGGTCCAAGCCGGGGTTGCAGGGGCAGTGAGAGCCTTCCAGCAAGCAGGCCTGGTGTGGACCCGGGGTGAGAGGCTACAGCCTCTCCTGATAAGAAAGGTTGAGAACCCATCTTTCAGGGTTCCCTCGTGCCTGGGTTACCCCGACAACCAGTTTTCCCGGTAGCAGATTAGACGGGTGAGAAGATCCATGAATGACGTTGATGTCGGAGAAAAGAGATGGGCAACAGGTTTCTCACCTTCACAGTCATGCGCAGAGAAAAGCTGAAGCCCATTTAAGGGCTTAAAATGAGAGGGAGGAGGTGGCGGCCTCCCCGGGAACGAGAAGCCAGCACGGAGGGGCGGCCGGGTGCCTGGAGGGAGGGGCCTGGCCCCGCCGCCGACGCC
>NW_004624730.1:75634935-75650132 GCF_000247695.1 Heterocephalus glaber
TTTTTTTTTTTTTGGTACCGGGGATTGAACTTGGGACCTTGTGCTTGCGAGGCAGGCAGCAGAACCACTGAGCTAAATCCCTGGCCCTTTCTTCTTCTTCTTAATAACACAACAGGCAAGGATGACAGGGCCCCAAGCCAGACCCCCACCCAAGCAGACCCCCTCCCTGAATCCACAGGAGCACAGAGATAAGAGGCAGCCAGCAGCCACCCTGCAGCTCTCACCACCACCCTGTTTATCAGCCAGCCCCAGGCCCATCACCCAGGGGACTCTCAAATTTTCCACCCTCTAGACCAGGGCCCCTCCCCTACCTAAAACACCCCATATAACCACGAGCATGCTCCTGTCAGTGCCAGTGGCCTTCTCGCCTTTGGCCCATCTGCACTCAGATGGCAATAAGCTCATCGAATGTTGCTTAGACTTTGCCTGCTTTAGAGGTCTCAGTCATGCCTCAGTCTGACCTTATAATGTATAAATGTAAGCACTGTGCATCTAGAAAAGAATGGGGATGGGGATGTAGCTCAGCATCACCTTGCCTGCCTGGCAAGCGCCAGGTCCTGAGTTTGATCCCCGGTACTGAAAAAAAAATAAAAGAAAATGTCAGATATCTTTTGACTTTTTTTTTTTTCCAGTACCGGGGATCAAACTCAGGACTTTGTACTTGGGAGGCAGGTGCTGTGCCACTGAGCTACATCCCCAGCCCAGATATCTTTGATCTGTTTTTTTTGGTGCCGGGGATCGAACTTGGGACCTTGCACTTGAGAGGCAGGCGCTGGAACCACTGAGCTAAATCCCTGGCCCTCTTTGATCTTATATCAATGTTATACACATACATATATATTAGCAATCTATGAAATACACTTAATAGACTCAAATACATTACCATTTATAAATTTTAAGAAGAATACACAAATATATACTTAGCAAGTGTCTTTAGTATTTTAATCATAAATAACTCAGATTTTTACTCACATATTCATCGAATTGTTAATTTTTTTTTTTTTGGTACCAAGGATCGAACTCAGGCCCTTGCTCTTTGGAATTGTTAATTTTTAACAATTACCTCTACATTGCTCACAAATGTAAAATATCTGACAAACACAAGTTAATGTCCCAAAACAATGTTTTGCTGAGAGGAAAAAAAAATCTCTCAAAAGTTGTAGTCAGTACCTGGAAACTGCATCTACATGTGCTACAAGAGAATGTTTCAAAATCCTTGAAAGGGTTTCTGGGGCTTTGGAACTTGGATATTTACATTGAACCCAATGAATCTTTTTTTTTTTGGTACCAGGGATCGAATTCAGGACCTTGCGCTTTCGAGGCAGGCGGCAGAACCACTGAGATAAATCCTTGGCCCTTGAATACCAAATTTTTATGTCACCAAATGCAAACGATCCTGGAGAATAAGGAAGCCCGTAAGTGAAGCCACTTGGAGGACTATTAAAGGAACTTTAATAACCGTGAGTTTTTAAAGTGGAAAAGCTCAGAAGATTTTAAAAGATCCACAGACCACAGGCTGAAATACTGCTGCTGCATCAGGGCTTCCTGGCTTATCATTCGAGTGGAGGAAGTCCTTACCCACGGAAACATGGACCCAGCTCTTTCAGGAAATTAGAAAGCAGGCACAGCATGGCTGGACAGTGTGTACTCAGACACAACTCGATGCATAAGGCCAAACGGGTGAGGCAGGTGTCCCTAGCAGCCAGCACCAGTCCTGGCCAGGCAGGGGGTCCCAGGATACGGGAGGCTGCACAGCTGGTGCAGTGGCCAGGGCCCCACCTCTGGGGTCTTCGCGCACCTGCCATTCTTTTGGCGTTCTCAGTGGCCCCTGGTCTTTCCTGGTGGGATGTGCTGGTGCCCTTCACCGCTGCCCGGCTCAGCACCTACCTCACCACCATTGTGTCTGTGCAGCTCTTCCAGGACTGGGAGCAGCGGCTGGCTGCTGTGCTGTGCCTCCTCTGGGTCCTCACCGTCTTAGCCTCCACTTTGTCTTTGAGAGGCTGCTGTGCTAGAAGCTGGTGGAGCAAACTCAGCACTCTGGCTCACCCTGATCACTGTCTTCATGATCGAGCCTCTGGCAGGGCCGGAGGGGAGCGCTGCACAGTGGGAGTGCCGGTCCTGACTGGGGCTGCTTGAGCCACACCAGAGGAGGTCTTGGCCTGAAGGCAGCACCTGCTTGTGCCCGGCTGGGTACCCAGTTTCCTCCCAGTCACATCTGAGATTTTTCCTCATCAGGCTAAGAAGAGCAGCCTTGATCCCTGAAATGTATTTCCTGTTATTCATGCCTTGAGTAGCTAATCCTGACTGAGATCCTGAGCAGGGCCCCGGGGCAGAGGAAACTTAAGTCAAGGGTCCTGCTGGGCTCTAAGTATTCTCCACAGTGGGGATGGACTCCTCTCCAAAAGCAGCAAACTGGGCTTGGGGACTTTGTCCGGCCAGCAGCACTGACCCAAGAGCTCACTGGTCCCGTCCATGCAGGTCACACTTCCTTAGACAGCTGAGCTCTGAGAGTGCAAGAGAGCTTGCATTTCCCGCCCTGCATTACAGGAGAGAGAAGCCCTTCTTCAGACAGAAGAATGTTGCTAAGAACCTAACTGGGACCCTCTCCAGATACCCGCCACCTGGGAATACCTGCTGCCAAAGCACTGCAGGGCTTTCTGCCACAGCCGGCTGCAGCCTCATGGACTCTTCCACCACCTTGTGGCCGGCACCATCAGCGCACCTGAGACAGACTTCAGGCTCCCTAAGCAACCAAAGATAGAAACAGTGGTCTGGTGATGGTGGGCATGGAGACCTGCAGATGGGAGCTTGTTTCTATCTTTGGTTTCTTTGCCTAAAGTCTTTGGTTTGATGTGTCAGGTGCCAAATGACATTTGCTGAGATGAAAATAAAAGTGCTTTTTTGGAGAAAAAAAGACAAAACTGTCTGTTTCTTCTCATGGACCTAGCTAGGGAGCTCCAAGTGGACTTTTCAGTCACACTCACTTGTCTACTGTAGTAAGCCACAGGGGATACCTCTTATCCGACTCAGTTTCTGCTGCACAGAATGAGGATGCCAGTCTCTAAACCACTCTTGCACAGGGCAGCAGTCCTGAGCACAGTGTGGAACAAACCAGTCCTAAAACCGATGCAGTCATGACACAGTCGAGACCACTGCAGGGAGGAGGAGCAGCAGGCCTGGGCCCTTGCCTGCTGCTCATTAAAAGCATTCAGACTTAGAGCCATTCCCACCATGAACCATAACTTGTAACAGTGTCTAGCAAATACTCCCTTATGACTCTTGCTAATACCAGAAGCAGCCTTCATGCACACGGACTATTACTAAATCATTTAAACTTGTAAATAAAGGAACAACCAGCCAGTGCTGTTAACGTGTGGCACATTTTCTCAATGTTCAACTGACTCTGATTCCCACGAGTCTTTGAGATAACAAACTCAAAAATTTTAATTGCATTTGCTTCATGCGCTTTAGTCTTTCTTACAGCCTTTGTGAAATCAAAGTCTCTTTTGAAGTCAAATAGCTAAAAACTAATTTTGATTGGGTAATGTGTAAGAGAGGCAGAGAGAATTGAGAGAGACCACCCGAGCATGCTTTGTGAGAGCAAGTGACGCTGTTTATTCACTCCAGAGCGAGCAGCCAGGCTGGGTCCAGAAGGGGATTCAGCGTGGTGGGGGAAAGCATACACTTAAGTAGGGAAATGGTTGCCTAGGCGATGGTGGCGGTTGCTGAGCATCAGTCTGGAGCATCACTGCCTAAGGAGTCTGAGGGCCCAGATGGTGTGGGCTGAGCTCCTCAGTCAGGGCTGCAGTGCAGATGTTTCCTGGAACCGAGGGGCTGAGACATGGTGCTCTGCTATCAGCAGAGGCCAGGTCAGGCCCTGCAGTGGTCTCACTTGCCAAGCCTGACAGCTAACATGGGAAAAATGTGTGTCAATGGTTCTGAAGACACTTTTATTTTATAAACATTTGTTTAAGTCATGTGGACTAAAAGGCATTTGGGGTTGTGCTTTCTTAATTATTGTGTGCTCTTATTTTTATCAACTTTTAAAGAATTACACTATTGGCATGATTTTTCTTTTTAGTGTCCCAAGCAATACTTAACCCTAAATTTCCACATTTGAAAGGATTCCAGGTTGTAGCAAGGTGAGAAATATACATCTCAAAGGAGATAGCTTGCTCAGTTAATATGAGTTTGAATTTTCTGAAGTTTTTTTCCTGTCTTAAGTCAATTTACAAAGCTCTTGCCCCAAGTTTTAAGACTTGTTTCCTTTCATTGGGCTAAAATATATACAAAGTTGGTCAGAAGTTTACACATCACAAATATCAGTTTTCAGCAAATAAGTTGTAACAAATGTTTTGAAACACAACTGGTTTAGAATGAACCAAGACCGTTAGCCAGCTGAGGGGAAAATTAAATGCAATGAGAAACCGGTCCACATTAGTCAAACAACTGTGCAGTCAGTGGCACCGAAGGATCTGGCTGGTAATCCAGAAAGGGGCAAGGAAAAGCAGCTATAGATGTTATCCTGGCCAAAGCTACTTCAAACAATCCTCTTAAAGACAGTTGCATGAGGCCGGGGATTTAGCTCAGTGGCACTGCACCTGCCTTGCAGGCACAAGGTCCTGAGTTCAATCCCCAGTACTGCAAAAAAAACAAAAACAAAAAAACAACCCAAAAAACAAGACAGTTGCATGAAATCAGACTGCACTTTCAGTTAGACAGGCCATGTTGTTATACAATAAAATCACCTTTTCTAAGTCACAGATAAGTAAAATTTCTCTAGGAAGCCACAAATAACACAAGCACATTCATTCATAAAGACTTTACTTTGACACATGATGGGAAAACCATAGAGGTACACATGAATGAGAAAATCACAGAAGATCACAGAAACAATCAAGTCAAGACTTCAGTGCTTGTCAGTTATACTGAAGCTGGAGTTTTGGGAGCACAACATGCAGCCGAGGCTGAAGTGGCAAGGAGTGGAATGGATAACCAGTACTCCTCTTCTTCCCCTCTCTTTCAACACAAGCCACACCAACTTCCTTACAATGCTTCTCCGGGGCAGCTATGTCCTCCCGGGCCTCAGAAAACTTTTCTTCCATGCCCTCACCCATGTACCAGTGAGCAAAACCACGCTTGACCTGGGCCAGGGATTTAGCTCAGTGGTTCCATCGCCTGCCTCGCAAGCGCAAGGACCCGAGTTCGATCCCTGGTACCAAAAAAACCAAAACAAACCATGCTTGACACACCTCACATCAAACCCGTGGCCCAGAGAAACCCAGGCCTCAGCATGCAGCCCGCTGCACCTCAGCCAGGTCTCACCAGGCACGACAGTGAGTGGCTGGTAATTAATGCCACCCTTGAAGCCACAGGGGTACCAGTCCACAAACTGGATGTTGTGCTTGGCCTTGATGGTGGCAATGGCAGCACTGACATCTTTGGGGATCACATCACCATGGTACAACAGGCAGCAAGCCATCGATTTACCGTGGTGAGGCCCGCATTTCACCATGTGGCTGCTGGCTGAAAGCTGCTTGAGGAGGCTTTCTGAGCAGAGCCGACAGGGGAGTGTCTGGAGGGGCGTGGATGCTGGGGTAGGGCACCAGATTGGTCTGGAATTGACAGGTCAACACTCAGGCTTCATCACATCTGAGGGAAGCAGTGACAGAAAACACAAGATGGCTATGTTAGGGCAGGCTGGATGCTCAGTAACCAAGGTTTCTATGGCAGATGTCACAGATGGCCTCACAGTCTACCACGAAGGCACAATCAGAGCGCTCCAGGGTGGTCTGGGTGGTGAGCGTGGAGTCGGAGGGCTCAATTACAGCTGTGGGAAGCTGGAGGGCTGGGTAAATGAAGGACTCCAGCTTGATTTCTTGCCATAGTCAACAAACATATTGATCAGCAGGGAAGTGAACCCAGAGACAGCTCCCTTGCCAAACAATGGAGAAATAAGTAGTAGATCTGTGTGCGCTGGTCAGGCACAGTAAGAATTCGGGCCAAGACAAGGTCAGTGGCCTGCATGGCAAGAGTGTAGTGCTCACTGGCATAGCTAATGGCAGCCTCTTCCTTGCCCCTAAAGAGCTGCTCAGGGTGGAAGAACTGGTGGCCGATGCCTGTGTGAACTTCATCAATGACTCCTCCAGGTCTTCTCACCAGAGGCGTTGAAGGAGCCACCCTCCTCCCCATGGGTCTTGTCACTTGGCATCTGGCTACCAGGCTGGACGCCATGTTCCAGCCAGGCGAGCTCCCAGCAGGTGTTGCCAATCTGGATGCCAGAGTGGCCAATGTGGAAAGATGCATACATGTGTGATGGCCACAGGAGCAGACACCAGGTCCTGGTTAGGGTCAGTCCTCAACAAGCTAGCATGAGCACTTTCATTCCTGAGCAAATACCTCTAACCGAATAATGTCTTAGAGGTATTGTCCTGTCCCAAAATGAGAAGCTCTCTGGCCAAACTGAGTGCTCCATCAGGTCTTGAAGGTGCAGAGATTTCCTGCCTTACCTCCACATAGTACAGAACACACAGCTCTGGCAGGCCCCTCATCACAGAAACCTGGCTGCAACCTGTCCACTTAGTGTGCAGCTTCTAGATGGTACTGTACCCTACTGCCCATTCTAGACCAAAGTGGTTAAGAGAAAAAGAAACCAAAGCAAACCAAAATAAATGAGGATTCCAAACCAGCCAGTGCCTGGAATTTTTCTACCTCTGAATCTCTCATCACATCAGTCAGTGCCTTAAAATGACCAACGGCCAAATGGTGAAGGTGCTTGCCTCACCCTAAATGGCCCTGATGGCCAGTCAGTGCCCAATATGACCAAATGGCTACAAAGGGCGAAGGTCCTTAGCTCAGCCAAATGGCACTGCTGAGTGACCCAAGAGAAGTCCAAATGACGGAGACAGTAGATCCCGGGAGTGCATTTTCCAGCAGGAAAACAGTTGGAGCCTGTCAGCCCCCTAAACCTTTTTCCTTTTACCAACAAAAGCATTTATAGGAAACTGATGCCACGAACAGAAAAGGATGAGGGTTCTGGGTGCAAAAATTTCTCCAGCTCCTGACCATGGGTTGAAGTAGCTATGAGCAGTCAGTTCCTTTTCCTAACTCCCTGCCAGGATGAAGGGCTCTTAGGAGCTGGGCCTTAGCTCCTGCCTAGCTCACCAAAACCCTTACTGGCCATGTAGGTTCATATACTCAGGTTCGTTTGCTCACCACTGACAAATCAAAGGAGGCCATTTGTTTTGGTAAAAAGGAAAAAGGATTTATTTAAAGCTAGCTCTGAAGAGGCCAGGGATTTAGCTCAGTGGTTCCAGTGCCTGCCTGCCTTGCAAGCACAAGTTCCCGAGTTCGATCCCCCTGCCCCAAAAAACCTAGCTCTGAAGAAATGGAGGGGTCCATTTGCCTCAAATACCATCTCCTGGTAAACAGGTAAGGGTATTACCTACCTCCCCTAACAGAAGGGAAGGAGCACCGAGCTAATACAGATCGCCACACGTGGTTTATGGCTTTAGCTCATTGTCCCCTTCCTTCTGGGAAGAAAACTGGGCTCCTGCCTCCTGGTGTCAGCATCTGCATATTCTGTCACTTCATCTGGGCTGAGGAGAGGAGGGAGGAGGAAGCTTAGAGAAGTTGTTTACCTCTAAAAGAAAAATAATCTAACTTTTAAAGTTCCATCTTGTACTGCAACTTACAGTAACAAGTGCTGGGCCAGACTAATGGGATGCAATGGCGCAGCCAGAGTACACTTGGAAGACAGGCACTGACTTAAGAAGTTACACACACACTTCCCAGATGACCTAGACCTGTGATGGCGAACCTTTTAGAGCTTTCAATGGTAACAAATAGCCCACTTCGGCACACATGCCATAGGTTGCCATCACTGCCCTAGATCTTCCTTTTCTAGGTGTGTACTTGAGATGTGAAACACATGTCCACACCCAGACATACCGCACACATTTATAGCAGCCTTGTTTATAATACAACCATGATGGGGACAACTCAAAGGTCCAGCTACTAAAGAAGCGATAAACATGATACAGCCATACAGTGGAGTTGCACTGTCAGTAAAAAGGACCAGAATGCCGACATGGAAGCCCTCAAGGACAGGGGCTCGTACCTGCCTGTTCACTGATGATCAGTATCTGGCACATTATAGATGCTAAGTACATTATTTGGGGTGGAAGGTGGGGCAGGGTCTCTATGTACCCCAGGCTGGCCTTGAACTTACAGTGACCTTCCTGCCTCAGCCTCCAGAGTGCTGGATTCCAGAGGTGCTCCACCATGCCCAGCTTTCACTAAGTACATGTGAGGCAGAAAATAAGAAACAAAAACTAGGCAAAAAGGAGACAAGGAAATCGAGATTTTAAAATTATACTTAAGAGGGGCGGGGATTTAGCTCAGTGGTTTCACTGCCTGCTGAGCAAGCGCAAGGACCCGAGTTCGATCCCCGGTACCAAAAATAAATAAATAAATAAATAAATAAATAAATAAATAAAATTATACTTAAGAATGAAGATGTGCTATATACATGTACAAACTCCCTACAATGAATGTAATCATTAAGTACTGTAGATGTGTACTAATAAAAATTAAAATTAATATGCTCAACAATAAAAAGAGTAAAACAAACAAAAAAATTATACTTAACTGCAGCTTGAAGATACAAAGGTTGCTCAAGCCCTTTTCCCTTCCAGGAAACTCATTAAAACAATTCCTGGAAGTTTTAAGACACAGTAAGGCTGTAAATCTGGGGTCTGGACCTGGCCTTTTCACCTGTCAATTACGTCTCCTCTGCCCTTAAGGAAGCAGCAATACTGGTGGGGAGCAGTCCCAGCCTCAAACACAGAGGTGCTCGCATTCTGGCATAACCCAACAGACACAGGAACTCACACCCCAGATCACCCACCTTGAAGACACTCCAGACCCCTAAACTACATTCAGCCCTGGCCCACAATGTGTGTCATTCTTCTGTGAGTGTCCACACTTTTCTTGAGTGCATGCTAAAATCTCTAACAAACCCTTCTGTGCCTCTTACTGACCTGTCCTGAAAATTCTTTTACTGTAATGGGAGTCAGCGGACCTGAAACTCATTCTGTACAAGGGTGGGACAGACTCCTTATTTCAGCCTTGGGGACCCTCAGACCCAGCCCAGTGACATATGCAGTGAAGAAGTGAATGAATTGGCCGGGGATTTAGGTCAGTGGTTCTGCTGCCTGGCTTGCAGGCATAAGGACCAGAGTTCAATCCCTGGAACCAAAAAAAAAAAACCCAAAAAGAAATGAATGAATCATCTAAGTTACTTTATTGTTTTTAAAAGATTTTATTTGAAAAAATGGCCATATTTACAGTTGTAGAAAATGCTCATGAAAATACTTAAAGAATACAAAAATATGGAGTTGGGGTGTAGCTCAGAGGTAGAGTGCTTATTTGCCATGCGAGGCCCTGAGTTAGATCCTCAGCACTGCAAAAAACCAAACCACACCAAACCAAACTAAACCAAACGTACAAAAACTATCACATTAACAAGGGGGCTACTGGCCAGGGATTTAGCTCAGTGGTTTCGCTGCCTGCTGCGCAAGCACAAGGACCCGAGTTCGATCCCCGGTTCCAAAACAAAACAAACAAAAACACAAAAACAAGGGGGCTGCAAATGCAGCCATCAAACTCACTGCCATGTTTTGGAACCACCATATATTGTTAGCGCTACCATGAGACTCAAACAAGATTATTTACGGAAAAAATGATCTGACTAATGTCTACTATAGACATTAGCTACAGGCCTTTAATTTTATAAGACAAAAAGGTTTTCCTGTATTTACAACTGATTTGAAACATGAAAATGGCAGCCAGTTATTAGCAGACTGCTGACAATCAGTGAGCTTGTGACCACCACCATGTATACAATTCACAATTGAGGTCCTTAAGTTCACTCTCCTGAGTCAGCAGGAGTAGGTCTTACTTCTAAGAGAGAGAGGAGAGAAAAACATCTCCAAACAAGGCAATTCCTAATAGGTGACCAGGATCCTTATGATTCAGTCTTTTTCTTTTCTTTTAAAACTACATTTTCAGCACGCAACTTTTCCATCTCCTATAAGTAATTGAGAAAGAGAGGAAAAAATTTAAGGCTCTAACTTGTACAGGAGATATTCTTCCTGACTTTCAATAAGCATATATTTTAAATTAAACCTAGAATGTTCAATATGTAAACTGCATAACATTAAATAGAAATTTGGCATCTATGAGAATTTATTGGAATTAATTACATTACAACAGTAAAGAACAAAATTTTCTCAAATTCAGGACATTCCCTGAAGTAAGCCATTCAGTCATTAAAATTTTAATTTCCCTTCAATAAAATGATCACTTTTAAGCCAGAGTGGGTTAATTCAGAGTAACATTCAGAGCGTACCTTCTTCAGGCGTATCACATAATGAATCTTCTGATGCAGGTTCTGATGCCCTGCCAGCATCCCGTTTTCCTCCGCGAGAAACTCCACCTGCTCCCTTAACATCTCTATCTCCTGTAGACAAATCAACCCGAGCGAGAAGGTGAAAAGCAGGACTTCACATCCTCTGAAATTCACATGACTTCCTGTCTCCCAAGAGCACAGGGTGTAAGAGATGGAGCCTAGTTTATAGCTCCTACAACCATGTCTGTGGGACTAGAGAGACTCAAACCAAAGATCCTATCCCAGAATGCATTTTCACAGGAAGGAGATTTCTGCCCATTAATCCTCTTTATTCAAGGATTCCAAGTACCATGAAAAACCCAGTATATCAACACACCTGAAAGTTTCTCTCTCTTTCTTCATACATCTCTTCCAGTTTCGATCTTAGTAGTTCCTTTTCCTGGAATGCTTTAGCCTCCAATGTCTGGATTCGCTCAACTTCCTCAGCCATTCTGAGGCAGTCCATTTCTTTGCTATGAAGAGCACTTTGGACTTCTCCTAGACTGGAAGAATAAGAATCATTTTTTTTTTTTTTTTTTTAGTACCGGGGATTGAACTCGGGACCTTGTGCTTGCGTGGCAGGTGCCGGAACCACTGAGCTAAATCCCCGGCCTAAGAATAAGTATCATTTTATGGTATTCCCAAGAAATGTAATTCAAAAACAGCACTCAAATTACATATTTCTCCCCAAACTGGTTTAACCCCTAGCACCACAAAAAAAGGAGAAGAGGAGGAGGAAGAAAAAGAGAAAGGGGTAGGGTGAGAGGAAAACAAAAAGAGGGAGCAGTGGCTAGTTTGGGGGAAATTGGAGAACTCGCTTCCCAAGAATGTAGTAAATAACAACTGATCTAAGGTAAGTATGGTTATCTCTACTCCCTTGTCAGACACTGGCTGTCACAGCTTCCCCTGAAGGTTCCTCATGTGTGCCTTTTGTAGCAAGGAGACACAAATTGATTCTTGGGAACTTAGACAAAAGAAAGCCCGTGGAAACTACCTTCTTGCAAATGTAATCTTGTGGAGATACAATGTTTGGAGTTGCAACAGGAATGTCTGGCCTTTGAACAATTTAAACTTATAATGAAAAATTTTACACATAAAGCCAACTTCAAAAATATGTAAGATAAAAGAAAAGATAGATAATAGGAAACAGAGATGGATCTTTTGGAAATGAGAAGAGGACCAAGAGATGAAGGGAGAAAGGAGGGGAAGGGGATGAAGAGATGTATTACGTGCATGTTTCAACTCCTCATAAGGAATGTAATCACTACGCACTGCAAAAAAAGGATAAAAATTGAAAAAAGATGCACAATAGCTGGGTGTAGTGACACACATTTATAATTCCAGCACTCTAGGAGGCTGAGGCACGAGGATCACCAGTTCAAGCCCAGTCTGGGAAACTTAGTAAGACTTGTCCCAAAATAAAAAAATTAAAAAAGTTTGGGATGTAGCTCAGTACAAAGGCCCTGGTTTTAATCCCCAGTACCGAGAGGAAAAAAAAAAAAGAGGTTAAATGGTATTTCAAAATTCCTTTAAGAAGTATAACAAGTAAATATGTTTGAGGACGACTCTGAATACTTATTCCAATATCCTTCTAATGATATTTTATCATTTTATTGGTTAACACCTATCAGTTTACTTGTTTTGAACCTGCAGAAAATATAGTATACCTTATACATGAAAGAATAGGGCAATTTATAAGGATAGATAAATATGAAAACTGTATACATAAATTAAAATCATGGCTTCAGGAAACATACAGAGAACCTAGGTCAAGACAAGGGACTCAGATACTGATCCATTGGTCTCAGAGGGCCTCAAGTTTTTAAATTCAAGGAAGTAGAAGCCTAAGAGAAAAGGGGAACCAGTCGGAGATATTGTTCTTTTTTTTTTTTTTGAGTCAGGGTCTCCCTTTGTAGTTCAGGCTGGCCCTGATCTCACTATGTAGCCCAGGGTGGCCCTGATCTTGCAGCAATCCTCCGGCCTCAGCCTCTCGAGTGCTGGGATTACAGGCGTGCACCCCCATGCCCGGCTGAGATATTGTTCTTTTAATCAGTGAGGAGAACACCACTCAGTTGCTCAAAGAAGTTTAGCTTTTCCATGCACTGATTTCTTTAAGCTTTTCTTTTGGAGTGGCTCTAGTTGAAGACCCCTTGAGCACGTGGTATTGGAAGTATCAGTTCTGTTCACACAGTACTGCAGTTAGAAAGAAGTTACTTACCTTGTAGAATTATTTTTCCTTTAAAGGAGAATAAAAACAATTATCAACAATTATTTATAAAATAATACACTTACTCTGTTTTCATTTTCAGCATTTCTTCAGCTATTTTACTCTATAAGATTAAAAAAAAAAGATTTAGGTTATTTAATAACATTGCTAAAAAAGACACAAAGGCATCAGTCCATTCTCTCATGTTGAGAAAATCAAATGAACTCTCTTGTCCCTGATGCCAGCTGTGCCCACGTCGGGGAACCAAGGCCCCAAACTTGTTTCTAAATGGACAGGTGCACATGCAGAGCAGCAAGCTCCCATGCAGGCCTGAACACAGCACACTCTTACTCCTCAGCTGTGTCTAATTCTGATGGTAAACAGCATGCTCACAGTGAGAAAACAGAAAAGACAGGAATTTCAATAATAAAATGGTTTCTGAAGTATATAACCAAAAACGTTAGTTATAAGACTTTCTCAAAGAAACTATTCCATGTGCCAGGCATGGTGGCACATGCCTATAAGCCTAGCACTCGGGAAGCAGAGGCAGAAGGATGGCTGAGTTCGAGGCCAGCCCAGGCTACACAGTGATTTCAAGACCAGCCTGAACTATATAGTGAGACCCTGTCTCAAGAAAAAAAAAACAAAAAACTATTGCAGAAAAAAAGTCATACTTTAGCAAGTCTTTCTTTGAGAATTTCTTCTTCATGTTCATTCTTCAGCTGCTGATTCTCTGGATGATTCTGATCACTGCATAGATTAGGGGAACAGACAGGGAGACATTGTGAAGTTCATTCAGGTATCAACTGTGCGTTTATTACATGGAGCCATGGCCACTGATGCTCACAGAAGCTAACTATGGGGATTAGGTCCATCGGCACAGCTGAGAAATGTGACTGGCACATGGGTGACACAAGGACCCTCCTCAGAGCTTGGGACTGTTTCCCAGGACAGAAGCAAGAGGAACAGAGCTGGGAAATCTAACTCAGGCATGCTGGAAAGTGAGATAAATTAGAAATTTTGTGGGAGATCAAATGTGAGCAAGAGGAGGGTGAGGGAAAGGGCCAGTTGGGGACCCCACCTCTCCCTTCATGTGAATTCCTGGTGACTGCTCTGGCTTCCCATGTATGCAAACGACAGGATGGGGAGTCCCTGGGCATAGACATAATCTCTTCATGGAAAAGGAATCCTCAGAATAACAGTTGTAGATGGCACCCTCATGCTGTGAGCCTGGCCAGTGCAGGGAATTAGCAGAGTCCCTAGCACCCAAGACCTCTCCCAAAGAGAACCAGCCTGGAGGCATAGGCTTCTCTAGGACTCTGACCGGTGAGTACCAAGACCATTTCTCAAAGGAAAACAGAAGCGACAGGAAGGTTCCTTTCCCTTAAGGAATCCGGCAAAGATGGTAATGAGACTCCCTTGAGGAGGACACTGCAAATCATGAGGGGAAGGGGTGTTTTCAAAAGTGCATTAATTCAGGGGTAGCCAAACTATTTCTGGTAAGAAGCAGACCGCAAGTGTTTTAGGCTCTGAGAGCCATCTGTCTATCACAGCTGCTCAAGTTTGCTACTACAGTGCAAAAGCAGCGATAGTGACCATGTCGTGTGGGCTGGATTTGGTTCCTGAGCTGTAGTTCATCCCTAATTTTTCAAAAAAGTTCTGTGTGGCTCCTCACACAAGGAACATGAGACTCTGAGATGAAGTGGTTTTTTTTTTTGGTACCTGGGCTCAAACTTGGGACCTTGTGCTTTCGAGGCAGGTGGGGGAATCACTGAGCTAATTCCCCGGCCCGAGGTAAAGTGTTTTTAACTGTGGTTTAACAGATGATCTGGAAATGTTCTATGCTCCATGCTTTTACTCAATCTTGGTAAAAGGCTGGACATGGGGATGGATGGACACATGGATACTAGGTGAGCAGACTATCAGCTACACACATCACAATCCCCTAGATGGGGAGCAAGGTGCTCATTACAAATGCAGCTTTCTGGCTTTGGCCCATCCTACTGAGACCTCTGATGCTTACTAACATGTGCAGAGACCCACCTAGGAGAGACCGTTAGCACAGGCACATTAATACTGCAATGGTTAACGCTGACTGTCAACCCCACTGACTTGAAGGACACTGTGGAGGTGAGTGAAGCACACTTCCGAGTGTGTCTGGGTGGGTCATGGGGTGTGACCCTGGGCACTGTCCAGCCCTCTGTGCTGCTTCCTGACGGCCATGAACTGAGCAGCTCTTCCCAGCCACACCCTCTGCCATGTTTCTGCCATACAGCCAGCGACCTTGGACTGAGACTTCTGAAACCACAAGCCAAATAAGCCTCGTTCCTCTTTTTTTTTTTATATTTACCTCCATTTTATTTTATTTTTCCCATTAAGTTTATTGGTATATTTTAGTATAAAATAGTTACATTCATCATCGGGATCTTGTACCTTTACATGAGCATCTTGGTTCATATTTTTTCCCCTTCCCTTGCCCTCCCTTCACCCCCTCCACCCTTCCCTATTTGCAAAGACCTTGTTTCCATTTTTTTCCTTTTC